>CM023542.1:600000-1200000 GCA_013350335.1 Chimonanthus salicifolius | reverse complement strand
AAAATTTGGTAATTTTTCGAATAAGATTGGTGACTCAAATCTCATTTGCAAGACAGACCAAATTTGGATATGTAGTTTGTGAGACAGTTTTGCGCCAGTTTACTAAATCGTTCATAACTTAGTCTCTAGACCTCGGAATGATGCAAAATTTATGATGTCTGAGAAGCTAACACAAAGACCAATCTGCTGTTAAAATTTGGGAGTTTTTGAGTTAGCATAGATGGGTCAAAAATCGTTGTAAGCCGAGATTTTGTCCTAGATTGCAATCTGAATCAAATATGTAACAGTCTGAGTAAAAAGGTCATAACTCTAGGAAACTCGAAATAGGTAAATAAGATATTTCTGGAATCCTCATAGACAAACTTATCTACTGTAAAATATGAGAATTTTTGAGCAATCATACAGATCTCAGGAAATTCTGCAATATTGTGGATTTTGCATGGTTCGGCTATATTATGCTTAGACTTAAATTTTAGTTTCTTAGCCTTATGTTTTAGGTTGATTTGTGACCAGTAGTTGGGCCAGCAACCCTAGACCATTAGTTAAGTAATATCAGTGCCTTAGAAGACTCAGAAAATATTTTAGAATTATGGTTTAACCTGTTGGCCAGTTCACAGCAATTTCACGTTTTGGAGACTTTCAATTGGTATTAAATAAAATGTATTTTTATTTGGAACTGTTTTCAAATATTATTTGCAGCAAACCTTAGACCTTGAGCTTTGAGATCGTTTGAGGCTTTTGGATTTCTTAATCGCACAAGAACACTTCACTGCATCAATAGGTAAGGGAAACAATTCACTACATATTTTGTTTGTGCATGTGAGGAGAATTATTCACTCACATTGATTTTTGTTTGACTATGCGATGTTTGAACTTTGTATTTGTGTGGTATATTGTGCTGTTTGAATATGAGTGTTGGACCTAGGAATAGACTGAGTACTAGTTGGAATAATGGTTGGTAATCTAGTGCAAAAGCTCATGTAGTGTAAGGGGAATTTTGGGCCAAAATGTTTAAATAGCCTGTGAGAAGACTCAGTCTGCCCGGATAGTGGAAACCAATTGTTAATGTTGTTGAAAGGTCCAACAGTTATATTCGATTGAAAGAGGTCAAGATGACATGTGGTGTTGTATGTTACGTATGATAGACGAATTAGAGCGACACTGTGTGATAATTAGAATGTCTGATGTTGTTATTGACATGTTGAGTAATTGTGGATGGTGTATGGTTTAACTGTTATAATTACATGTTATTATGAAATTTTGCCTAGATTATGATTAGGCATGGTATAGAGCATGACATTCTCATATTATAGGGATTGGGTATGGGAATGAGGTGTGTTGGGCAACAAGTCAATCATTGCTGACTGTTGGGTCTTGGACCGCTAGAGGTAACAGGTCAGCCCAATGGTGATTGTTGGATCCTCGGTCATTGGAATGATAGGCCAGTCTGATTGTGGCTACTGGGCCCTGTGTTGTGTTGGAGCAACATGTCGGCCAATGGTGGCTGCTGGGTCCTGGTTTGCTGGAGCAATAAGCCAGTTAGATCGTGGTTGTGGGGTCCTAGTTTGTTGTTTTGTCACATTGGTGATGGCACGCATTCCATGATTTTGTCAGGATGACCACTCAGAAGAAGATGTGTTATTTTGACAAATCATGATAGTGATCACGTGGTGATGGAAGTGAAGTTGATGGGTTGAGCTGCAATGAGCATTGCGCGTTGGCATGTGGCATTGAGCATAGATCAGTGGATTATATGTGCTTCGATTATATAATATTGTATTTATGGTTTGAGATTTTGTCATATGCTAAGTTTTTTGAATATATGCGGCATGCTTAGTGAAACATGGAGCTCACCCTTTGCATTGCAGGGAATCTAGTGGAGTTGGGTCTCGAGGAGACTCAGGAGCAAGCTTAGATGTTGGAAGATTGTTCGTGGCAGTAGTTAGAATTATTAATTTAGTTGAGAAACAATAAAATTAGATTGCATTTGAGTTATGATATTTATGCTAAGGCTTTTGAGAAATTTATTGGTTTGTTGGGACTTGAATAATAAATTCAAGCGTTTATTTTATTGAGGACTTTATGTTATTTTCTGGTTGGAAATGTGAGCAAACAGTAAGATTAGACTGTTCATGAGGTAGGCTTGATTTTCTTAAGCTTGTAGAATAGTATTCTTGGCTTATGTAGTAGATTTTGATTTTAGTGGACATGAAGAATTTGCTGGCAGTGTAGCTATTATGTTGATTGCTTGAGAAAGAAAAATTGTAGCCACGAATTTGTGATGTATAACCCATCGTAAAGATTAGTTGATTATGGATAGTGGTAGTAATCACGCGCTGTTTAGGGTTGGAAGGGCGGGGTGTGACACTTCCTCTCTCTGAAGGCAAGTTTGCTTGGTCTAATGGTCAAGACATGCCCACTCTTTCTCAGATCGACAGGTTCCTAGTTTCGACTGATTGGTTAGAAGTGTTCTCTAGGTTTCACGTTGCAGTCTTCCCTCGTCCCATCTTTGATCACTGGGGCCTTTAGTGCTTGATTCTTTTCAAGAGTCTTGGGGGTCTTCTTCTTTTAGATTTGAGCTCTGTTGGTTAAAGGAAAATGGTTTCAAGGATCTTGTTGTTGGTTGGTGGCCTGAATGCAATCCTTCAGGTCTCAAATGTTCTATCCTCTATCAAAACTTTAAGTCCCTAAATGGCAAGCTAAAGAGTTGGAGAAATTCTTGTTTCAGTTTTCTTTTTGAATCTCTTTCATCACTCAATGGAATCAATGAGATTGACCTTAGTGAACAAGCCGACACCATGACTGAAGAGGATGCTCCTCTTCACAGTCAACTATAGGATCAATCTCGTTATAAGAGCATTCAGGATGAAATTAAGTGGTGTCAAAGGTCCAGAGACAAGTGGATCAAGGAAGGTGATAAAAATACAAAATTTTACCATGCCATTGCCTCTGCCCACAAGCGTGTCAACAACATCAGAATCTTATCGATTGACGGCTTTACTCTAACTGATAAGGACACCATCACTACATCCATCCTCAACTATTTTCATGACCTTTACTCAGCCAACCCTTTGGATAGATCACCTATTGTCGGTCTTCCTTTCAGATCCATTGCTGTAGTGGACGCTTCTCAGCTTGAGGTACCCTTTACTGAGGATGAGATTAAGGCTGTCATTTGGGACCTTAGCTATGACAAAGCCCCTGGGCCAAATGGGTATCCTATTGCCTTTTCCAAGGTTTTATAGGACTTAGTCAAGCCTGATGTTATTGCTTTCATTGAGGAAAGCCATCATAGAGGGAGTCTCTTGAAGGAAATTGGGGCCACTTTTCCTGTTTTGGTTCCAAAGGAGGATGGTGTTTCTTATCTTAAACACTTTAGGTCTATCAATCTTCTTGATAGCCGCTACAAGATCTTTTCTAAGGTGCTTGCCAACAGATTGAAGTCTCTTCTTCCCAAATTGATTTCTCCAATGCAATTGGCCAGTGTAGATGGAGGGAAAATCATTGATGTGATCCTCATAGCTCATGAATGTATTGACGCAACACAAGTCTTGTAGGAAAGGCATCATTTGCAAACTTGACCTAGAAAAATCATACGATCTCCTGTATGTGGATTGTAGAATGTGTGTCATCCGCCTACTTCTCGGATCTTATCAAAGGTTTTTCTAAAGGTGAGTTCGTGCAGCCTGCGACAAGGTGATCCACTGTCTCTGGCACTTTTTATCATAGTAGTTGAGGCTCTTAGTCTTCTTATGTCCAAGACTGCTGATTACTTCATAATCCAAGGCTTTAGGATTGGTGATTCAACATCACAGTTTCATCACCTTCAGTTTCTTGATGACACTATTATCTTCAATGAGGCCAATAAAGAATCAATCAGGAACCTTTGATCCTTGCTCAGATGGTTCGAGTATCCTCCTCCCTTCGTATCAATTATTCAAAGAGTGAGATTTTTTGTATCAACCTGAATGATGATGAGCTCGCTTACCTATCGGACCTATTGGGATGTGTTTCATCTTCGCTTCCCTTCAATCTATGTGGGCCTTCCCTTGTGTACTGGCTGCCCCAGTTATTCCCAATGGGAGCCTATAATACACAAATTTAGTAAGCGACTTGCTTCTTGGAGACGGAAAGCACTTGTCTTTCGGTGGAAGAATCACCATGTTGAAGTTTGTCCTCTTTGCTATGTCAGTTTATTACCTGTCAACTTTTAGATGCCCCAATAAGGTCATTATCTCATTAGAGAAAATCATGAGAAATTTCCTTTGGAATGATCAAGAAGGTAACATGAAGATCATATTGTCGATTGGCAGCAGGTTTATCTCCCTATTGATGCAAGAAGTCTGGGTGTTTGACCAATTAAATCGATGAATGTTGCGTTGTTATCTAAATGGTTATGGAGGATCGCTTCTGAGGAAGAAACACCATGGAAATCTCTTCTCATTTCCAAGTATTGTTTGGGTAATTCTGGATGGGACATCAATCCTGCTCCCCGAAGACCTTCTGGCATGTGGCGAGCCATCTATGCTTGTGTTGACAAATTTAAGCAGGTTAGCTAGGTTCAAAGTGGGGTGCGGTGACTGAGTTAAATTTTAGACAGATAAGTGGTGCGGTTCCTCTCCCTTGGCTTCTAGGCTCTCTTCCCTTCACCTGATGTGGATCTCTCCTTTTGGTTTTGCCTTTGATTTCTATACAGTTATGGGTGATCAAGCAGTGAGGAACATACTTCTCTGACGGAACTTGACAGACACAAAGCAGATGATTTCCAGAACCTTTTTCACACCCTTAGCTCCCATCACATTCATGTGTTGGAGGATGACTCCCTTCTTTTGTGGTCAGTCCCTTCTGGTTTCTTCACAGTTAAGTCATTTTATGTATGGAATAATCGTCGTGATTCTCGTGCCAAAGCAAACCCTACCATCTGGTCCTCTAAAGCACCTCTGTGGGCCTGGGTAAAATTCTTACACAAGATAATCTATACAACAGAGGAAGAGTGATGGTCAATGCTTTCCCCTTTTGCCTTCATGCAGCCGAGGAAGTGAACCATCTTTTCATTCATTGCCCTTTCTCTCTGCAGTTTGGAGCAAAGTTTTGATTAGGTTTGGGTTCATTGAACCAGGCCATCGTCACTTGCTCAGCTTTCTTAAAGATTTCCACAAAGTGCTCCTCCTTGTGGCGTCTCACTCTCTTCGCCACTGTTTGGAGTCTTTGGTGGGAGCAAAACAATCACGTGTTTAGGAACTCAGCAGAAACTCCTCAAGCTATGTCAAGCCAGATTTTCGCCAAATGTGCTTCTTGGGCATCCACCCTCGACGAGTTCAGAAACATTTCAATATCTGAAATCTTACGTGTCTGAAAAGAATGCATCGATCTAGCTTAATGCAGTTACTTGCACCTCTGGTGTCTTTTCTCTACTAGTATAGTTCCAATCCATTCATAAAAATAAAAAGCACCGAGGCCAATTGGCGCATAATGTCAGGTCAAATAACAAAACAGGGTCATGTTTAGATTCCCCCGTATATCACCAACAAAAGAAAAATCACGAGAAAGAAGAAAGTCCCACGAGCTAGATGGTTTTCCAATAAAGTACTTCGATTTAGAAGAATTTGATATTAAAAAAACCGTAACAATGGATTCATGTAATTGGAACATATGATGAAAGTAGATGGGAGGGATGGTGTGGTGGAGGGCCTACCTGTTTGCGTAAGGCGTCCCACGAACTTTGAGAATCCATGGAAATTGCCCTGTTTTCTGCTCTCTCTCTTTCTCTCTTATGGATCTGGAATTCTGGATCGCGAGGGAAAAGAGAGAAGCTTGGGGGAGAGAGGAAATTGCGTGCTAAGGAAGAGAAGTTGCCTCAGGACGCAGGTTAGTTGGTTAGCATCTAATTATATTCTACACCAATTTTGATTGTCACCAACTGGGCCATAGTCTTTATTCCCATGACAGAGAGGGCTATAATTATTCGGTTCAAAACATGTTTGGAATTGGAGGAATGGTGAAATAAGCACAGTTATCTTAATTTTTTTAATAAATTAAGTCAAATTTAATGTAATAAATTTGAGCTTTAATTTGAGAAAGTATTTTCACGATATAGAAACAATATAGATGAGGGAGTCGGTCTGACGGTTAAGAAGCTCTCCTCATAAATAGAGATCTTGAGTTTGACTCATGTTCAACACTCTTATATCGGTGCTATAAAAACGCCAGTACCTAAATTAAAATTCAATTTTTTTGAGCAATTATCTAGGTATTCCATTTTTTCTGAAGAAAAAGGCATTCTAATTATAAGGAGTGCATCTGTAGTACTCCAATCACAATTATATTCTAGAAGGGTATTTAAAACTTAATAAATCTTATAAATTTAAAATGTGTTTGACAATTGCTAGATACTGTTGTAGACACCTTATTTTGGTTCTTTCACATATACTCAATGTAATATAGCTATTCTCCAATACAAAATGAGGATCAAATGGCTATGGCCTCAATGGGATCTAGAAGTTAACTTAGGAATGCTCAT
Source organism: Chimonanthus salicifolius (assembly GCA_013350335.1). Lineage (NCBI taxonomy): Eukaryota > Viridiplantae > Streptophyta > Magnoliopsida > Laurales > Calycanthaceae > Chimonanthus > Chimonanthus salicifolius. The sequence continues at coordinate 1,193,480 of CM023542.1, read as the reverse complement.
TAGATTGAAAATTCCATGTCAAATAGATAAAAAAAAAAGCCATGAAATGCAGCTGTTGATATCTTTATAGGTTACAACCTCATTAGATTGAAAATTCCATGTCAAATAGATAAAAAAAAAGCCATGAAATGCAGCTGTTGATATCTTTATAGGTTACAATAGTAAGGCAATAAAGATCGTAACTTAAAACGTTAGATCAAAATCCAAAATCTGTATTGATGAAAATGGTAAATCAAGTATTGTCTTTCACTTAACTGGTCTAAATCAAACTTTTTTTTTAAGACCAAATTAGAGCACTGACTAAACTTTATTTTTGAAGGCCACAATGTCTAAAGGTTTTAAAGCAGTTACTAATCATTGGAGCATGTGCAAATCTTCTTATCTACACACACCGAGTAAAACTACTGAAAATATCCTTTTGGATGAATGTAAATTAAATTCAAGACCTCCCATGGTTAGAGATGGGTTCTTGACCATCAGTTCAACTCCATTGGATTAGTCTGAATCAACCTTTATTTAATGAGTTAACATTTTCACAAGTCACTTTCTTGGTGCAATTCAACTCGTCTCATTACCTGATAAGATATAGATGAATTCAAGAAATGTGTCTTATTTGAACTCACAGTTGTTAGAACCAAAACCCTAATTTTTATCTAAAAAAGGTGGATTTTATGGAGACCCGAAGTCTAGATTTAGAAGAAAACCTTGAAAAGGAAAGAACCAAAACCCTACCCAAGACATGTGCCTTTGAAGTAGGAAAAGAAGTAGCCCGTTTAGAATTTGTATTCAGCCAAATCCTCTTGTTTCCTTTTTCCTTAGCCTTGATATATGTAGGCCAAAAGTACAAGCAACTCTTTGACCTAGTGGATATGACTTCGCCTCTATTTTAACTCCATAAATATTACTTTTCACATAAGAAGGTAAGAATCTATTGACCCATTCAATTGCTTAGCTAAATTGGGAGCTTTGAGATCAAATCAATAAATCCCCCAATCTGGCACAATCTGGCCCACAATCATATCCTATGAAAGTCCAACACCCCCACCTTTTTTTTTTTAATTTTAAGTCCATTAGCAATACACATGTAAAGATTGAAAGGCCCCTGCTTCAAAAGTTCAAATCTACTTTCAAAAATGTCATTTGTAAAATCTTCTTGATTAAGCCATTTTTTTTATTTTGTACTTAAATTTCGACTTAATGTGACCATTTACTTTAAATCAATGATAATCTCATTTTGAAAATAGTGCAGGCACTAAATCGCATGAAAATTCAAGGTGCCAAAAAGAGGTCCAAAATGGCTTTCTTTGGAGCTCAAAGTATTCAATTTAATGGCTCTTTGGACTGGTATGATGGGTCAGGGCCTTCAACTCATGAATTTCAACTCTATTCAGTCCAAAGAAGAGGCCCATGTACTGGTTGCAGGGAAAATGTGTGGGAATCCTTCCTCCTCCTTTCTATTCCTAGAAAAGAGCTGCAAATAAAATTGAAACAAAGAGAAGCAATTATATGTAGAAGCAAATCATATAGTTGAATTATATGAAGACCCAATTTGGGTAGAATTTGTAACCAATTGTAAAATTGGCTCTATATTAGCTCTAATTTTGTGAGTGAGGTTTCAACAACCTTCTTCAAGATCATTCAGGCTACCTCACCAACATGGTGATCAAGCTCTCACTGTGATACAACATCAACCGAATAATTGACAAAAGCAACGAAGGTCGAAACTTCTCGTCTTTCTCTCCAGTGCAGGTCTTATGTTTGCTGATGGATGTTAGTGGATTGATTTGGATAATTTAAATTGAGATAAAATTCTTGGATTTTCTTTTTTGGATAAATTGTTTGAATCGATAGTTATTTTTAGACCTTGATTTCATCATTTGATTATGAGAACTTAGGTGAAATTGAAACTCTTCATCAAATATCCATGTCTTTCATCCTAGGCATATGCTTTCATCTCATAAAGTCCTTCCAATGTCCCTAACCCTAACATGAGAGTCCAAAAAAAGAAGTTGCAAAGACAAAGATTGGATCCAGGGATTTAAATCTCAGATATCGACTGATATCTAGGCCAAGAAATTTCTTTCTTCCTATTTTTTTAAACCACCTTTATCAGCCAATATCGGCGATATATATCTGATATCAACCGAATATCTCAAATCTCAGTGACCAATATCTCAAATCTCAACTGATACATATCGTCTGCCAAGGCACATGTCTTAGGATAGATAAGAACAAGTCTTTCGACCCTTATGGATAGCTCAATTGGTCTAAGTTTCTACGATTATACTAGAGATTTTGAGTTCGATTTCTCCTGGGCTTACTTGATACAATGAGTGGTTTCGTGTGTCCGTGAGATTAATCTCACCTTCAATGTGGAGTAGAGATATCTATATTATCCAAAAAAAATTGTCTTTCCATCCTCGCCTATGTTTTTTTTTAATCATCACATCTTTGAAGACTCCACTCTAGGGCTTGCCAAATTAATATTTTTGACTATTGTGTACTGATGCTTAAACTTCTATAGAAAGAGTTGAGATCTATTACTTGAAACTCTATAGTCATTTTATATTTCAAATATTCAATGAAGCTTTCCCTATAGTCATTTTATATTTCAAATATTCAATGAAGCTTTCTGATGCAAATTTGAAAATCTGTCTAGAATGAGAATTGAACACGCTTGCCCATAATAAAATTCATGAATTTGAAAGTTTAAATTCTCATTGGTTTTAATTTCATAGTTCGGTGTAGCTCAAAATCACAAGTTTTAGAATCATTGAGGGTCTAAAATTCTTGGATTTATCATCCCACCATAAATCTAAAATTCCCTTTCACACGGCCCACTGCATGCAGAGATTACTATGAAAGTGAATTTCACATTTTTTTTATTTTAAAATCCAACCTTTTAAAAATCTTATTTATCCTTAAATTCTTTAAAAAACACTAGAAAACATTTATCTGAATGATATTCACCATTGATTTAACATCTTTATTAACATATAATTGACATTTTAATCTTAAACTCAAAGGTTAAGATGATCTAATAAGTTCTGAATTTTGTATGGACATTCCAATCTTATTTAGTTTTAGTAAATTTAAAACGTTCTTTAATATTTTCTTTAGTTTTCACCTCATTCTATCTTTTTAACCTTGTGATCTTGAATTTCGAAAACTCGATTTAAAAAGTGCAATATTTATATCTTGAAAATCAGTGTAATATTTTAAAATTGAATGACCTAATGCAACCTCACCTAAAGCATGGTTGCCATATCAACGTGGATAAAGTGCTTTGGCAGTGAATTGGATTACCATACTTAAATTGGGCTTTGTGTGATTATGTCATTCGTAAGTTCTAAATCATGATATGCAGTAATGCAACAAATAATATTTTTCATAATTTATCATACTAAATCCATTTTTTTTTTAAAGAATGATTTAGAATTTATAAATGATGAATTATGAAAAATATTATTTGTTGCATATCATGATTTAGAACATATGAATGACATAATCACACAAACCCCATTTTAGAGTTGTCGCATCAAACATAGAATTTTTCAAAATTGATGATTTTAAATCCTCAAAATTAGTATTCTCATAATTTAAATTGCTGATGGATTTTGCTTTTGCACGAATGTACCCTAAGGGCTGTTGACAAAATAAAGATCTTAATGATGTTCATCAAAATGATCTATTTTGTTGAAGGCCATCAAGTTTCACATAAATTCTATTTTACAGGTCAAAAGGAAGCTTGAAAATATGAAACAGGGAGCACATGCAGCCGTGTATTTCTCAGTTTCATTCTGGTTAGCAACTTCCATATTCTCTGCAATACAGAAAATCGTCATTCTGTTCTCTCTTCTCAGTTCTGCTTCTTCCCTCCAGATAGAATACGTGAAATCTGTAGGCCTCGGCTGAATGCTTGATTAAATAGAAGTCTAGTCTGGAACTCTGAAACAAAGGGGAACCATGCTAGGACAGCCACTGGTGCAAAAATAACTATTGCCATAACGTACTCGTACCCCCTCGCAAGAGCTCTGACGGAACCCCACAGCCCCAAAGTCTTCACCACTGGCCTGCATGCCTGTGCAATCTGTTTGCCAATATAGTATAATATTAAGTTCGTTGCTAGAACTATGTAATTCTAAAATGTTTGCCAGTATATGGTATTAGAATGACATCATGGGAAATATTCAGTTGGAATCAGTTTAAGGAATATGGATTGACTGGGCTCTTGTAAAGTATAACTGAGATGACTCAAATTCAGGTCTGATCAAGTGCAGTGATAAACAATATTTAAAAAGAAAAAATGAATGCCCTTTAAATGACTTGCTAAAGACTAGTGGAATCTCTCTGAGAAAATCTAGCTTTTCTTTGATCTATTTGAGTTTCCCTTGAAAATAAGTTAGGTTAGCTTGTAGTTAACAGGATGGGAAATGGACACAGGAAGCAGAATGAGAATCGGATGTGTGAAGAACTCCAATTGCAAAATTTGAGAAAAAGAAAATTAGAAATGTAGGAATTTAAGAGAAACAAGTACGGCATAACTATGGATTAGCTCTTCTGATTTCTGAAATTCGAATCATCCGATGGGAACACCACATCAAACAAGATCCTAATCGACATCATCTTAAACCATTTTTACCAAAGAAAGAATGTCATTCCTTCATCTGAGAATAGTGGGAAGAGAGTAAATTTTACTCTTTCAAGGGAAAGGCTCCCTGTAGACCTCTAACATGACAAGAATCAAAAATGTTATGACAGAACGGTGTTGGTAGCAAATGAAATCAAGGAGATTACATCATTTGAATAGAGATTGGAAGCCCTCATTTGACAGCTTATTTCTGGGTTCACTACCATGCCAGGATACATACACCTCTGGGAGAATATATAGTGTGTAAATGGAGGCTCCTAGAGACTGTAGGGCCAACTGGCATGGTGAAGGTTCAGCTGGTGTTGGAGATTCAGATTGCATTAGAATTTTAGCCATTAAAGAAGGATTTCCACCGTGAACTTTTAATCAGCATGGTTCGATAGTGTAATCCAAATATTAGAAGCAAATGATAATAGAAGGATTAAGATATTTGCCATTTCAAAAATCAAAAGATTAGATTTTGTCACCTCAGGGTTGCTGATCATCTAAGCTCTATATCAGAAGTTAGAAAGGCCAAGTGATTCACCAATATCCCCTTCCCCAATATCACATCATATATTCATGATAGCAATGTGATAAGCAACATTACCTGCAACAGAGCCCATCCTGTTGGCATGAAGGCCAGAATGCTGACAAAGATGTCACTGACTGCAAGATTAAGGAATGCAAACAAGATGCCTATAGTTCCCAAGGAGCCAATAAACAGAAACAGTTTGAGAAGCCTGAACATTAGCTGAAAATCTGCACTGAATTTCTTCCTGCCCATGGACACCACCTGCAATAGAATGTTTACTTTGTTGTCTACATTAAGCTTCGCAGTAGGAGCATTTGGAAGTTCCAAGAAAGGAAAATATCAAAGATGCTTTTCCACCCAAACAAGATCCTCTACATTCCAGGCATGTAGCACAAACACAAAGTGTGTTACTCCTGGCATGAAAAGGTGGTAGAACATCATATTTTGCCTGATTTGGTTCTAGTTTTTTGTCACCCCAACAGCTTGACAGACCAGATAGGTTTGTACTGCCATAGAATCTGATCTGCCATAGATTTGTGATACATAGAGATGCATTTGAAACCAAATTGTCATGAAGCAACATGACTGCCACTTATAGGTACCATAGACCAATGGCAGATGCACCTGAAAACCTCAAATGTCCATTTATAGTGAAATTATCTCTGCCGTCTTGGGTGCATTTGTGTGTGCTTGTTAAGTTTCTCACAACAGCGGCTGAGAGATTTAGAATCATGTAATCAGAAATATTTTCAAGCAAGTTCATCAGTTAAAGTGTGGACTTGCGGCTGAAAAGAGGTCTAACCTTTAAGATGATCATGACAGCAACGATGACAATCCAAGACAGAGCATACACCTGTTCATGGAAGGAAATTAGCCCACTGTTTTAAATTTTACATAGAAGAAAATCACCATGATGGACATCATTACTGCTAGAATTATGAGACTTTGTGCTTGTAAATTGCTACTGCATTTTCCATAAATCAACTTCCAAGACAAGTAATTTAATATAAGATGGATGCATGGTTTTCCATCTCAGGTCCAATGGCGTAGAAAGAAAAACTGCAATCAATCACAAGAAGTCAATAAAAGTATTAGGCCCTGAGCCTCAGCATGTCCACAGTTGATTTAGGTACACACATACAATAGCAGATCCAGAAATTTTAGGTTGGGGGAGCCAAGGTAAACTTCTATGATTTGTAAGTAGTCAAGCATGAGTTTGTGAAAGCTTGAAATTTATATGGGCTTGGTTAAAAGCTTGACCCAATTAGATGAAATAGATAGCTTAATTGGCAACTCCCTTTCAATTGCTTAAATCAAAAGTATTGAATTTTAATGAGAATAATTATAACAATTTATTATAATTGGCATGTCGACAATCTCTACTTTAATTTTGTAGACTTAGTGCCTCAGTGGATCTCAAAGAATACATCACTTATCAAATTCAAAATTGTGTCATTAGAACACGTTATCTTAAATTAGAGTTTCTGTCAAATTATGATATGAGAAAACAAGAATAGAACCAATAAACTATCAAGTTTGTCAAAGATTAGAACCAATGAACTACCATGTTTTTACTAAGAAGAATTTCAGTTTAATTAGAATTTAAAGAAGTCAAGAAGAGAAGTCTAAGTGGTTCCCATTTGTAGGTCAAATTTAACTTTGGAAAGCAGCCATTAATTGTCATTCTAAATGTTTTCTACAGACAACTTCTTGCATTGTCTCATTGATTTTGCAAGTTCCTACAGGTCCTAATGATAATTTAACATATTCAATTGGTGGATTAGAAATTGGTAGCACTTATTCGATCACTTGAGTTACATTGAGCCTGAGAGAGAGGATGAGTTAACAGAGAACAAAGAGGATGGATGATCCAGAATGACAAGAAAAAAAAAAAACGTGACTGTATAAAAAAGGAAAGAGATTGAAGATGTGAAAACCGGAGAGAGTTAAAAGGATCACATATATCACTGAATAGGAGAAAAAATAACAGAAAAATCTAAAATTGGAGTCATACCTGGTATGGTTTTTAGCTCGGTATGAAGTTGATTGTTTGAGGTTTGAACTTTGAAGTGAGAGACAATGAAGAAAGCAACAGTAAGGTCTAAGAAACTAGGGAAGTTGGAAAGCTAGATTGTAAGAAAAGGAGAGCCCAGATTTTGTAGGGACTCACTGAGAAAAACAACAAAGAGAAAAAAAAGGCGTTGCTTGTCAGTTACAATTTGCCAATGGTTTCCTAAACAAGAGAGGATTTCTAGGTGGAGGATTTATAAGGTGGCCATTTGAGAATTATTTTTTTTCCAAAATTCATTGGGGGAGCCAAACGTTTACATTTTTCCTAGAAATTCTCTTGGTATCTGACTAATGGCTGAAGGAGTTATGGAAGTCTTGGGATGGGCATGGACTCCCCTTGCTCCTCATTAAATTCTCCCCTGCATATGTACGTGGGCCTGTATTTTTGTTGCCACCATTTATACAAATAGGACCACCACCATGGCAAGTGGAATCCCCAAAAAATTGTGAAACTAAAAGATCCTTGTCCATGAACTGGTAGCCTAAAAATAGAAAGATAAAGGTGGAAAAGTACAAGTCAACAGCAATCATGAGAAGGATATAAACTAAAATCATCAAATCTGTGAGACTTCAGGACTATCCATGCCTCTTCACCATAGAAGCCACAGTGTCTTGGATCCATCAGCTTCACATGTATGCCACCGGTTTCAAAACTTTCATAATTCCTCCCAAACTATTGTAATGTTCTTTTGCTTAACATGTGTAAGGTGTAAGTGTTTTGACAAAATTGAGAGTAGACAAGTATGTGATATATGTGATATATGTGATATGAGTGCTCTAATTCATTCTTCTTAACAAAATGCAGTGAAAAGATATAGCTCAGTTACCATGATGCTTTTGTTGTCATTAGCTACATGTAGATGATAAACAATCCCATACTGATAGATGAAGAAACGAAGAGAAAGAACAATCTCCCAAAAACGTCCCAAGAATCCTGTGTACTGCAAGTGTTCTTGTTCCTCTTCCCACCACGACTCCCAGCTTTTGTTTGCTGGCACACCAATACCACCCCTGTTGCTTATCCACTTTGTACAGTCCTCCCAATCTTCCACTATCTTCTGCCACTCAAAACCTGAAGGATTGAAAAGGAAGGGTGCAAACAACCAGGAAACCACAAGGAACCACATTGAGAATGACATAATTAGGTAACCAGAAACGTTGGTAGCTATAGCTCCATATATCTTATACACTATCAGCAGTATCAATAATTCCAACCCTTTCACGAAATGGCTCCTTGAGTACATACGGTAGTTCTCTGCAAACTTCTCATGACGTACCACAAAACCTCGCCCAGTGGCTCTGTACTTGGCCCCACCATGCAGGACAGTACGACCAAAATAGTGGCTCTTTGTCCCCAGAGAAAATGTAAAGAAGACAGCACATAGTTGAAGCTGCATGATGATTATATCACCCAATGCCGTTCTAAATCCTCTTTCTAATCCAATCTCCATGACCATTGGCAAGATCATTAAAAAGCCTATTTGTACAATGGCCTGAGATGCCATAGTTGCCTTAAGGAGATCATTACCTCTAGCACGAGCCTGTTTCATAATAGTGTTCTCTTCCCCACTCAATGACAGGTAGAGCCTTCCATACAAGAAAACATAGACTGTAATGACAACAATCTGCACGGTAGAAAATAGTGATGGTGAGACAAATGCAGTGAGTGAACATATAGATTGGCCTTGACAGTATTTGAACTTTTTCCGCATATTATAGTTTTTAATGGGAGCCATGGAATGTAATGAGCATTACCATCGAGCTAATATAAAATCCAACAGTTGTGAAATAACATGATAGCATGCGGAATATATCAAACCGATGACCTAAACGATAAACATCTCTGCTTAGTATCTGCTCTCCATTGCCACAGGCAACTTTTGCTTCGAAGAGAGAGATTTGATTAAGCCCAACATCACGTCCTTTCCCAACCTGAATGTACTCATGGTGGGTGACATTTCCACGTCTTAGAGTGGAGTTGAAACCTAAGCAAAGGAAGAGAGTACAAATAAACTGCAGGAAATATTTTCAACACGAATGTTTTATGAAGAAAAGAAAATCACCAGCAAATATGTCTTCGCTTAAATTGATGCCACGAGAAGCTTTGCTGATGCCTCCTCTGGTAACATGGAAGATCCTATCAAAAACATCTGGATGACCATAGTGGAACCGAACCCTATAGCAACCAAAGCAAAATTATTACTCTGCAGGTCATATTTCTCCAATTTTTTTTGGTACAATTGTGAAAGTCACAAATTGTGTAGACTGTATTATGTTCAGGACCAATTGCAATTGCATTAACCAATTATCTGATGCAGATAGTAACAAACACAAACAACTCATTTGACCTATTAGAATCAGGGACTTTGTTCATATTCAAATAGTATCATAGAAACAATAAACTAAGCATCACGACAAAATAAAAGAAACCCAAAATATTATTAAGGAATTTGATTCTCAATATGTGGATAAACATAACATAGCACTTACCGCCATTTTTATATTAGATGAATCATATTAATCTTAAAACATAAGCATGTAAAATACATGTAAAATAAATTATACCTGCATTAATAATATAAACCAATGTTATGAAAATCGACTTACATCGTAAATCGTTAATGCATCTTGAATCGCAAATCGTGTATCGTAAATCGTAGAATTGTAAGATTCATAAGTGTTTTCTCTACAAAATATTTAAATAAGAAATAACGTAAAATATATCTAAAATGTAATAACATGAGCAATTCTCCAACTTTCTTTCAATATTAATTGAATTCTATATAATTAGTTCATTGGAGCTCAAATTTCAATGCTCCAACTCTCAAAAGTATAAGACCAGTATATAATCCAACTATACTGTGAAAAGTCAATAATGAACTAAAAAATTCTAAAAAAATCGAAAGGTCTTAAATGCTCATCAATTCAAGCCTTAAAAACCATTAAAACAAAATGTTTCATGCCTTCACACTCCTAATAACCCCATAATTCTATTATTTATATGAACCGTAAGATTTGTGGATAGATGCGAATCATTCCTCTTATCATATTGTATGAATCGTAAGATAAGAATCGTATATCATAAGATTTTTACAACCATGATATAAACATACATAGTTGAATACAAAAATGGGGATAAATGACATTGCAGCTGCAGCTAATTATTGAATACCTACAGTACTAGAATAAGACAAGAAGTATGAAACATATACAAATATATGCATATTTTTGAAGTTCATCACAAGCAATTGGATGTTTCTTCATAAACCAAAAGCTAAAATTTATAGCGGTTATGTACCTGTTAATATATAGAACCCCTTGACCTTTTTATTATGTACCCCTTATAGTCATTTGAAAGTTAGATGATTGATCAAAGAGAGAATGTCATAATTTATAAGCTATTTTTGGATCATGTTCAACCTAAGGTCCATTTGGATGAGGGGAAAATAGGACAACTTAGGGGATTCCCCTTCTTTCCCTTGTTTGATATTTATTAAACAAGAGGAAAAGTGCTCCCGACATGTTTTGTGTCTTTATTTGAGATGCCTATTGTGGTAGCCAGGAAATTGGAGAAGCATTAGAGAGAGCTTTTGTGGAACAGGAGGGGGATAAAAGGAAAATTTCATCTGGTTAGGTAGCAGGAAGTAATTATTCTCAAGGAGAGAGGAGGTTTGGACATTGTTAGCGTTAGGCATAGGAACCATGTATTATTGTGCACATGGCCTTGGAGATTGCTCCGGAGAGTGATGCACTTTGGAAGAAAGTGTTGTAGGACCTAATTTCAGTGAAATGCATGTCACATGTATTTTTGGACACAATTTACACATATGCTTGACTATGGGATATGATTGATTCTATATTTATTTTCTTTCCTTTTCTGAACCTCAATTGGCTGCCTGTAATCTATATAGTACCTCTGGTGAAAGGATACAGAAGTGAGAATTACTTCTCTCAATCCTGTTTCTTCTTCCTCTCCTCCCATTCATTCATCTTCTTAACATGCTATGCAGAGCTCAGATATGACTGGAATTTTTTCTGTTTTTTTTTTTTTTTCTGGCGAGCATTGTTCCGGGTCCGACAACACTATTTATTTTCCAGTGACATTGCTCACATCTCAATTTTTTGGTCTCGTCTTGAAAATAATATTATTCTGGGAACTTTCAGTACCTTTTTAGAATTTTTGGCTCTCAAAGGTCAGTCAAATACCTCTCCTTTGTTCTAAGGAATCTGAATAAAAAAACCAAACTGTTTTGGTCAAAATCCTAGATCTATCTAGGGGTTGACTTTTTCCTCAAGAGACCCTTATCCTTACATACCCTAGTAGTTTTTTGGTGGGCCATACATCGAAGTGGTCCACTCCTTTTAATTGATGCTTGTTGGGCCCATTCTAACAGATCTAAACGCTGGGCTGAGTTTCACCCAGTAATAGTAATTTTGGAATCACGCCTTTGCAAATCAGGAATGAAGCTTTGTTATGCAAATGGAGTTGGTGGTTTGGATGAGAGCGGAATGCCTCATGGGTTAGGATTCTGAGCGCCAAATATGAAACTTACAACAGAAATGGGTGGAACCTTGGAGAAGAAGCGGAGAGGATTGGCACTGTAACATTGAGAGTTTTGTGGGGCTTAGTCAGGGCAAAACATTAGTGGGGAACCTCTACAAGGGTAAGCTTAGATTTCTAGTGGGTAGAGGAGAATGGATCTTGTTTTGAAACGACCTGTGGTTGGAGGGAATAGATCGCTAAGTGATAGATTTCCAAGATTATTTAGGGCTGCAAGGAACAAACAAGCCTTAGTTCAGGACAACTATCGGGTGGGCAGTCCTAACATTCTTTGGAACATAGAATTTAGGAAAGAGTTGAGGTCTTTTGAGAAGGAAAGCCTTGGATGAGCTATTAGGACTAGTTAGGTGAGTTTTCAGTGGCATTGGGGGAGGAAGACGAGATGGCTTGGATGGGTGATGCCTTAGGGGCATATTGGATCAAATCTATGGTGGATGTGGCTGTTGTGGGACCCAATGGGACTCAACTCCGGACAAACTAAACTGACTATGCCTATCTTGGCAAGTCAACTGTATAGGTGTATAATTAGGAGTAGATAAGTTAGACTGATTGTACTTTCCTTTTTTGGCGACCTTAATTGGTTCTCTCTCTCTTATTTATACATGTACCCTCTAAGAGGAAATACATCTCAATACAATTTTGAGAATCATTATTCTCTGATATTCATCTATTTTCTTCCTTCCTTTATTTCTTTTCATTTTAGATTCAACATGGTATCAGCCAGAACAAATTTCTAGACACTTTAGGAGGTGTTTCTTATTCCGTTGTACTGTTCCTCGTTGGAGTTACTGTTCATCCTCGGCCCCCGACCTCTTCTCCGACTCTCCAAGGACTTCTGTTGCGGATTCTCCCTCCTCTCTTTTTTTTTGCAGATCTGGCCTTTTACTGTCTCTCTACTGCTTTCAGGTTTTTCTATATTCCCTGCAGCCCTAAGTTCTCAGCCTTCGATCCGGTGACCGGAAAAGATTTTCCCGGCGGGACCCCACCATACACCTTCCGTTTTTAGATGGACTATCCATCTGTCCCATTGGATCTCTGATCTGATCAGTGTAGGCCCTCCGATCTGTTGGTTTTTGGACTGCTGCCTGGGACGCCCCAATCTCAGATTTTGCTTGGAACCAGGTCTCTTGTATTCGCCCCTACCTCTGGATCAGATCGCACATGGGTGCTCCCCATTTCATCAACAGTGAGGCCCATTTTTTGTCCTCTGCATACAGCGACAACAGTGACCAGATTCCCCTTCTTGGTGTTTTTTTTTTGGTTCGATCTCTTTGGATCTGACCTTCTTGCACTTCGGCTCAACATTGTTGCCTTCGTCCCTGGCCCACCTTCTCCTGCCACAGGTAGACCTAGGATTTCGGTCCAAGGTGGGGTCCAGTTTCCCGGTCTTCATCTCCGCTGCTTGCACCGTCTGTGACCAGATTTTTCTGGTTTTTGGCTTCATCTACTCACTCTGTTGCATCTGGTCGAGTTTTCTCTCTCAGCTTGGTGTCGCCTACCACTCCTACTTTCATCCTTCCCACTAGTTACTCCATCGTTCATTGGTGGACCCCACTATTGTCTCTTTGGTTTGACGAATCAGCTTCTTACACTGCTATTCTGCAAGTTTTTTTTTGCTGCCTCTGATCTCTCTGCCACTTTTATCCTTGCTTTTTACTACTTGCAAACTTTCTTATTGGGATAATGGCCGCATCTCTGGAACCACTGAAGACCTCTGGGCCTCTTCTTCCACTGATATGGCTTCTTTGGCCATCAACAAATTGGCAAGATTACCACTATGCTCTTAAATTAGACCAATTACACCCAATTGTCTCATTCAGTTAAAATGTTTCTTACTGCCAAATAGCTATCCGATTTTATTGATGGTACCACCCCTGAACCAGACAAGAATGACTCCTCCTACCGTACCTGGAACACTCATAATTCTTTGGTGCAGTCTTGGCTCCTTCATTCCATGGAAGATCATATTTGTGGGACTGTCTATATACTTCCCATAGCCAAGGATGTCTGGGACACCATTAAGGCTTTGTATTCGGACGGTGATAATTCTGCCCGGCTCTATGAGCTCTATCAGACTGCTTCTCACTTTCGACAGGGGGAGCTCTCCCTCATTTAGTATTATTCCAAGATGCGGACATGTTGGCTTGAATTGGATCAACTTGAATCCGTTCAGTTTGTGGACCCTGCTAATAATGTTCTCTATAACCAGATTCTTAATCGACGACGGACTTTTGAGTTCTTGGTTGGCCTTAACCAGGACTTTGAACCTATTTGAGTCCAACCTGTTTGGCCAACGTCCTCTTCCCTCTTTGGAAGAGGTCTACTCTACCTTACTTCGAGATGATAGGCGCCGCCTGGTTATGACTCCTATGCCGGTCGAACGGTCTGCGTTGGTGACCACTCATCCTTCCATGCCTCCTCTCGCACGTGGGGCTTCTGGTTCTTATGGCAAAGACCCTTCTTCTGACCCGCGTCGTGACACCAAAGGTCCCTGAAAGAAGGGGTCTCGGTTCTGCACTTTTTGTAAGATGATGAACCATTATGTTGATTCCTGCTATAAATTGCATGGCTGTCCGAAGCGAGCTACTATCTCCGTCGCCTTGCCGGTTACCTCCTCCCCTGAATGTGGTTAGCAACGGTGCCCCAGTCACTCGACAGGACTTTAATATGCTGTTACAAAAACTGGATCGCCTTCAACACTCTGAGGTTTCCAATACTGTATCTTCTACTTCAGGTACTGAGTCCTTTGCCAATCATGCCTCTTCTCATTCCTGGATCATTGATTCCTGGGCCACTGATCATATGGCGGGTATGTCTAATCTCTTCTCTTCCATTTCTCCTGTCTCTTATAGTCAAGTTAAATTAGCCAATGGTTCCTCTACTACCATCGCTAGGAAAAGGAACCCTCCTCTCTCTCTTCACCTTGCACCTCCCATCTGTGTTACATGTACCTCATTTATCTCGCTCTTTCTGTTAGTGCACTCACTAAAACCTTCTTTCCTTCTCATTGTGTATTTCAGGATTTGACCACGAAGCAGGTGATTGGTGGTGGTCGTGAAGTTGGAGGTTTATATCTGCTGGATGGTCCTGCTGGTGCCTCTGCAGCCTACTCTAGCTCCTTTTCGTCTGATATATGGCTTTGCATTGTTGGCTGGGACATCCCTCTGATTTTGTCCTAAAGAAACTTGTTCCTTCTTTATCGTTTAAGCAGTTCGAGTGTGCACCTTGCCAATATGGAAAAAATAAAAGAACTTTTTTTCCTTCTTCTATGAATAAACGTGCATCTTCTTTATTTTATATTATTCATTATGATGTTTGGCAATCACTCTCTATTTCTTGCACTGGTTTACGGTACAGTTGTGTCATTTATTGATGATTATTCTACGCATAAGTCTGAAGTGTTGATCATTTTCGTACTATTTTATAATTGGGTTGCCACTCAATTTGGTTCTAAAATTAAAATTTTACGTAGCGATAATGGGGGAGAATATTTGTCTCATTGTTTTGCGCAGTTTCTGCAATCTACAGCACAACAGAATGGTGTAGCTAAACGAAAAAACAGACATATGCTTGAAGTCGCCAGCTCTCTCCTCTTTTCCATGCATGTCCCTCAGTCGTACTGGCCTGAGGCTGTCCTAACCTCATGCTACCTTATCAATCGCATGCCATCCCGAGTTCTGCTGGACAAATCACCCATTGCTCCTCTCACTTCATAAACATATTCCTCTTCTTCCCTTACATATTTTTGGATGTGCATGCTTTGTTCACTAATTTTCTGGTGATAAACTTTCCCCCCGTGCTGTGAAGGTGTTTTTTTTTTTTTTGATATTCCCATTCCATAAAGGCTACAAGTATCTTGATCCAGTTACTGGCAAAACATGTGTCTATGGATGTCACCTTCTTCGAGACAGTCCCTTACTTCTCTTCATCATCTGTCCCTTCTCCAGTTCTTCTTCTCCTTCCTCCTGACTTGAGTCCTACTAGCTCTGACGTACGTCCCACTAGCACTGCTAAGCCCACTCTAGTATATCACCAGCAGACAAATAAGGCCTCCGCTCCACGAGAACACCATCACGTCATCTGTTCCCGGCCCAGATCCTTCCCTTACAGATGCCTTGGATCTTCCCATTGCCCTCCGCAAAGGTAAACGTGCTTGTACCTCACATCCCCTTAACCATTTTGTGTCTCATCATGCTGTCTCTCCTGCCTATAACAATTTTCTTGCAACTTTGGACAGTACTAAGATACCCAAGCGGATTGACACCGCTCTCCGTGATCCCTTGTGGAAGGCAGCCATGGAAGAGGAACTCACAGCCCTTGAGAAGAATCACACATGAGACATGGTTCCCCTGCCTCAAGGTAAAACTCCAGTCGGCTGCAAATGGGTTTTTGCTTTAAAACATAATCCGGATGGCTCCATCGCCCAGTATAAAGCTCGTCTCGTTGCCAAAGGATTCATACAAACTTAAGGAGTGGACTATCAGGAAACCTTCTCCCCCGTGGCCAAGATTACTTCTGTTCGCATCTTGATTTCCATTGCCACCACTTATGACTGACCGCTATATCAGTTAGATGTGAAGAACATGGTGATCTCCATGATGAAATTTATATGCTTCCACCACCAGGGTTTGTTAATCAGGGGGAGCCTCAGTGTGTCTGCAAATTCCGAAAAGCTCTATATGGCCTTAAGCAGTCCTCCACGGCCATGGTTTGAGAAGTTCAGCAGTGCACTGTTGCCTTATAGTTTCTCTAGATGTCAGATGGATCACTCAGTTTTTTATGTACCGTCTTCACTATGTGGTCATGATTGTAGTCGTGTATCTTGATGACATTGTCCTCACCGGTAACGACGTTGTTGCCATAACTACCTTCAAAGCATATCTACAGTGCACATTTGCTATTAAAGATCTGGGCCCATTGCGTTATTTTTTGGGTATTGAAGTCGCTCGTTCTTCTAGAGGACTCTCTTTATCTTAGCGCAAATATGCTCTTGACATCCTTCAGGATGTTGGATACTCTGGGTGCAAACCTGCTGACACTCAATTAGATGTCAATACGAAGCTCTCTGCCGCAAACTGGGACTCCTCTTGATAGTCCTTCATTCTATCAGAAGTTGGTGGGAAGATTGATTTATCTCACTATTACACGACCAGATATCTCCTATGCAGTTGGTGTGGTTAGTCAGTTCATGCACTGAACCATGGGATATCCATCTTCATGCTGTCTTTCGGATCATTCGCTATCTTAAAGCTCATCTTGACAGGGGTTTGTTCTTTGCACGATAGTCTTCCCTCTCTGTTCGTGGCTATTCAGATGTTGATTGGGCCGGCTCTCCTGAATGATCGCCGCTCAACAACTAGCTATTGTGTCTTTTTGGGTTCTCATCTAGTCAGTCTGGCGTAGTAAGAAACAATCTATTATTGCTCGCTCAAGTGCTGAAGCTAAGTATTGTGCAATGGTCAATACTACAGCTAAGCTTCTTTGGATCCGCCAGTTTCTTCAGGAATTGGGTTTTGCTCCACTGTGATCCACTCATTATATTTTGTGACAATCAGGCAGCTATCGACATCGCCTCCAATCCAGTCTTTCATGAGCGGACCAAGCACATTAAGGTTGATTGTTACTTCCTATGACAACACATTTCTGAAGGCCGACTTGTTACTCCACATGTGAAGTCTAAGGATCAATTGGTAGAATATCCTGACCAAGTTTGTTCCTCACCACCAACTTACTTTGGTTATTGACAAGCTGGGTTTGATCGACATCTTCGAGCCAGCTTGAGGGGGAGTGTTGTGGAACCCAACTCTGGACAAACTAAACTGATATGCTTATCTTGGCAAGTCAACTGTATAGGTGTATAATTAGGAGTAGATAAGTTAGACTGATTGTACTTTCCTTTTTTGGCCATCTTAATTGGCTCTCTCTCTCTTATTTATACATGTACCCTCTAAGAGGAAATACATCTCAATATAATTCTAAGAATCATTATTCTCTGATATTTATCTCTTTTCTTCCTTCCTTTATTTCTTTTCATTATTAGATTCAACAGTGGCTACACAACAAGTGAGCAGTATGTTGTTGTCCCCTTGTTTAATTTGGAAAAATAAGGCGCCCCCATGGGTAAAGACCTTTGTTTGGTGCGTGGTGAAGAAAAAATTTTTTACAAGAATAGGATCTTAGGAGGAGAGGCCTATTGAGACTCGATAAAGATTGTAGTTGTCCTCTTTGTGGGTTTTCAGAAGAAACCATTGATCATCTCTTCGTTACTTGTCCGGTTTCGTGGCACCTATGGGGTAGTTTTTGCAACTTAATGGACGTTTCATGGGTCGGTGTTAGCACCTGGGTAGAAACGTTCGGTTCATGGTTTTTCCCTTATCCCAATAAGAGGTGGAGGATGGCATGGCTCACAATTCTGGACGTTATCTCATGGACTATCTGGAAAGAAAGAAACTCTAAGAATTTTCAAAGAAAAACCACTGAGATTAGCGAGTTATTCCAAGAAAGCCAAATGGAGACTTTGTGCTTAGCTCCTGCCCAACAAGGAGTTCAAAGCCTCTGACTTTGTAGCTTCGTGGGAGGGTTGTACGAGTGGAAGATCTAGGAAATCCAAAGTTTTTGTGGAGTGGTCACCTCCCCAACATGGGGTCATGAAATTTAATGTTGATGGAGCTTCTAGGGGAAAACCAGGGCCGACAGGTATAGGGAGTGTACTTAGAGATCACAACGGTCAGACATCCGTGGTATGCACAGAAGCAGTAGGGGCTAGAGATTCTAATGAAGCTGAACTCTTTAGTATTAGGAGAGCTTTGACCATTTGGGTAGGTCTAGGTGGTGAAAAATTAGTCATTGAGGGAGATTCAGCAAATGCCTAAAATAGGCGAAAGGTTTGAAGCGACCCCCCTGGGGATTGATTACCACAATTAAAAAGATTAGGACACTTGTTAGGACACATCAAGTGTGTTGCAAATGGGGTAGCGGACTACTTTGCCAAGAATGGTGTAGAGGGATCTGTTTTAGGTGTTTTATACATTTGAAGAAGGAGGCTCTTCTGGATTGTGCATGAAGGACCTCCTTGTTTACTTGGAGTTTTTGTTGTTATTTGTTTTTCTTTCTTGGTCTATACCTTTTAGACCTTGTTCTTGTACTATTTCTTCTTTAACGATATTCTCTCTTTGTTGCCGCTAAAAAAAAAGTCAAAAGATCAAAGTTGTTGGCATGGTGACAAACAGAATCTCCAAGATGCAGCCATGTCAAGCCATTAGCAAGCTGAGCAAAATAGACATCTATGTCTTGGCTTGAGGGGGAATCTTATAGACTCTTGTACCCTTCTAGATGTATTAACTTTCACATTGTAGGAAGCTATAATGAAAAAAAAAAAATTCCATCTAGAATACTTTAGGTTTAGTAGATTTAGTCAAATATCTATTCGAGATTTGTCAACTATTAAAACCTAATCAAGCAGAATGTTTCCTCATTTTGATGTTGGGTCTTTGTAACTGAGTTGGTGAGGGAGTTTCTTTTTCTTTTTAATTGTACTTATCTCATTACAGTAGGGTGTGTATGATGGAGCTTTGTGGTGATTCACGATATCTTTTTTGTCCTTCAAGAATCATGTATACCTGATATACAGTATCTTATTATTTTAATGAAATTATGGCTACCTTTCAAAAAAATGTTGCCATCGCTCTTATGTCCACAAAATAAGGACTGATCTCATAATGAGATTAAATCAAAATTACCACAAATTGTCTCCTTCTTCTTCCTACAAATTTTTCTTCACATTGAACAATGAAGAATAAGTCCTCACAATCACCTCCGAAATACCAAAGTCTACCATGTCACTGTGTATAAAAAATTCTATAGGAGGTAAAATTATAGTAGCGACAAAATCACGTTACTTAATTCTTTTTCGTAATTCAAATTAACTATCAACGGAAAATCCGTAGATACATTGTTTCTAGTGAATCAAGGATGTGGGGATCATTCACAAAAGCTAAACAGGCTAAGCTACAATTGATGTTTTAGATCCAGGATTTTAAACCGAATCACGGATTTCTTGAGGAAACCTAAATTGTTGTTCCCAAGCTCACGTAAGGTCTGAACATGGTGAACTGTTTCCGAGTTAAGTACGATCTAACTCGAAGAAGCTTCTCATGAATTAACTTGCAAGTGGAATTAGAATTCAACACAATACATAGATTAAAATCACAAGGGATAAAAACTCACCAAATCGGAGAAAGCACAAAGCTTTGGATAATTTCTCAATAGTTGGTCTCTAATAACTGAATACAACCCCCCTTTAAATAAAGAGAAAAAGAAAAACGGTCGACTCTTAATTCCTAATTACCCCTCTTTAAATAAGCCTAATTACCCCATCTTTAAATAAAGAAAAACGGTTGGTTCTTAATTTCGTAACCTCCGAACATTAATTTCGAAACTTATTACATAAACTCCTAAATAAAGCGGTTATGCCAACTTGGACTTCAAGCATTTTGGGCTTGGCTCGCTTTGGACTTGGGCTGACCCAAACTGCTCAAATAAAATTTTGCCCGCACCCACGGATGCCCTCATCAAAATCATGTTACTTAATTCTTTTTAATAATTCAATATTAACTATCAACGGAACATCCGTAAATACATTGTATCTAGTGAATCAAGGATCTGGGGATCATTCACAAAAGCTAAACATAGGGTTTTTTTTTCGGGTGGCAACTAAGAGAAGATATATTAATATAAAGGGTATAGGTGATGCAGATTTTTCCTGCATCAATAGGCACATAAAACAGTAGCATCGGGTTTAAAAGGCTTAAACCCAAATAAAACCAGAAAAGAAAAAGAAGCTAACATTGGGTTGAAGAAGAGTAATTTTGATACGTATAAATAAATGCACATGATGAATTTGAAGGGGCCTGAATGGCCATTATGGATCTAGAAAAATGCATGAATACAAAATTTCAGTACTGCACTAAACCCACTTGATTGTGTGTGTGTGTGTGTGTGGGGGGGGGGGGGGGGGGGGGGGAGGGGGGGAGAGAGAGAGAGAGAGAGAGAGAAAGAGAGAGACTTACTTCAGTGGCCTTGCTAGAACTCTTTGACCGATTGTGACAAAGCTTGTTTCTTGGTTGGACATAAACCAGGCTAAAGATGATACACTGCAGTAGCATGCATCACATACTAGGATATTTAGGACAAAAGAGGCTCCTAAAAGATGTGGGGAAAAAAAGAAAACAGTTAAAAGATGTAAAAGAATAAAGTGATTTTCATCATACTCACCTTCCAGTAAAAATATGTTCACGGACACCCAAAATTGTAGGGGGTCGCACTCCATGATCTTCATTGAATTCTTCCAAAAGATTACGCATCTTAAGAGCTTCTTCCAAGTAGTTGTCCTGTTAATAGCATCAAGTAGATATTCTTAGTAGTTAGAAAAATATCTCCAAAGCATAAAGAAACACGTCCCAAGCTTCTTGAGAATTGTCTTTCAAAAAAGAAAAACTTCTTGAGGATGTACCTGGTTCATGTCAATGGTTTGCAGAGCTTCCCCTCGGGTGAAAATTATTGCATGATTCTGATTTTCAGGCTTTCCTTCACCTATCTTTGCTGCTCCTGGTAATCTTATACGGTATATTTCCTATGATAAGCAAAGACATAGCATTATTAAAAACCTGCCGAATCTTTCTAGTCACAGAAACAGGTCCAAGACATGCTGGATCATTACCTGGTCAAGATTATCTAAAGCCTTGACCAACACAGAATAATAGACCTTTTGTACTTTGCCCTCTTCTGTTTCTTCTACTTCATCAATATATGCCACACGGAGAGAGGGATAACTGCACAAGAAGGTTAGCTATTAGCTTCTTGAATCACTATAGTCGGTACCTCATAGAACACCATCCATTTACCTTTTTCTCCTTTTCAGCAAAATGACATGCAAATTTACCATAAAGAAAGGATGTCTGACAGAGCTTAAATCTTAATAATCCATGTTTTGTAGACAATCTTAAAATTCTAATCCATCTGTTACAAGTGTTGCAAAACTTATCATTTCCTTTTACTCATGCCACTTAAATTCTTGACTGCAGATACATGTGCATTGTGTACTCACATGCTACAGTAAAGACGGATAGACCATAACTTTTGAGTGGATGTGCATGTCCTTGGGTTTCTTGTATTTATAATCTAAAAGGGTAAAAGGTAGCCCTGGCTTCATTAAATAATAAACTTGTTATTGCTTGTTGGATTGTAGATTAAAATAATGTTAAAGAAAAAAATAACAAAATGAATAGATTCAATTCCTCTCATGCCTTAGTCTAAAGGTGGCAGAGGTATGGGTTTGGCTTGAGAAGAGAAGAAGAAGAAAGGAAAATTTGAGTTACTACTCAGAGGCATCAGTATCATCAGCAAAGCCAAAAGCCCATCTATTTGGAGTTGACTTTTCGAGTTCTACTTCTCCATTTGACTCTACCATAAACCATACAGTAAATCGCTTCATTATATATTGCAATGTTGTGAAAATTGAATCGTATCATAAAATCGTTATACATCTTAAACCGTAAATCGTGTATCGTAAATCATAGAATCGTAAGATTCATAAGTGTTTTCCTGTAAAAAATATTTAATATATGAAATATTGTAAAATATATCTAAAATGTAATAATATGAGCAATTCTCCAACTTTCTTTGAATATTAAGTGAATATGATATAATTAGTTCATTAGAGCTCAAATTTCAATGCTCCAATTCCCAAAAGTTAAGACCAGCATATAATCCAACTATATGTGAAAACTCAATCATGAACTAAAAAGGCCTAAAGAATCGAAAGGTCTTAAATGCCCATCAACTCAAGCCTTAAAAATCATTAAAACAAAACGTTTTATGCTTTCAGTCTCCTAATACCCCATAATTCTATTATTTACACGAATTGTAAGATTTATTAATAAATACGAATCGTCCTCTTATCGTATCGTGTGAATTGTAAGATTCAATCGTGTATTGTAAGATTTTAACAACAATGATATATAGAGAAGTGTAACAAATAAAATATCTTACTACAAAGTTATTCAATATGCTCATGGAATTTCACTTGTATACATAAATCTTATCAAAGAAAACTCAAAATAGCATTGACATGGTCAACTAAATGTTAACTATGAATGTTAGTTCCTGTGAGTAACACTTGCATAAGATACAATTTAGAAGCCAACCATAGTAGAACAAAACTACATCAATCATCATTTTATATTAGTATTTTCTCACAGTATCGGTGGACCATATTATTAGAAGCACACAGTTACATACCCTTGCTGCTCTACTAGGTGCTACTTTTCCTTTTTGTTTACTTAATAAAACATGGCATCTTCCACTGCTTCTCCTCTCCTCGATATGGCCTCCTTTGGGTTCCTTCATATTGGCAAGATCACAATAATTTTGTTGAATGAGACCAATTATTTCCAATGGTCTCACTCCGCAAGAATGTCTTGATGCCAAACAACTGCACGACTATATTGATGGCACTGCCAAAGAACCGGTCTGGGATAGTTCCTCATATCGAACTTGGAAAGCTAATAACTTCTTGGTCCACTCATGACTTCTTCAGTCTATGGAAGCGTAGCACTGTTTATACTCTTTCGACTGGCAAGGATGTTTGGGACACAGTTCAAGCCCTGTATTCTGATGGTGACAATTCAACCCGTCTATATGAGTTATATCAGACCACATCTCATCTTCGACAGGGGGAGTTGTTATTAATACAATATTATTCCAAAATGTGGACCTGTTGGTTGGAATTGGATCAACTAGAATCCGTAAAATTTGAGCATCCTAGTAATACAGTTCTTTATAAGCAATTAGTTGATCGGCGACGAACATTTGAGTTATTGGGGGGATTGATACAAAATTTGAGCATATACGGGCCCAATTGCTTGGGCAACGACCTCTCCTCTCTATGGATGAGGTCTACTCTGCATCACTTCGGGATGACACGTGTCACCTTGTTATGACTCCCTCTATTGCCAACTAAACGCTCCACATTGGTAATAGCTCACTCTTCCATGCCTTCTCCACCTCATGGGGCTCCTTCTTGTGGAAATGATCCATCTTCTGACACTTGTAGGGACACCAGAAGCCCACGAAAGAAAGGTATCCGTTTTTGCACCTATTGCAAGATGAAAAATCATTGTGTTGATTCATATTATAAGCTTCATAGTCGATCGAAGCAAGCTCATCACACAGATGCCCTTCCTATTCCTTCTTCTGATACGGCTAGTGATAGTGCACCAATGACTCGACATGAGTTTCTCTTATTACAGCAACAACTGTAGCGCCTTCAATCCTCTGAGGCTTCTAATGTTGCTTCCTCCCCATCAAGTACTGAACACCTTGCACACCATGCCTCCCATTATTCCTGGATTATCGATTCTAGTGGTACTGACCATATGGCTAGTATGTCCACCTTCTTCTCTTCCCTTTCACCTATTTCATGTGGTAAGATTAAATTAGCTAATGGTTGAATTTCACCTATTTCATGTGGTAAGATTAAGAAACTAGTGGGCAAACTCATTTAT
This sequence comes from Chimonanthus salicifolius, assembly GCA_013350335.1. NCBI lineage: Eukaryota > Viridiplantae > Streptophyta > Magnoliopsida > Laurales > Calycanthaceae > Chimonanthus > Chimonanthus salicifolius. Next base: position 1,169,121 of record CM023542.1, on the reverse strand, counting down.
CTCACCATCACGAGACCGAATTTATCTTAATGCAGTTGGTGTTGTGAGCCAATTCATGCATGCCCCACGGGACACTCACCTCCATGTTATCTTTCGTGTTCTTCGTTATCTTAAGGCTCATCCTGGCCGCGACTTGTTCTATGCACATCAGTGTACATGTCCAGTTCGTGGTTATTTAGATGCTAATTCGACCGGGTCTCTTGATGAGTGTCGTTTTATCACCAACTAATGTGTCTTCTTGGGCTCCCATGTAATTTCCTGGAGAAGCAAGAAACAGTCTGTTGTTGCTCGATCTAGTGCTGAGGCCAAATATCGTGCCATGGCTAATATTGCATCTGAGTTGTTGTGGTTTTGATAGTTTCTTACTGAGTTTTGTTTTCCTTCTGTCGAGCCCATCATCATGTTCTGTGCCAATCAGGCGGCCACAAACATTGCCTAAAACCCAATCTTTCAAGAGCCGGAATAAGCACATTGAAGTTGATTGTCACTTCCTTCGTCAACATATTTCTGAAGGCCGACTAACTACTACTTATCTACACTCTAAACATCAACTTGCGGATATGCAGACAAAGGCAATTCCTCATAATGAACTCGCTTCAGTTGTTAGCAAGCCGGGATTACTGGACATCTTCGTAACCAAGTTTAGGGGGAGTATTGTGGGAGCCTATTTTCTATCAAAGAAGTGGAACATAACTTAGAAAAAGGAGAGCAGGGACCCCTAGAAGGTTGGGTACTAAGTGCGCTAGGGGACACAACAAAAGCGAATTAGCAGCCCTAGAGAAAAATAATACCTGAGAGATGGTTCCTCTCTCTCCAAGAAAGACTCCAGTTGGATGCAATGGGTCTTTGCTTTGAAGTATATCATCCAGACAGGTCCATTGCTAGATATAAAGCTCGTTTGGCTGCCAAAGGCTTTTGCGCAGACATATGGGGTTGATTATCAGGAAACCTTCTCTCCTATAGCCAAGATTACCTCTGTTCGAGTATTGATTTCTATTGCTACCACTTGTAATTGGCCCCTCCATCAATTGGATGTAAAGAATGCATTTCTCCATGGTGATCTACAGGAAATTTATATGCTTCCCTCTCCTGTGTTTGTGAAATAGGGGGACAAACATTCTGTCTGCAGACTCAATAAGGCTATCTATGGCCTCAAGCAATATCCAGGGGCCTGTTTTGAACTTTTGATAAATTCATTAGTGCTTTGTTGCCGTATGGTTTTTCTCAGTGTCAAGCGGATCATTCAATGTTTCTCTACAATGCCAACTCAGTTGTGATGATTTTTGTGGTACATGTTGACGACATTGTCCTTACTGGCAATGATACTGCTATCTTTGCATTCAAAGCATATTTACAATACACATTTGATATTAAAGATTTGGGGCCCCTTTGCTACTTTCTTGGGATTGAGGTAGCTCAGTTCCCTACATGACTTTCTCTTTCTTAACAAAAGTATGCTCTCGGTCTATTACAAAATGTCGGGTATTCTAGATGAAAGTCTGCTGCTGACAGTCCTTTAGATGTCAACACAAAGTTATCTGCTTCAGAAGGGACCCTTCTTGACGATTTGCCTTCTATCAGAGATTAGTCGGGAAATTGATTTATCTTACTATCACTCGTCCGGATTTTATCATATGTCATTGGTGTGGTCAGTCAGTTTATGCATGCCCCTCGTGATAGTCATCTTCATGTTGTCTTTCGCATTCTTCATTATCTTAAGGCTCATCTTGGAGGAGGGTTGTTCTATGCATCATAGTCTCATCTGCCGGTTCGTGGTTATTCAAATGCTTATTAGGCTAGGTCTCCTGACGACTGACGCTCTACCTCCGGATACTGTGTCTTCTTGGGATCCCACTTAGTTTCCTGGTAGAGCAAGAAGTAGCTTGTTGTTGCTCTATCTAGTGCTGAAGCAGAATATTGTGCCATGGCCAATACTGCATGTGAGTTACTTTGGTTCCGGCGATTCCTCTCCCAGTTAGGCCTTGCCCCCGCTTATCCGTTAATCATGTTCTGTGACAATCAAGTTGCCATCAACATACCCTCAAACCCTGTGTTTTATGAACGAACTAAACATATTGAAGTCGATTGTCATTTCCTTTGACAGCACATTTCTGAAGGTCGGATCTTCACCTTATCTACAATCCAAGGACCAACTTGTAGATATGCTTACCAAGGTTGTTTCTCGTACCCAACTCAATCATGTTTTACGCAACTGGGTTGACAAGGCATCTTTGCACCAGCTTGAGGGGGAGTGTTGTGAGACCCAACATGGGGCACAATCGACCATGTGGATCCCACTTCTGGACATAGTTGACCAGAATCATCCTAGTTTGGAAAGTTGACTTAAAAGATATTGCAAGCTATGTAATTTATTGCAATTGATTATTCTTTTATTTCTTTCATTTTTCAGCCATCGTAATTGGCTCATTATAATCTATTTATACATTTACTCTCCTTTGATTATTGACACAATTCAATACAAGAGAAATAATTCTTCTCCATTATTCTCCTTATTACTTTCTACACAAACCCCTAGTGGACTTAGGCTTAGTCATTTCAGACCACCCTACTAGATGCACTCTTTTTCTATCCTCCTTATCTCCCCGCATAAACTTCCTAATTATTATGGCTGGCTGCGATCGAGTCCCACATTGGAAGTGTAGATCTAGGGATTTATGAAGGACTTGGGCTGGATAAGCTAGTCTTTTGGGCTGGATACCCAGGTCTTAATAAGTGGTATCAAAGTCGGGTCTCAGGCTACCTTATGTGGACTTAGGAGATCCCCTAGGCAGACGAGATGACTAGCCTCATTTGAGGGGGGATTGTTGGGGTTGGCTGCGATCGACTCCACATTGGAAGTGTAGAGAGAGATTTAGGGATTTATAAAGGACTTGGGTCACTCCACCTAATTAGCTAGTCTTTTGGGCCGGATACCCAAGTCCTAACACTAATAACTTGTTCCAATTTATTAATGACCCCTTTTGGCATTTCAAAAATGGACATAAAATACAAGAGGAGATTAGTCAGGACTGATTTTATAAGAGTCAATCTTCCAACTAGGGAGAGATAATTCTTCCCCCAATCCACTAAGCTTCTCTCCACCCTTTCTATCATCGGAGCCAAAAACTTCTTGGATCTAGGGTTCTCCCCAGTTGGTAAACCCAGATATGTGAAAGGTAGTTTTCCAACTCCACAACCCAATTCCTTGGCTAAATTCTTAAGAAGATCTTCCTCCACCCCAATCCCAAAAAGGAACTCCTGCATAGGTTAATCCTCAATCCTGAAACCAACTCAAAGCACCTCAACACCACCTTTTACCCTAGAACTTCTTTCCTAAATGCCTCACAAATAAAAAAGTATCATCCACAAATTGCAAATGGGTGACCACTAGCCCATTTACCAACACTGAAAAACCTCGGATAATACCCAAATCCCTAGCCCTCTCTACCAATTTATTTAAACCTTCTTCCACGAAATTGAAAATAAAAGGTCCATTATTAGCCACAATCGGATCACTCGAAGATCCATTGACTAAAATTGAGTAAGAAGTACCTTCAATACAAGATCTCATCCATTGCTTCCATTTTGAGCCAAATACCATTCTGTCAAACAAGTAGCCCACCCATTCACATAATCATATGCCTTTTCCATGTCAATTTAAATTATAGCCCTGGCATCTTGTCATTTTTCCTAATGTGGACCATTTCATTTGCTATTAGTACTCCATCTAAAATTTGTCTATCTTCAACGAAGTCCCCTTGAGATTCTCCAATAATCTCCTTCAGAACCTTCTTTCAATCTACCTACCAAGATCTTAGCCAAAAGTTTATAGACAACCTATAGTCTAAAATGAGATAATTCAAAAGGACCCACCCTTTTTGGAACCAGGGTAATGAAAGATTTTTTCAGACATTTACTGATAATATCATTTTCATGAAACTCTTTAGAGACTTGAATGAAATCTGGACCAACCGAATCCCAACACTTAAGAAACTAAAATTAAAACCATCCATACCCAGCACTTTATCCCCCTCTAAATTTTCCAAAGCCAACTTAATCTCCTCTACACTGAAATCGCTTTCTAGCCATTTTGTCTTCTCCTCATTAATTCTATAAAAATGAATCCCATCCAAGACAGGTCTGTCTTCCCTACTCTCCTGAAAATAACTAAATCTAAGCCAGCTGAAAGGGGATAGATTGCACGACCTAAAGAAGCAAATTCCAAAGGGATTTGTTAGGATGAAAGAAAGGTATACATACTTAACCATCAAGTTCAAAATGTCTGTTGCGTGACGATCTCCAGATTGCTTTTGATTTCCATAGTTTTGACAGGTTGCAACATATGTGAATTTCATGTCAGCCACAGCATCAAGTCGAGCAGCGAGAGATCTCTGGCTCCTTTTATCTTCCTCTGATGGCCTAGTGACTGCCTTGTATCCTTCTAGAATCTCTGAAATCATTTCAGAAAACAATCTAAGACTAGAAATTTAAGTTAAAAAAACAATCTAGATTATCAAAACCAAAAAAGTCTTTGAGCTCTACCACTCTCAGAAGCCATGTCAAGAAAAGCTTGAAGCTGCAATGCCCTTCGGTAATACATCATCCCCCTGACTGCAACAAAGATATAGTTCTTAAGAACAAATCAAAGGTAACTGAAAAATTAACAGGAAGCAAAAAAAATAGATACCTGTTCTACATAATGTTTGTCCTCTTAAGGAAGCCCATAGTCGAAGATGTAAGACATTCTCTTCATTTTCCCAAACCTCAATTTCTCTTTTACAATCGAGTCTTTCCATAAAGTTGTCCCATTCATCTAAATATGACATTGATTCAAACAGTGAGAGCCTTTTCTTGAAACAGATTCAAACAATGAGAACTCTTGCATTGATGCACATCTACAGTGACACATTATAGTATATACCATTTTAGTATAACTGGTTGGGTTAGCAGAAGTCAATCAATCTAGACTGAGAAATTATTAGGTCACCTCCTGGATGCACCAAAATAAAGAAATTTTTAAAGTTAAAAAGGGTGTGTCAATGATTAAAATATTCTATTCACTTTTGTCTTGACCTATGCTCTACATATTTTCAACCATCCAAGAATTGGTGATGGATCAGAAAATACAATTTAGGGATATCTTGAAGAAGCTCCAATCTGAAGAAAGACTCATTGTTTCTTTGTACTCTGAAAAAAAAAACTCCAAATTTTCAGTAAGTTCTTTGAAAAAAACCTCTTTGAATGATGTGCAATTTTAATTTATTTTCAAAATTAAAGTTGGACATAGTTTTCAACTTCATCCAAATATAAGAAACTAAAGTGGACATCTAGATTAGCTAACATATCAAAATTCAGCAACATATAAAATTTTTAGCCATCTAATCTAAGGCCAAGAAATTACTAATTGTAGTTGAAAAATCAAGTGGCTAGAAAGAGCATAGGCAGTTGAACTTCTCATTTTGGAAAATCTAGACATCTACTTTCATTTTGTATGGTAAAATGGAGTCTGCCATCATATCCAACTGCAATTTTTGAAAATGATAGGTTAAAATCCATGACGCATGTGCTGAATTGGGATGAAGAAAGACCTTTTTCTTTAAAAAAAGAGTTTTAACATAGTTTTTTGGTCCCATCCAAAAGAACTAAAGCAGACCTCTAGGTTAGCTAAAGTTGCCAACATTTAACCTTTTAATGATTTTTTTTTCGAACATAGAGAGAAATGAATTTTATTAAATGTAATAACGAAAGATACAATAGCAGCATTAGGTTTTGTATAAGAGAGCTTTTTTTGCGGCAACCAAGAGAAAAAATTATATTAATGAAAAGTATAGGCACATGAGACGATAGTGATGGGTCTAAAAGATTTAAACCCAAAGGTTGACGGGGAACAAAGGAAAAAAATACATCTATCCACATATCAAAACACTACAATATAATTGGCATGTCTCCCCTACCTAAAGGAGCTCTCAAAGGTAGAACATGCCAGTAGTCATGGAATCTGTAGGCACTAACAAGGAGGCTATCCATCTATGGGGAGAACTAGATCAGGTAATAGGAGGCCAGTTTTTTAGCTCATCTTAGGGCTTCAGCTTCTCATTTTTCATGTTTTGTTGGTTTTTGTTCTTTTTGAACCTTCATTGTTTTTTCCTTAGAATTAGGGATTTCTCTTTGTATCTTCGTTTTTATTTAATTATATTTCTTAATCTTTTTCAAAAAAAAGAAGAAGAAAATTTATAGACACTGAACTCAACCCAATTTGTATGCACAATCTTATCCAAACTAGTGGTTTACTGAATTCATGGTTAAAATAAATACTCCTTGTCCATAAATATAAGCCACCACACCGCAGCTAACCTGGACAAACCCTACCTGGGAAAATCTTTTGTAGGTAAAATATTATTGAAACGCCATCTTCATTCTCAAGCTCAAGGTCACTTTTAGAATAAACTGTCTCCTCACTGTAATAAGGGGTCATGACACTGCAAAAGAAGTGAAATACTTGAATAACCACTATAAAATAATTTCTAAATCTGTTCTAATACCATCATAAGTTAAATGACACAGCAATGGTTATTTCCACCATTTCCAAAGATTTCATATAGGAGAATATAAAAAGATTATCCAGAAGTGGTGATATAAGACAACAGAAGTCATTTCAGATTTTTTTTTTCTCAAATGGTAATAGAGAAAGGTATATTAAACAAATAAAGAGGATACAAAAAAAAAACTGACTAATGTAAGAGGACTATGCTAGCCAGAAACTACTCTAAAAAGAAAAGACCTCAACACATCCAAGAGTTCCAGGAAATCACACAAGACTAGCAAAAACAAAATGTCCACTCAAGCAACACAAAAATAGAGTCACGAAAAATCCACAAAAGCCTTCACACTCTCCACTACATCTTTAGCCAAGAAGTCTGCCACTCCCTCCCAATGCATAAACTCCAAATCTCTTTAACCAAGGGTGGTTCTTGTTGTAGTATATGTATTTTTCCCTCATGACTAAACTAATTCATGTACTCCTTTCCATAAATGACAAATACGTATACAACACTTCTTTCTACCACTAGCCAAAACGATAAGTATTTACCAAACAATTTATTTGTTTAAGAAACGAAGAAAATTGTATTAAAATAAAACACAAGAGGTACAAGTAGGCTCCATATAAGAGGACCATATTGGAGTTAAACAAACATAACTAAGAAAAACGAAGTCATAAGTAAAAGCCTGAACACCATGCACCCAATTATAAACATTCTACAAAGGCCTCACACCTTTCTAAACCAGATTTTGCCAAAAATCTGCAACACAATTAGCTGATCTCCTAATTTGTCTATAATGGACCTCTCTCTCTCTCTCTCTCTCTCTGCACACCTTCTTGATGGCCCTTCCTGAGTCAACAAATTCCAATATGCATAATTTTTAAAAAAATGCTTATTCAACAAAACCTATGAGCATTTATTTTTAAGATCTTTCCCATATCTTTTCTTTTTTTGAAATAGTAATAGAATTTTATTAATAAAAAAAATAAGACAAAAATTAGAAAGCACAAGCTCTCATTAGTGGATCACCTTGCCTGAGGCCTTTAGAAGCTATGATAGGTCAATTGGAGATCCATTTACCAGAAGAAAGTATGACAAAACCTCCATGCAGGCTCTCGTCCACTTTCTCCATTTTCCTCCAAAGCTCATCTTACCAAACAAATAGTCAACAAAACCCCAATCCACAGAATCATAGGACTTTTCCATATCAATTTCCAAAGCAACCCGAGATTTTTCTCCATCTAAGATGAATGCCCTCTATGCTTCATCTAATGATTCTTAGATTATTGATTCTGAAGCTACTGATCATATGGCTGGTATATCCTATCTTTTTTCCATGTTTTCCCTTATTTCTCTTGGTAAAGTGAAATTAGCTAATGGTTCTGTCACTGATATTGCTGGTACAGGAACTATCTCCATGTTTTCCAGTCATGGTTTATAATTACATGTTTCTCATTTATCTCGAAATCTCTTATGTCTTAGTGACCTTACCAAGTCATTAAATTGTCTAGTAACCTTTTATCCTACCCATTGTTTCTTCTAGGACTTGGCCACGAAGCAGACGATTGGTGGTGGTTGTGAAGCCAACGGCATATATTTCTTTGATCTTCGGGCTGACAATCACTCCGAAGCATGTTCTACCTCGTCTTCTTAGGATTGTGGCCTTGGCACTGCCATCTAAGGCACCCATCTAACAAAGTCTTGAAGCAATTGGTTCCTTTATTGTCTTTTGATAAATTTGAGTGTGAAAGGTGTCAATACAGCAAACATCATATACCTTATTTTTCACTATAACTTAATAAAAGTATTTCTACATTTTGTTTTATTATTCACTCTGATGTTTGGATGTCTCCTCTTGTTTCACGTATTGGTTTTTGTTATTTTGTTAATTTAATTGATGATTACTCTCGTATAACTAGGGTATACATGATGAAACATATGTATGAGGTTTTTGATCACTTTCCCACGTTTTATTTGTGAGTCAAAATCCAATTTGATTGTCATATCAAAATTTTGCGAAGTGATAATTGGGGGTTTGGGGTGGTATTTGTCACATTCATTTTTACAATTTTAACAGGACCGTAGCATTGAATCTTAAAACTTTTACCCTCACACACCTCAACAAAATGGTATTGCCGAAAGGAAAAATCGTCACCTTCTTGAGGTAGCTCATTCCCTGCAATTTACTATGCACATATCCAAGTCATATTGGCCAGCAAGTGTTTTAACTTCATACTATCTAATTGTCTCTTGGGGAAGCGGATGACTTAGTGTGGACATGTGACTCTTTGGGGGCTTAGTCGATAAAAGCAACGGTTGACTTGGACAACCAACATCAGTCTAGTTCGACTCCGCTACCTAGATTAGCCTGGAAGGGTCTAGCCCCGCCAAGGGTCCAGACTTTCGTTTGGTGTGCAATGAAGAAAAGGATTCTCACTAGAATGGACCTTAGGAGGAGAGGTTTGTTGGGGAATGATGAGGATCTCAGTTGTCCTTTGTGTGGGTCAGTGGAGGAAACGGTTGGCCATCTCTTTGTTACTTGCCCAGTCACTTGAAAGTTATGGACCAACTTTGTTAATCTGATGGATTAACCATGGCTCTTTCCAAACTCTTGTCATGGTTTATTGGGATCGTGGACCACGCCGGGTTTCAATAGTAGGTGATTGGCTTAGAACACAATCCCAACAGCCGTCCTCTGGAATATTTGGAAAGAGAGAAATTCACGAATCTATGAATGCAAGTCCACTGAGGCTAGCGAGCTTTTTCATAAGGACAAATGGAGGTTGAGTGTTTGGCTCCTTCTGGACAAAGAGTTTAAGGATCTCAAAGTCAACGATTTACTCTAAGCTTGGGAAGGTAGTATGAGAAGTTGCACTAGGAAACCCAAGACCTTGGTCAATTGATCACCTCCTCAACAAGGCATTCTACAATTTAAGGTTGACGGGGCATCTAGAGGGAAACCGAGACCAGCGGGGATAGGTGGCACCCTCAGGGATCACAACGACCAAACTTGTGATGCCCCTTCCACAAGAGGGGGCTGAAGTGTGGCTGGCGGTAATGAGAGATGGGGACAAAGGTCTCATACCGCCTGGCACATGGAATGGGTGATGGCTTATAAGAGGGAGCACCCCTCTCATCTAGCACAAGGCCTTTTGGGCCCAAGGGTGAGACTTGAGCCCAATACAAAGTCGTGCGGGTTTTCGAGCCCAAAGCGGATAATATTGTGCTAGAGGGACAAATCGTTACAAATGGTATTAGAGAAAGGTTCAACCTTTTTACCTATGTATCTGCCCATGTGCATGTGTGTTGTGACAGAGCCAAGGACGACTCTGGTCTTAAGTGGGGTGGATTGTGACGCCCCTGCCCCAAGAGGGGGCTGAAGTGTGCCTGGCATTAATGAGAGATGGGGACAAAGGTCCCATACTGCCTAATACATGGAATGGGTCCTGTGTCACGTGTCCCAACTTTCAACGGTCGAGTGTGACTTGCGTCTCGATCCCTACTATCCAGCGGAGAGAAGTTTTTCGATCGAGTTTTCGACCGGGAATGGTGCCTAGGAGCTTTCTTAACCTCCTTTACGGCTATGACGTGGATTGCTGTTGAGATTGAGGCGAACTAGTTCCAACAGCCTCTCTTGTAACCCCATCTCAAGCAGTAGAGACACAGAGGAGCAATCTTCCCTGCTCAAGTTCGACTCCTCGATTTTCAGAAGATTTTCGAGATGTATCCTGAAGGCTTCAATACTGTCTTATGTCCAACCCTCCAAAGGGTATCCATAGCATCTAACCCATGTCACTCTTTTATGAAGGAACATATCCAACGCCCATCTCCTCACGTTCTTCAGCTGCCCTAGCTTCGTCAAAACTCCAAGGAGGTGTTGGACTTCCACCTCCGACAATAGGCCGATCAATAAACAACCATCCCCAAGCTTACTGATCAAGGGATTGGGGAAACCATTCTGAAGGAGAATCTGCCTGATTTCTGATTGAGGAATTCTCTCCACCAAGGAGGCCACCACTGCCTCGGAGAGCCAATCCTCAACTATGGCATGATCTGGTGTTGGCATCATCAGCTCAATCTCTGTCTCGTTCTTCAACAAGGGTGCTCTCTCACCTCCAGATGCAAAATTCTTCACATGATTAAGGTTTTTTAACACCTCAACCAACCGACGACTCCCATACTCCTTTCTTCCTTTCACTTGACCTTCCCAGTTGAACCCTTCACTTTCTTTCTGAAATCCAGTTGTTCTCCCTTTCTCTGGGAGTGTGTCCCTGATCTTTTGCTGGTTTCTCTTGAATGGTGCACCCCTCTTGAAGTGAGCTGGATTAACGAGTGATCTCCACCCTTGCACCATCTGACCGCTGAGTTCTCGGACTACCCTCTCTGCTTGACCTCCCGAAGCCATTCTTACAAAAGAAAAAGTCCTGCCGGTCTTGTCTTTCTCCCTCGGAATGAAGGTATCTAATATCGGTCCACATCTCTTGAAGAGATTTAGCAACCAGTTCTTTTTGGTGAAATATGGAAGATTAGCCACGAAGAGAGTAACCGACGACTTCTCCTGGAATCCACGGTGTCTATTTCTCTCACCTTCTGCCACCCACCCCCATCCATGTCTTGTCGCCGCTCCAGTTGGACTCTCCTTCTGCCCTCACAATCTAGGTGCATTGTCCCTCTACCTTGCACTCTCTCACTCTCTTTCACAGTGGGACTCTCTCCCTCTCATTTGTCTATGTTTCTTTCCCTACTACTTGTTGTGAATACTTCTCAAAATTGACGTCGAAAATGCTGGAAAAATATAAGAAATAATGGGGAAGAAATGGGTGCACAATTATGACAGATGGTTGGACCGATAGAAAGAATCGGTCAATTACTAATTTTCTTGTCAATAGTCCAATGGGGAGTATTTTTGAGAAGTGTTGACACATCTTCGATTTCCAAAAAGGCAGAGAACTTGACCGACCTTATAGATTCGGTCATAGAAAAGGTAGGTGTGGAGAACTTGATGTAAATTGTTACAAATAACATAGCACCATATGTAAAGGCTGGAAAAAAAATTGTTGGAAAAAAGGAAGAATTTATTTTGGGTTCAAAGTGCAACACATTGTATTGATCTTTTGCTTGAAGATGTAGGGAAAATAAAATTGGAGTCTACTATTTCAGATGCAAAAGCAATTGCAAAATTCATTTATGATCATGTTTTGTTGTTAAACTTAATGAGACAATTCACGAAGAATCGGGAGTTAGTTAGGCCAGCAATAACAAGATTTGGAACATGCTACCTTACATTGAAAAGCATAATTGGTTTACAGAGAAAGTTTGGCTCGAAAGAATGGGATAGAATGCCTCTATCCAAGACGTGGAGAGGGGAAAAAAGTGCATGATTTGATTTTTTATAGTAAGTTTTGGAAATGTGTTCAATTTTGAGCCAAGGTTGGAATGTCTCTTGTAAAATTGCTTTGGTTACTTGATAGAGATGACAAATCGGCAAGGAGAAGATTGCTAAGTGGTTGAACAATAATAAAAAGAAATACATGCCATACTGAGATTTGATAAATGCTCATTGGAATGAACAACTTCACCATCCAATGCATGCGGCTACATATTATTTGAATACTTCTTTCCACTACAAAGAATCCTTTTGTGCGGATGTCGAAATTAAAAGAAGGTTATATCAATGCCTTGATAAGTTGGCTATAGACATGGATGAGAGGATTAAAATAGACGAACATTTGATGGCTTTTCAGAACTACAAAAGGACTGTTTAGGGATAAGATGGCCATAGCAACAATGAAAAAAAAAACAACCAGGTATTTAGTATTTAGTTATTTACTTTGAATTTCATTTTTTTATTTTTTATCTCATGTTTTATAGCCATTTGGTGGGAAGGTTATGGAGATGAAAATAAAGAATTGCAACGTGTTGCAATAAGGATTTTGAGTTTAATTTGTAGCGCAATTGGGTGTGAGCAGAATTGGAGTATGAAGGAAGGAATCGTTCAATCATGGACCATTTAGCACACCAGTCCTACGATGAAAGCGGCCTAGAACAACATTCCAACAGTCGTTCTATGGACTGTGTGGAAGGAAAGAAATTCCAAGATCTTTGAGAATAAGGATTTAGACGAGAACGACCTTATTCAGAATGCAAAATAGAGACTCTACACATGACTCTTATTCGGAACAAAGTTCAAGGGCCTTAGAATGGCAAACTTCTACACCTCTTCAGAGGGTTGCCCGAGTAGAGGGCCAAGGAAGCCCAGTGTTCATGCCACTTGGTGTCCCCCTAAACCGGATACACACAAATTTAATGTTGACGGGGCAGCAAGGGGAAAATTGGGTCCAACGGGTAGGCGGAGTGCTCCGCGCTACAACCGTAGAACGTCCATAGCTTTCTCTGAGTCAATAGGTCGAAAGGATTCGAACGAGATATGACTTATTAGTATTAGGAAAGCCTTGTCCATATGATCTTCATTGGGAGGGGCGAAACTAATCATTGAGGGGGACTCTACAAATGGGATTACGTGGGCAAAAGTTTAATACCTTGGCTGTGTGCGGTTGTGTGAAAGAGGGCATGGGACTTTGTCCCATTCAGTCCAAGACAAATAAAGGGGGCACCTCTCCCTTCTAAATACGAGGCCTTTTGGGCGGCCTAAGGGTGATGCTTGGTCCCAAATGCAAATCTATGCGGGTTTTCGAGCCCAAAGCGGACAATATTGTGCTGGAGGGACGAGTCGTACAAATGGTATCAGAGAACGGTTCAACCCTCTTCATGCGTGCCTGCCCATGTGCCTGTGTGTTGTGACAGCCAGTGACGGCTCTGATCTTAAAGGGGATGGAGTGTAATACCCCTGCCCCATGTGAGGGGGCTAAGTATGAGGGACGGCATGGGAAGGAAAAATGTCCCATACATTCCAAACACTTGGAAGGGTTGAGGATTATATAAGGGGACACCTCTCCATCTAGCACAAGGCCTTTTGGGAGCAATCTTGAGGTTGGCTTGCCAAAGCAAACTCGTACGAGCCCGTGTGGGCCCAAAGCGGACAATATTGTACTAGCGGGACGGGGCCGTTATAAATGGTATCAGAGAACGGTTCAACTCTCTGCCTGTGTGAGCTCACTGCCTATGTGGGGTGACAGAGTCAGGGACGACTCTGATTTAAGGGGGGTAGATTGTAATACCCTAGCTATGTGCAGTTGTGTGAAAGGGGGCATGGGACTTTTCCCCATACCGCCCAAGACAAAGAAAGGGGAGTGAGTTATAATAGGGGCACATCTCCCTTCTAAGTACGAGGCCTTTTGGGCCCAAGGAACTAGAGCCAGCTAAAAAGGCCTCCCTGGAAGATAATCACAGTAGTGAGGGAAATTAGGACGCATTGTTCAGGTAGAGATATTTTCTGCATTGGTCCTGAGAACAGCAAACAGAGTAGCCGATTCATTGCTAAGAATGGGGTGGACTCCATTACTAACAACGTATTCCATCTCAGAGAGTCCTTTAGGCAGGAGAGATTTGCCGATTTCTTCACGCGGTGTTTTTGATATGAGGATTGATGTATTTTCTCTTTTTCTTTCTTAGCATCCTTTGGGTTTAAGTATTTTAGACCCATCGTTGTCGTCTCATTTACCTATTTATTTTCAGTAATAAAATTTGTTCTAGTTGTTACCACTAAAAAAATGTCTAAACACAACTGAGATGTTATGCCAATACGTGTATCATATCTAAGATTATAGTCAATATGCTAAAGAAAATAATTAAAATTTAGGAAAGTACAACAAAGCACAGCACAAGTGAATGAGACGAAAAAAATACAAGCAACATGCATAACAAATAGAAATGTCTAAGGAATAAGTACTAAAAAGACATATTCTAGATACCACCATAAAGCAAAACAGAATTCTAGACCTGAATGAGAGCATTTTACGGACACGGGGAGCACGCGGCATGTTCATGAATAAAGAGTTTGAGAAAAATGATATCCTTCTACGTGCCTCAAGGTTTGTTGGCACATTAATAGCAGATTCCTTGACTGTCAAAAGGAGGTAGAGGCGTTTTATCTACAAACGAAGTAAGTAGTTTTGTCAAATTTCAAATTGAATATTCAACAAATCTCAATAAAGATTTGATAATCAGATTGAGAAGAAATATGACTTAGATATAATATACCTGTTCCTCCCATTGTGCCGTTACTACAGGAGGGAATGCTATAGCCGGTTTTGGATCAGTACCTGCAAAAAGTTGTCTTCCAGGAACTGTGTCCTTGTTACCATGCCCGAGCTCAACCAATTCTCTGAAATTTTTATGTAAGGAAACGTCATTGTGGTGAATGTGCAACAATAGTTTTCTTAATTTGCAAAGAAAACAAAAGTCACTACCTACCGAATCTCATTCACCATCATATCACGAGTAACTACTTCCAGCATGTCTTGCAGCAGCAATACTACAGCATCACACTTAGAAGGGTCACCTTCTTTCTGCAGTAAAGGAAGAAGTTACACTTACGTAGTGTCGAGTAGAAACTCTTAAAGCACAGGCAAAATCCTGAGTTCCAAAGCTTAACAATGTTAGAAACAACAAGATTATGGATACATATGGTTTATTCTATACACCACTCACCAATATCTCTACAAGCTCTACAAATGTTTTGCAAAGGACTGGTAAAGGTCTCATTCTAAAATTGGCAAGAAATGTACTCCTCGAAATGCTACTTTCAATATCTTTAATAATGATCCCAATTATCCTGTTTAATAAAAAAATACAGTTAGATATGCGATAGAACATTTACAGTGATATTAAAAAATGACCAAAACAAATATGTCCTACAAATATCATAAGTTATGATACAACTTAAGTCTCTAATATTTTCTGCATTAGAACAGTTTTGTCACTCAAAAACTAGATTGATTTGGAGAAAATTATATTAGATATTTTTTTTATGAACGCTGGGAAATTACCATTTTACCCTTGGATATTTGACTAGTTGGCCCTTATTCTATGTATATTATATGTATTTGATGGTATTTTTGAGTTTTGTAGGTAAATATGAAAAATACGAGATATGAGAAGAATAATGGAAGAAAGTGCAGTTTTCGGGCAGAAAAATCTATTTTTGGAAAGTCCGGATTTTTAGTAATTGTTCTACCACATTTTAGGATTTTATTGTAAATTGAATTTTCCAAATCCATTTATAAGAGTTTGGAATATTTCAATACAATCTAGATTTCAAGGTACAATGGTAACATAATTTATTAAAAATCTCAAAGTCCACAGAGCCCGAAGAAGCCCGATGAAGTCCATGAGAGTGAAGCCCATCAAAGGCCAACTAAGCATTCGAACATGTTAAGATTGAGTCTAAATATGCAAGAGGATGAAAGAGAGAAGTCCACAGATGAGGCCCACGGCCCAAGGTTTAAGCCCACCTCATTTGCGCCATAAGCCCAACTCCAAAAGCCCATACGCATAAAACCCTAATTGCCCACCTTATTTGCGCCAAAACCCTCACAAGAAACCCAAAATGCAGCAACACCTTAAAGAAAAAAACCCTAATGGAAAAGCCATGGATGTTCCCACTCCCCCATTCTCATTGGACTCTAAGTTGCCTAATCCCACTTTGCTTCCTCATTAGCTAATTAAATCTCAACCATCCATCCACAAAACCCTAATGAATCCTGGCCATCCATTCTCCAAAATTTCCTATAAATAGAGGCGTCTCCCATAGGTAAAATTCAAACTTGGCATTGGAGTTTTGGAGAGCAAAAGGAGAAGGAAAAGAAGAGGAGAAAGAAGAAGAAAGGGCTAAGGAAAATTCGGTTTTCCATAGGCCTCTAGGTTGGTTTTATTAAATTTTTCTTAGTTATTTTCTTCAATTCAATTCTATGATTATGTAATTTTATTCTTTGTTTTATTAATAAGATCAAGATAAGCTTTTTAGATCCACGGTTTTCCACTTAATGTTTGTTGATTATGATGTTCGATTTGATTTTTAATCTCTTTATGAATGCATGTTTGAATTTAATCTTAGA
The DNA here is from genome assembly GCA_013350335.1 of Chimonanthus salicifolius. Taxonomy (NCBI): domain Eukaryota; kingdom Viridiplantae; phylum Streptophyta; class Magnoliopsida; order Laurales; family Calycanthaceae; genus Chimonanthus; species Chimonanthus salicifolius. Next base: position 1,152,563 of record CM023542.1, on the reverse strand, counting down.
ATTTTCAATTGAAACAACAATTGGGAAAGTTTAGAACCCTAATTTTCCATTCTAAGACACTTTTTTTTTAAAACAGTAGGTGAAGAATTTAGAATATTTTGATTATTTCTTGTTTAATGAAACTCATGTCTTTCTTAATCAGATTAATTATGAATGAAGGATTTGAATCAATTGCCATTAATAAATGTGAGCTCCATGTTCTAGGTTTTGATTCTATTTTTAAAACATTGAAAATAATGCCTCCTTAATCTTCAATCCAATTTCCAATGTAAATATGTTGATTTTATTTGTTCTTTATTTTTTTATTATGTTTATGAATTCGATTCTAAATGTGGAACTAGGTTGGGATTAAAAATAAATATTCTAATTAAATTTAGGTTAGATTTAGGTTATTTCTAAGTCTCGTAATTAATTCCATCATTACATGTTTTAAATGAATTTTATTCCAAAATCTTATCATTCTCATTTATTAATGTTTTGTAATATTTTGGATATATTTTCCATAATTCCCTTAGGTTTAACCTCACACTCATTTGTTATATTATACATGGTTCACGCGCTTGCGAGTATAAATTTAAGACACAACAAGTTTTTTTTGTTTTTTTTATGTTAGATATTATTCTTGTTGATGTAGGACACGCAGCAGAGACCCATCTATTTTAGGATTTTACTATTTTCGTATTTTAGTATTTTTATTTTCAGAGTCCTTGTAAGAAAGCCAAGTCGGTGGCTTTCCTAGTTTATTTAGGAGTCCAAGTTATGTTTAGAAGTTGTGCTAGAGTCGAGAAACCACTTTCGTGGCTTTCCCTAGTTGAGTCCTCCTCTATTTTTTATTTTTTTTTGTTTTCTTATAAATACAATAGATGTAAGAGAGAGAGATATACACGATGGAAATTCAATAAAATTAATCAAGGCATCGCCTTTTCTCTCTTCTCCTTTTATCTTTTTTTTTTCCTTCCTGCCTAGTTGCAGGCATGTTCCGCATCACTTGTGCTCTTTGGAATTTATCTAGCCTACAATAGAGTTGGAAAGCCAGAAGTAAAAGTTCAATTTTGTCCTACCTTACAACAGGAAAACAATAAAGAATAGATACAGCTCCATAAAGGGAAACCAATGCTTGGTAATAAGTTTAACCTTCCATTATGAGGAAAGGATAAAGAACATGATATAAAGTGGAGTGACAAACATTATGATTTTTGACAGGGTAAAATCGAGAAGTAAAACTCGAAAAGCTAACCCCAAATAGATGGAATTTAGTCAAGGATTGCTATGAATAAAATCATAACATGATCTCATGGCAGCTGAATTTTGGTAGAAATTTTAGGGTTTTAGAAAAAGCTAGTTTTGAGGAACTGAAACTAGTGTTGTTAAAATTGTCCAAGTTGTGAGTCAACTCGTACGAGTTGACTCGACTTGGATGGTCCAGCGAGTCAACTCGCATGTTAAATTGGGAAATGCCATAATCGTGCGATTTTTGGGAGAATCGCAAATCGTACGATTCAAAGATCGTCAATTGTTCAATCGTGCGATCTGGAAGAAGAAAGGAAAAAAAAAAAGAGGGAAAAAGGAGTAAAAGAGGGTTTCGTCTGAAAGTGGAAAGAAGGAAAGTGAGTTTGCAGAAACTACCTATTTGCAATCATTACAGAGTTTCTTCTTCTTTTTCATTGACCCTTCTTTTTCCATGCCTTTTTTCCTCTTTCTTCTTCCTCTTTTGTTGATTTCTGCAACTCTTGTTTTCTTCTTCCGCCGCAGTAGACACCTTTCTTTCTTTCGTTCCGTGAGTATACTCATTTACAAAATATATGTTTTTAGTTTAGGGTTTAGGTCCAAGTGTCGCACACTCATTTAGAATATTTTATTAGGTGTCGCAAACCCAGTTTTTTTGTTTCGTGAGTGTGTATTGTGAGCATTATTTTATTTTAAGTCTTTCCACGTACGACGGTACACGACTCTCTTTTTTTTTTTTGTTTGACACTATTTTTTACTCCCTCCATCCCATTTTAGTTGTCTCATTTGAAACATTTGTATTTTTTAAGGAACTCTCTATATAAGGCTAGCACTTCATGTGATCTCATCCATTTTCAACACACTTTATGCTACTCCAATATGAATGAGACAACTATTTTGAGATAATTCCAAAATCCATATAAGACAACTAAATTGGGACAGAGGGGGTATATTTTTAATTTTTTATTATCGTTTTTATGTTTTAATTAAAAAAAACTTTTACTTTTTATTTTTAATCTTTATATCTATTTTAAAAAATTTAAAAGCTCTAAATTTTTTATTTTCTAAAAATATTTGATGAATGCTAATAAAATTTATTTAAGTACCTTTGATTTATTTGTTAATTTTTTAAATTTATCGTTACTAAAATATAAACAGTTTTTAGCCCTATAATTACATAATTGGGTGACATTGGACAATGCAGTAGAATTTAATGACCTTACAGAAACAAAAGAAGTTATTGATGTATAATTTATATTATATCTCACTAAATATTTTGTAAACCAATGAAATTTAGTCTATTTTATTTACATAAATTAAATGGATACAAGTATTTTAATAATTATTTTGTATTAATATATATATATATATATATATATAGACCCTGCACTAAAGAAATCTAGGGTTCGTACCAACTCACAAGTAGGGAAAGACTCTGGCTATATGTTATGTCCTAGACTCTATATGCAATGAATGACTTATGATGTAAAAATGAGACAGATCAATTTTTTTTTTTCACAAAAAAAAATGTAATCTAGGACCGTGGATGTTTAAAGAAAAATCCTAACATAGAACAAATTCCAAAGAAACAAAAACCCCGATCTCAATACACCCTGAACCAATATTCAGAAATCACAAGAGCTCCACAACTGGCAACTGCATTAGGAGACCTCCTAACATGGAGAAAGGACACAACCATCCCTCAACACAAATCCTGAATTTCAACTCACTACGAGAACCAATCTCCAAGGGGGATTTTCCTCCCACTAGCCCATCTGATTGCATTCACAAAATCCCCTTCAATGATAAGTTCACCTTCGCCATTACCTCACCCAAGAAAGCAAAGCCTTCCTGATCCCTAAAACCACTGCTTCGTTTGAGTCCCTAATACCAACATATTCCGAAAAAATGAAGACCAACTCTCCTTAAAATTATGTACCACTCCTCCTATACCCGCAAGGCCAAGTGACGCAGGATAATAAATTAAGTAAACCTAAATGGCAAAATTGATGCAAAACACAAACAAAACAGTAACCCAAGGAAACTAATGAAAATAAGAAGGAATACAATGACTATGATGAAATATGCTATGGCTGAAATTAAGGTTCAAATTAATATTTGCAAATTAAGAATATAACCATGTCAAATAATCAAGCAAGTCTTGGAATCTAATATAAATGATTATAAAACAATGCAGACCAAGTCACGTTAGCAGTGAAAGTCTCTCAAAACAAAGGAGTCTATCAAATCCCACAAACATGTAGGTCTTTCATCAGAAATAGGCTTTAAGCTAGCAGTTTGACAACAATATGTAAAAGAAAACTATGGGACAGCAACAATATGGGCCTTGGAACGTATGAGACAGCAAAATAGGGGATCTTAATGGATGTTACAGCAGTATACAGCCAATATGGGACTGTTATGGGTTGGGACAGCAGTTTATGGGACTGTTTTAGGGTTGAGACAGCAGTTTAGGGACCCTAGAAGGTGGGCAGCAAAGGGTGGAGACGAAAAGGGGAGGATTTGTTAGGGGAATGGCAATTAGGGCTAGGGTTTAAAGGATATGGCTAGGATTAGGGTTTAGATGTAGGCTAGGGTTTAAAGGATATGGCTAGGATAAGGGTTTAGATGTAGGGTAGGGTTAGGGTTTAGAAGGGATGGCTAATAGATGGGAAAGATAATGGTGGCAAAGGCTAGGGTTTGTGGATGGGTATAGGACAGCAACAAAAGGAAGGGAAAATATGGAATCAAGGAAATTAGGGTAAGGTTTTGGAGAGGGGATGGGGCGGCAAGCAAGGTAAAGGAAGGGATGAAAATCGTGGCAATTAGGTAAGGTTTGGGGGTAGGAAAGGGACGGCAGCCAAGGGAAAGGAAAGGGGAAAGATCGAGTATGCTAGAGTTTCAAGGGAAAAAGAAGGAAGGAAGAAAGAGAAGAAGAAGAGAAAAAAGGGAGAAGAAAAGAAAGAAGAATACCTGGATAGAGAAAAGGGCTTCTCACCCTGCTTGGCTTCTCACCAAGTTCTTGGATTCCACCAAGAAGCACCTTCGCATAAGCAAGTAATTAATCGAAAATTCCAAATCTTTTATTATGTACGAATAAGGCTACAAGGGATACTTATAGTGTTTATAATAAAACATCCCCAAATTGCCCCTAAATAAAATTACAATAAAAAGTGACTAAAATACCCTCAAATAAAATTAACTAAAACTAAACCATATAATGAAATAACAAAAAAAAATATGAAATCATTTCAAAAAACACAAAAAAAAAAAAAAAATGAAATCAACGTGCTCCATGCTCCGCATCACCAAGTTTATTGACAAATGCATGTTGGTAGATGAAAGTGTATATGTGTAAATTACCACCAACCACCATACAAGGTTGACGTACCATTGTTTCTTTTTTTTCCTTTCCTACTTTTATTCCTCCCTTCTTTGTTGTGCAGTACTGCTATTTAAGAGATCTTTTTTTTTATGACCTCTATTTAAGAGATCTTTCTGTAACCTTTCGATACATGAAATACAAAAGCACATTTCTCTTTTCTAATCTTTAAGTTTTCTTTCAAATTTATCAGAGTTTACCCTTTCTGTTCCATCCACGTTAAACTTAAAAGAACCCTCCAACTGAGTGGACCAATCTACCCTCAGTTTCCTCTTACATACTTTCTAAGCCTTAAAGTTAAAACATTTTTGTATTGCCAGCTATCCTCCTCAAAACAAATACGCTTTCACTTGATCTCTCTTGCTTGACTAGAAAATGCAAAAGTTACTCATACACCAAAGGAGATGATGACCATTATTTCATTTGATCTGTTGTATGTTTGCTGAAAATGTTATATATTTGACCATCACTCATCCTAACGAATCATCTATCATCAATATTCTGAGTCAATTTATGACATATACTTGGCATACTCATCTTGCTAGTATTTTCCAAATTATTCAATATCTAAAAGATGCTGAAGTACAGAGTCTTTTTTCCTCCCACAACTCACTTCAATTCAAGCTTGTGCAAATTCTAATTACATTGGATGTCCTGATGCACAATGATCTAAAAAAGGGGGTGTGCGCATTTGAGTACCACAAATATCTTTGAGATGCAGGGAGAGAGAGAGAGAGAGAGAGAGAGAAATGGTGGATCCGAGTCTTTTGCTAGAGCTAAATAATAGGCCATATCCTCCACTAACTTTGGCACTATATAGAATTTTAGATTAAAGAAGATATCACAGGTTGGCATTTTTTTATTCAGTTTCTACTCTTTTATACACCAACAATTCAAGAATAATTTACATTTCTTCCAATCTAATTTTCTATGAATGAATGAAGCATATTAAATTTGCTTGCAACTAGGGGTGTTCATGGGCCAGGTTGGGGCTGGGCTATGCTCTATGGCAACCTGAGTCCGTTTATACATACAGATGACCGACCCACTCATTTGACACCATTAAAAATCCAACCGTTCATATTGAAAGTAGACATGATGAGCTACAAGTGGACAATGTGAGCTCAAAACTCAATTTTTAGCCGCTTAATCTTAGTGGCTTAAGTCACCAAGCATCTTTGTCTTAGTGATTCTTAAGGACATCTAATGACTTTGACCACTAAAATTAAGTAGCTAAAAATCAAGTTTTAAGCTCAAATTTGCCCCACTTGTAGTTCATCGTGTCTATTTTCAATCTGAACGACCATTCTTCAAATTAATTTCAAAATATTTAAAAAAAATGGAAAATGACCTAGGCGCACTTATAGACATATAATGGCTAAATGGACTGAAATCTCCAATGGGCTTTCACAAGCTTCTTGCAAAAGCCCGAGCCAAGCTCAACGGGCTGGCATGTGTTCAAACCCGTTTGTTTATGACGGGTTCAGGCAGGTTTCGGGCCAATGAACAGCCATGCTTGCAACTTGATCAAATAGCTTTTCACTGATAAGCTATCAATCTTCCTCATGTATCTTCTATGATTTAGATTGCTTATTTTTTTATCCAAGTCATGACCCATGACAGGCATCAATTTCTTATTGCAAAAATGATGCCTCTTGAGATGCATTAATTTGACACAGTTTTTAATACGGCCCCATAGTAGGGAAGATTTTTTGTGATCCATGTAAGTTTTTATCATATATTGATACAAATCTGGAGTAACATTAATAGGATCTTTTCTAATTTGCAATTAGGACAGAAAAAGAAAAGTGGGCTTTAGCAAACCTCTCTTTGTAGGAAACAGAATTTTTTTTCTTTTTTTTTTATGACCCCAAGACCCCGTCCTCCCCTCGAGTATGAGGGCATTGGCTAAACTTCGAATGGCACAGAAATTTGAAGGAAAAGTATAGTTTCTTCACAGTTCTCTCTATACTCATTCTCATATCTTGTGTTTGGATTAACTTAGCATGTAAGAGATAATAAACTCAACATAAAGAAAACAAACACACTAGAAAATATTAATATTCACTAGACAGAACAAATTTTCAATCACTGAGGGGGGAGGGGGAAACAAACCTTTTTTCATTCTCCCCAACAACCAAACAGTTCAAAACTTGTTTGAAAGACTCGTAGCATTCGAGCACAGCACATTTCATATACTCATCAGCACAGATGCGCTTCCATAGGTCGAAGTCTTTGGTTCGAAATTGAGCTGCCATATCAATTGCTATTGGTATCTGCAAATTTAATTAAATATTAAAATTTTATAGAAACTAATGAAGTTAATTCAAAGAATGTTGCAAGGCAATCACACAGACCTTGCTAGCAAGTAAAAAGGGTGGCCACTGAATTATTTTCAGCTTGAGATCTGAAGAATAAGGAACTAACAGTAGATCCATTTCCCTGAATTAAAGGAAATATACTATCATGGTTCCACTGGAAGAAACCAATGAAGCAAATAAAATAAGAAAATGAAATTACAATAAATTCATAGAAATGCCTTTCCTGTAACTTATGAGGTCCTCTTCACGGAAACTACATATTACTTCATTCCATAACTGGGCAAACTTTGCAGCCTCAGTTCTCTTGCTTGGGGAAACCTGGATGTCAAGTTTAGTTAAAAAGACATCCAACTAAGACTATCCATGTCAGCATCGCCCATGAAAATACAAAAGCTAACATAACAACAAAATAAAACCTCAGCAAAGCGCTTCGAGAAAGAAAATCCTCTCTTCTCTATCTTTTCTGATGGCACCAAACATGCATTGAAAGCACCAGGTAAGGATTGGAAACGTGACCTTAGCATGCCTAATGTCCGTATCTGTGAAAAGAATAACAGAAAGATTAACGAGAAATGACCAATAACATATTAACCATGTGCACTTAATTCTGTTGTATCTAACCATAATGACGGTATAGTTTATTTATTTATTGGAATGGCAAGTTAAATTCAAAACATCACCATGTTCTTTGAATTCATTCAAGTTTATTTTAATCATAAAATCATCAAAATATTAGCTACTTGAAAGGAAGGAGTATGGAATTTTTTACATATTTCCCATTTACTATGTTCATATCGCATTTTATATACCACTGCACAATCTACTCTCTAAGCGATACGGGACCTTGAGCACCCAACCTGGCTACTTTTTAAGACCCATACACGCCTACTCCATACCTGGGGTATTACAATATCAGTTTTCTTTTACCAGTAAATTTCAAACCTGACATTGAATTTGAACTAGCAGAAGCAACTTTCAAAAAAAAAAAAACTAGCAGAAACATATTTACTTCTTAGAGGAAAGGTCGGGAGTTACAGCAGGAGATGCAACACCATGTTTGGAGACTTCATACTCATATTATCTATTGGTATTCGTAACATAAATCTGTTTAATACACATTCGTATATACCTTCAATATTAATACTAGGAAAAGAATCATGACTATGCCCGTCATGGACACAATCAATGCCTGTTGGAGAGAAGGTGGGGGAGGTTGATCAATATGATGACTCGTGTAGGGATGGCAATAGTCCAATCTCAGGCCAGGCCTACACTACACCAAGCCCAAGCCCAATGAAGAGCCCAACGGTAAGCCCGAGCCTGAAAAGAAGCTGGAATTGGATAAATATCAGGACTGTATCTCGTAGTATCGTGTCATTTCTCTTTTTTTATTTAGATTTTAATATTTTATAAAAAAATTCAATCATACAGATCAAAAATACACTTAACGAACTACAAGTCTACCAAGTTTCGACAAAAAACTCAATTTATAGACACTTGATCTTAGTGGTCAGAGTCACCTGGCATTCTAGCTTTGAGATGAAATTTGGTGGACTTGCAGCTCATCAAGTTTGTTTTCAATCTCTATGATTAATTTTATCAATAATAAAATAGAAAAAGGTACATCTAGTTAAAATCTTGTACCTCTCTCTTTTCTAATAATATATTCAGTCTCCGTTACCACTTAAAAGATTAAAAAAAAAGATCTCAAAAAACACATTTGCTCCAAAAATATTACAATTTCACATTGAATCTCTTTTGGCGTGACATGGTAATGGAATTCATCGCTCTTGCAAATCATGCCATATTTTAATCCAGCATTTCTAATCATATCAGTTTGATATAATGGTTATCATATCATTCAAGGACCAAGCTTGCCCCAGATAATGGGATTTTGGCTTATGATGATGATGATGATGATGATGATGACATTAGTCAAGGACCAAATAAAACATACAACAAGGCCTTGTTTGATGATCTACTGACAGAAGAAATTTTTCAAAATAACTATATGGATAGTGATTAACCCTCCCTCCCTCGCTCGCTCTCTCAAACCACTCAATTTCTTCTTCTTTTGTACTTCTAATAATATTCAAACCCTAACTAGTATCAATAGGTAAATATATGAACAAAAAAACATAATCCAATCTGCAGGTTTCAACATTTCATAACAATTAGACTTGTAACAATTTGCAGAAATAGTAGTTTGAAAAGCAAAGAGATCTTTCAAATTTATATACCTCTCCAAGACGGTCAAAAGCACCAGAAACACCACCATACAAGGTCGAGAAAATTGCATACCATATTTGAGTGTCCATAAAATAGACCTGAAAAAAAATCCACTAGTGATGAGAACAACATCATCATCATCAGTCACTTATCCCATCAATTTGGCAATTTTTTTTTATGGGTCAATATCACATTTAACACCAATAGTGTTAGCGTTACGTGCGGAAACAAGAAAAATCGAACGGAAATAAACACACAGCACAACACAATATTTTAACGTGGTTCAGCCCACCTGGCTTACGTCCACGGAGCAACAGAATATTCACTATAAATGAGAAAGAAATACAAGTACAATAATGATGACTCCCTTGAGTCATGAGCCAAACCCGAAGTCCCGAGCCCCTTGTACATCCTATAAGACACATCGACGTCACATCTTAGTTGATGTGAGTCTCTCATACCCAGAATAGTGAACCCAACTTCTGTGCTCTTCCCTCTACGCTTCCTGCATCCTACGAGCACATCCCGACAATGCTTCTCAAACGCAAGCGTCTCCAATGATGATGGTGTGTCCCACACACACATAGATCTGCACTTCTGCTCTGGCGAAGGGGCTTCGTCTCTCCAGCCGCACTCCTGCTGGCTGCCACTCACAGATATGAAAACCCAAATCTGCAGCGGTATTGCACTATTGCTTCTGCCCCTCTTCGGCCGTCGAGCTGTCCTCCAGACAGTATCAGATCTACCGTTGATGGTGTGATCCCCCACACACCCCTTCTGCATGCGGCCATGTCAGGCCCTCATCACATGCAGCACTCGGCCAAGATCTACATCTTGCCTTGTGTCTTGCTTTTTGACCAGCCAACGTGTGTAATTTATACACTCTTGCAGACAGTGGTTTCTTTGGCAATTTCCTCCTTGGTCCTCTGCTGTAAACAGTTATTACTATTGCAGAGTCCTTCCTTCTTTGGACTCCTATTCCCTCTATAGCAATTCCATCTAAGCACCTTCTACTTATAAGAACCGATCCAAGAATCTAGGGAATTGCCGTGTACCCCATTATAGGAGTTGCTGTATTTTCTGTGAGAAAATCCCGCCTGAATAAGTGGTGAACCGAGCCACATCTCAACAAATAGGACTCAAACTTTTGCTAATATACTCAACAAATATATCTCTCTTCTTTTCTTTTTTCCCTTTCTTAAGGATGGCACCATAATTAAAGAGAACTAAAGATGAGGCGAAGTGCCAAAAGGGTAATACAATTGACATGAGAACCAATAAGCCAAAATAAAAGGCAGATCTAGTAACTCTTTCTTCATGGAATGATATATAAATATATATATATATAATATATATATATACATATATATATATATGTGTGTGTGTGTGTGCGCGCGCGCGCGCGTATGTGTGTATATCCAAGATGTATTAAGCCAAGCATGGACCCCCACATGACAAGTTTCCTTTTTTATTAATAGTGATATTGATAGGTCCCAAAAGCTGAATTTTTCTTGCCTGTTCTAGTGATAGTGACGTGACACATCAACATGGCTTACTACATCATGGAGTACACAAGAGTATCTCTCTCTCTCTCTCTCTCTCTCTCTCTCTCTCTCTCTCTATATATATATATATATATATATATATATAATTTGGTGCAAACTCGTTGACGGGCCCACTTGGATCAACATGGACGGGTAGGTTTGAAAGGCCTTGGCTAGTATATGATGCCTATAAAATTTCGTTTTGATTGGATAAAAGAAAGCATGTTTTTTAAGGCCCTCGAAATTTCACATTTATCTAATACTAGAAATACATCCGACTAGATCAAGAGACTTTAAAAATCAAATTGGGCACGGATGCAATTCACAGGGGTAGGTGGGTGTGAGGGAAGGAATAGATCAAATTGATCTACTATGGGGCTCACAATCTGAAGTTTGCACCAAACTTCATGCAAACTCGTTTGCAAGGATCCCTAGGAATGCGTCCTAAAATGTAATTTGAGGATACTAACCAAGGTGATTTTTTAGTAAGACAACTTATTCAAGTAAAGACCTTTCCAACCAACTGGCCTCAATAGGCCATGGTGTGCGCCATATTAAGAATACTAAGATTACAATTTGAGGACACATCCTTATTTGATATTTCAAACAAAGCACAAATGAACTATAAGACTAACCATGATTACAGGTGCCCAAATCGAGAGAACTGCAGCAATATTGTTATTAGCTGCATTAACCAAAATATCAGTATGTCACATAAAAATTTAGTTGAAAGGCAGGAAATCATGGGTTGACAGATAGATGGATACCATCATTTAAAAAAAAAGGTAGATGGATACCATTGGGAAAGAACTCATGCCAAGCATAATCAATGCGACGGATATTCATTATGTCTTTTGTTGGCTTCACTAAAGGTTTTATCTGCGAAAGATGTATATATTAAAAAAATAAAACCAAATGGAACACTCGTAGAGTGCTTCACAGTAGGTTCATAGGAATCAAAACAAAAAAAATACACAGAATTTACTTGCACATAGTAGCTGAATGCAAGTTTGCAACATAGAAGCAACAGCCAAAATATAGTATACCTGAACAACAAAATTTTGAAATAAATACCAAGTAATTAAAAAGAAAAAGTAGAATGCAAATTTCAAACCATATGCCTAATGAAGCCTTGATGGTTCTTCTAAAACTCACTTGAGAAGTGCAAACTGACTCTCATGCATAGCCCTACCAATATAGATTCTTGGCTGCAAAAAGGCAAGTGAATTAATGTATTCAGCACATAAAAAATCATAATTAAATAATAACAGTAAAAGAGAATACATGTGTTCTAAAGGGTCCATTAGATAAAAATACTTTGAAAAAAAAAAACACTGTGTAACAAGACTAGAGGCTAAAGGCCACTGCATAAAATGATAAGAACCTGTAGCAAGTTGGTATGTGGTCATTGTTACAACCATGAAGCAACATATTTTATATATATATGTATGTACGTATGTATGTTTGTATGTTTGCAAATGTTAAACTAAAAATGAACCAAGCCACCTTGTTGACCCAACCCAATGTGCTCACTTTTTTTTTTCCTTTTGAAAACTTAGCACAAGCATATCATTAAAAGGTACAAGAATGGACAAAGAATCTGAGATGGAACTACAACAAATACAAAAAGGCTACAAAACAAATTGGAACAAATACAAATATCAGTCCAAAGAGAAATTTAAAATAATTCATTCCTATCAACACCATTCTTGGCCAAGAAATCAGCGACGCTACTTACAGATCTCCTAACATGAGAAAATGAAGTCTCCAACCTAAGAGAAAGCTGACTACTGCAAGAGCATCCGAAAAGGACCTTACCTTGCTTAAATTTTGTAAAAAAAATTATGGATAAAAATGGGCTAATTTTTTAAAGCTATTGGGCTAAAAATTATATTTTTGAGTCCTTATACTATGGGTCGAGGCCCATTTTTACTCAATTTGGCTTGGAAATATCCATTTAAGAGGCCCATATTTTTTGCAAGAGGGTCCAAGTACGAATTTGCCTTCCTTGCAACTCACGTTTGACTAGTCGAAGGAGGTGGAAGCTTGTTTCTATCTTAGAGCTTGCTAGGAGAGGAAGGAAGCTAAATTAGTTATTCTCCATTTCTTGTTTGCTTATGTGTCAAATCCTTCTTGGAGGAGAATAAAGGGATGAAGTGTCATATTTTGATTGGTGCATAAGGTATACATGGATTGATGACATGTCACGTATCGACAACATAAATAAAGGCCATGGGTGACTATAGGCCACAAGTCTTGTTTGAGATGAATTTCGTGTCTCACAATTGAGGCGAGTAATTTATCCTTACATGAATACTTGATGAAATTTACTTTTTCATTTTCAATTATTAAAATTTTAATTCCAAGTCTTCATTTATTCAGTGTGTGTCAATTTTCCATAGAGCAAAATTGCATGCCCTAGGTGTTTTGGATGGAGTGAATTTTACCTTAGGTTTCACCATAGTGGGTTGGGTTTCCTCAATATCTGAGCAAATATTACGGAGTTTGGTGAGCTCAATTGAGAGTTTTCTTAAGTCTAGTAAGCCCTAGATCTCAAAACCATTACCTTTTGGTGAATTGAATTAGGATTCTCCCAACTTCAAATTGGGCCAAGTTCAATTTTCCTAGATCTAGGTTTTTGCGAACTTATATCTAAAACCTTTAAATTGGAAGATCATAGGTTTGTTTCTTACCAATTCGAACTTTAGCCTTTATCACTAGCTAATTCCCTAAAAAGAGAGATTAAATTCCTTGGTGTCTTTTTCCTACCTTGAGCCAACCTAATCTCTTCCAATGACTACTCTACCATGAAAAATCCTTAGCACCTCTAAGATCTAGCCATGAATATAGTCATGTCGCGATTAGAAACCACAAATGTCTTCACTATTGCAACCACAACCACATAATATTCTGTATGTATGTTTGTGAATGTTACACAAAAAAATGAACCAAGTCACCTAGTTGACCTCACCCAATAATTGACCGAGTCCTTGTTTAAGTCTTGGTTAGAAAATTAAAGCTAGGACAATTATGTAATCGATGCTTAGTGACCAGATTATCACCAGTTCTCCATTTGTAAAGAACAATATAGATATCGAATGAAAAAGCTACAGCTTGGAGGTTTTTTGGCTTGGAATCATGATTGAAGATTGGGGTGGCAGAAACTCTTCATGAGAAGCAAAGGACCAGAAGGCAATATCTTCTCTTTGTGGTTTGTTTAGGAAGCACCCAGAAAGATTTGGAGCACCAAACAAGTTGCCTAAATGACAAATTTTTAGACTGCAAAAAGCTTTTGTTCTTTGGCTTGTTGCTGTGTTGGTAGGGTTCCTCCCCAGGCTACAAGATCAAGAAAGGCAATATCCATGAAAGCCATCCCTATGATCTTAAAGAAACTCAAAGTAGTACCTCTGAAAAGGATGCTTCCTTCTGGTGCTCCAAATCCCCATTGGACCAAACAATCCAAAATAAATTGGTAAGTTTTACCTTTCAAAAAAAAAAAAATTGGTAAGTTTTCTTAGTCTCCTACATTAAAGTTTTTTCCCTCAAAATAGTGAGTAATTCCTCCTCCATGTCACCGACTTCTCAAATATCTGAACTATTGGATCCCCAACGTTTTAGCACTCAGATTCACTCCAAATGGCTAGACCAAATAAGCCAGGGGTAGTTTCCCAACTTTAATCCCACCATATCACTAAGCACAACTAATCTCTCATCAAGCAATTCAATACCAACCATTACACTCTTTTCCAAGTTTATCCTCAAGCCCAACATATTTTTGCAATACTTGAAAACAGTTGAAGCCCCCAATAAACCATAGGTAGTTTGCCAACTTTTAACCCCCACCATTTCACTAAGCTCAACTAATGACTTGTCAAACAATTTAATCCCAACCATTACACCTTTCTCATGTTTATCCTCAATCCCAAGACCAATTTACAGTACTTGAAATAAGCATAGTACTTATGACATCGAATGGAGAAGCATCAACCAAAAAAAAAGTGTCATCCATGAAATGCGGGTAAAAGATTACTAGCCCTTCATTTTTTACCTTCATCCCCTTAAAGAGTTCAATGTCTCTCACTCTTAGCATGAAATTACTCAATGCTTGCACCACCTTAACGAATGTGAATGGAGAAAAAGGCTCCCCATGCATTATATCTCCCCATGCCTTAAATAGTCAAGTTGGGCATGCATCCATCACTGTTTAAAAAAAAAAAAATATATTCCTTTTATGAAAGCTCTCATCCACCATCCACATTTCTCACCAAAACCCATCCATTGGAGTAAATAGTTTTTTTTTTTAAGCATAGACATGAATTTTATTAAATGCAAAAAAACTAAGAATATAATAGCAGACCTATGCCTTGTATAAGAAAGCTCTACAAGACCATATAACTAGGCAAAGAGAAAAAAAACATGGAACAAAAGCCAAATAGACAAAAAAAAAAAAAAAAAAAACCCCGATTCCAATACACTCTGACCCAATAATTTGATGTTACAAGTACTTCACAACCGGTAGCCACTTTGGACTCCCATTTTCACCACAAAATCTGCCACACTATTCGCTGAGCACCCAACATGTCTGAAAAGAATGCCTCTATTCCTACTTTTTGATGTCCCTAAAAATGTTAACCAACCTCCAAAGGAGACTCTTCCTACCACTAGCCCAGGCAATAATGTTAACAAAGTCACCTTGGACAATAAGATTGTCATTCCCATGTCTCACACAAAGGTAAATGGCTTTCCTAATCGCAAGCAACTCTGCCTCATTTGACTCTATAATCCCTATAAGTTTAGAAAGGAAGGGCCAATAGCATCGTACCGCTATCATTATGAACTACACCCCCTATACCAACAGAATAGGCTTGCCCCTAATCTCATCATCCACATTAAACTTACAAAAACCAAACTCATGATTCGCCCAGGCCACTTTAACCCTCTTTTTTTGTGATGCCCCACCCCAGAGAGGGACCTTAAATGGTGGTGGAAATCCCACATCGCCAGTTGGGAGAGGGATCTGCCAGTATATAAGTTTGGTGCCCCCTCCTTCAAGCATAATGCTTTTTTACTTTTGAGGGCTCTCCTTCAGTGGGGTCCTCAATGCAAAGCGTGCGGGTCCCGCCTATGGGCCTAGAGTGGACAATAATGTGCTGGAGGGACAGGGTCGTTACAAATGGTATCAAAGCATAGTTCAACTCTCAGACTGTGATGTGGGGCTTGGTTGTCATGTGTAGAGCTGGGGCGGCTCTGACTTTAAAGGGGGTAGATTGTGATGCCCCGCCACAGAGGGGGACCTTAAAGGGTGGATCGTCCCAGCCTGACTAAAAAATAGCCAGGTTGGCGCTGGTAGTGTTTGTGGAAATCTCACATTGCCAGATGGGAGAGGGATCTGCCAGTATATAAGCTTGGTGCCCCCTCCTTCAAGCACAACGCGTTTTGAGGGCTCTCATTTAGTGGGGTCCTCAATGCAAAGCAGTGCGGGTCCCACCTGTGGGCCCAGAGCAAACAATATTGTGCTGGAGGGACAAGGTCGTTACATTTTCTTTCTACAACCTTCCCATGATAGATAAAAATCCTCTAGGGAATAACCAACAAACACCTTACATAGGTGACCAACCCACTAAATTCCACTTAGCCCTCTCAAGAACCTCCCCAATAGCTCCCAACTTTCCTTCAAAAAATTTAAGAGCCCTTTAGGCGGAGGAGTCTCATCGTTGTACTCACAGATGTTATTTTAGACTTTCACAAATGTTATTGTGATTTGTGGAACGATGTATCTTAATTTCTTCTTTTGGCACTCCTTGGGTTTAAACCTTTAGACCCATCGTTGCCACCTGATGTACCTAACTTTTTCTATTAATATAATATTCTCTTTGTTACCGTTCAAAAAAAAAAAAAAAAATCCTTTCTTTCCAAACTGACCAAAAAATCACTACTAGAATCAAATTTCACGCCATCCCACTCCTCCCTAAAAACGAACCTCCCGACCTCTCCGATACTACGTTCCCCACACTCCCATCAAGCACCCATGAACAATCTATCAAACTTCAGCACATGTCCCAAACACCTCTGGCAAATTGACACCTACACATCAAATGATCGACAAGTTTCCTCCTCTAGTCCACACAGCACACAAGATTCTAATAAGCCATCTAACAAAAGACCCCTACCTACCCCTCAAGTTACATTTCACTGGTATTTTACCTTTGATTATTACCAAAGTGAATACTTGAACTCTAGGTGGAATTTCATTGTTCTAGGGCCAAAGCATAGGGTGGGGCGTAGCTCTAATGAGTGGAATACACTACCCTAAGAACAGCTCTAACCAAGAAGACCCCTAAAGGATCGCTGGATAAAATCCATTTATCCTCCTCCTACATACAAATATGCGCTTCAACTAACAAGCCTCTTTAACAAAACATATTGTTTTTCCTCAAAATCATTAAAAGTTTTAAACCCCTGCATAAGTTTACCGTCCATAGAGGCTGACCATTAACTTCCTCATAATAGTCACTAACCAATGCAACCCTATTCCTAGCAGCCCTATATAACTTAGGATAAGCATCACTAAAGGCCCTCTCCTCCAACCACTTATCTTTCCAAAAAGAGACATGATTACATCTACCCACTAGCATTCTAATGCCATCCCCTAAAAGCAGCTCCAATTCTACCCCCACCATTACCTAATATGAAGATCATCTTAGCTACGGATGAACCCACCCTAGCTACCCTAGCTCCTAACTTCCATCCTCCCAGGCAATCTAACACCATACCTAACCACCAACACCTTCCCCCAAAGAGCCTCCCTTTCTGGAGCAAACCTCCAAGTCCACTTGCATAACAATGCATTATTCCTATCCCTAAACACTGAAGATTCCCAAACCCTTTTCTCCCTGAGATGGGTTGCACGTTAATGCCATGGATGGGAATCTTCTGGAAGTGCACCAGTAGTCCGTCGTATGAAGTGGAGGTGAGAGGTATGTGGAATCTAGTTGTCGCGTATGGGCACAAGAGAAATTACGTGATGTGCACGTTTAGATGAGAGGCATGGAAATTAATGATCACGAGGTCTAAGCAATGTTTGCCTATTCCTTGGATGAGACTACGCGTTGGTAGGAATTATGGGCCACGTGTTGGGAATGGATTTTGTTGCATGATGGATGGATGCATGATGGTATACATGTGTTGAATGGTTTGCAATGTGATGCATTCATTCATGGTTGTGCCATGGTTTGTGTTCGTGGAATGTTGGTTGTCTTGTTTTCTCCTACTGGGCCTAGTTGCTCACTCCCTTATGAGTTCCAGGGAGTTTCAGGTTACCAGCAGAGGAGAGTTAGCAGAGTGATGCTGAGTCATGGATCGCTTCTACCTGAACGACTCTAATTTTATGTTGTTTATTGAGATTGAGTATGTTTTTATTTAAGGGTTGCAATCCTTTAAGGTTTATTGTGATAGACTCTTGATGTAAAGGTTGGAGGCCTAGATTGATCATTTGTTGAGTTTGATGAACTTAGAAGTGATAGGTTCCCTAGTGTGTATGTGAGAGAGAACCTATCATCTTCTTGAGAATTTGTGTTTGATTTGAGATTGGTATTAGAAAAGAATTTTTTTTGGATCATGTGCCCATCGTGCGGACAGGGCGGGGCGTGACAGTGAAAGATTCCAGTGAAGGAGAGTTGTTAGCTATTAGGAGGGCCCTAATTCTGTGGTCAAAATGCAAATGACTGAAGTGATTCGGCGAATGCAATCAAGTAGCCAAGGGGTTCGAAACGACTTCCATGAAAACTTGTAACAATAGCTAGGGAGATTAGTTCTTTGTGTGCCAGGAGGGAGATCTCTTTCTCTCTTATTAGAAAATCGGCAAATGAAGTCGCCGACTTCCTAGCCAAATGGGGAATAGACAGACAGGATGGCGAGGCTCGTTCTTTTTTTTTTTTTTGAGCGGTAACAAGACAAATTATATTAATAGAGGAATGAAAAATTACAAATGCATCATAGGAAAAGAGGATCTAGAAGGACTATAATGGGGAAAAAAAAATACACACAATAAAAGCATAAAACCAAAACAGCAAAAAATCAAATACAATCAACTTTGTGTTTTCCTGTTTAAGCCCCTCCTATCTAAAAGATAAAAAACTCCTGACACTGGATTGTCAACATCGTTCTAAGCGAAGAAGTTGGCCACACCATTGGCTATACGACTAACTTGGGCGAAGTGAACATCAAGCCCCAAAGCGAGAGCCCTAATCTCCCTAACTGTGGTAATCAGTCTCTAGAGAGGACGCTTCAATTCCTTAGCCCATTTGATTGCATTTGTTGAATCCCCTACTATCATTAGTTTACCATGCCCAAAGACTCTCCATATAGTCAAAGCTCTCCTAATACTGAAGAGTTCTGCCTCATTTGAATATCTGATCCCCACCAACTCTGTGAATACTAAGGATGTTAAGCCGTCGTGTTCTCTAAGAACACCTCCTATCCCTGCTTGGCCATTTTTCCCCTAGAAGCTCCATCCACGTTGAATTTCAAGACACTTTGTTGAGGAGGATACCAGGTAACTAAGATTTTCGGCTTTCTATGCCACCCGCTCATGCAACCTTCCCACGACAAAAGGAAGTCTACACGTTTGAGTCCCTTGAACTCACTATCGGAGAGAAGCCAAACAAAAAGGCTCCATTTGGCCTTCTGAAAGAGCTCACTAACCTCAGTTGATTTTCCTTCAAAGATTCTGGAATTTATCTCCTTCCATATGGTCCATAAGGCTGCGGCTGGAATCATGTTCTAGGCCGCCTTCAACCTAGTGCTAAGTCTTGAGAGGAACCACGACCCCACTAATCCTTTGCATGTTTTGTCGAAGGCCCATGGTACATTCCCAACAGGCTAGTGGAATTTATGCACAAGTTCCATGCAACATAGCACCTAACAAAAACATGATCGATATCTTCCTCCAAAGATCCACATAGGGAGTAGCTAAGGTCCTCCTCCAATCTCAACGAACCCTCTCCTCTTGAGGTCCATTCTAATAAGAACATTTCCCTTTAGGAGCACACCACACAAAAGTTTGAACCCTTGGAAGAGCTAAAATAGAGAGAGAGTCCACATTGTGTTGCTAATGTAGGACCAAATCTACCAATATCCTTTACCAAGTAGGTGCCAGAGGAATCACCCGCCAAAACGAGTTCGTCCTCATCTTCTAATGACAATGGGAATTCACCAAATTGGGCAAACAAGTCTTCCCTACTCCCGCTCTCGAAGGATCTCAGCTCTCTCCTAAAGTCAAGGTGCCAGGAAATGTGATTTCCCTCAACTTTGTAGAGTCATGGACGAGGGCTAATTTGTTCCTAGATATACTGAATAACCTAGGATACAAATCCTTTGAAGGTATATCCCCCATCCAGAGATCCTTCCAAAAGAAAGTCATGTCTCCTCTACCGATCAGTAATCTAGATTTGTCTCTGTATAAATTTCCCACAAGCGATCTACCTTGATTCAATCTCCACCAAGCCCTTACTATCAGAGAACCAAACTTTTCGACATTTTCACCCCCACTGATATCCTCTAAAGCATACGTAGCGGTCAAACCCACAAGGCATCTCTTTCTCTCCCAAAACACCAACATCATTTACATAGGAGGGCTTCATTTCTAACCTGTAGTGAGACAATTCCTAACCCTCCCTTTAACTTGGACTTAGTCCCTCTTTCTTGGAATCTAAGGATTTAATGTTTCTTTGGACTTTCTTATTGTATGATTAAACAACTTGAATTTTTGATCTATGGTTTTTTTCTTTCTTGTACATTGATACTTGTAACTTTTTGGAGTTTATTCCTTGTAGACCCTATTGTACATTCTCTTTCTATTAATATATTTCTCATTTGCTACTGTTCAAAAAAAAAAAAAGATTTAACTTTAAAAATAGCAGTGAAACATCAGGATAGACCAAAGATACAACTTCACAAAATCTTGCAAGTGGATAAATGGCAGATTAGTTGCACTTGTTCAACAACTAGATGAAGAGATCATGCTATTCATTTTCCTTTCCAATCATATCTATCCAATAAAAGTTATCGTGACACTGGCTTAGATAGGTTAGCATCATCAATGAAGTACATTTTGCCATTGTGCTTCTAAGACTGTCAAGACTTTATACATTGAATAAGTGGCGATGGATTTGAACCAGTATAAATATCTATATAAGCTAAAACAAATTTTAAATGTTCATGACCTACCAGAAAAATGACATTGTAATAATCAATCAGGCTGCATAGTTCAAAATTCTTGTGTTGAATGCCATAGATCAAAGATATTAGTTCTGTTTTCCCCTTCTATCTTTTTAAATAAAATTCCCTTCTCTTTATGTTATCACTTATTTTTGTACTGTAATAATGGTATATTTACAGATGCCAGCTGAGTATGACAGATACTAAGGATCTGCATACCTGCATTTCAATATGAAATTATGAATGACTGAGAATGATTCCCATGGATCTGCTTCATGTGCATCTAAAAGCACATGCTTCAAATTGCAACAATTTTCACGACGGTTAACCCATTAAAAGCTCATGCAGAAAGTAGAAAATAAAGGACTACAGACAACAGACAGTGCATGACTACCTGTGACCACCATAGAAGTAATCTAATGATCAACCAATCTGAGTTTTCTATCCATCGTCGCAGCATTGGAAATATAAATAGCACCATGGCAAGTATATTTGGCAGTAAATACAATCCCACAGCCAAGATATACAATGGCGGTACACCTTTTACTCGACGAAGAAACTCTGACACATTTTTCACTTGCACAGCAGTCACTGACACAGTATGCAAGTAGCAAAGTGGCAGAATAATGACCCAAGCAAGACTGACAACTATCTTGAGAACATTTCTCAGCACATCAGTAAATTTCCACCTGTGGTAGCCTGGGAAGTTTAGAACAAGGTCCAAAATACCTACCACGGATAGAAACAAGAAAGATATTAATCACAAGAAACTCCAGACATGATTAAAATAAATATGAAATTACAGAATGAATTATAGAACAGAATTTCCTATGTTTTAATATAAGAAACCATATTGGCGTGATGGCATCAGATAACACATGTAACAAGATGGCCTCTCCATCAACTCAATGTCAAGAATGCCTTCCGTCATAGTGACTTGAAGGAAGAAGTATACATGCTCCCTCTTCCAGGCTTCATCAACAAAGAGGAGCAAGAAAAGGTATGCAGGCTATAAAAAGGCTATCTATGGTCTCAAACAGTCTCCTTGGGTATCGTTCAACAAATTTAGCAGTGCCTTATTACAGTCTGGTTTTTCTCGCTGCCAGCTAGACCACTGTAATTGCTTATCATGCTACTACCGATATTGCCATGTATCTTATAGTCTATGTGAATGATATTGTTCTTTTTTTTTAAATGGTTACTATGTTAATAGGGAAAAAGCACAAGAAATGCAAATACGAAAGATATAAGAAAAAAAGAAACCATCACCCCAATACACCCTCGAAAAATCTGCAAGTAAAGCAACATCTCCGAGAAGACATGAGGATCTGTCCAAAGTAATCCAATCTTCCCCGGCCGTCTCAAATGTAGAAGACACCAAAGACAGGACCTTCCACACCGTTCTTGGCGAAGAAATCTGCCACCTCATTTGTTGAACGACTGATGTGATCAAAGGAGACCTCAAGCCCCCGGACGAGTTCCTTGATCTCCCTAACTATGGTAACCACTAACCAGTATCCAAGGGCGGTGCTTCAAACCTTTTGCCCATTTTGATGGCATTTGCCGAATCACCCTCTATGACTAATCTTTCACCTCCTAACCCTACCCAAATGGGTAATGCTCTCCTAATGCTGAGAAGTTCAGCTTCATTAGAGTCCCTAGTCCCTACTGATTCTGTAAAAACCAAGGATGTCTGACCACTATGGTCCTCTAAGTATGCCTCCTATCCCTGCTGGTCCAGGTTTTCAAAGGGAAGCCCCGTCTACGTTGAACTTCATGACCCTACATTAAGGGGGAGACCAATCTAAAAGAAGATGTTTAACAGGACATTATGACAAATCAATGCATTCTTTCCAGGCATGCAGGATTTCAGACATGGGGATATTCAAGAACTCATCAATAGATGATGCCCAAGACACATATTTAGCTAAAATCCAACTGGAGACATCTTGAGGAGATTCCGCCGAGTTTCTAAATACCTTAATTATGTTCGCACCAAAGACTCCAACAAGTTGCAAACAGAGCAAGTCACCACAAAAAGGAGCACTTAGGGGAAACCATAACAATCTCTCAAGCGTAGGAAAGCTGAGCAATCCAGGATGGCATAGTCCATTGAAACCCAAACCTGTCCAAAACAGAGTTCCAAGCATTAGAGCAGAAAGGGCAGTGGATAAGAAGATGATCCACATCCTCAAATGCTTGAAGGCAGAAGGGGCATGCAATGACCGTCACTCTTCCTCTCCTTTGGAAATTATCTTGTGTAAGAATTTTTCCCAATCCAATAGTCCAAAGGAAGTTAATAGCACAGTTCGGAGCCTTGGACAACCATATGATAGGGTTGACCGAATGCACAAGAATTATTCTGATCTTTCCATACATAGAAGGATTTAATTGAGGAAAAAAAAAACCAGATGGGTCTAGCCACCACACAGGAGAATCCTCCTTCGATAAGCAGATCCGATAGGAGCTACTTGTCTGAAGGAGATTCCAGAAAACATCTGATTCGAAGTTGGTCAAACTCTGAAGGAGGAGGACATCCTACACTACTTGATCACCAACTATGAAGTATAAGTCTAAAATGAAGCTTGAGAGAGAGAGAGAGAGAGAGAGAGAGAGAGAGGCGGTAGAGGGAAGGGAAGCGAATAGCCGATGGATGATTTTGTTCTCACCTGGGAACCAGTCTTTGCTTGCTCCCAAGGACTATCTTTGAGAGCCCTTTGATATTAAGGATATGGGACCACTTCATTATTTCCTTGGCATAGAGATTGCTCGTTCCTCTAACGACCTCTTTCTTTCTCAGCAGAAGTATGCATTCGATTCTCTTCATGAAGCAAGCTATTTGGTTGTAGACCAGCCGATACCCCTTTCGATGTTAATTCCAAGCTCTCTACTTCAAATGGGAATCCTCTTGATAATCCCACCTTTTATCAACAATTTGTTGGTAAACTTATATACCTTACCATTACTTGACCGAACCTCTCTTATGTAGTTGGCGTTGTAAGCCAATTTGTGCATGCTCCATAGGATGTGCATCTTCAAGTTGTTTTCCGAATTCTTTGGTATCTTAAAGCTCATCCTGGACAGTGATTATTTTATTCTTATTAGTCTCATTAATCTATCCGTAGTTACTATGATGCAAATTGGGTTGGATCTCCTGATGATCGTCAGTGCAAATTGGTTTTATTAGTCTCTTCCTCCAAATCGAGACAACGGGAAAGGGAAAGAGAAAGTGGCCATCAATCATCTACCCCATAGAAAAAGGAAAAGAAGTGCAACCAGGGGGTGAAAGGGCAGGATAATATTGTGGGGGAATCCTCGTCTATGGGTGAAAGGAGGAAGGCAGAGGAGAAGGTTGTACCCATCGGTGACTTGATCAAGCTGATGGTAGACCCAGAACAGGAGAAAGGCATCACAAAATGGCTTTCAAAAGTTGTGGTGGTGAGCCCAATAGGTCGCCTTTCACAGGGAGAGATTTCTCATTATTTGAATGGGAAGGGTTTCTTCAGTTCTCAGATATGCAGGATCGGAGATAACTATTACCTAGTAATCCTAGGGTAAAAGGGGAGGTAGCTTTGTTGGAGAGTGCCTCCAATTCTCTAACCAAGCTCCAGAACATGGGAAGATAGCACCACAACATATTCATCCATAAAAGACAATCTTGGCTCTACTACTTCGGCTTTCCTATCCAAGGGTGGTCAGAGGGAACGATCAGAGTGTTTGGCAGCATACTTGGAAAATTGGTGGATATTGATAGCCAAAATATGAGGGAACTAATAAGATGTCTTTCCAAAATAAGATGATTCGGGTCAACTCTGTCCTGAGGTGGGTCCCACAACACCTTACGTGTCTTGAAGTGGGTCCTACAACAATTGGTATTAGTCTGATATTATCTACAACATGATGCATTTGAAATAAGTATATGATTATCATGAAAAATAGCTAGCCTTCAAATAATAACATTTTGAATATTGGCAAGGGGGAGTGCATACTTTGAAGCAATCGTAGGAACGCTGCCGTTATAAAAATACTAGAAACAGCAAAAAGGACATTCTTTCTAGTTATATCCATTAGTGAAGAGGTGTTCCATGCAACAATTAGCATTGCCTGCCACAAAATAATAGAAATCAATTGGCCACTCAATGATATTGAAACTGAACTTCAGAATCACAAAAGGTTTTCTTTTTTCTACACGTCAGAAGCATGACCGATGTTGGTCCAATAAATATTTTCTTGAACTAAATACCTGCAGTGCCAGTATATAAAAGGTCCACATGCGATCGAAACTACGAAAGATGTGCCAAAATGTTCTGGTCTCAGCAAAATTTGTTTTTCCAGTGCTTTTTTCAGATCTTTTGGAAGAGTGCTGCTTCCCCTGCATCCAGTCAATACTAAGCAAAAAGACTGACATATATGAAAAAAACAGTTCTAACTACAACATCCAATAATTAATTTTGTACCTGCGCCATTGCCCTAGATGTTGATTTAAAGAAATCACCATCATCACGCATGGGCCAACCCAAAGAGAAACATTCATCTGACCTGAGTTATGTGTAGCAGAATCAAATTGTCAAAAGAAAATGAAAAGAACCAACCAAATACTAAATTTCAACTTAAGTTTGGGTATTTCAAATTCCTTACAGACCAGAAATATTCATTGAGATCATCATAATTACACCAAGATGTATGTGGGGCTTTCCCATTTCTGCTCTTCTTTGCCTCCTGGAACACGAATATCACCCATACAACAAAAGGAAATTTTGGAGAGAGAATCTTGTGCTGAAGAAATTTTCAAAGAAATATACCTTCTCAATTACACGATACAGTGGGGTTATAACCTTTCTCAAAAATGCCTCATCATCACCACCATATGATGGTTTTATGTTCTCTCCAGTCACAACACTAACATTTCCAGCCAACAGACCATGAAGTTCATAAGCCATCTGAAAGAATAGGGATTTTGTTTCAAATTCATGTAACAAAAATAAAGCAACAACTTGACTCAGAATCTGAAGATAAATGAATAGAAACATACATTGTGAAAAATGTAGCATAAGCATTCTGGCATAAAGCGGACATTTGCTGCTTCACCCCAAATAAGAAGATAGAGACCCATGTACAGTATCTTTCTCTGTTCCACTTCTTGTTGCCCTTGAGGTAACCTAATGTAATCAATGTCTCTATTTAAGTCGTGGTACAAACTATTATGAACTCAGAGAATTAAGGCAACAAAGATGGAGAGAGAGAGACAGAGAGAGAGAGAGAGACAGAGAAGCAATAGTGTTAGCACATTACCGTAAACTATGTTTCCGCCCCAAAAATTTGCACCAGGTTTTGTAGTTCTTAAATAGTTTACTCATAACTCCATCTATGGCTCGCTCATCCAACTGCATTAGACGAACATGGCTAATTAATGCTTTGATTATGGACAATAAAAAATGAGATCTTCAATAAGATACTTTTTTGTAAAGTCAATTGCAGTTGTGGACACTATATTCGTAAAATGAAACCAGTGGCAGTTCTAGTTGAACCATAATTTGATCCAAGGCACAAAGTGCACTACATGTTACCATAAACCAGCTGCATTTTGCATTGGAGCTGTCATATCATCAATCAGAATCATTAAGTTGTTGCAGTCACTTGGCAAAGAAAGATACATATGGATCAAATGTCTCTAGCCATATGAAAAACGATGGTTCAGATCAATTTTCACAAAAGAAGGGAAGAACCATGTCATCAATTCAATAAGGGCCCACCATGGACAGCTAATGACTAAAGAATTAAATCACATCAACCAAGCCCCAAAACGTAGATGGATATATAAACATAGGACCATATGTGGGTGGTTCGGAAAATCTAATAATCAGTTATTACAATTGAGCTGCAGAGGGTGGAGTATACAATTGTAATGGATAGTCAAGTGTCAAGACAGAGTTTTACAAGTACTGATATAGTTCCCATGAATCATTCGACAATTAAATTGAATTAGACTACATTTTAGAAATCAAATGACAGAGAATTTGTACGAAATAAGCAGTGAGAAGACTTCGATTGATCAGTTGGAGATGCACATATTGATAAGAGCAAAAGGAATACACAGCTGACAAGATAAATAATGAAAGTCTGAAATCTGAATCCAGTGTCATTTTCAACTTCCAATTTAGGAAAAGGTATCACTTCCTGATAGGAGAATAATGAGTGCCTTGGTGATTAGATGAAGCATGAGAATACTACTAACAATAGCAGACTGAATTCAACGTCACTTTCAACTGCTGCTTTGAAGGAAAGGTATCTACATACCTTGTTCAGAGGCTCAGGCTTCGGTACAAGCCTTATATGCACATTGGCAAGAAGTAAAATCAAATGCTCCCTTTGGTTTCTGACATTGTCCCTCTGCAAAGCGGACATGTTGGAAATGCATAAATGGGTACTACACTTTTAAGCAAACAAAGTTGATCTGTTTCAATGCCTCCCCCAAAGCAGAAGTGACATACCTGAAATCCAAACATGGCCCTAAGCCAATCAAGAAGGTCCAAGTCTCCTGTTTTCTGCCTGTGCTGCTCAAAAGATGCAGGCCAATTCAAGCCACGAGTATTCCCTAGAGCACCGACGGATGCCTTAATCTGGTAAATGTAGGAAAGTTTTGCCTTATGTACTTAAGTGATTGGACTAATAGGTCTGCATGGAATGTTGCATAAATTGCCATGTAACCTTTCTATGAACATATTTGCATTGGATAAAGTAAAAGGGTTCGATAGTCATTGTTTCACCTTACTAGTGTCAATTCAGGAAACATATGGACACAAACTGAGTTAAAAACCAAACAAGGTAGACCAATAAAACATTAAGTAGCTTATAAAACACCGCCCTGTCCAATATAAAACACACAAGGTGAAATAGAAGCGAATAAACAGATGTGATATGAGATACCTCTTCAAGTTGCATGATAGACTGTGAAGCACCAACAGCATCAAGGGGAAGAATGTTATATGGAGTAAAGATTTCATTCTTTGCTTGGACATCTTTAGCAGCTGCAATAATCTGTTCAGTGAAAAGCCAACCCAAATATTTCAGGCAATAATACAAGACACACACTAAGCCATTTATATTGACTGTTCTATAACCACTACTGGTAGAGGTGCAACTTGAGTCAGGCACAATCCAAATATGTTGAAGTTACACCCATTAGAAATGAGGCTTGGGTTGGAATTCTTTGGCCTTGGTCAAGTTCAGTTATATGACATTTTAAGCAAAGATAATCTGTATTGGGCTAAGGTTGAGGCATTGAGGGCATTGAGCCGACCAACCAACCACACCCCCTCCCCCACCAACCAAGAAAAAACAGGCACTAGAAAATATCTAAAGGTTGCCCAATTAGTAAACACTTTAGCTTAGGAACCAGAGGTCCCAGGTTCGAGTCCTGTAGCAACCCAATGCTCGTGTTTTGCGGAGGGCTGCGTGCATCTAAAGTTTTACCCAACGCCCTTGTACTTGGGGAGAGGGGGTTTCGTAAAAAAAAAAAAAAAAGCTTGAGTTATTGGCCATCTAGGAACTTCGGATTTTTTAGGCTTTTTAGTTTATTGTTCACTTTTAAACATTATTTGAAGTAAATACTAGAAGTATTTTGGAAGGCTATTTTTCTTTCTTTTTGAAACAAAGACAAGGATGAATTATTATTAATAAAAGAATATAAAGTACAATTAGAGCTTTATATAAGAGATATATATTGGAGCAATACAAGAATGGAATCAATAAAAATAAAACTTAATCCTCATACATCCAATTATATGATGTACGCAAACGCCTCTCGTCTCTAAACACCTTTCACGAAGAAATCCGCAACATTGTTTGCAAACCCTTTGACCTGTCTAAAGTGGATTGATCTTTCGCTACAAACCTTCCTATTGTCCCTCACTACATGAGTCAACCTGATGCGGAGCATTTTGGAGCTTGGATTTCTCTTTTTTTTTTTTATTAGACTTGATGTATTTTTTTAGATTATTTGAGGGTATTTTAGTCATTATTGTACTAGGGGTATTTTGGTCATTTTCATGGTGTGTTTATTATAAAGAAGATGTAGCCTCATTGAGGCCAAGACAGTGATAATAGAATAAGGAACTTTACCTTTGCTCCATGCAACGGTTGTGTTGGTGTGAATCCACAGAAGCTTGGTGAGAAACCAAGGGGCGAGAAGCCCATGGAAGGTGACAATCCCTCCACCTAGGTATTTCTATCTTCTTCATTCTCTCGTTCCTCTTCTCTTTGTTTTCTTATTTTCTCCATAACCCTAAGCCTTCCCTATCAAACCCTAATCCCTTTCCCATCATAAATCTATCTCCAAACCACCCTAACCCTTTGTTGTCATCACCTATTGCCCTTAGCTGCCATCGCCCCTCCCCTAGACACCTCTACTGCTTCGTCGCAACTCTGTTTCGCTGCAACAGATTCGCCTCTATCTCCCAAGGTCAGTTCTGTCACTGTCCCCTTGAAATCTCCCTGTCACCATCACTTGCAAGAGTGACTCCCAGTCGCCACCCTCTGTGAGTCGGAAGCCTCTCTACCAGGTACCCTTCGCCGGTCCTCTCATCTTCCCTCTTCCGTCCTCCTCTTTGCTTCCCCTCTTGTCGTTTCTATCCCTCTCCCCTATTTACCACGCCTTTACCCAGATGTCCACATGCTTGAAACCCACCTTCCTAGTCATTGCTTCACTAGTGTGACCAGCTTTGACCGTGTGACCTGATATTCGTCAGGATTGATTAGTTGCTTAATTTCCCTCATCGCTCCCACTACACCATATTTAATCCATTTAATACATTATCTTTTGGACCCCAGTATTCCCATTCAACACATAGATTCTTAGTATTTGCATGATTACATGTGGTAAATTTTATATTAATTAATCACAAGTATTAATTGAAATTTAATTTCATCCCATTTTAGATTAGGTCATATTAGATTTGTTCTTCAATTATGCTTGCATTAGGCATTTAGGGTTACCCTATCTCCTGTCCTACATCACAACCTCTAGGAGGGCTTCTTACTACCACTTGCCTAAGATAGAGTTTCCTAAAATCCCCTTCTACAATCAAATTGCCCTACCCAAGGCTTTGCAAAAGTTGAAAAGCCCTCCTTATCCCCATAAGGCCCGCCTCATTGGACTCCTTAACACCTACAGATTCAAAGAAAAACAATGCAATTTCCCTTTATCATTATGGAAAACCCCTTCTATACCTATTGGTCCGAGTTTACTAACAGCACAATCCACATTGAACCTTTTTTTAGGAGAGACAAAAATGAACTTTATTAAATGCAATAACAAATAATACAATACCATCAACATTAAACTTTAAAAAACCAAATTGTGGACTCTACCAATATTACTTATTTACTTCTATGTACCCCTCCTCCTCCTCATTCATCCTTCCCAGGAATTAAAGAAGTCAAAAATGGAAAATCCATCAAACTCCTTACACATAGCCAACCAACAAAGCAATCACTTAGCTCCCTCCATAATCTCACCACCTCCATCACCTTTCAAAAAAAACCCCTTTAATTCCTCTCCTTCCAAATCGACTAAAACATCACGACTAGAATAAACTCCAAGCTACTCCCCGTTTCCCTTTGAAGGGGGCCCCCACTCCATTCCTCCATCACCTTTCAATATTGCCATTAAGAACCCACTCACAACCCATTATATCTAGGAAGTAATCCCACACCCTACGCATAAGCTAACATCAACACAACAAATGATTGACAGACTACTCTAAACCACATTAGATGCATGTCATCGCAGCTCCAAGCAATGAGATATTCTTATCCTCAAATTACAACAAACCATAATCTCACCCTTTACTATTGCCCATGAGAAAAATCTGTACTTGTGGGGGAACCTTGCTATTCCACACCAAGGAACATGGGGGTTTGCGTCCTATATTTGATGCATTAATGACCCTTAAGATTCCTTTCACTGAAAGCTGCCCCAACAATCACCCACGCAAATTATTTAATCCTCATCCTCCATCAAGACATGGAAGTTTTTCAAATGCTCATATTCAATCTTCTCAAAATCTCTCAAGATCCTCCTAAACTTTACAAACCACAATGCATTCCCTTTGGGCCACCTAGTAATAATCACTGATCATGACATTCCTAGTCTCTACAACCTTGAACGAATGAGGAAATAAGTCTTTCAACAGCCTATCCCCCAACCATTTGTCATTCCAGAACAACACTATTACTTCTTCCAACTAGAAACCTAGTGCACCCACTTGGCCCCTCCACCAGTGCACAAAACTTTCTTCCAAAGAGTCTCACTCACACTAGCAAACCTCCACGGCACTTGCAGAACAAGGTGTGGTTCCTATCCACTAGCCTAGGGATAACCAAACCCCCTTCCTCCTTGACTTTTATCACCTCCTCCCACTTGACTAAATGAATCTTTTTCCTATCTCATTTCCCTTCTAGAGGAAAATCTCTCTAATGTTTCTCCAATTTCTTAGCTAACGCTTTCGGCATCTCAAATAGGGACATAAAGTATGTCAGTAGGTACATCAGAACAAACTTAATGAGTCAATTTAAACCCCACCGATAAATAATTTTTGCTCCAAGAGGATAACTTCTTTTCAAACTCTCAAATAAGATTCCACATTGCTTTTGATCTAGGATTAAATCCCACTAGAAGACCTAGATAAGTAAAAGGAAATCTTACCTACCCCATAGCCCAATTACTTCACCAAACTTCTTAGTAACTCCTCGTTGACCCACAAACTTATTGCACTACTTTTTCCCAAATTTATCAATTTGAGCTCCAATGAAGTAGTGATACAATATAAAATTAGAAAATTTCTCATATTATTGCTTTTTGGACATCTTTTATGTTATTTTATATATTATATAATTTTGAGGAGAACACATTTATGAATCTTATGATTCCACAGTTCACAATACATGATTGAGGTTGAAGACATAACAATTTTACAATATGATTTTATTTCAAGACCAAAGATCAACTTGCAAATATGCTTACCAAGGTTTTTTTTCACTCGTAACTTGAGATGTTTTAGGCAAGGTGAGCTTGATTGATATCTATGCACCAACTTGAGGAGGAGTATGGTAGATATAAATATATAATAGTGTGAATAGGATTTTGTTCTTTGTTAGAAAGAAGTCATATGTTTTTGTATAGTCACATAGACCGTTGTATTTTAGAGCTGACATTCTTTTTATGGTTGTATCCTGTGTCTATAAAATAGAATCTTGCACATTTGGATTCAATTCAATAGAAATCAGTTACTCTTATTATTATTCTTTCTCTCTCTTTTATCCTAGATCACTAACTCCTAGTCCTTGGTGTTGACTCCTAGATAACCAATATACTAGCTCCTAGGAAACTTGTCCCCTCTACCATTGTTGTTCTACTATTGTCATTCTCATGCCTACACTCTAAAGACTGAATGTATCTTTGAATCAGTACCATCTTTAGACCAGCAGCTATCACCTAACCTTTTTTAACAGATTCTTAGGCCCACCAACCTAAACATGATCTAAAGCCCAAGCTACTTGTTCGTAAGCCTTTGGTGCACCTTTTGTCCCTTCATCAATAAATCTTGTTACCTAAAAAAAACACTTTTATTAATGACAAAAAGAATTACAATATAGGAGGTGTGTACCATAATCTATATAAAAGAGTAACAAGAAAAGTACATTAAACGAAACTAAAAAAGGAATCGATGAAAACTAGGATTCTAATAGAATAAATCGCAGAATTCACAAGAATTAAAGAGGAATTTCAGCCACTGAGAATTTTCTTAGAGAAAAACCCGAATTTTCTCACAATCTCACCAATAGTTCAATTCGGCTCTGCACAATGGACAAATATCAAATCTCACCAAGGGTATAATTTTATGATGAATGTAGTTCACTCTCAAAACGAATTCTCACACTCAAAACATGAAAAATCTCAGAAACCTATTACGATTTCTAACAAGATTTTCAATGGAAAATCAAATGAAACTTAGAAATCACTCCCGATTTCAACAAAATTTCACCCACAAATTTTATGAACTTGGAAAATAATTTTTACGAACAAATTTGCAGAATTTAAATCAACAAGAATTCATAAAATAAAATAATTAAAAAAAAGGTAAAAATAAAATAAAATTTCACTCAACTTAAGAAGGAAAATCACATTGAAAATAAATCACCAACCAATGCTGACGACTATGGTTAACCCATAACCTCTTACATATAGTGTTTTGAGTATAAAATTAAAAAATTAAAAAAGAAAAAGAAGAAAAATCCAAATCCTACAAGCTAGAGTCGTGCATCCACCTTGTGGCAACTTTAAATGGCATATCACAACTTCATTACTCCCTTATTCACCAATAAAATCATGCCACACCACTAGTATATACATCCTACCAGTTACTTTTTGACCAACAATCTGAAAACAAGCCCAAACGTCAAGGAAATATCTATGGACGCCCCAAGCATACTATTTTGGATTTTATTGTAGAGAAAGAAAAGAAAGAGTAGATCTCTCAACATCTTAGTTGCTATCCGAAGAAAATTCTATTCAATCCTACAGCCCTTGTTGTCTTGTAGAATATGGACAACATAATTGGACTTTCCAAGCCCTTACATCAAAAATAAAGGCATACAAACGCATTGGGTCTTTCATTTAACCAAATATGGGCCCAAAAGACTCTTCGAAGGGCCTCTTTTGGATGCATCAAAATTTCAAAGCTTGATTAGTGATTCTATCTTTTGGATGCCCTAGATCAGGCACCCTATCTATCTACCCCCTATTTTGAGAAAAAATCAGCCCCCACTGTTCACTAGCCGCCATTATTTGGGGCCTACATCCCACATGTTGCAAGCTATCCTGCATCAAGTTTTGGGTCTACTTAAATATGATTACAACCTGCGCACCATCTTAAAGATCCATGAATTACCAACACAAAACAACTAATGGATTATCACTTTGATGTGTGGATCAAAAGATACGATGCATGGTAGATTTAAATGATCTTACAAGCACAACTCAAATATTATCTGAAAGATCCTTGAGTAACCTTCCCAGTACTAACTTATGGACTGTTGACCTGATATATGGACCAAAAGATAGAGTGGGGGCCCAGTTACAATGATCACACAATCACAAATCAGACACCATCCACAAGATCCTTGGATAACCTTCCCGATGCAACTTGGGGATTGTCAATCAGATATGAAGATCAAAAGACAGTTTGCTGGGCTCACCTATGATGATCATACAATCAGAACATAGACACCATCTTTATGGTCTTTAACTCTCAAATGTAACTTCTCGGACAAGTTGAAATGAAAAAGTTATAGTAGAAATTGTTAACAGTCATGAGGTAGAACTCACTCTCAAAAGCTAGCCATCGAGAGGAGTGTACCATATTATATGCAGTCACTAATTTTTGTACCCAGGCAATGTGGGACTATGCTAACACTCTCCATCAGCGCAAGTGCTAGAGATACTCGGCTCTCCCACTCCACTATGGGACTATGCTAACAGAAACACCATAATATCCAATTACGCATGTTAACTTCATGATCAAGTGGAATCCTCCTTTTGCTCTAAAACCACCCCAAATTTGGTTTGGTAGCGTAGGCCATCAAGTTAGCTTTCCAACATAAGAAATGCGACAGAAATTGGAGGTTAGACAGATGAGTCGAAATACAAGGGAGATGAGAAGAAAAAAACAAAGAAAGATATTGAAAAAGGTATGCCCAACCCAGACCAAGCCACTACACGTTTAACTTCGTCTTATGGGGACACCTTAAGGCATATAAATACATGAAAACAACATTTCCATAGGTCGAATAAATTCTCTTTAAAGAAAAAAAAGGAAAAGCACTGACCTCGGGAGCAACTTCTTCAATTTTTTCAGTCTTGTTGACAGCACAGAGCACTTCAAAAAGCACTCCGGCCGTTTGGTACGCTTTACCGAGTTGGGCACTGTTCAGAAATTGAAAAAAAAAAAAAAAGAGAGAATGAATCAAAAGAGAAGAGAGAATGCAAGTTTTATAGAAGCAGTTGGGGGTGAAGAGAAAGAAATACCGATCAGCCTCTTCCCCTTGATCCAGAGCCCTGACATAGTTCTCGTAGTATTGCTGATAGAAGCTCTCGATTTCTCTTGCATCGCTCTTTTTCACCCGAGCCGAAAGACTCGGCGTGTTATCCTGTCACCAGTCACCGGCACTTTCCTCCGTCAGAAATTCAGATTACACAAATTCACAAATGCTGCCGCCGCACTGTGCACATTGCTTCATTAGCTTTGCCGTCAAACTCGACTCACATGACGTCGATCCGACAAATCAGGAGTTTGGATTATATATTTATATATTTTGGATTGGTTGGAGATCGAAAATAAGATTGAATGTGATTGAGAAATTTAAAATTAAATCATAATCTAACTCGATTTTAATAAGTATATCGAATTATAAAGCAGTACTTAGATTGACTTGAGTCAAAAATTTAATTAAGATCGGATTAAATAATTTGGATCAATCATTTGAATCTTGCCGAGTAAGTTAAATAAATTTTGAAATAGATTGAATTGATTTTGTTAAAATCCGACATGATCCAACCTGAATTTCAGCTCTAGTTTTGCATCACTTGTATGAAAATTTAAGTCTAAATTTTACTTTATTCTAATTAAATATATTTGAAGTTTTAATGTCTCAAAATTAAATAGAAATTTAATTTAATATTAAAATTATATAAACAAACTGGATTAAAAATTAATCATCTAATTTAACAGTAAATTAGTTCACACTTCATCAGTTAGCTCATCCAGTTTACCTCACTGACTTCTTTATATTTATACTACGAGAAAGAAGCATGCTTTTCACGGGACGAGATTTTTTATTTACTTTATGAAGTTTTCACAAATTTTTTTGTCTATTTTTAGATATCAATACAAAAAATGTGAATCAAATCTTTTAAATTTACTTATTTTAATTGCAAATATTAGAATTGGGTGGTTTTGAATATATATATCATTTTAGTCAAGTTAAAATAGTATAACAACCTCACAAAATTATAAAGTATTGTGAAATCCTCATTTTGATAAATTTTGAAAATACCAAGCACAATAGGTAATAATATGACAATGCTATCTAGATATTATCTAATATTAGCCATTTTTATGACAATGGACTTCAAAATACATTTTTTTTTTATGTCATGTAAGCATACAAATAAAAACATTTTTTTTCTAGATTTTAGCTTTTTTGTGTTCATAGTTGTTGTAAATATATATATATATATATTTAGTCAAGTGTGTTGTGTAGTTTAGCATTTCAATTTTGTATAAAAAGTTTTTAGTTTTTTTTATTATTAGAAAATTGTTAATATTACATCTATGTTGTTATACACAAATAACTAACTGTAACATAACTTCGTACTATTACTTATATTTTTTAAGTGAATGATTTTAATTCTCATGTGTTTTTGGGAAAAATGACTTGTACGAGTCGATATCAAACATAGTACAATATTCAAAGAAGGAAAATAATCGATCAAAGAATCAATCGAATCAATCTTTAATCCCTTTATTAGAGAAGGTGACATCTAAGAGAATATACAGGAATATTAAGTCGTTGATGAGATTCTATCTGGACGAAGACTTTTCATTAATACATGTCAACCCAAATATAGGTGTCGACCCAAATATAACCAAAGTTCTACTAATGCGTTCTTTTATGGGTGGCCATCCCAACATAGAAATATTATTTTAGTAGACACAGATTTTTCAGATTTCCCACTTTGCCTCCATATACAGAAATCTTCTCACTTTTTTCAGTGAATCAGTTTACTCATCGGTGCACTATCTGGGGCACTGATGAGTGAAACCGATTTATATGTAAAATGATCTCGGTCGGTACACTGATTTAGACTCTCAAGAAATCGATGATCGATTTTTAAGTGATCCGAGCGGTGCACCTTGATAAGTGGAACCGATTCACTGAAAGTGAACCGATTTCTGCATATGGATGAGGGACAAAATCGAAAGTTCACTAAAATCTGTGCCTCTTAAAAGATAATACCCGTGTTAGGATGCTCACCCTCTTTTCTATGATACTATGTAGTTGTGATATTCAAACTCTTAGTATATTGAATTTACTGGTGGGTATTGATCAAATGATTATTTGATGGTAAGATGTGTTTAAAATTAGATAAAATCCAGCATCTTAAATGTCAAGAGGGACATAAACTCTTGTGAACAAAAGTTAAAAACCCTTTATCTGACTCGATATCTATAGCTTGCAACTTTGCAAGGGGCTCTATGCATTTAGAGTTTACCCAATATCTTCGAACTCAGAAGAGGTAGAGTCTTGAATTTCTTTGTAGGTAAAAAATTATATATTTTATATGAAAGTTGATGCCATGATGTACATTAAAAAAAAAAAAACCATACCCGTTCTAATCTCTGCAATAATGCTGTCTTAAACTGTCGAACACCTCGCCCACTTGAGCTTGGGTCTAATCGATGTGCCTTCTCAAATGCATAAAATCGACCTTTCAAATTTACAACAGCAACATTGTCATTGTCAATAGATCATGCATATGTGTTACAATCTATTTATGTAATCTATTGTTAATTACTTTGTATTTAGTTCTTTGGTAGATCCGTTGATAGAGATTAATTATTTATTCTTGAATGCGTTGATATTCTTTTATTATTTAATTATTGACATTGAAAAGAAAGAGAGGATAAAAGTAAATTGAATTATGTGAAATTTAAGCTAAACCATCAAGCAAACTACAATAAGATGCATGAAAAGATAAACAATTCATCATTGGATTGACATAATCATAATACTTATAGGGTTAAAAAAAATGAAATATTATATTTTAACTTAACAACAACTTAGACTTCATGAATGGATAATGGTGTGGTTTATCATAAAACTATCATATAATAATATATATTTAATGATTTTCTTTGACTAAGATTTTGGGATGTAAGATGTTATTGTTTAAATCAGGGCGAATTGATCTGACGGACAATAACCCATCTTACAAATTACAATCTTGTGTTTGATTTAAGCTTAATCGAAAAGATGTAAGATGTAGGAGGACTTGACTTGACGGCCAAGAACCCATCTCACGAATTGATAGTCTTGTTTTTTTATTCAAGCTCAATCGAAAATGATTGTTTATCTAGCTAGTTAGTGTTAGAAATCAATAAACCAATCAAACCCATTTTAGAATTCTAATCTAATACTAATTCTAATATATTCTAACCCTTAGAACTCACAGAGGTAGGCAACTCTGGGCCGCTCTGATTCGACTTCAGACGCTACGCGAAGGATGGGAGCGATGCTGGCGAGGGAAGACGGCACAACCTCATTGTCGAAGACTTCCAAAGAGTATGTCGTAATGGCTGAGCTCCGAGATGGCTTCCTCAACAGCATTTGTGGACCGGAGTCGGGACCCGACATCATCGACGAAGGTCGTTTGGACGGACCCGATGGCCCAGATTCGAAGCCTGCCATTGTCTCTTTTTCTTCTTTATCTTCTCAATTTGATGATTAATGATGAATTTATTTCAATTTATTTTAGATTGTTGGAATCATCTCAGACCCTTGGAGAAATTCTTGCAAACCAAAAAAAACATTAGAAAGAATAGGAGAATTCAAGAAATCAAGAGAAAGAGGAAAAAAAATAATAGACAGAGAAGAAGAGAAATAGAGAGAGAGGGGAAATGATTGATTGTTGGCTTCTTTGAAGAAGAAAAGTTCAAACAAAGATGGTCAGGACTCAGGATTAGGGACACATGTGTAAGAAGTGGTTGTACGATTTCCTCGGAAGAAGATTTGAATGCTTCAGTTCTGAATAAGATACGAGCTATTATTACTGTTTACAAGCAAAGGACGACATGCACTGGCTAACTTCCCGACTTAGAAGCTAGGGAATAGCAAGTATCCTAACAGAGGACAGATTTTACCTTTTTATACAGTTAATATAATGTAATAAACTGTGTGATGTTTACAAATTTTTAAAAGGTAAAATTATTCAAATGAATTTTATTCAATTGTTTTAAATTTTAATATTTTAAAATTAAAGTTATTGATACCTAAGCTAATACATTCAAGAAATGTGAATCTTGTGTTCGATCCATGTTCAAATTCAAAGAGCTATTCGCCGTAGTTGTACGTAGTGTGTGTGAACTTATAGATTTTCACATATATCAAAAGATTAGTTGGATGAAACACTGAAACAACTTTAATCATAAAAAAAGGATGGAGTTGTAGAGATTAGTTAGATAAAATTTGTAATTTGAGAAGTAACTCTAAAATTTAAAGAGTAAGAGATTGTATTCGTCTGTTTAAATGGGTCACTAAATAGGTTTCACTTGAATTTATAAGCTAGGTCAGAATCACTACTCGAGCTTTTTCTACATTTTAGCCATGATCAAATGATCATCAATACATGTGATTGCCTTGTTCATTGTTCAAAATCTATCTATTTCTATATGTAGAATCCATTTTAACCTTGTTTAATAGGTTAAAAAAGGTTTATATTTGAAAATAAAAATAAAAAAGATAAGCCCTTCAATTTTTTTGTTAATTTTAAATTATTTTGTTAGTTCTAAAGCTTTTATAACATTTAAAAGAATGATTCAATTTTTTCAGTTGAGGTAATTTTTGGTAGACATGATATTCAAGTATAAGTATCTCCAATAACATCATATTTATTGCCATTTATGGGCTCTTATAAGTGATTGGAGTGATTCAATTTCTTATAAGTCTTTTAGTTTTTCTCTCTGAGAATCAATGTGGAATTCTTGTTTACACCTCAACAATCTCTCTTCGAAAGAACTCTGAGTGATAGAACCTCGTCAACCATCTCCTTGAATTAAATAGACCAAGTATAACCCATTGTTTCTCTATCTATTTATTTGCTTAATTCAATTGTTTAAATCTTTTAAAAATGAGACTTTTTAAGATATCAAACGAGATGTTTGCTTCATTTTTTTATTCTAGCAAATGAGTGTAATCCAGCAATATCTCATATTTACAGCTATTACTTATACAGATACAGAACATAAAAGAGATTTTTTGAGATAGTAAATCGCTTAGAAATATTTATCCTGTTTCCCTAATTTTTATTTTATTTTCAGTGAAAATAAGTTTTTTTTTTATCCGTAGAGCTGCATTACAGCACTCTAAAAGAACCGGCATCAATAGTTCATCTGATCTAAAGTTTTAAAATTAGACTAGAGATTTTAAATTTATTTTATATAATTTATGATAATTTTTTACATCCATGACATGGTATTAAAAAAAACGTCATCCACCACAAATGTAAAATGATTTGATTTATTTTATTTATTCTCAGCGGCAAGAGAGAGAGAGAGAGAGAGAGAGAGTACAGGGTAGAGCCGTTGAGGAGAGAATCTGCCGATGCACTCTTCGACTGGCGTCTCCATTTGGCCCTGTAATAGTAGTAGTCTCTTGTTTTCCTGTCCCACTTCCAAGCGTTCCAATCTTTCAGTCTCATCAATGTCTCCTCTTTCTCTTCGAGTTGCAGTCGTCGGCGACGTTGTGAGTAACCCGATCCTCCTCTCTCTCTGGCAGCCGGGAATTCCTCTGTGGGTTTATCAAGATTGACACAATTCTCTGCTTTTAGATCCCCATTTCTTTTAGAGGGAACCAAGGAAATCCATACTCATATTTGGTGAAATCAGAATTTTAGAGTGGGAGTTCAGAAACCCTACTAAGATCCAATTTGAGTGAATTTATTTTATAAATTCCCATTTGAATATGTTATTAGGAATTCTAAGGCCTGAGCTGGCAATTCTGTGCCTGCTAAATGCACTCACATGAACACGAAAGAATAGCTATTTCACGACTCCTACAAATTCCAGAATCAACGGAATTTGGTAATTCCAAAATTTGAGGAATTATAACTTCTTCAATTTCTACAGAGGAAGCTCTTATAAGTCCAAGTGCTATAAGTGATTTTTCTTAGGAAATGATGGGTTGGTTTTAATTATCTGAACAGAGTTGATTTACAGAGAGATTGCTGCAGTGATGTGTGGTCCTGATAAATGATTGGTCCCACTTTATAAGATTATCTAAATATCTGTTTCACGAATCACAATTAGACGGGTACAACCATGAACTGAGCTTAAATTGTGTGAATAATGAAATATTCTTGACTTTTACTTTTTCTTTTCCTACCTCCTGTGAACCTCCAAATGGTGATCCACATTATTCATCTGATGTGAGAAACATCCATTGGCCAAAGGTTTTTGCCATCCATCCCGTCCAAATGTGTTGACATGCACAAGAACCTGTAGCACAATTAGCAAGTGCTCATCGTTACTAATTGAAGGTTGTGGATTCGAGTCATGTTACCGTCTCAAAAGAAAAGATTTTGAAGTACTGATAATTTCTTCTTATCATCCTTTTGAGTGGACAAAGAAATCTCTAATCTCATTGTCTATTTTGGTGATGGGCCACCTTGGCAACGACAGTGATTTACACTTCCACATGAAGGACAAAAGGGATGAGCAACAAGCCTATGAGGGAGCTAATGGAGGGGAATATTATTGAGTTGCTTGTATTAGTCAGCTATTAATTTGATGGTTATTACTTATATATATGTCTCACTAAAAATTTCTAGTCATGTCCTCATTTGTTTTGCCTAGTTGAACAAGTTGCAATTTCCTGTATTTAGAATTTTAGATGATCTTCCTAATGAGTTGTGAATGTTATTGACACAAACATGCAAATTTGTCTCTCCTTCCATTGAATTGTTAATTATTGCGAGATGTTTTCTAGTTCAGCAATTTTTTGATGGAATGGTTGTATTGCTTATCTTACTTTTTTTTTTTTCTTTTATTGTTTTTTCCTATAAGCATGATGATTGGGACCTTCATGAAGATGCAAAGGCTCTTCGCTTCTTGCAGGTATATCCCCTTTTTTGAGTGGTTGTAGGAATAACCCTTGTTGCAAAAAAAAAAAAAACAGATAACCACTGGTTTTCTGATTAACATTCATTTTTATTAATTGACCTTTAATTACAGAAAATTAATGATTATTCATAGTGATTAGATACTTCTTTTTCATTGTTAATATTTTACTCTCTCTCTATCTCTTGCTCGCTCGAAAAGGTAACAAAGTAAACTTCATTCATATGAACCCACATGGGTGTAGCTCAGCTGGTTACCTCCCGCCTCAGGAAGCGGGAGGTCACGGGTTCGAGCCCCCATGGCCTAACCTTGGTGTGCCTTAGGGGTAGGGGTCCACCCGTGGGGGTTTTACGCTGGGTATCCCACGGTTTCCCACATGTAAATTCAAAAAAAAAAAAAAAAAGTGTACAAAAGTTGATTGTGAATCCAACGCTATTCTAGA
Organism: Chimonanthus salicifolius; assembly: GCA_013350335.1. Classification (NCBI taxonomy): domain Eukaryota; kingdom Viridiplantae; phylum Streptophyta; class Magnoliopsida; order Laurales; family Calycanthaceae; genus Chimonanthus; species Chimonanthus salicifolius. Next base: position 1,110,246 of record CM023542.1, on the reverse strand, counting down.
TAAGGAGATTCAAAAGGAGGAATTTACGAAGTCACAAAGGAAAGCAACGTTCCTCCAGAGAAAGGAAACCCAGAAGGACAACCTTGCAGCTACCAGAGACTACTTCCAAGGTGGTCCTTCAATCAATTCGGCCAAAGTGAAGAAATGGTTTCCGTTGGGACCCATCCGAGGTGGGCAAATGTCGTACAAAATTTTGGGTTAAAGCAGGCCCAAAGTGTCAATGGTTCTGGGCAGGCCAACCCCTTTGGGAAGACTATTGAGCTGATGCTAAATGCAGAGGAGGAGAAAGAAATCCATGAGTGGCTATCAAGAGCAGTGGTGGTGGCTCCAATTGGTGTCTCTTCTCTGTCACAGTTGGTGTCCACCCTGGAAGAGGAAGGTCTTTCGGTTGTTCAATGCTGCCAAATTGGGGATAATCCTTTTTTGGTTACCCTAGCAGACAAATTGGAGGTGAGGAAAAGCTTGGATCTAGCTTCGAACCTGTTTAGGATCATTGGATAATGGTGGCCAGATATGTTTAGTCACAAGAGAGATATCTGGGTCAAATGCTTTTCCTATCCTTTGGAAGGTTGGTCGGAAAATCTCATTAGAGCATTTGGATAGAGAATTGGAAATCTGGTGGAGATTCATCATCGAAATCTAAACAAGGAGGATTGCTCATTACTCCACCTTTTGCTAGAGGTTGGGATCCATGACTGCCTGCTGCAGATGGTGATGTTGAGTATCAAAGGAAAATCTTTTCTTGTAGCTTTTAAGGAGGTTGATGTGCCGGTGGACTGGCCGGATTCGGCATTGGAAAAAGCAGGATCTTCATCGGAAGGGGTGGTAACCAGACCGTCTGAGGATTCCCTGTGAAGGTCGCCACTTGGCAAACATGCGAAAAGGGGGCTACCTGAGGTGGAAACTTGCGCATCAGTCGAGGAATCAACGCATGCAAGCTCGACCAATGGGGAGGGTAGGAGTGTCAGAGGGAAGCTTTAGGTGGCGCTTTTGTTGCCCTAATTCAAAGCAGAAGTGGCATGTGTGATCGGGAACTGTGCGGGGTAGGTGAAGGAGAAGTTCAAGCAGTGAATGCGGGCCAAGCTTATTTTCTCGGGTATGGCCTGGGTCAAACTTGACTCATTTGCATTTTCCGTTGGGTTGTGGCCTTCCTGCTTGGGCCATGTAGATTAGACCCAACCACGGTCCTCTTTTCACTTACCCTTTTGGTTTGAGAGATAGGTCTTTAGTGACCCAGGGATACCCTAGTTTCTATCCATTCCCTCAGATCAACAGCTCCATGGTTCAGGAAGAGACCGTGAAATCCTTCGAAGGAGGTGGGAGGGCAGATGACTTAATTTCTACTCAGGGCTTCCCATACACCCACTCAAGCAATTTCCTAGCAACCCTCGTTGCCTCTGTGACTGGTACGAAGTGCTTAAAGAATTCAGAGAAGAAGGGCGGAGAGCAACAACTCGAAGAGGATAGTCTGGGAGACCAAGTTGAAGATCTTGGCTCTGTCATGCAAAAAGGCTCTAAGACGAAAAACGTCCCAAGAAATAGTGAAAAGAGAAAGGAGGAAAAATCAAAGAAAAGAGAATTTTTGTTGAAAGACTCAGATTGGGACATGGAAATTTTGATGAAAAGAGGTTACTCAGAAAAAGATGGAAAAGAAATTCTGAAGGTGGGGAGGCAATTGGGTATTAATTTCAACGATGATTCTCAAGCTTTGAAGAACCTAGCATTGATGGAGAAGGTGAACGATTATTAGCAAAGGAAGCTATGGTTTGTTTAATGTTTATTGTAGAAGGGATCGGCTGCCAAGAAGGAGATTCCAGAGTGGTCATGTTTCCCAATGAAGATACTGACTTGGAACATTAGGGGTCTTGGACTCTAGGAGAAGAGAGGTTCTATTCGTCGGTTTATAAGGAAGAACAAGGTGGATATCCTACTTCTACAGGAAACAAAAAGAGAAGAAATGACAAACTTGCTGCTGAAGGAAATTTGGGGTGTTAAAGACAGTGGGAGTTTTTACAAACCAGCGGTGGGATGTTTTGGGGGACTGCTCATCATATGGAATCCATCAGTCTTTAAGGTTTCAGTCGAAAGAGTGGATGAACGATCAATCACAATCAAAGGAACATTGGTGGGTGAGGGTGTCAAAATAAACATAACATATGTGTATGGCCCGAATTTTGAGGGGATAAAAAAATAATTCTGGAATGAGTTAGAGGATATCAAAGCTTGGGCATCTTCTAAGTGGTGTTTGGGGGGAGATTTTAATGTCATTCGATTCCCGTCGGCAAGGAAGGGTGGAAGGGGGTACACAAGGGCAATGGAAGCATTCTCTAATTTTATCAAAAGGTGTAAGCTGAATGATCTTCCACTTACTGGGGGTCGATTCACTTGGTCTAGTGGACAATTAAGAGGGGCAATGAGCAGACTCGATAGATTCCTTACTTCGGTGGATTGGGGAAGAAAAGAAAAGAAAGAAACCCTAAACCCTAAACCATAAAAGAAAGAACATAAATAACTCTTCGGGAGCTTGAGCTTTGGTCTAAACTGGAAGAAGATCGAGATCTTGATGATGGTGAACTTGCCTCCAAGAAAGAATCTAAAGCAACCCTTTGGGATTGCCTGAGGCTGGAGGAAGTGGAATGGAGACAAAAGTCACGGGCCTTGTGGTTAAAAGATGGGGATAAAAACACCAAATTCTTTCATTCTTGTGCTTCTAATAGAAGAGCTGTAAACAGTATTAGATTAGTGGTGGTGAATGATAGGCGCCTTACTGATAAGGCTAGTATTAGGGAAGCTGTGGTGCGGTTCTTTTCAGCTATTTTCAGCCGGATTCTGATCCTTTGCCTCCCTCCTCTCTTCTGCTGGATCGGCCTCCTTCGCCTCCCATTTCTTGTCATTCCTCTCAGCATGTGGATCCTGGTACTCCCTCTCCCTTCTTTTCTTTTGCTTTGTATGATTTTGTTGCTTGGAAACCTCGTAACTTGTTTGGTTCTTCTTTTCCCCAGGCATTGGTTGGTTCAAGTGGTTGTGAGCCTCTCTCGCCTTCTTCTTTGGTGCCTTTTGCTTCTTCTGACGTTTGGAGACTTTGGTGGCTCAACCCCAGTCATCTATGGTGCTCCATAGATTCGTTGTCGGATGTTGATGGTGCCGGAGCTGTTCACCCAAGGTCGCAGGTGTTCCTGTTTAGTTGCTTCGATGCTACACCCATGCTTCCTCTTCTCTCAACGGATGGTGGCTCTCTTCTTTTTGATATCAGATTTTTGAGGAGCCTTTCCTTGTCTTCTCAAAATCTGATCGCAACCAGCTGGGCGTGCCCTCCAGGGAGTCTCTCGGCCTCCTTGGTGTCCATCATTGGCATGCAATCTTTTCCCTTTGAGGCCCGGGTACTTTCTTTCCCTTCTATTTCCTTTTCTTCTGAGCTGGGTGTTTCCTTATGGGTTTACCTTCTCCTCTTTGGCTTGTGTGTTGGCTGTTATCTTTACTCCATTTAATTTCTCTCCCCCTCTCACTTTCTAGGTGTCTTGGATCTCCTTTTTCTAATCTTAGTTTAGCCTCTAACATTGATTCAAGGATCCAGCAGCCCACGATGGTTGGGATAGAATTTTCTTGGATTAGTGGGAGGATGGCGGTTTGGCTTGAGAGAGAATTTTCCTTGGAAGAGATTAGGGATGCTCTGGAGAGTTTGGAAGGTGATAAGGCTCCTGGACTTGATGGATTTAATTTCGCCTTCTTTAAAGCTTACTGGGAGACGCTTGGCCCCGATGTTCTTAGGTTCTTTAAGGAATTTTACTAAGACGGCATCATTAATAAAGGACTGAAGAACTCTTTTATTACCCTCATTCCGAAGAAGGATGGCCCTTCAGAACTATCACATTATCAACCAATTAGTCCTGTTGGTGGCATTTATAAATTGTTAGCCAAGGTTCTAGTAGATAGACTGAAGAAAGCATTGCCAGAGGTGATTGGCGAATCTCAAGGGGCTTTTATTGAAAATAGACAAATATTGGATGGGGTCTTGATCGCCAATGAATTGATTCACATGAGGAGGTAGGAGAAGAAGTTGGGGTTACTCTTTAAGATAGATATGGAGAAGGCTTATGATTGTGTGTATTAGTCTTTCGTGGGCTATTTGTTTGAGATGATGGGTTTTGATAGTAGATGACGGAGGTGGATGAAGGCTTGCGTGGAGGATACAAGGTACTCGGTTTTGGTGAATGGCTCACCAACGCACCCAATTTCTGCAAATAGGGGTATGAGACAAGGGGTTCCGCTCTTCTTTTTCACTATGGTTGGAGAGAGTCTGAATTGGTTGGTGCTGAAGGCGAAGGAGTTGGGGATTATAAGGGGCTTCGAGGTGCGCCCGGAGGGGCCGGTGGGGACACACCTTCAATTTGCGGATGACACTTTATTCTTTTGCGACCCCAACAGATTGGAGGTTTTGGGTTATTAGATGTTTTGAGCTAGTCTTCGGTCTTTGGATTAATTTGGGTAAAAGTACTCTTATTGGGGTTGGGTTGGAGAGTTTGAGGGTCAAGGAATGGGTTGATGTGGTCAGGTGTGGGGTTGAGAGTTTGCCCTTTATGTACTTAGGTTTTCGAGTCGGTGGAAATCCTAAGCTTAAGATGTTTTGGACCCCGGTAGTGGAAAAGATTGAGAGAAGGTTGGCTGGATGGGTAAGAGTACCTATCTTTGGGTGGCAGGGTAACTCTGATTAAATCGGTTTTGATCAATCTCCCCACATACTTCTTGTCTCTTTTTGAAATACCAAGAGGAGTGGCTAAATCCATCTAAGATATGCATTTCCTTTTGTATAATGTTTTTTTGTTTTATTGGTGATAGGTAGGCATCTGGTCTATGTGTCTTACTCTTGCCAAACCTTATTTATGTCTTCTACTTGTGATCTGCAAATATACAGAGATATGATTATTTTTGAAGTTTTGATAACGTGTTCTTGCTTAAATTTCACTGCTTGCTCAATTTCCTGATGTGATTTATATGGAAATGCAGCCAGATTTGGTGCTATTTACAGGCACATCCTTTCTCTTTGCTTGGAATGTCTTGATTGATGTCAACAGAAGGCGTAACATTTGGTTTTGATCCACACTTTGGTTGTGCCTCCAACATCCATTGATTCTTTCTCCTATTTCAAATGATGAGATATTGGAAGCTCCTCGGAAGTCTTGTTCTACTCATCATCATCATGATCAAAGTCTTGCCCTACCATTATGTGTATGCATCATCATCAAAGACTTACCTATCATTTTTTCCCTCCGTTTTTAGGTGATTTTGGCAATGAGAATGTTGAACTTGTGAGAAGCATTGCTAGTCTTAAAATGCCAAAAGCAGCTATTCTAGGGAACCATGATTGCTGGAATACTCCTCAGTTTTTGAAGAAGTAAGCTTATTACTTTGTGTTCTGTACCATTATTCTTTTATTTTTCTCTAAGGTTTGGTTTTCCAAGAACAGCAAGTCTTAATGCAATTTGCTTTTATTCTTTTTCCTTTTATAAACCTTTTTGAAGAATTCTATTAGATAAAGCAAAAGGTTTGTTTGTAACCTTTGAGAATCTTCCTTATAAGATTACTCAACTCTTTCCATGTTATTGTTAGGAGAAAGGATGGTGTTCAACTTCAGCTGGAATGGTGAGCTCATTTGATTCCCACTCCATTTGTTTCTGGAATGTACTGATTTTACCTTAGATCCCAATATAAGCTCTTGTTCTGATTTGTCTTCTTACAGTTCTACTCTCTTTCTCTCCTTTCTCATATAAATATTTTTTACATATTACTACTGATTAATAGAATTTGTAGATTCTGTTCTGTATGTGTGTGTTTTTTGTTAGATTTCGCTGACGGCCAATTTGACAAAATTGGATTTCTAGAGTGCTCATATATACCCATGTGTGCGCGTGTGCACCATGAACTATACCACAACATAGTATGCTGGGAACCACCTCTTGTATGCCCCAAATTGAATTAGATTGCTACCCAATTTGATCCCATTCTAATTTACACTTAATGTTGGACTAAAAACATGTTGCATGTTACCATTGATCATTGTGGCCTTCAAAGTGTCCTTAGAATGATCTGTTTTAAGTTGATTTTTGCTAGTCCTATCTGAGCATATGCTTTCCAACCAATCCATTCCTATGATCTCAGGTGGATCCCACCAAAAGTTTGCAAAGTTGGTTTTCATTTTTCTATTATTTGAAATGTGTAAAAATAAGAAGATTAGTGTAGAGTGTCGTAACTGAGATTGATACTACACTCTTAAGGATACAATGAAAGACAAAAGCACCCCCTTCTCACCAATAGCAGTGTACTCAAAATAAAAATCAGCATCTGTATATATATAATATTATCCCCTTCTCACCAATAGCAGTCACTTCACGCCTTCTTTGCCTCAGTATTATCCCAACCGAGTCTCAGGATCTCCAGTTGTCTCTCATTTTCAATGTCAGGACTTTCAGCTGTTCTTCTTTGGCTTCCTTGTATTCTACCTCTTTGGATGCAGTTGTTGACTTTCGGCTCTTCATGCTCTTCTACATTTTAGCAGATGACACTCTTTCTTCCACCTACTCTGATCGGGTATGCTTGCTCCTGAACCCCTTTTTCCCCTTTCTACTATGATCCCTTCAGGGGGCAAGCTCCGTCCCCCATCCCTTCTGTTTGCATTTGCTTCTTCCCCTACCTGGTATGCCACTTGCCCAGACACCTAGGGTCATAGATCTCCCTTTTTCTGAGCTTTTTACCGTCTCTTTGGTTGAAAGGAGGCTACCCTGACCGACAATGAAGGGGATTCAGTTTAGGAGGATTGGTGAGGAGAGGGTGCTTTGGCTGAAGAGAGAGTTTTCTTTAGAAGAGATTAGGGTAGCATCAGATAGCCTTGAAGGAGACAAAGCCCCAAGTCCCGATGGTTTCAACCTCACATTCTTTAAATCATGTTGGGAAACAGTGGAACCTGACTTCATTTAAGTCTTCAGGGAATTTCATCGGGTTGGAATCATTAACAGAGGATTATAAAATTCCTTTATCACTCATACCAAAGAGGGGCGTCCCGGCTAAAGACCTAGGTTGAAGGCGGCTTGGAACACGATCCCAATTATTGTCTTGTGGACTATTTGAAAAGAAATCTAGAATCTTTGAAGGAAAGTCAACTGAGGTAAGTGAGATTTTCTAAAGGGCCAAATAGAAACTATGTATGTGACTTCTCTCTAGTGATGAATTTAAGGGTTCAAACCTGTTGATTTCCTCTCGTCGTGGGAAGGATGTTTGAGTGGACACATTAGGAAGTTGAGACCTTTAGCCATCTGGGATCCACCTCCACAAAATGTTATGAAATTCAATATAGATGGAGCTTCTAGGGGAAACCGGGTCTTGCAGGGATAGGAGGTGTTCTTAGGAATTATAATGGACTATCATCTTTAGTGTTCATAGAGTCGGTGGGATTAAGGATTCAAATGAGGCGGCACTCCTTAGTATTAGGAGAGCTTTGACCATCTAGATAGTGTATGGGCATGGTACACTTGTGATAGAAGGAGATTCGGCAAATGCAATAAAATGGGCTAAGGGACTGAAGCTACCTCCTTGGAGATTGATTGTCACGGTAAGGGAGATTAGGACTCTTGCTTCGAGACTTGATGTTTCCTTTGCACAAGTAAGTCGAACATCAAATGGAGTGACAAATTTCTTTGCAAAGAAGGGAGTCGACAACTCAGTTCAGGAGCGTTTCTTCTTTGAGTTAGGAGGGGATAGAGAAGGGGTGAAAACACATTTGACGATGACTATATTTGCCTTATGGATGTCTTTTTTGTGTCTCTTTATGTTTTGTTTTCATCTTTCCTCGGTCTATCCATTCTAGACCCTTTTCTCATTTGATATAATTGTTCTGTTTTCTCTATTAATGAAAATTGTTTACCTCTCAAAAAAATAACAATATATCCCAAGACAAAAATATCTTTATCTTTGTGTGGCTCAAACTGATTCTAATTTAAACAATGAATGGCTTGATCTGTAACAAGCTTGTTATTTGAAAGTTATTTGGTATTTGATGAAGTCTCTACCACTTCATGCCTTGACATCAATGATGCTTTACAATGGTTAGTCTTGGGGAGGAGCATGTTGGTTATTGTCGCTTGGATTTTCCAATGTTAAAGCTCAGCGTTGTTGGTGGACGCCCATTTTCTTGTGGAGGTGATAGAATATTTCGTCAACAACTTCTCTTTGCAAGGTTTGTTTGAAATGTGCTTGGAAATGATCTCTATATTATTTTTTGTATGATTTCTATCTTTTATATATTAGGTGGGGTTTACAGTGGCTTGCGTTTTAGGGAATATAGAAAATATCAAACTTGTGTGATCCTGATGCATCAAGAATGTTTGGTGTATTATTTCCCCATTTCACAAGTAAGATCTAGACATGTTTGCCCAAAAGGGTCCAAAACTTCACCTTGTATGGACTATGCATCAATAAGGTTGTAGAGTATAAGATCCTAGTGAACCAACCTGTCCTTTATCATTCTTCAGTATTTTATGTTTCATTTAATTTCCAATTCATCTTTTTCTTTTCATTGGTCATTATTTTATGCTTCAAATAGATGCCTAATTGTATGTCATAGATTTGATGACTATTAAAATTCCCAACTTAAGATGTATTGATCTTGTATATGCTCAACAAGTCGTGTTGGTTACTAGCCTGTTATATTACTATAATACTCTTACATAATACTTTACAAAATAATTTTTTTTTTTTGGGAGTCGTAAGGTTAAATCTATTAATGAAGTGAAAAGGTACATATACACCCAAGGGGTTTAAAAAACATATACCCCAAAGCAGAAAAGCAATACACAAGTATAACAAATAGATAAGAAAATAACACCGTACAAATAGTACTCCAACTCCACCCCCAATGGTTACAATCGAAAATTTTATCTCAAATCACCAATGTTACAATGGAAAGATCCCCCCGAGCACCAAATCAATTCACAACTTGGCGAAGAAATCAGCAACCCCATTGGCCGATCGTCTAATTTGTGCAAATGATATCTCACGGCCTGAACACAACTCCCTAATCTCCCTGACCACCGTAATCAGTCTCCAAGGAGTTTTTTTTCCTTTCCTTTCGCACATTTAATTGCATTTGCCGAATCCCTTTCAATGATAAGTCTATCTTGCCCACTAGAGATCCATAGGGTCAAAGCTCTCCTAATAGCTAAGAGTTTGGCCTCATTAGAGTCTCTCACACCGACCGATTCTGAAAAGACTAGGGTCGACTTGTTGCAAGAATTGTAGCATACTTCTGTCATAATAAATTTACAGAGGAACAAAATTTATGATCGTAATTAGAAATCTTTATGAAATAGACAGTCAATGACATTTAGCATGCTTGAAAGACTGATTTATTTAAAGAGAAATTGGTGGGGAAAATGTTTCAAGTAACGGTTCTAATATTATATTATTTATTAATAAAGCTATTTTGAACACCTTTTTCCAAAAAGAGGCATCTCATTACATTAAAAGTGGGCAGTTTAGATCTCAAATAGATTTTTTTTTTCAACTTTTAGACGTAAGGAAGTGACCCTTTGCAAGGACTATAAAGTCATTCTTGGTGAAAGCCTTACAACTCAATATAGACTTTTAGTTTTAGACATGTATTTTAGGAGTAAAGCATTAAAAAGAACAGTGAATACATCTTTAAAAATTTGGTGGTGGAATTTAAAAGGGGAAAAAACGAATCTTTCAAGGGTTAGGTTCTAAGAAACAAGTAGTGCGATGAGGATTTGCACCCTAATGAGTTGTGGGAGAAAATGTCTAAGATTATTGTAGAAATGGCTAAAGAGGTTTTCGGCATAACCAAAGGAAATAAGTTGAGCTTGCATAAAGATACGTGGTGGTGGAATACAGACATACAAAGGGCTATTAGCGAGGAGTAACTCCAATTCGAGCTATCAGAAAACAAAAAAGGGAAGATTGGGGGAGAATTATAAGATAACACAAAGAAATGGCAACAACGCGGTTAAGAAAGCCAAATGCGAAGCCTATGCTAAGCTCAATTAGAAACAACAGAAGAGGAAAAGGGAACTTATAAACTGGCTAAGGTATAAGAGTAAAGGAGTAGAAATCTTGATCACATAAGGTGTATTGCAGATGAAAACCAAAAGTTCTTAGTTAAAGACACAAATAAATAATAAGTGGGAAACTTATTTTAGAGGTCTTTTGAATACAAAATTCACAAGTGGGAAACTTAGTATATCCTAATGGAAATTATATCGTAGCAACTTAAATTTGTGTCAGAACTCAGAATTGCACAAACATGGGATCATTGGACATGTGATTGTATAAGTAATCCGATGAATTCAATTTCATGTCATTTGGACATCATAGTGCATCTAAAATATGACTATTAATTGAAATCAAGAAAAAAGACAAATATTGTTCTAAATCTGAACAATCTAGAAATTATTCAATCCAGTGGACCATGATGGCATCACTACAGCAGCGAAGGAATCCATAGGGTCTTTTGGAAAGGATTTAGGGGTTCTTGGGTGACACCAAGTACCTGTCCCATCATTCATTGTGTTTGGAGTGAATCCTTGTATTTTCATAATCATTGTACCTCTTACCAAAGATGGTCTAGGCTTGCTGTCTGATATCTCTGGATCAGCAGCTTACTGTGTAGATTCTTCTCTCTCTGCAATGAAGTTCTTGTTATAACTCAAAAAATTGTTACTCCTATGTGGGCATCATTTTGAACCAAACCAAATTTCATGTTATATTTATCTGATGCAGTTATGTCTTCTTAGATATGGTGTCCGCAACATGGAAGAAAGTGCAAAGAAAATCTGCAAAGCTGCTCTGGGAACACCTGAGGTTTATTCTGTCATTTTGCTTGCACACAATGGACCTTCAGGTGGTTGCCTATGCCGTAATACATATCTCCTGGTTGAATATTTCATCTTTATGTGCACCTTGACATTTTCAGTTGTGGAAAATTATAAAATCCTTGATCTGTGGATATGTATGATACCTCGGGCCTCCAGTCTTTCTGTGATTTAGATTTTCATGCGAAAAATACCATTCTGGGCAATCAAACACTAACAAAAGTGCCAAATTTAGTGAAAAGGGGGAAAGAGGACCAAAAAGTGGGCAGATAAGATTGTCTTCTAGTCTAGTTTACTTTGGACATTGTATGTGCTTGGTGTCATATGACTCCATCCATTTGTTCATCAGTCTTGATAACAAATGAACCGACACGTGCAGACATCAGATTCCAGACTAAGGGTATCAGATGATCTTCTCAGTTCAAAAATCATATCATTTGATTCATTGATTGACCTTTAACATTATTTTACAGGGCTAGGAAGTAAAATAAATGACATCTGTGGAAGAGACTGGGTAATGGGAGGTGGTGATCATGGTGATCTGGGTAATGTATTCATTTGAAATATGCTTTGGTTCTCAAACATGGTTTTTTGTCATTTCTTTTCTTCTTTTTTTCCAATATCCAATCTTATGTTTCAAAGATCTTGTCTTACAGATCTTGCTCAAGCCTTATCAGACATGAAAAAAAGCAGTCAAATACCAATCCCTTTGGTTGTGTTTGGACACATGCATAAAGAGCTTGCTTATGGAAATGGCCTTAGAAAGATGATTGTGGTGGGAGATGATGGCGCCATTTATTTGAATGGAGCTATTGTACCAAGGGTGAAAAGCTCAGTTCACGAACTAGGAACCAACAGCGTAGGCATTGTGGGCGATGAAACCGTCAAGGCAGACATGTGCAACAGGGCCAGTTTGCGAGCATTTACTGTAATTGAGATGCTGGATGGAAAGGTGGAAAAGATTGCAGAGAGTTGGGTTTCAGTTTCAGCCCATGAGACTTCCTTAAAAGAGGAACATATACTGTTTAAAAATGTCAATGATGGTAACTCCAGTTCTGAGTCCAATCCTTGCTCACACATTTGATGTCTTTCCTTGGAAGATGTTGTGTTTGATTGTTTTCTGAAGTCAATTATATAATTATAAAGGCTATTGTAGTCTAACGGTAAAGATATTTGTTCTCGTGTAAGTAATTTGAGTCCAAAAGAAGTCAGTATTAAAAAGGGGTAAAAGTTTGGAGGTAGTCCGACAAATTGAAAGATCCTAGCAATTCATTCCCGTCTTCTTTTTCTCTTCCTTTTTTCTCATGTGTATGCCAGTTCCTTTGGGAAAATCCAATCTAGAGCATAGTTTTGTATATCCAATATATCTTCTTTATTGTTTTTTTTTTCCCTTTTTTTTTCCAAAAATATAACTCATACATTTGCCCTATATTAGCTGATAAATATCAGGTTTGATATACCGGCGATATCACCTTCTCTCTTCTTCTTTTTTCAAATATCGGGTTTTTTTTAATTAAAAAATAAAAACAGGCCTGTTTTTTCAAAATAAATCTGAAAACGTAAATATCGGCTGATATTTGACATGATACTTTTCAAATATATTTTGAAATTGATTTTTTTTTTAAAAAAATTACAAACTACTCCTTGAAACTATTCCCCCTCCATTCTTCCATGCACTCGCTCATTTCCTCAGTTTGGGTGTTTGGGGAAGAGTGGCTTGTTTACCTTCTTCCTTTCAGCCTTTCACCTTCTCGTATTTGTGGGCAGGTGCCAAACACGTGTGTGACTGTCTCTACTCTCTACTTTAGTGCAGTGCCAACCCACAACAGACAATAAAATAATCAGCAAAAGTCTAATAATCATGGTAGCTATTCTTGGGCATTTTTTGTAATCCGATATGGGTTTTACTGTATTGTTCATTTTGACTTTCAAATTGGCTCGTCAAAATCCTTTCATTGCAGTATAAATCGACTTAGCCGAAATGGCAAATCTGACTTCGGCCGGCCGAAATGGCAGATTCGGTTTCGGTTTAGCTGAAATGGAAGTGAAAGGATAAAATCAGGAATATCTTAAAACCTGTGTCGGATTACAAAAGCACCTGTGGGAACATTGCTACCCTTAATATAATATAACATATAATATAATAGAAATTCCAATTTAATTCTAATAGATCTCCTATGAATTTCTGTAAACTGATGAATTTTTAATGAGATTTGGGAGTAATAAGACTATGAGTGCTCTCTGTTGCTCTCAAGTCTCTAAGTACTTTCATCGATTAATGGGGGGCTTTGGAGTAAGTTAATTTGCTTAGTAGAATTAAAAGCTGCTTCAAAGTATACTTACTGTTTCGAGGTTTTGATCCTATGCATATCGTGTTGAATTTTTTCGAGAAAAATTAAAATTAATAACGGAATTATTTTTTTTAAAAAAAATCAGACGGTCTCTCTCATTTTTTTTTTTTAAAAACCACTTTTATCGGCCGATATCTGATATATGTCGGCGATATATATCACCGATATAGGCCGATACATATCGTATCGGCCGAGATTTGTTTTCCTGGGTGAGAGACTACTGTGAACATTGATAAGCAAGATTATGAAGATATTGTCTAATTAACTCGTGAGGTGTATGATAAGTTTTTCACTGGGACCGTTTTAGAAGCCCAAATGGATAAAAATATAAGTCATGTGATAGATCATAGATATAAGTTAAAGGTTAGGGGTGAAATTTGGGCTCGGTTTTAATTCAACCTGCATGACTTGACTCGTGAAATTAGTGGATTGGGTTATGTGTTTGTAAATTTATGGTATGGTCGGATTGAAAAAAAACTCGTATAGAATTCAGATTGGATTGGACTGAGCTTAGAAATTTAAAATCAATCAAACTCGACTCGAATTGACCTGATTTGAACCGAGTTTCAGAAAATATAAGAAACCTACTTCTAATTTTTTTTCCTCCAAATTTAGGCTAAAAAGGGTTAGGCTGTCGGACCAACAACTTGGGTCCACTCGGATTGAGCCAGGGGTGCAAAATTCAGTATCGGTCGATATTATTCTCTCTCCTCATTTAAAAAAAAAACGGTCGATATCGGCCGATATTTACACCCCTGGATTGAGCAATTAAGCAATACAGGCCAGTAACTTAGATCGGAGGATACATCAAAAACCTTGTTCAACCTACTTTAGTTTCAGCTGCATGTTTGAAGGTATCTGGAGACTTTTTAAAGTGCATATCGTAGAAGCAATAAACTTGATAGGATTGCTCTTTCACCTTCTCAATCAATATCAACATTCCTTTCATACTTTGCTTAGCTTGAAAGAAATTAAAAAAAAATAGAAGAAGTCCATGCCAAGCTTGGGTGGCACCACCTCAGTATTTTTAGATTTTTTTTTTTTTTGATTTATGTAATTATGCAATAATGATGTAATAAAGACAATGTCCAAAAGAGAGAGGATATGTTTTTTTAGCACAAACCGTAAGAGAAAACGATGAGCTACCATTGATTTCGCTCACTTGTTGGATGTGTTTGATTGAAATTTGAGAATTTCACTATAGGGTGAATTCAAATTTAGGTTTACTTCAATTTTGAATTTACCCTTAGATTCCGAATTTATTGACGGGTGTTAATAGGGTAGTGATTTTTGCACCACTATTTTTTTTTCATAATACACCCCTTTAAAAGAAATTTCCAATTTCACCTTTATTTCCCTCATCTTTCCTCTTTTTCTCTTTTTAAAAAACAAAGACAAAATTGAAATTTCCTTTTAAAAGGGTTAAAAAAATGGTGGTTCAAAAATTACATACCCGTGTTAATGTTCTTATATTTGAATTAGATCTAAATCCTCCAAACTAGGGCTGCAACTCGGGTCGGATTTTGACCCGACCCGCATGACCCAACCCGAAAAATCATGCAGGTCGGGTTGAGAATTTCGAGTCAGCGGATCAAGTCGGGTTGAGAAGACACAAATTCGTATGGAATTAGAGTTGGTTGAGTTGAGGATTTTACAGACTAATCCGATCCAACCCAGATAAAATTAGGCTAAAATGAGTTTAGAATGCGGGTCGGATCAGAATTCGAGTTGAGAAGTTTGGGTAAGAAATTTGAGTCGGTTGAATTTTACAAAACTCGACCCGCCCGATCCGAGCTACAACGCTATTCCAAACTGACTAGTTTTTCTCAAGTTTTCAACAAATAAAAATTTGACATATATTGTGTTTTTTTCTAAAGAAGATCTAAATGTAGCATAAAAAGAGAGGACACCAAGTGAGTATATGCTAATACCAATCTTATAAAGGTGTTGTTCCATCTCTCATGCATCGAGATCTTTTTATGAAGTCTTAGTATGAAAGTTTTCAAGTACTTTCATCGATTAATGGGAGTTATGTAGTAAATCAATTTGCTTAGGAGAATTAAAAGATGCTTCATGTATTTCTTTTTTAGGTTGGATCATGTGCATCTTGTGCTGTAACTTATAAAGGCATTTAGAGCATGTTTTTGTGTAATTATTTTTTATGGAAATTAATTTTCTCAATTATTTTTATTTCCATAGAAATTGAAACCTATAGATTTTGTTTTCTACGGATATTAATTTCTTTAGTTTGTACAGTAAAAGAATTTCTACAATAATACATCAATGAAAGTTTTTATGTTATTAAGTGGGTAAAGTATAAGTTATGACTCAATTGTATCAAATTTTAGATAATGATGACCAAGATTAAAATAATAAAATTTATATTCATGATTCATTTAATTCAGCCTATCTTTTACTTAAGAATGTTAATACTATGTTATGGATTGGTTCATAGTTTGGGTTAGGTTGATCATGAGAGATTGTTTAAGTCATAGATTATGTGATGGATTTGGTCAATTGAATCATGGATCGGATCACGAGTCATTGATCAGGTCACTAGTTGTGGTTGGGTTGGATTTCATGTCATGAATTGGATTGGGCCATAGATAGTTGGCTCATATACTTTGAAAATTTATATATCGTGGATATTATTTTCTTATCCCTCTTCCCAAAAAAAAGATTTTTCACACTTCTTGTGAACAATGACAAACTCACAAAAATCATTACCATAGAAAAAGTTCACACAATTAGTTTTTACTTCCAAAAAAAATATTGAATACAAATATATTTAAATTCAATGACTCACATTTCTTTTTAAATTAAATGGCTTAATGCTGTAACTTTTCTTAATGACTTTTATTATGGATCTTGCACAACAATGAAATGAGTGTCCATTCTAACACAGGCGTTATTTTTAGATGGCACGGGTTTTAGTGAACTTTCCATTTTATCTCTCTTCCATCCACAAAAATAGTTCACTCTTCATTGAATCGATTCACTTATTGGTACACTAATCGGATCATTTTACACATAAATCAGTTCACTGCACTGGACAGTACACCTGTAAGTGAACCGATTCACTGAAAAAGTGAAACAATTTCTACGAATAAAAGTAAAGTAAGAAATCCAATCCATGCCTACTAAAATAATATGCGGTGTTAGAATGGACAAACACTGATATCTACCAAAAAGGTGTCAAAGTTAGCTTTTTTAAAATAAAAAACCCCACTGGACTCTTTTTTTAGGCCATCACAATCCAATAGGTGGTGCACCAAGTAAAAAGTAGGATAATTGTAGTGGGACTGGGAGGTCAACGAAGCAGGCTCAACCCAATCTCATTAAAATGTTTGCAACTGCCTTAGCTTTTTCATTTAAAGCACCAACTTTCAAGTCATGCCAGTCCACATTGGTGCCACCTTTTCTCCTGGGGCCTAAATAAAAGAGAAGGGTTTAGTGACCACATTTTTTTTTCATGTCTGTCTAATTCTTAGGGCCGCCTCCACACAAGATAAAGCTTAAGGTAAAAATTCTAGATGAGGCATTTGTGATATTTAACATATTATTATAAATAATATTTAATTAAAATTTTAATTATATAATATCAAGTTTGTTTAAAATCTATTTTTCTTGCTTTTAGAGCTATAAAATTACTAATTAAATTTATATTCAAGTTTTGCTAAAATATCATTTTCAATTGATAACATGTTTAATTCACTTAATATTTCTTATGACATTGTTAATCGTAGATAAGATTATATCAATTTTAATTTTGAAAAACTTCTTAACATTGCATGTTATGTTTCAAATAACATAATTAAATTTTACTGGGGATTTCAATAATTTTAAAGTCTCTACTTTTGTGAGTTATATATACAAAGACAAAAGGGTTGGGAGAGAAAAACCGTCTCCCCCAATGTTATCAAACCAGACCGTGACACGAACTGTCTCGATGGAAGGTGGGGTTAAATAAGGTTCAATCGTGGTCAAACTCGTGTCATAAATATTATATTATAAATAATATTAAATTATTAATTAGTATTTAATTGATGAGTTAGAAATTAAAATTTAAGCAAAAAATATCTTTTTGAAAATTCAAAAGATGAATTTTACTAGTAAAATCAAGTGACTAAAATTGAATTTTAGTTTCAAATTTTGATCTACTCACTTCAAAAAAAATTGTATAAATTTTTTATTTTTATATACTAGCACAAGAGAGTGAGTTAAAACTTTACAATCCATTGTATAATAGAATTATTTTCTAGTTTTAATATTTTTTATGAAATTCTCATGTTTTACAATAATACGATAACATCACCTTTAAATTCATCAAATCTTATCTTCAAAACTTTTTTTTTAATTTTTTATACAAATTTATCTATTATTAATATTAATATGAAAAGACAGATTAAATCTTTTAAATTCAATTAATTAAATATTTAAATTTCTTATTCTTATTTAACTTTTTAAGAAATTTTTTGTGTGAGTTAGAAATTCATTAAGTGTTTTCTCTAATTTTTCTAAATTTCTAATAAGGCTCACGTGTATCCCTAAGAAATCCTAAAAATATGTAACATGCAAAGTGGAAAGTGGAAAGGGGAAACCACCATTGAAGACAAAGAAGATAAAGAAAGAAAAGAGATCAGAGAAGAGGTAAGTGTGATTTTTCCATCTTCTTCACCCTAATCCTCTCTTTCCATGGGAAAATCACACTTCCCTATTCCTTCCGTTATTATCCAAAATTTGAGTCCTTCCTAAATGGGGCTAAAGCCATGGAGTTATGAGAAATCTGAGCCTTTTTAACGGGGGGTATAAGGCGGTCGCCCAACTCACCTTAGGGTTGAGCCGGCCCTGCTCATTCCCATGCAAGAAAATTGAAGAAAACATGTATCCAGTAGATGAAAAAAAAAAGTTTTATTGTAGTCTAAGAATAAAAATATTTGTTTCTCGTATAAGTGACTTAGGTTCGAATATTGTTGATGGTTATTTTTTAACCCAAAGATATTAGGATGATGGTCATAAACTCATTTAAGAAAGCAAGAGTTTTGAGTTTGATTTTCACTCCACTCAAAAGTGCCACTCTCTGTAAAATTAACTAGAGTTTGTGGATAAAAAGCTTGAGCATTTTCTGATGATTAGTCGAGGTTTGGACACTTTAATTATTAAAAAAGTAGATGAAAGAAAAAAAAAGAAAAAAAGAAAGAAAGAAGAGCAGGTACTCCATAGCAGCACATGCCTTGAAATATATGTATATAACACTCTTGGGTTGGATTGGGTTCGACTCAGCCCACTTGTGTTGGTCTATATTATCCTCTATGGAAGACAATGCATTATAGCCTTGCCAAACTCCATATAATTAGAATAAGTATCGATGATGTTAAGTATATTATAATATTATTTGATTAATGAGAAAAAGAATAATATAATAGATAAAAAATCACAGTGAGTATAACTTTTAATATGGTAAAAAAAAAAAAAAAAATTGAAACCTTAGAGTCAACCTAAATGAGGGGGAACTATTAGATCATTGTAAGTTGGGGTAAAAAAATGTTTACAACGATATGCATGTATTGACGTAACGCAATGTATCGATCGTTACAGGCCGATACACCCCGATACACCACCTTCCATCATTCATTTGTCACCTGTCCGCACTGTCCAGACTCCGGCCACAACACACCAATGCGTTGCCGTCGGGATTTTCCTAGTCAATTATATTTAAATAATTTGCACATGACCACATCATTAAAAGAATATCATTTGAGCCCACAAATACTCATTGTTTATTTAAATTAAAATTTGACTAAAAATATAAGTATCAAATTGAAAATAGATAAATTGACATTTTTATAGCCCACCCAATAACATTATGTTAAAAAGACATAAAATTATATAAGAAAACAATTCCACTGTCATTTAATAAAACATATTAAAAAAAAAATCAAATGTTAATACTGCCATTATGATAAGAATTAATAATCTCCATACATTGGTCTTTTTTACCTTCACATTTTCATTGGTTTAAATTATTTTTAACCATAATCTTTTATTGTCTTTATATTAATTGTTCTAATTAAGGTTTTTAAGTAAATTAGACATTTAAATACAATAATTAAAAGATATCCATGTTCAATATATTTTTTATGATCAAGGTGTCTAGATTCTCCCTCAGTTATTGTCCATTTTTCTCAATCTCTTCGGCGAATCGCATTGGACTTTCACTTTCTTCCATTTCCCTAATTTTTTCGGTCCACTCAAGGTATACCTTACACTCGATTCTCCCTCAAATATTCCCAAGTGAGCCGACTATACCACTTTCTATCTTTGGCGATCCGAATCGAATTTTTTCTCTCAGACGATGGCACCGAAGACTCGCGAAAGGGGGAAGATTACAGTCGTCTCCAGAGCAAAGAGACAGAGAAGTGAGGCGACAACACAAGTAAGTGATGAGAAAAGTGAGGAGAGAAGTGAGTTACGGCCGAAACGCCGATATCTAAGTATCATCAACTTTTTTTACCCCTGGATTAAACTAGGACCGAGCCCAAATAGTATAGTTCAAAGCTCATTTTCAACTAAGTAAAGCTCAGACATAGCTCATATTTCTCTTAGAACTTCCATCCATTAACATACTACTACTAGCCCAAATAGCTCTATATTCTTTTACACTATTTTATATAGTGTTAGACAACATTGGAAAACTCCATACGCTTTCATGCAATTTAAGATTCTCTACAATATACGAAGATTCTACTAAAGTGGAACATCTAAGAAACATTTCTCAAACAATTTGGTTTCTTCCATACTTCTCTTAAGACTTTTTTGGTACATTTAGATCTTATCTTTAACTTTTGAGAATCTGTATACCTAAAAAAATTTCCTTTCTTAGAACAATCTATAAATTTTTTTCCTTATACATTTTATTTGATAATTTTTAAGAGAAAATTCTAGCCAATAATATCATGACAAATCATATAATTCTATCACTTCTTAGTAAAATCATGATTATTTACATATTACAAAGATTATTAGACAATCTTTTTCACAACTTAAGTTGAGACCATTTTAATTAAGAGAAAAATAATATACTTTTAATTATAAGAAAATACAGAATCTAAATGACTTTCTATTTTCTTATTATATAAACTTGTTTTTTTAAGTGCACATCATTGTCAACTGCACATCTAATGGAAAATACAATGTGAACACGACAATGAAGTGTTAATAATGTCAACTTAACGTAATTTTAATAACAATATTTTACACATACACGAGCTAACTATTATAAAATGAACTTTCCATCATTATATTTAATACGTTGCCACATCATAATCATTTAAATTAGATTAATAAAATTATAATTTAATGACTATAAGATAAAAAATTGTAATGATTGATGAAATTAAAGACTTTTTTTTTCCTTTTATATGATTTATATTAAGCACACGCCTTATCAAGAGACAGGTTACTGTCATCAAGAGTGGGTCTAACTCGGAGGTCCACACACATACTAATTATAGATCAATTTAGACCATAGGTCTACCCACTACCGCTATGGTACATCAAGGTTAGACCATGGAAGAATGAAGACTGTTAATATAATAAAAAAAAGTATTGTGATTTTATGAAAATGCTATATTTCAACACTAGATCTTCTAAACTATACTTAAGACTCTTTAATTTATCTAAAATGCACAGGTTGAAGAAAACAAATAAATGGTTCCTAGGTCATGTATCTGAGTTTTCACAGGATTTGAGCTTCCAATTGAATTTGTCTTGCTTGTTCAGCTATGGCTCAGGTTCGAGCTCGAGCTTTATTTTGTCAATCAAGTTTGACAATTGACACGACGAAGGTGTTTAGGTATTTTAGAACACTCAATTAATCCTCAAAGTATGTACAAGTCTCTCTACTTACACACTAGATAATTCTATAAGAAATGACCTTTTAAAGTAGATTGGAAATCGAACTAAAAACTCCGCCGGTTCTTGAGACGGATTCACGGCTATCTCTGTAACCTCTTCCGTTGGAGAAGTCTTGCTTTGTGCTCCTATTCTCTCCCATTTAAGCATGTTAAAACATTTTTTAGGTTTGCAAATTGTGTTTCTTTTTCGCGTGTATTGTTTTGTTCCTGTCTGAAAAGCACATGGTTTTTATTTTTTAATAAGGATGGAGTTATAGATCTTATTTGAATTGTCACTTTATTAATTTAAAAGCGTTAATTTAATATTTTAAATTAAGTTATTTCTTAAATAAGTCAATTTACTGAATTCAAATATTATTCTTCTCCATCAGGATCAAAATTTTGATTTTTTAAGAGTCTAAAACTCCATAAAAATGACCATTACTTTTAAAACAAATATGTTCATCCTAGGTTTTTCAATTTTTTTTTCTGTTCTTCTTTTTTTTTTTAAACAAAAAATAAAAATAAATTCAGAAGATAGAGAAAACATATCGGCGATTTATTGCTGATACGAGCATAACAATGGCCGGTAACGGTGCATCATTATTTTAATTCCTGATATTAATTTCAAAGTAATCAATTCTTCAAACACTTAACGTAAAATCATCTATTTACCAAACAAATTTGATCTAATAAACTAGTTTATGGAACAATTAAGTTCATTTTTTTGTATTTTTTTCAAACTTTTTACTTATTGTGTACCTACTTTGGAAATGAAATAAAAGACAAATACTATTCAAAACGATTATCTAAAGTAAGATATAAGGAACAAAATCAGAGATGGTTACAAAATAGAAACTTTAAGTCTAGACATTTGTCTAACCATTTGTTCTAAAATATCAATAGAGTCGGACAGATTATTTTAACATTTTATCTGAACTCATCTATTTAGTAGGTAAACTTCATCTAATAAAATTATTTATTAACCAATCAACACACTATTTTTTTTTTAATTCAGTTTCTATCAATCAAATCAAGGTGTAAGTTTGAAAAAATTGCTACCCCACTTTAGCAGGACAACTCCCTAAGTCCCTTATCCATTTTTTTCACGAGTATAAATATATAAACATATTTTTGTACTTTTTTCAAAAAAATACCTTTTTAAAAAAAAAATAATTCATATATTAATATATAAAAGGCACCAGAGGTGCAAATACAAAAAAAAAAAAAAAAAGATAAAGACTGAAATCTAAAAGCACAAGTAATAGATAAAGGAAAGACAAGCAATCCTCTTTGTGTTTAGCGACACAGATTTTATTTTATTCTCAATTTTACCCTTCGCATGAACAGTAAAATTTTGATGGGCTGATTTTAACTCTTCATGTGAATTTCGACGAGCCGATTTGCAATTTCAGTGAGCCGATTTGCACTGTTCATGAATTTTGGCGAGCCGATTTGCACTGTTCATGAACTTTGGCAAGCAGACTTTCAATTTCAACAAGCAGATTGCATTGTTCATGAATTTTGACATTCTTTTTTCTTCGATTACGATAGGTGGAAGGCAAATTGGGCAACATAGTAAAACCCGTGTATGTATACACAAAATGCCTGTGTGAGAATCGCTGGCCTAAAAGAAAACTCCAAAAAGCAGGCAAAAAATGAGAATGAAATCAAGTAAGATCAGCACATTCTTTCTATGCTCGCAAGATGTCTGACAAAGATATATTCTGAAAATGCTGGAAGGAGATGGTCCCCGAAGCACACTTGGTGATACTCTGTCTTGTACCTTGATGACTCAATCTTACGGAAATTTAAAAAAAAAATACTATGATTTGAAAAGAACATTTGTATTATTACACTCAGCAATGTATAAAGAACACAAACTTATAAGTTATAACTAATGGGTTATTTTATAAAATTGATTTGTATAAATTGAAATTGGTCCCCATCTACAAAATTAATTGCCCTTTGACAACCTAACCTTTCTCTCTCAACACAGTTTGTCAAGATGTGTAAATAATATGTGGTCCAACCAAGTATCCATCGTGCCACGCTTAATGTGACGATGTCACAATATTTTCTTATTTATGTCATCATCACACCTTTACATCAATTAAAACATGACATGGGTGTATCTCAGTTGGCTGTCTCCCGTTTTAGGAAGGGAGAAGTTGTGGGTATGAGTCTCTATGGTCTAATTTTGATGTGTCGTAAGGGTAGTGGGCTCACCTGTGAGAGTTTTTTCCACAATTTTCTACACGTAAATTCAAAAAAAAATTAACACATCATCCCACTTATTCTTCTTCAATAAAATTCGATACATAAGCAAATACAAAATAGAAAGTAATTAAATTAGTTTCCTTCCTCTTCAAGTAAGGTTTTCTTTCACTAGTTGAACTTGAGTTGCGAGAAAAGGTGACAAATTTGTATTTAAACTTTGTTTCTTGATTGGACCTATAGTATATGGATTTAGACAACTAAAATTACAATTTTACCTAAAATAACTTGCTAAAATTAGTTTATTTTGACCTATAATTTTTTCTTTTTCAAATTTTGAGTAAGGTAAAGTCTTAATTTTGCAAATGCACTTGGATCAAATGATAATAGGGAAAATATTGACATGAGATACTTTTATCTTTAGATTCAAGTCACTCTCAACACATTTTCTTCGTACGTTTTCACTTCATCAAGACTCGAACCTATTCCAATTCTATGAAACCACCCATTATGACCACACAGACAAAAAGAGTCGTTGGTCATTCTCAACACACAAAAGTCACTCTCTGTATAATTTTTCGGTATGTATGGATAAAGAGATTTTCATTAATTTCTAAAAATTAGTCCGTTGCTCTAAGAGGTCTAGACATCTTGATCTTAAAAAAAATCATTTAATTCTATTATTTAACTATAAATAAATAAAATAGATAATGAAATAATAGTATTTGAATGATCTATTTCATCTGTTTCAAATTAAATAAATAAAGTGTTTAATATATTATTTTATTTTACCGGTGTAGGACAGAGGAAATTATTTTACTGGAAGTCACGTAGAGTAGAGACCCTTGAAATGGAGATTATGGAAGGGAAGAGAGAGAAAGAAAAAGAAAAAGAACAAAGGCAAAGGCAATGGGTCTGAGGAATGTCTGACCTCTGACTTGCAATCTGAAGTTTTGAGCAGCCTTTGACCGAATCTGAGCCGTCGATTCGTCATAAAACAGTGGGTTGCTTTTGTCAGTTGGTGTTCCAGCTCATCTCTCTTTGCCACTTTGATCGGATCCATTTCCTGCCACCCTTTATCCATTTATTACTCGCTCGCCACTTGGATCCAATCCTTCCTTGCTCTTCTTCTCTGTCCCTCTCTTCCGCCTGTAATCTTCCTCTTCTCCTTTTTTTTTTCTTAATGTTTTTAGTTTTTTTTTTCGAATGAAATCAACAGAGTGAAGACAGATTTCAGGTGGGGATTCTCTTTTTTTTTTTAACCTTCCCCTGCTTTCTTCTCTCTCTGTCTCCTCTCTTCCCCTGCTTTCTTCTCTCTCTCTATATACATATATATTTATTTATTTGCAGTTTTATTTTTATGTCTTTGTTGAATGAAATCAATGGAGTGAGAGGAGAGATTTTTTGGGTGGTGAGGTTGTGTGGCTTTTTTTTCTTTTGGGTTTTCGGCCTCTGCTACCCCTCCCCTGTTTGCTTCTCATGCTCTGTTTACTTTATTTTTTTCTCTCCCTTTCCTGTTTAATTTAATATAGTATATTTGATTGTATGTAATCAATGGAGTGAGAAAAGAGAGAAACTTTTGGTGAGGTTTTGATGGGCAATGTAACGTCAAACGTAGCTGCGAAATTCGCCTTCTTCCCACCTGATCCACCAACGTATGATGTGTTTAGAGAAGGAGAGGATGGGAGACTCTTCTTCTCCGGAGTTTCAGCTGACAAGAACGTGGACGTGCATTTGCTGGAAACCAAGGGCGGGAATAAAATCGTTGCCACCTTCTGGAAATACCCACTTGCTAGATTTACTATCTTGTATTCGCATGGGAATGCTGCCGATTTGGGTCAGATGAAGGAACTCTTTGTGGAACTCAGAGCACATCTCAAGGTCAATATCATGAGGTACTGTTCTTCTTTTCTTTTCTTTTTTGTTTTTCATTCAATTTTTTTATTTTTTTTATTTTAGAGTTTTGCCATCTCTGTTTTTTCGATGTGATGCTTGTTGTTTGCTTTGGGTTTTTGTGCTTTCTTTGCAAAATAGGCAAGCATTACATTTGCATATGAATGATTATTCTTTATTGGAGAGATTTCTTCTATTTGTGATGCTTGTTGGTGTAACAAATATTGAAAAAAAAAAAAAGGCAAAATGGAAACGGCTGCATGGAAACTATTGTTGTAGTTTCTACCTATTTTCACCCAAAATCAAGGTCACTGGAAATTGACTTCTCATCACAAATGTTCCATGTTAGTTTAGGTGGAGATGGTATTTTATTTTATTTGGTGACTGAGTTTGGTATACTTTTTAATATGTCTTATGGATCCAATTCCTGTTTGTGCAACACTCAACAATGAATATGGATTCAATATCTCTGTGTTGAAGTCTGATAATTGATATGATGTGGTTGTCATGGTGGGAAAATAGATTTCCTTTCAAGAGAGATTTTTAGATCTTGAAGTTTTATATATTGAAAGTTTCCAAAGGGATAGAGATTTAGACTCTCTTTTTTTAATAAAAAAAATTAGAATAAGCTTGCCCCACCCCTTCTGAAATGTTATATCTTTCTCTTAATTTGAAGAAAGTAATTGCTAAACAGTTGCTTTAATAAGAAGTGGTATTGATTGGTTTGTTATTGACTTGCACAGTTATGATTATTCGGGCTATGGAGCTTCCTCTGGTAAGGTAAGATAAGCTGTTTTAATTTTATAACTATGACTAGATGAATGAGGAAAATAAAAGAAACTTGGTTGCCGCAGACTTAACTGTCTTGGACAGCAAAAGTTGGACTCAGCCAGCACTCTCTTTTATAGAGTAAGTGCATTCCACCTTCTGTGAAATGCAAGTATTCTTTCTTTGGTTTTTCCCATCCATAGATTGTGCTGAGGGTGCATGCTTGCATGCTATTACTAAACCTCATTCAATACTGGATAAGCAAATGACCTTAGAACCACACATAGTATCATGATCCCAGAAAACTCTTAGGCCTCCTCAACCCCTCAGAGTTAGCTTGACGGTTAAGAACCCCAATAACCTGTGGAAGGTTCTGGGTTCAAGTCTCACTCTCAACATATAAGCGTCACTCCTCCTAGTTTTACCCAGTGTGTATGGATAGGGAGGTTTGCACATGTCTCAACAACTGACTTAGGTGCTCTAAGAGGCCTGGATACCTTGGACTTCAAAAAAATCCTCTTAGATCTCCTCCAAATAACCTCCATATCTGTGAAGCTGTACCAAGTAGAATGGTTGACAAAAGCATTGAAATTGGTTTGGAATTAGATCGCTAATTTATCTTGTAGCTGTGAAACTCAATCGAGGACAGTGTTCAATTTGCCTTTCCTGATGATTATTTTTCTTGATACTTCTGATCCCTAGCCATCTGAGTTCAACACATACTATGATATTGAGGCTGTGTACAACTGCTTGAAGAGGGTGTATGGAATAAGGCAAGAGGATGTGATTCTGTATGGGCAGTCTGTTGGGAGTGGACCAACATTACACTTGGCTTCACGTATACAGAAGCTGCGGGCCGTTGTTCTTCATAGTGCGATTTTGTCAGGCATCCGGGTTTTGTATCCTGTTAAGATGACATTCTGGTTCGACATTTTTAAAGTAAGTTTTTATTATATCCTGTTCTGATTTCCAATGCTTATATGCCTGGACTATATTGAAAAGTTGTGATCTTCATTTACAGAACATTGACAAAATACGACAAGTCAGTTGTCCAGTTCTTGTTATACATGTAAGTTTCCAATATATTCAGCTATCATATTTCCCTTTTCAATGGTTTAGAATGCTAAAAGTTTGGGAAGGCCTTAAATCTTGAGAATAGTCCATATTTGATATATATATATATATATATATATATATATATATATATATATATATATATATATATATATATATATATATATATATATATATAGCATTTTTTTTTAATTTGGTCCACTTTGTTATGTATGCATTGTAAATTTTCTTTTTTGTTGAATCCCATGGCTCAGAAACACCTGGGAAGTATACATCTTTTACATTTTTTGTTTTTTGGAAAAGGTAACCATAATTTGATTAATTATGAACAAAGGTACAATGTAATAGACAAATAGACAAACTTAGAATTATGGAGATGTATGCTCTGTTAGATGAGTGGGTTAACCCTAAAGAATACAATTAGAAATGACCACAATAGGGATAGTTTAAAAATATCCCCAATAGATGATAAATTGAGAGAAACTCATTTGAGGTTGTTTGGTCATGTTTATAGAATACCAGACATGGTCTCATTTTGTGGAGTTGAGAGACTATTAGATTGTAGGCATGAGGAGGAGAGGTCAACCACTAAAAATATGGAGGGAAGGGATAAAGAAAGACATCAGATAACAAAGAAATAGAACTTGAAAAACCGATCCTAGGTAGATGGCACTTTGTCTTATGATGATGATGATGATATACCAATCCTTGAAGAATTAAAAAAAAGCACCTCAAGAATCACCCCCATGATCCAATATACAATGATCCTTAGAGTAGACAATGATAGGTCCAACCCACCAAATTTGGCCCATTGGTCAGGTCCATTTGTTTCATCAGTAGGAGGCATGTGTGAGAAACTGCCCTCCTCTCTCAAGATGAAGAAGTGCAAAGCAGCCCCAGGTTTTTTCGTCGTGACTCTTAGATAGAAACTGTTAATCCCAGTAAGTGGTGTTTTTCTCTCCTCAACTCGGTTGCCCCAACTTTCAGGCGTTTCTCTTCTAGCTTCTGATCTCTCTAGTTTCCCTTCTGAGGGTGGTTGTCGGGTTGGTTTCACCACGAGCATTGATTCCCAAGGCAATCCTCCCTTTATCAAAAGCTTCCCCCCACTCGGTTTTGTAGTTTGGAGTATTTCTAGCAAATCTGAGTGTAGTAGGGTCGACCCATTCGAGGCTCGTCATTATAGAATTCTATCTTCTTTGGCTCAGTTGACCAGTCACACCTCCTTCCTAGAATTAGTCGTCACCCAAAAATTTTTGAAGCTGAACTTAAGAAAAAGAAGGATTTGCAGAATGAAAGTGCTTGTAGAGAGGAAATTAATGTGATTGCTCCTGTTAGGCCTGAACACTTATTGCTTGGATTTGTTGGCAAAAGGATGTTGGAGGTGGGTCATTAATTGGATTTGATTGCTAAAGAGCAGGAAGGACTGCATCTAGTTTATCTCATGGAAACGGGCTCTTGAGCAAATCCTTCCTAAGCCCAAATGTAAAGATAAAATGGCGAGGGAACTTTCTTGTTTGAGTTCTTTGGTTAATTATAATAAAAAGAGAGAGATCATGGAAGGAGGAGCTTTAGCTGCTGGAGGGTGAGATTAGGAGGCAATTTTAAATTCTCCATACAAATACTTTCTTGAAATATTAGGGGTTTTGGACCCAATTAAGAGAGAAACTATCAAAGTTTCATTAAGTTTTTGAAGGCTGACATCATTTGTTTTCAGGAGTCCACATTAGAGGATCCTTCCAGCTGAATCATCAATCTATTTGGGAAGGTTGAAAGCAATGTCGGGAAGCCAGGTTGTCTCAAGGAGCGTCGGGGTTATCATCATTTGCAGGGACCTAGGTAGACTAACAAACTAGATAGCTTGATTGGTGACTTCTCTCTCTGTCTATTTTGATGATCATATCTCAGCCCAACCTTGGATGTTAACCTTTATGTATGGTCCATGTGAGGACTATAGGAAGCCTAGTTTTTTATTGGAATCCATTGGGGGTAAATGGTGTGACCGAAGGTGTGTATTTGTGGGGATTTTTACATCATTAGATTTCCCCATGATAAGACGAGTTACTAGATCATCCATAATCTTGAACAAATTTTCAAAGTACTTCCCTTTGCTTGGTGGTGAATTCGCTTGGTTGAATGGTCAAGAGAGCCCTAGTCTTTCTAAACTTGATTAGTTTTTTTTTTCTCCATTGAATGGCTGGATTTATTTCGAGACTCTCATGCATTTGTCTTTCTTAGATCCATTTCAGATCATTAGCCCTTGTTTGTTTTTTTTCTCTTGAGCAATAATAAAAAGAATTATATTAATAAGGATAAATAAAAGTATAGGTGATGGGTATAAAAGGCTTAGACCTGAAAAACAATAGTAAGAAATTTGCAACATAAACCCTCGAATTCCAAAAGGACAAGACATCAACGAACACCAAAAGAAAGTCCCAACAATAATACTAGATTCCACTTCCCAAGATCAAAGGAAAAAAAATACCCTCGAGCTCCCTATCCACCCTGTACTTTGCTAAGAAGTCTGTCACACTATTTGCTAACCTCCTAACAAGCTTAAAAGAAACCTCCCAACCCAAGCACAATACCCTGATCTCCTGGTCACAATACTTTGCTTAGGTCCCTTGGCCGATTTGATCGCATTTATCGAATCTCCCTCAATTATAAGTTTCACCTGACCAAAACTCACCCACAAGGACAATTCTATCCTTATCCCAAAATCTCTTCCTCATTTGCGTCTCTCAATCCCACTGGTTCTAAGAAAACTAGGAACGAGTTTCTGACAAAATCACGCAAGAACCCTCCTATCCCTGCTGCCCGTGGTTTACCCTTTGCTACGTCATCTAAATTGAAGTTGGAAACTCCAGTTTTAGGGGGAGACCAAACCACATTACTACTACTAGCCTTTCTAGGTCCGCCGCTCATATTACCCCCAAGTCCATTTTGCACCCTTTAAACTCCTTACTTGCTATGAGCTAGACACTAAGCCTCCATTTAACTGTTTGGAAGATCTCATTCACCTCAAAAGCTTTATTATTGAAAATCCTAGTGTCTCTATTGAGGACCTTTTTTTTCTTTGAAGAGATATAGTCTTGTGGTTGTTCAGGTTCTAACTTCTAAAGCATAATATGCAGGGAACAGATGATGATATTGTCGATTGGTCTCATGGAAAACGCCTTTGGGAACTGTCGAAAGAAAAGTATGACCCCCTATGGATAAAAGGTGGCGGACACTGCAACTTGGAAACATATCCTGAGTACATCAAGCACCTGCGTAAGTTCATACATGCAATGGAGAAACTCTCTATTGGAAAACAAACAAAGCAAAACCAGCCAGCAAATTCAACCATCATAGAAACCAAACATAACAAGTGCTTGAGATTTGGCAAGAGATAATTGGTTTCTTATTATTGATTAGATGCCTTGAGGTGGCTACTGTCCAAGCAGATAAGCTGCTACTGAGAGTTGCTTACTCATTGGAGATAAACTGGTTTCGTATTCTTACATGAGTGTCTTGAGGTGGCTACTCTGCAAGCTGCTACTGAGCATTGCATACTCAGTATCGGACAGCCAAGTTTATTTGACTGTTTACAACCAAGACAACTGATGGAAACAAAGTCATGGATGCTTGTTTACATCAGTTCGATGCAATTTCCAAGGCTTGAGAGACAGCTAAAATCCAATATTTAGATCCATGAAAGTGTTTTTTTGTAAAATTCTGTCATTTCTATTGATCAGATCATGTGTTCTTGGATCTAAATGAATGTATATTTTGCCAGAACTGAGGCTTTTGTAGAAACTATCCAATTTGGAAACAAAATATACAGGTATCTTTCTTCATGCAAGTCTATCAAAAAAAAATGCTCATTTTTATGTGTGCGCTGAAATGGAATGTTATCAAGCTTGAAATTTTGGCATTCAACTATCATATCTGCCATAGTGGGTAAATACCTAATTGCAATTAGTTTGAATTCTGAGCCCAGGTAGATGGGATTAGTGGCTATTTGATCATGATAATGTAAGCAGTTTGAATATTTTGGCAGATTAGACACTGATTTTGGAAATAAGAGAATATTTTTCAACCAGTGGCTGCTAAATCACATTCCCTTCGTCCTATTTTAGTTGTCTTATTTGAAACATTTGTATTTTTTAAGGAACTCTCTATATAAGACTTGTAGTCTATGTGATCTCGTCCATTTTCAACACACTTTATGCTACTCCAATACAAATAGGGACAACTATTTTGGGACAATCTCAAAATTCATATTAGACAATTAAATTGGGACAGATGAAGTAAAAGAAAGCAATTTATGGTTCCCATGCCTTTCTTAATGTGTGGCAAAAATGGTGACCAACCAGTACACAAATGTTCTGACTGAATCAAAGATTTAAGTGCATCCCTAATGTACCCTAAAGGCTTATTCTTAACCTTACCTCTAGTTGAAATTGATGATATAGAGGTTGAATCTGTTAATGACTCGATTTGATCAAGTCTATATATTGTCAATTCGGTAAAAGACCCTGTGCATTGGTCTAGCCCGGACTACAGAATCTGTTTTGGATCTATTTTGTCATCTTCTCTTTGAACTGTTGCTTTGAAATTAAACTGTGTAATCACAGTAAATCGGGTTCTAAATTGATTATCCTCTTTAGACATTTTCCCTGTTCTTATTACCATTTAGTGCCAGTTACTATAAGTAACCTTTAATGTGTCTTGAGCTAAGTGTGCTTGGATGTGCTCCAAATCATGGACAGCTTGAATGTAGATGTAGATATCTTCTTTTCTGCATTTGAAATATAGATGTAATGCTTCCTCGTTGAGACCCTGCACAAGCAAAATTACTAGCCAAGCATTTTGTAGAATTGCCATATTCTAAAGACTTGTTTATTAGTCCATTCATGATTGAATGAAATTAATACCTACCTTTTAAAGAGTCGACAAGGGAGAAAAAATCACAAATTAGTCATTTTCAAATAACTTTTCAGAATTATTATTTTTAATCAAGCAAAGACGCTTTCTTAGAATCATTCCTATTTGTAATGATTCTAGATACCAAACAGAAGCTCATTTACATTGATGTTAGTAGAGGAATGATGCCAGTTCACATGTCCAATATCACCAACACCCACTTTGGAGTAGACCTTACAACTATCTAAACTAGTTGTGTATCATTTGGATTGGAGTGGCTCACCAGTGGATTTACTTGATCATGTTCAAAAAATTAAAAGTGACACAGAAATGAAAATTTAGGCATGCCCTAGGCTCATTGTTAAGAATATCAGTCACGGTATCACATGCTTACAAAAAACTTTTAGACACCCATTGATGTTAATAATAAATCGAATACAACATGGTCAGTGTGAGAGTTCACATGTGATCAAAATTATTCCTAATGTATCATAAGGACAGTGAATATCACCTGTGGGAGTTTTACGCTGAGTTTTCCACAATTTCCCACACGTAAATTCAAAAAAAAAAAAACATTGAATTTTTAACGATTACAAGCCATCGATTGTAAGAACCAAACTCACATGGTCAGAATAATGTAAGTAAAAACTTCAAACACGCTTATTCATGTGATTCTCTACACAACTCCGAGTCATACAAGAACCACACTGCAATAGATGGGCAGTCTCTGTAATGGAGTGTCCCCTAGAGTTCTCAATCAAACATAGCGTTTGGCAAAAATGACAAAAACAGAATCCAACACAAAATAGGAATATTGATCAGCAATCAAATTTTAAAAATAAAAGGTCACCAAAGTGCCCACATATATCCTGCCTCTGAAGATAGCACAGTTATCAAGAATTCATGTCACCAATCTCCATATTTCACTAGCGTAACTTATCCAATTCCATGTACGCAATGTACAAAATGAAAAAAAAAAAAAAATCAAGACGAATGGATAGTGGGCAAA
Source organism: Chimonanthus salicifolius (assembly GCA_013350335.1). Classification (NCBI taxonomy): domain Eukaryota; kingdom Viridiplantae; phylum Streptophyta; class Magnoliopsida; order Laurales; family Calycanthaceae; genus Chimonanthus; species Chimonanthus salicifolius. The sequence continues at coordinate 1,077,257 of CM023542.1, read as the reverse complement.
ACAGAAACACTAAATTGGGATTATGATCCAGCCAACTCAAACAATGAAGCTACAGTGCTACACATAGAAGGGGAATTCAGTATGCCGATTATTTTCACCCCTTCAGGAGAACCTGATTCCTTGCATCCATAGGAGTAAGCAATAGAAAAATAACCTACTCTTACAACAAAAATATTACAGCTGATGCAGATCAATAAATGTTCAAGAACACAGAGCCAGGAAGGCACATGGTATGCATGATAATCCTAGTTACACTCCTTGCCACCCCAACTCTCGGGCCCGTTGCTCCCATACAGCAGTCACCTTCTTCTCCTTGAGCAATGATGCCTCTGCCCGCTCCCTCGCCTCTTCACATGTCTCAGTTGCAGCATTGCATTTCTCTGCTTCTTTCTGATATTGAGAAGCTAGCCTCCTTGCTTCAATGAAAGTGAGGTTCATGTGATGGGTATGTTCTTCCGCAACAGTTTCCTGCAGCTGCAATTCCTCTGTCAGGAGATCTACAAACTGTTTCTCCATTTCCTTGTTGAGATCTGGATCATGCTTCCCGCAATCTGTTTTCATAAAAGAAAATGATATCATGTTATGTTCAAATGCATGACATCCAAACAGGCTAGCTAAATTATTTTTTGACTTAGAAATAAAAAAACAATAATTTTTATCTCAAAAAATAATTTAGTTAAGAGTCCGGTTGAGCATGCTACAAAAATAAAATAAGTTTTGACATTAAAGATTGGTTGGTTGTCCATTTGTTTGTCTTTGGGTCTGCACTTTCTTTTCTTATTCCTTTTTTTTTTAAGATATAAAAGCTGAGACTTTATTAAGTAGAGAACTTACAAAGAAGTTGATCAGCCCGAAGAGGATTGGGCTGCCCATCACCAAGGACAAGGAAAACCAAGAACCAATACCAAAAGGTGAAAAATAAAAACTACATTATAAGAGGGACATCCACACATCCTGTTGCCTTTCTTGCAAATAGAAAAACTTCCAACTTAGTGAGTTGTCAAGCCCTATGAGCATGAATGATATGATTAATACATTATTCTGAAATGCAACCTAATTGGAATATGAGCATGAATTTCATGCCAGAGCCTGGTTCTCATAAGCCAAAATCTTGGGCTAAATCCAGTCTGTAGCAGGCTAGACCAGGTCAACCACAGGTAACACTACCATATCTCATGAAACTCGCGAAATTTAATTTCAAATGGAACACAAATCAATAGGCAGCACTGCCAAATAAGTTTCACCTGAAAAAAACCACACAGACATTTAAAATTTTAAATTAAACAAAAGTAAGTGATCTTTGCTATTAACCTTCAAAGCCAAACCACTCAATACAACAATAACAGAAAAAAATAGGAAGGCGGAGGAATTGGAGAAGAAACTTGAAGGGGCTTTCACTAAAAAAGTAGACCAAAAAAACCCACTGCACATCTGGGTAGGGGTGGGGCAGGGAGAGAGAGAGAGAGGTCAAAGCTATTCCAACAAAGTGAAAAGGTACATGAAGGATTTAGCAGCCCAAAAAGGTATCAACCAAAGAAAAACAAAGCCAGTCACAAAGTTGGAGATACTAAAATCTAAAACATTAGCAAGTGACCATAGAAATCAAAACACAAACAATATTTAGAAAATCACGAATACACAATGATAGCAAATAGTGATCAAGCATGCAAAGAAGCATCCATGGACAATCAGCAGGCATGAACACTAGGATTACTAAAATAAAACCTAAGTTGCAATGGATACGGGGGTGAGAGGTAAGTTGAACAATCAATTGGAAGCTCGAAAGGAGAGGGGACTGAAAGAGGCAAATGGTCACTTGGAAATTGGAAAGGATTGGGGGGAGTGAGAAAGCCTCAACGGTCACTTTTGGAAAGGAGAGGGAGGGGTGGATTTTGTTTGACAAAATGTGTTCATATAATTGCACTTAGTAGTAGTCCACTGCAAAGACATTGCTATCTTCATCTGGCCCTTTAAATAGTTGTATAATCATAACATTTTTCCCTTCTTAATTTGATCAATCTGTATCCTAACTCTATCCAATTTAAGTAAAATGCACAAAAATAATGGAAGGTTTTGAGTGAGTGAGAGAGAGAGAGAGAGAGAGAGAGAGAGAGAGATAAGAAACTTTATTGAGAGAAGAATGTACAAATGAACAACAAATAGAGCAAAGAAGAATTGGGTAAAACTAGTTTGAATCCAAGCCAAAGAGCCCAAGAATCTCTCATGGAATGTTTGGGGGATTGGTGCAGCGGCAAAGAGGGTGCTGGTGAAGAGATTGGTGCATTTGAAGAAGCCGGATATTATTCTTCTTCAGGAAACAAAGTGTCAAGATCCAGATGATGGTGTTATCAGGTCAGTATGGGGTGGGTGGCCAGAGTCTCTGATGGAGCTTCGGGTGGTATGTGGTGTGTGTGGAACTCAGGTAAATGGAGGTTAGTTTCTGCTGTGGTGAGGACTTTCTTCATTTCTGTGATTCTGGAAGATATATCAGCATGAAAGGAGCTCTTCTTTACCAATATGTATGGGCTCAAGTCAGATTCAGATAGTAAGTGAGTTTTGGAATGAATTATCATCTGCTAGAGGAGACTCCTCATCTCCTTGGTGTGTAGGTGGTGATTTTAATGTTGTCCGTCAGATGACTGAGCGAAAATGGTGTCAAAGAATTTCTAGTTCTATAGAGAGGTTTAGTAATTGGATTGATCAAATGGAGTTGGTTGATTTGCCTTGGGGGGTGCTTCTTTAACATGGTCCGACCTACAAGAAAATCCTTCTCTTGTAAGGTTGGATAGGTTCTTGGTGGATGTGAGTTGATTGGAGTGTTTCCATCAAACTGTGCAGTGAGTTGTGCCTAGTCTTGTTTCTTATCACGCCCCTCTTATGTTGGATTCCTGCCCAGTCTTGCTTCTTATCACTTTGAAATTGCATGGCTAAAGGAAGATGGCTTTCAAGAGTTAGTTGATCTTTGGTGGAGGGAAGTTAACCCTACAGGGTGGAAGGGTCATTGCCTTTTGCAGAAGCTCAAATATTTGAACAATTCTTGTAGATCTTCATCTCTAGTATTTTCAAAGCCAATAGGGATGAGAGACTCTAACAAAGCTGAGCTGTTAGCCATTAGGAGAGCCCTGACTATGTGGGTAAGCAATGGCCATGGTAAGCTAGTAATTGAGGGGGATTCGGCAACTTCAATCAAGTGGGCAAGGGGATCGAAACAACCACCATGGAAACTTGTGTCAATAACTAGGGAATAAATGTATATATAGAATACAGGAAGTCAATCAAGGGGAAGAAAAAGAAAGAAAGATTGGTTACAATCATTGAAATCATATCTAAAAGTCAAACACACATGTAAAATGTGAAATTACACAATATTCTACTACATATGGCTCTCATGAATTTATATACTTATATATGAATAATTTACCATAGCTAATATCATGAATTCTTTATCATAGGTAATTATATTATAACTATGAAATAAACTATAATGTTCTAGTGCATTTTCACATATGTTCTCCTATTAGAGTGACTTCTCTCTTTCAACATGACCATCTCTATCAACAAGAAAAAGACTAGAGGAATATCTGATGACCAAAGGAACAAGAGATAAACACTTTTCGTTTTGACCCTACCTATTTAACATATTTGAAGTCTAAGAAGGATGCTATAGAGAGGAAGGGAGTGGAAACTAAACTATCAGTAACTTTGATTCATGCAGAACAAATTTATTTGTCGGGGGGATAAGGAAGACTATTGTTCCAAAAGCTAGGTATCACACTAAAAATTCTTCACTAAATAAGAGAGGTTTCCAGTTTGATCTCTGACCTGTTACTGAGAGGTTCATCAACCCTGCAAAATTAAAAAAAAAAGAAGTAGTGAACATTAGTGAATGAAAAGAGACTAAGAAAAGAAATGCAAGGCATGGGAAAAATAATTTGGAGTAATGGCAAAAAATGCAGTTGGGCATCATTGAAAGAATGACCATTTGAGATAATGAACATGATGAAATATATAATTTAAGTGTAAAATGGTCTTCATCTATAGGACAAGGAAACAAAACATGTTAAAAACCAAAAAGAAGAAGCAAGCCACAGTATCTAATTTTCTTATAGGCATGACAAAGAAGGTATGATCCATATTGGATACAAAGTTGCATTCATTACAAGTTGCTCTCATGTGTTCTTGGAAGGGTATAGAGAATGCACAATTTTAATATTTATTATAACAGCCTTGTACCATTAAAGAAAGAATTCAGGTGTCATTTGGTTCCAGTGTTTTCCAGCAAAATACACAAATACAGAAAGAGAACCGTTTGGATCATGTATATCTGTTACAAGCCCAATTCCTGTCTATACTCTGGCCCTATTCCTGGAAATGAAGTCTAGTGCTCTTCATTAGGATGAAGGTTTGGAGGAGGAATTCCTTCCTTTTCAGCAAAGGAGGGATGGGAAAAATATCTAAGGGTCAATTTGAAAGGTAAATGATGAAGGCGAAAGGTAAATGATGAAGGCCAAGGTTCAAATTGGTAAAAAACAAACCTATGGTCTTCCAATAAGCATTTTAGATCTAAGTTCGCAAAAACTAGAAGAAAATTGAATTTAGACCCAGTTTAAATTTGGGAGAATCCTAATCCAATTCACAAAAGATAAAGAGTTTTGAGATCTAAGGCTTACTATATGTAAGGAAAACTCTCAATTGCGCTCACCAAACTCCCTAGGAATTGGAGGGTCTAGGAGCCGAAAGTGGTATTTTAGAAGGGGATTCAAAGGCGACAATGAGTTTGGCTTCAGGCTCTATCTGCCTGTGGAAACTCCGTAATAAAGTAGACAGGATTCAACATTCGATCTCCTGTCCCACAAATGATCTTACAATCATTAAAAGGCAAAAACAACAATGTATGCAAAAGTGTCTGTAAAACTGATATCATACATCTGAGTATCTGCAGTGGCAGAAAGCTCAATAAAATATCCACGAACTGAGAGAGAGAGAGAGAGAGAGAGAGAGAGAGAGAGAGAGAGACTGTTAAATTGCTGCGATCTGTCTACTGGCATCACAATTAAATCAGAAATAAAATTAAATAGAGAAAATAATGCACGCACATCATCAAAATCAACAAAACAACAACGAATCATAAACAAGAACCCAATTTTTTGTCACTTATATATCAAAACCCAAAAACCAAAATACAATATCAGAAACGATAAACCTAAGATAGTAAGATACAATCAATCACAGAGGAATTATGAAAAATGTTAAAAAGTATTGAAGAGTTAAAACAAAAAAAAAAAAACATCTAGGAATTTCCAGAAATGATCCATATCAACATGAAATAGAAGCAAAAGGAAGTGGTATAGGGTGATAGGAGCTTCTTCTTCTAGGAAAATTAGTACCTGGTGCTATGTTGAGAAGAGACAAAGGAGGAGGACAATCGCAGACACAAGGGCCACAAGAAGGAACATCTCCACCGCCCCATCTCATCCCTTTTTTCATACTCCAAATCAGTGCTGGCCATGACACGAAAAGGGCTGAAGCAACCGCAAACGCCACCAGACAGCACTTCACTAACAGCCCAGATCTTCTAGAAGAAGACATCTCAGATCCGACCGATTTTTCTCAGCTGCTGCTTCTTCTTCTTCTCTAGATTATTATCAGATACTATTTATCAATTAATACATTTTAAATCTGACACGGTTTAATTTGCAGCCTCGTCCCTGCAGTCTGCACAAATCAAGATATCGGAATCTTGCAATCTCTGTTTTTTTAGCGTGGAAAAACTGAAGAAATGGAATTCAACCCACCGTCTCACTTGTGAATTTTGATGAGATTTTACTGCATTTTGCAAAGCAAACAGGAATATGGATGGAAGCAATTAATTAATTGTGGGTCGGCAACCTCATCATCATGGTCAGCTGCCTATTTTTTGTCTGCCTTTTCACGGTAGAACTGGATTCTCACCAAAAAATTCTACTGCAACGTTAATGGCTCCTTGGAGTAAGAAAATCTCCACCGACGGGAGTCTTTTATTTATTATTAATAATTATGAGGCAAACAACATGCTATGCATGTTTTTCGTCTCAAATTGTATAAATTAAAAAATTATATACTAAATGAATTTTCTTTTCTTTTATTGACTGTTTTTAAATTTAACTAATCAAAAGTATGTTCGACTAAACATATTATGAAAGAAAGAAAGAAAAAAACCCAACAAGTCGTAGGGTTAACACAATTTTTGCCAGAAAAAAAGAAAAGAAAAGTAATGGCCACTAAAATATACATATAAAATATATTTATGGTAAGTTCAAGTCAGAGTTGATCTAGCGGTCAAGATGCTCCTCTCGTGAAAGATGTGAAATTGATCATTAAAAAAAAAAAATTATATTGTCAAGACACATATCATGTAATATACACCATGGATTAAAAAAACGTCAAAACCGATATATCGGCCAAAATATCGGCCGATACTTTTCTCTCTCATCCGATATCGGCATTTCTCTCTCCTTCGATATCGGAACCGTGAAAAGACTGTGAAAAACGGTGTAAAATCGTGGAAAACTGTGAAAAAAAAAGGAAAAAACCACAAAAAACTGTAAAAAACCGTGAGAACCAGTGAAAGTCGTAAACCCTGAACCGTGGAAAACTGTGAAGAACGGCGAAAAACCATTAAAAACCGCAAAAAAACCGTAGAAAACCGTGTAAAAACCGTATCGGTATTTAAAAAAATAAAATAAATAAATACCGATATTTATGAATATCGGCCGATATTTAGACTGATATTTCGGACCGAATATCGGCCATATCGGCCGACAATACCTATGTACGACCGATATATATCGTATCGGCCGATATCGTTTGGTATTAAAATACCGATATGTATCGTATCGGCCGATATTTCAACCTTTGATGTACACATCACATCAATATATATTTCTCGGAGTCTTAGTTCAATTTTCAAATTGAATCATTATTTTTTTCAGCAAACATTTCCTATGCATTGCATAAATTTCTATTCAGATTTCTATTTTTAGATATTGGTATCAGTCATTAAAATTCTGCAAAAACTGAATTCAATTTTGCTGAATTTTAATTACCCAATCTTAGTTTTTGTCTCTGACAATTCCCTGTTTTAAAAACAATTATCTGTTGGAATTCTTTTGTTTAAATACCCACATAACAAGAACTAATGTGAAGTAAATTAAATTTCAAATTGAAAGGTCTAAAATACAGAAATTAATTCGTTCAATTCAATGATTTAAGAGTTATCTGATTAGATCAATTTGATTTCAGCCTTTCGAATGCATTGAATTACAAACTATTTTCTTCTTTTTACTGTTGACTGAAACTAATTAATCTTGTTTAGATCGGAAATGTATTATTTTATTTTACTATAATAATAATAAATTGACAGAAGTCAAACTTAATTTTCACCAGTGAATTTCACAATGTGAAACATTGAAGATGATCCAAGGAACTTCTTGATTTTTAAGTAATTTGATGGTTTTTTTATTTATATTAAAGATCTAGGTAGGTTCTAATAAAAACTAAGATAATTGAACATAGTGTAAACATTTATATAAAAAACATGATACGGGAAAATAATGTAAAAAAATGAAGTTGTACTAACTTTGTGAGATTTATATATAATTTTTTATTTTAAAAAATTATATATATATATATATATATTATTTTTTTCGAATTTATTTGTTAGTACTTAGTAGTGGCTGAATGACGAAATTTCTTCTCATTGATTTTTCATAGTTTTTAAAAAATTATATCATATTTTCCTTCAATTCGTAAAATACTAAAATTAAGTATATGTTTACATACCTCTCAAAAAAGTATATGTTTACATAATGTTAATTTGGAAATCGATACTTTAATAGCACGGGACACCGATTGCAATTTATTGAGTGAAAATCACGAGATATAAAAAATTGTAAAACTCATCTCAATATATCGCGAGTCAGTGCCCATGTTATGAAGAAAAACCTAGAGAAGCTGAAAAGAACGAGGGTTTTTCAGTTCTCCAGCGTCTCTCTCCCTCCGTCGGTCGCGGCGGATCTCTTCAAAGTTTCAGCCCAACGTCATTGAAAAAGGCTGTTGGTATGAGCCGCTAACAGAAGTCTCTCTTCTGCAATTCTCTCTCATCTTTTATATTTTTATCAACTTTTTTTTTTAATGGGGCATCTGCTCGCAGTAGCATATTCACTATATGACCCAATAAAGGTCTAGAATCAGAGGGTCCTTTGGATGCATGGAAAGAAAAACATTTACTGGAAAATGATGAAGTGTTTTTACCATTTCTGTTAAGTCCATCTGAGAAAGCTTTACTCCATTTCTGCTCTTTTTTTGAAAATTGATCGTTCATTTTAAGTTCCGCGAGCGAATGATGTTGGGATTTGCACTATTAAATGGTAAAATACGAATGAGCGAACCATGGGATCAAGTGTTGGTCGTGTTGTTAATCGTGTTTCTGATGTTCTTTTGTGATTTAGTATATAGGGATTCTTTCGACCCCTTTGGAAGAACGGAAAGGAAAGAAGTTGAAAATAATAATCCTTGGCGGAAAATAGAAAGCGTTGTCATTTTTTGTTAAAAAATGTTATGGAAGTGCTTTCTTTTCCATGCATCCAAGCGAAGCCTCAACATATGATTAGATGCCTATTAGTTTTACAGCTGTCATGATTTACATATCTCATTCCCAACATCCGGTGGTTGCTGTATCTTATTCGTTGTTCCTGCTTTCAAACTCGTTCCTGGAATTCATTCTTTATGCCCTTTTGGATAAATGGAAAGAGAATACTTCATCATAAATAATTATTGTTAACTACAAAAATAGAAAAGGGCCCAACCGTCTTTGGTTACAAAGCGGTAGAGAAGTACTTTCCTTTCTAAGTATCTAAACGGAGAAGTACTTAGATGCCTACTCATTTTATTTCTGTGATAGTTGATGTATCTCTTTTGCTAGTGGGGACTGAATTCTGTAGTGACAAGGCCAAACTCCTCTATTTTTCATTAGTTGAGGATGTTAAGGATATTTGTTTTAGGGTGTTTTCTCTAGTATTTGGTTGATTTGAAGACATAAAGACAAAAATCACAGCCACTGATTAAAGGTCCAATTTTGCATTTGTAGATTTTCGTTGAAGAGCTATGGTTTTTGTCTTATCTGTTTTAATTATTGCTAATGATGTTTATAGCATATAAATCTCAAAAATTGATGTTTGTAGCATATAACTCTAAAAAATTATGCTTATTTTGTATGTAGATCATGAAATGAGGCCTCAGTTCTATGGATCTCTGCTATCATTTTGATTTTGGAGTGATTTGCTAGTGCGTAGTCTCTCTAAATGCAGTTAGACATTGAAAAATATTTCCCTCAGATTCTAGTTTTATACACTGATATGTTTATTTTTTTTTCCCCAATTATAAAACATCACCTTTTTAATGATTTTTAGCACATTTCCAATCAATAGTTTACTGTTGGAACTGCAAAGTTATAACCCTTGAAGGAGAACAATTTATCCAAATCCTTTGAAAAATGTTAGATTTTAAGAAGCAGATCCTGATTATCCCTATGTATTGGCCATTATCTGTCATACGAGTAATTGTTTCAAGGTGGCAGGTGTACAATTTATTTAGCATGTTGCCAATATCTCATACATTATGCTTCAGCTAATACTTTGACCCGTGACATTTCCCCTTAATGTTCTGTCCTTTATTGCATTATTTTGTTGGGGCAACTTAATGACTCTATATTTGAACTCTTTGACATGCACTTCTCATAAGGTCTTATGTAAATGTCAACTGGTATTTTTTGCCTAGCCTGGTTGTTCTTTCTTGAGAGTTGAATATTTCTATGGAGATTGATTATTTAGCTTTTAAATTGAGAGAAGCTTGTTTGAGGTGATTTGATCATGTAAGTAGAAGACCGAAGACAATCCCAATTCATAGAGTTGAGGGGTTACAAGTTGTGGGTATAAAGAGGAGGGTGCACCACTAAGAACATGGAGGAAAGGGACAATGGAAGATATGATAGATAGTAGAATGATCACTTGTATGGTTTATGGTAGGGTCAAATGGAGAAATAGAAGTCGAAAAGGCCAACCCCAGAAAGATGGTGTTTTTGCTGTGATGAATTGATGATGAGGATGGTGATTGAGGAATTATCTTAATGAACATATTAAGACAAGTTTTTGTTAACCTATTAAAATTATGTCTATTGGAGATTTGCAATTTGGATTGTGAATCATCTACAAACAAGGACCTTCTTTCTCACTACTTTTCTTGCAACTGCATAGTAATCCTTTCTCACTATTTTTCATTTGTTCCGCACATATTTTGTTTTCTTTTAAAATTGTTGCTCATATTGGTTCCTCACAAAGAAACATATTAGTAGAGTTGGAAGGTGCTCATTTTACCATTCAAAAAAGGCAAAAATGGAAAAAAGAAATAAATCCCTATATTTAAGTGGTTCTATGACTAGTATTGTGCTATTTTATGAAGTTTTTTATCCAGATTTGATGTAAAGGGTGTTAAAGAACCATCTTCATTGGTTTTTGAGTCTTATGATACTACTTTGACCATTATAATTTTTTTAACTAACCTTTGTGATTTTCTTTATCATCATTCTTTGTTTGTCCATGTTTCATGGTTTTTTTTTTTTCTTTTTTAGTTTGTACTATGGTCATAGGAATGTTCATGCACTGGGTTCAGGTTGGGCTATTCTCTAGGGCTCAAGATGCCTGTTTATATTTATAGAAGCTCGAGCCTGCCAAAGCACGTAGGGCTTTGTAAGTTAAAGTCTGAGTCTGCCCGTTTGAGACTATTAAAAATCTAACCGTTCACATTGAAAGTAAATATGATTAACTACAAGTGGATCAAGTTTGAGCTCAAAACTCAATTTCTAGCCATTTGATGTTAGTGGTTAAAGTCACCCTATGTTCTTGTCGTTGTGATTCTTTCGGACGTTTGATGACTTTAACCATTATGATCAGGTGGTTAAAAATTGAATTTTTAGCTCAAATTTAGTTCACTTGTAGTTCATCATGTTTATTTCCAATCTGAATGTTCAAATTTTTAATTAATTTCAAAATAATTTTTTTAAAAAAGGAACATGATAGGTGCACACATACACATATAATGTCTAAAAGGGCCAAAAAGCCTAATGGGCTTTCACGGGTTTCTTGTAAAGTCTTGAGCTTGACCATTTAGATAAACTGGCTTCAGAATTTAGCTCGAGCTTGAGCCGACGTGTTGGCATATATGTTTAAACTCATTTGTTTATGACGGGTTCAGGAGGGTTTCGGGCTGTCATATCTTGCACACCTTTTGAAAAAAAGGCCTCATCCTATACCCACTCAAGCACCATGACAATAGTGATTTTTTTACATCATCACCATCATCATCTATGCCTTGTGGTTGGCTTTCTGAGTTGTACTTTTTCTACTCAACCCTCTCAAAAAGCTTTTTCTGTGTCAATATGTCGTCCAAGTATTGTGTGGTTTCTTACCATTCTTCATTGCTTCTGTGTCAACGAATCATCAATCCAACTCAAAGTCAAAGGTTCAAGGAATGGTGGCCTCTTCCTTCTCCTAGTAACTTCTATTTCTCACCCTTCAATTTTTCGTAAGAGACCTATTTCCGGTCCTTTTTGTATATATGCTCAACCATCTTAAATTGTGTTCCATGTTCTTTCTTCTTTTATGTTTTTTAATTTAATTGTTGTAACCTTGAAGTTCTTTCTAATTCTTTAACTTCTAATTAGATCCTTTCTTGTTGGTTGAAAGATTCAAACTAAGGTAGGCATCTTCATGGAATTTAATTTAGTCTTTCTTAAGAAAGCCCTTGAGAGGGCTTAGATTATCCATGATTAATGTTTCATCTTTCTTTTCTGTTTCGAGAAAGATATCAATCCATTTCGATTCTTTCTTTTTCTGTTGATTCTTTTCCGATCGAGATGTATGGGTCCACGGATCTATGTGTTTATATGGATCATGTTCATGGGGATTTCGTAAATATCCCATTCTAAAAATCAAAACGAAACAATTGGAATTTTTCGGAGATTGGATGCAGTTACTAATTTTTCTACAAGAGTTTTGTTGATAGCATTTCAGTTGCTTCTCTTCCATTGAAGTTTCATTTTCCCAGAATGTATCCTCATTTTTTGTGGCACTTGTCTTTTCTTTTCTCGAAATTTTACTGGAAATTACTGGTCTAGCTGCCATCTTGTAGAATATTCCTTTAGTAGGTAATATGGTGTGTGTGCACACAGAAATTCTTTTGCGTATCACCATCAATGAATTAGTGAAGTCTAGTAATACAAATTAAAATTCTACTTTTTTTATTATTGGTCATGTACTGATTTATTATTGATGCATTTTTCAGGTACCTTCATCAAGCTTTGAACTTAATGGCAGAAGGTGAAACAAAACTGCTCACATATGTCCCAGAGACAGTGCTAAAGAAGAGAAAGAACAATGAAGAATGGGCTATTAGGAGGAGGGAGTCATTGGAAGCACGGAAACAGATAACTAAAGAAAAGCGGAAGCTCATCTTCAGAAGGGCTGAACAGTATATCAAAGAATTCCGAGACAAAGTAAAAATTATTACATTTTCAACTTGTGGAAAGCCAAAGTTTACTTGATTTTTTTTAATAGGATTTGAGTTTTATAGTTGCCATTTTTTTTTTGAAATGTTTTCATAAAGTTACCTTCAATTCTGTGTACCAAGATAAACTGAATTCTTTGCACCAAGATAAACTGAATTCTTTGCTTGTTCACTTATTTACCTTGTGATTCTCTTAAATTAACTGAAATCCTGCTCAAGAAACTTTAAAACAAAAAAATGTATTTTTTTTTAATTATATAAAAGAATTGTTATTCTTCATCATAATTTCTCATATTCTTGGAAGTTTCTCAAAATGGTCTTCAGCGAATCATTTTACTTGTCTTGGTTGCAACTTATGGCATAGAAGGGCCAAATTTTACAATTCCTACAATTTTGTGTTTCACAAACACTACATTCCTAAAAGTTTTTTTGATGTAAACTGGGGGCATCCTGTGTGGGTGAGGAGCGTTCTCCCGAGGGGTTTAGAGGGGCCCTTGCCTCATGGTTCCCATCGGCTATCAAACAATAAATAAGCGTTTTTTTTTTTATCAATTCCAAGTCTTGTGCTTTTGAGTGGGGCATTAACATGGATACTTGTAATGTTTATTAGCCTATTTTTGGGTGGGTATCTGTACAGTGGTGTAGGAAAGTTTGTGGAATTTCATTATATGAGCTTATTCCATATTTTTTTCCTAGGAGTCGGACCTTGTTCGAATGAAGCGGAGGACGAAGCAGAAAGGACAACTTCATATCAAGCCTGAAGCCAAACTTCTTTTTGTTATTCGCATTGGGGGGTTAGTAGCAAATGCCATATTCTTCTTCTCTTTTGATTTTTGATGCTTATTTTACTGAACCTCCTTTTACTGATTTCAGCACCACTGATATGCATCAAAAGACAAGGAAAATTCTTCACCTGTTGAGGTTGAAACATATCTTTAATGGTGTCTTTGTGAAGGCAAATGAAAGGACGTTAGATATGTTGCAGAAAGTACAACCATATATAACTTATGGGTAACATAAACTTACATTCCCTGCTTTTCATTTCATTTAGTCTACATTTGAACAGACTTAAACTTTCAAATATTTTGCAATGTTATGGTGTAGTAAATCCTTATTTATTATAATACCGGTTGCTGCAATTGCAGAGAACAATTTCAATCTTTGTTGTAGCTTTTTCATTGAATTGCAATTTTAATTGGAAAATACTAGGGGAAATTAGTGGGTGTTTGACTGTTCTCTTTTTGAATACGCACTACCATGTGAATCAGCAATACCCCCACAGATTTGGAAAAAATTCCCGCTCAATCAACTCATCCAAATTGAAAATTTGACAGCTGTCAATTGTTAATTTTTTCTCCCTAGCAAGCCTTATCTTGATTTTTTTTTTTCTGTCATTACTCATAATTAGTTACATAATAAAATCAGTGATAGCAGCAAGCTTGTATGTCCAGTCATCTGCTTGAGTCGTCGTATTTAATGAGATGCTACTTTTTGTTTGTAGGTATCCAAACTTGAAGAGTGTGAAGGAGTTGGTTTTCAAGAAGGGTTACGGGAGGGTAGACAAGCAGAGGGTTCCCCTTACTGATAACAACATTATTGAACAGGTAATATTTTTTAATAGATATATTTACTTGATATAAGGCATGCATTGAATTTAACCTTTTCCCTCTATTTTTGTTTGGTTAGTAACTAAATTAACCATGATATGGGCGTTGTGCTTTGTATTCTTCATGTAATTTTTTGCCCGTACAAGTGCCATACATTGTGTCCTACCTTTTTCCCCTTCTCATTCCTTGTCTTTCAACACATTATCATAGCAGCAGCAACAACGAGTAATCCCATCTATTTGGAGTCGGTTTATGACTTATTCTTCTCCAATTAACTTTATCATAAATCATATCATTGGTCACTAACATATCCTTTTTTATCCCTTCCCTCCATGCTTTCGAAGGTTGCCCTCTCCTCTTAGTGCTTTCAATCTGTTACCTCTCCACTATACGCACTGAGGTTGTGCTCGGTCGTTTACTAACATAATCAAACCATCTCAAGTGAGTTTCACTCAATTTATCATCCATCGGAGTTATATTTTTATTAATTTTCTAAAGGAAGAAATGCTGTTTTTGGCCTTTTAGAAGTTGACTTCAATGTTCTTCGTGCTTCAAGAAATATGAAATTAATTGGTCTGTTGCCAATTGTAGTAGTAGGACAATCATGCCTTGAGGCCTTTGAATTCATGAATGAAGATAGTGATTCTTCTTAATTTAATCCCTGAATCTGTAGCCTTAATACAGATTTTGTTTTTTATTTCCTTATTGCAAAATGTGTGTGCAGGCACTTGGAAAACATGGTATCATATGTATCGAAGACGTTGTCCATGAGATTGATACTGTAGGTTCGCATTTTAAGGAGGTGGTTGACTTCCTCTGGCCCTTCAGACTCAACAAGGCAGAAGGTGCTCTACAGAGAAAGAAGCAACAGTACAAGTATGGTGGGGACTCTGGTAATCGAGAAGATCAAATCAATGATCTCATAAGTAAGATGAATTGATGTTATGAAATGGTATCCATACCATAACACTAGGCATCGATAAATGTAGTATTATGCTGCACTGATATTTGCACAATGTTTTAATCAGTGTAATTCTCTGACATTTTTCTCTGAGAAGATTTGATCATATTCTAGTGTCTTACAGGAGATGTATTGGCAGTTCGTGGCCTTAGGCCCTTATGCAATTTTACAGATTCGAGACTGTTCTTGATAAGTATATACCCAACTTTTAGGTAGGAAACTTGCCGAAATTTATGCCATTAATGGATTTTTATGCAACAAATGATTATGATTTTCACAGTTATTAATTGAAATTGGCTTAGGGTTTTGGGTTTTGGGCTTCTTACTGTTAGAAATAAAATGCAAATCAAGATCAAACACACCACAAGAGAACACCGAGATTTTACGTGGTTCCACAATATCTTCTACGTCTACGGAGCGTGATGATTTTACTAAGATGAAGTTATTACAAGGATTACACTAATCCTACTCATCCCTTCCTCTCAGTCTCTTTTTTTCTACATTGACAGCTCAAGAAAACCCTAAGGGGAAAGAAATATTATATACTTGTGTCTAAACACAGACTGGGTCCAACAGACAGTCCAAGTTCAAAAGGACTTTGAGCCACAAATCCAACAGTTACTTGGGTCCCCGCAGCCTATTTATTAACAGGAATGTCATTCTAATGTGCTATGTTTATCTTCTCCCATTTAATGTGCTTGGTTAGCTTCTCCCATCCTGTTCAAACGTTGACAAGCGTGTTTTGTTTGTTCCATGAATCGTGTCTTATGGATTATGTAGGCTAGATTTTCTACTAGATTGTGCACATCTGACGGATGTCCCCTGTGATCACTTCCTCTTGTTGAAAAGGAACAATTGTCCCATATTTTTACAGAATTTTTAATTTAATATATCATCTTCGAAGCACAGAGAAAGTTTTATAATTGCATGCAACTTTATGGAGAGATTTACACGTGTTCTAAGGATTAATCAACTAAGATGTCCCGACACTTCGGTCTTTACAAAAAGGTGTTAGAAAATTTGACGTACTGTAAAAATAAGTACGAAATTCAAATGGTTCATATATGGTTTTCAATATTTTTTGAAAACTATGGTAAAAAATTTAACCACAAAAAGTAGAGATGTCAAAGTTTGGAATGTGAATGTATATGTATCATCGGGCTGATTTTTCAAGTTTTACTCTATTTGTATCTCTAAAGTATATTATTGATTATGCTACTATTCATCATGTCTAACATCATCGTGATTTGGCTCTATCATAGAGTATATTGTTTGTCATATTTCCTTCCATGTTTAAGTGGTAGCACATTCGATTAAAAATTTAGTTATATCATTATATAAATTTAATATTGTATTTTTTGTAATTTGTATAAAATATTTAAAATTGAAATAGCACTTTAAAACTGTATTTTGTTTTTAATTTATTTTATTTTTACCAAAAAATGTAATGAGAACTAATTTTAAAAATAGTTTTAATACTTTTGATGAGAAAATTAAATTATCATAAAATATTTACAAGGTAATTTATCCATTTTATATGTAGGGCATGTTATGGTATATTTGTCGATATAAAGCAATATAATTTAAAATTTATTGAGCTTTTTTGAGTTTTTTAGAAAATTAGTAAAATAATGAAAGAATGTGAAAAATGTCAAACCTATTATGATCATATATAAATTTCAACAAATAATGTTTTTTTTTTTAATATTAGACCATTGAAAGCAAAAAAGATTGATATGAGAAAGTATGTCACAAAAATTGAGAACAGAAATTCAATATTAGGAAATATTTAATATGATATTTATATTTTTCTTCGTATCTTTCATGAGAATATTGAAAAAAAAAAAAAAAACACTTCAAAAATTACATCAATCATATTAAGTCATCTGTCATTTAATTTACTAAACACTGAAATCTAATTGTATTAAACTTTTTCATTAAAACTCTAAAATGAAGTTTATCTTAAAGTAAAAATTAAAAGAAATAGTAAAAAATAATCCAAAATAAACTTTTCAAACCTTCTCAAAACCAGGAACCATCTTGAACAGATGCAATTGCTTCTTCAGTTGGGCTTTCAATGTGGTATGAATTGCATTCTCTCTGCAACTCTTCCTTTGAGACCAGCCATCATCTCCTTGAATGCCAATTTACCAGTGACATCAATAGAACAATTGTAAGAAAATCCAACTATTCCAGTCAGCACTCAAAAATCCTTGACGATTCAATCTCCCTTGTTCAGACAAGATCATCAAATCTTGAAAAGCTTGCTGCTGGGCTGATTCTTCCTGCCATCATTTGGCATTCTTGGATGGAGGCGTAACCTTCATCTACTCCAGAATTCTTCTAGAACCAGGCTTTGATCCGTGGCAACATCCTCAATGATGCAAGGAATCAAATCTACTTCCTTCTATCTGATGTTGAAATTCGTAAGATTAAGGGAGACTTCGCTGCTCTTTGGAAACTCCCCCCTGCTGAGAGCATCTCTCGCTCAATTCGCCAAACTTGCGGCGGTAATAACCTTCACTCTCAGGCAATTCTTCTGGTTGACTGTTTTACAGTTTCCAACAGCAGTTGCATTGCTGCATTCTGTCAGTGCCTCAGCCCACCTTCCCATGGTTTCTGCTCATGGAATGTTCAGCCTGGTTACTTTCTTCTGCCTTGCCTCCTTGCTATCCAACGTTGTGCTGATGTGCTCATTCATTCTGGTCACTCTCTCCTTCAATTACAGATTGGTAGCAACCTGCATCTCCTTGTGCATGGCTCGAGCTGGAAGTTCAAGATTCACAGACTTGCTGTCTTCAGCCTTCTTTCAGCCCTTATAACATGAGTAGATCTTCGATGGTTGGAGCTTCCCAAAATCTATCCCACGAACTGCAGAGCTGGATCATTGCCAACCCAGATTCAAGATTTGGAACTGGAGTTTTTGACGCCTTGAATGCACTTTCTCTTCAGCTGGCCTGGCCCGGGCTGTGGGCATGTTTTCTCTTTTTTGCTCTCTCGGGTTCGGGTTCTTGGCATGAACCTGGCTGTGTGGTCTTGTAGCTGTGTCTCTGCTGTGGACTTCTATATTTCTCTGTTTCTAGTAGCTATGTCCCTCAATACTAATTAAAATTAAGTAAGTGTTAAACGGTGAATTGGTGACTATGGATAGTGTCACGAGCACTTTTGTACATAATTTTCACAATTGCATTAAAGATAGGATTTGGTCCAAATGTTTGAAAGGCCAACATTCCGAGCCCAAAATTTTAGGTTTAACATGAATTTCAATCACAAATGTTTATTGGGCTTATACATTTTGAAGCCCAAAAGCCTGATAGCTAAAAGTTTTGTATTCCCATGTTTAAATTTGCATTGTGGATTTGTGGTAGCTTGAGTGAAAAAAAAAAAAAAAAATTCTCTTTCGGTTACAAAACCATGATATGATAATACTCTCGAGATAAAAACTTATTCTTAAAAGAAGGATGTCTGAGTGTTATATATAATCATTGGTTTCACAAATTAATCGAAGTGGGACTTTGTCACTTCACTTCCACCCTCACGTACAGCTGCAGCTACACGCCGAACCCGCTCTGATAAAATCTACTCAGATGCCATGTTAGAAAAGCATAACATGATAACATTATTGAAATAGAATTCACTCTCAAAAGATAGTCATTGAAAAAAGGATACCTCCATTGTAATATAAAATCATGTAAGACTTTCTGTAAAGATAATCAATTTAAAAAAAATTGTCACTTCACACTCTCTCCCTCACATGGGCGCACAGAGATTTGTATCAAATCTCTTGCATGTCTTGCTTTTCCTTCTGGCAGTGACAAGTCCAATGTTTGCGAAATTTTTCAAGAAAATCAACTATTTAGAAAAATGTATTTATTTAGGTATGATCCACATCATTTGACAGACGCCATGAAATCCAACTGTGTTGGTTGTAGAAATTTATCAAATTTTTTTTAATTTTGTGTTAAAACTTTTATTTTCATTGAAAATGAATAAATCATTTTTTTTATAATGGTAATTAGGTGTTTTAGAGCTGCTAAGGAGAGTGTTATGCCTTTATCTGAGTGCAGAAAAGATGAAATGGTTATTTTCTCAAGTTTTAGATGATTTTGTGAATACTAATCGGGCCTAAAATGGGTTTGAATTCGTCATTATGATCCAAAGTCACGTCTTCTGAGATTGATTGGGCCGGAACTGGGTTTGGAGTCACATGTGAAGCTGAGAATGCCATAGTGCTCTGAAGTTGATCGACGCTTGCATAAGCTCAAAAAGATATTCTCGAGGCTAGCCTCTCATGCAAGGCCTTGAGATTGTGTGGGAGGATCCAAATTCAAGGAAATCATTGATATAAAACTGCAGAAAGAGATTAAAGTTGCAATTAAGGATTTTAATGAGGGGTGTTTCTTCTTTGATGTTTGTAGGATCTCTAGGTATAAGTGACTCAAACGAAGCAGAACTCTTAGTTATTAGAAAGGCTCTAGTACTATAGAGGTTTGAGGGTAAAGGAGACTCAACAAATGTCAAAAATAGGCTAAGGAGAGGAAAAAGGCTCCCGTCGAGACTTATGACACTAAAAGAGGAAAATTAAAAACTTATGCATAGGTTTAAAAGTGTCCTTCCTGTAGGTCAGATGTACAGCCATCGGTATCGCAGATTTTTATGCAAAGTTGAGCGTAAATGCCAGCTGCAATGGCGTTTACCATATGTGATCCTTGGATACTTTCACATAGGACAATGATTTCCTACATCATCTTTCTAGGCTTACTCAAGTTTTAGACAGATCATAGAGCGTTGCAGTAATTCGATCCTCACATGTAACTTCCGAACCATGATGACTCTAGACTAGCTTAGGGCCCAATCAGTTTTTACCACATGTGAATCTGAACTATAATGACAAATCCAAATCCAGATCTGACCCAATCAGTCTCCACAAAATCAAAGAAAATATAAGTATTAATAGTTACTAATTAAAGAAAATCTAATTATATTTTTAAAACCGTCTACAGATGAGCTCACTAGTCTCTAAGACACTAACTATTGGAGTTTGAACTAGCAACCTCACACCTACTTATACGGGAAGGCAACCTTAAATCTAATTATATCTGTGTCCTCCTTTCTGTCATTTTTTATTTATAGAGAACAGAAGAGAGTACAGATAAAGAAAATAATCAAACAAAAGAAAAAATAACTATAAACAGAAATTGAAAATATAAATATTAGTAATAACTAATTACAGAAAACCTAATATTATCTTAACAGAAATATAAGCTTATCTGAGAAACGACCACATAAGGAGTCAGTGGTGGTCGTCGGCCGTCCGTACAGCAGTGGCTGCCACCGAGAGGGAGGAAGGGAGAGGAGAGAGGGCGGTTGAGGAAAAGAGAAAAATCGAGAGAGACATGGGAAAGAGAGAGGGCTTTTATCGAGAAAAAAGAAGAAGAAGAAGAGAGATGGGATCAGTAGAGAAGGGGAGAAGAACGGGTAAGGGTACGGTAGGTTGTAGGTAAAAAGAGAAGGAGAGAAAGAAATCGAGAGAAAAGGGAGGAATCGAAAGAAAGAGAAAGAAATCAAGAAAGGGGAAAAAAAGGAAGAAAAGAAATCGAGAAGAGAGAATCGTGAGAGGGGGAGAAAGAAAACGAGAGAAGAAGAAGAAGAAAGGCGAGATAAGAGGGAGAAGAAGAGAATTACCGTTTTGAGTTTCGAGAGAGGGAGGGTCAGAAACTGAGAGAGGAGAAGAAAAGAGAGGGAAAATAGAATCGTTTGAAGACAGAGTGGTTCGGGACTTCGGGTGATGGGCGAGAGAAAGGGCAATTAATATCGGCATATAGACTGATATTTAAGATATAGACTGATATTTAAGATATATTTTTTATTTTAATTAAAAATTAAAAAAAAAAAAATAAGGGAGAGAATTTTACTTGCTGATATTCGATTCTCGACTGATATGCCGGCCGTTACCGTTTTTTAACATCTGGGTTTAAGAATGGGTCGTGGGTCGTGGGCCGAGTGGGTTTTTTCATTTTGTTTATGACTTATTTATTAATCTAATTTTTAAATTATAAATCTGATTTTAATTTATTCAAACAAGATCGAGTGGAAATTGGGATGGGTGTGAGTGAGGAATCGAGGTTGGTTTATTAAAAAAAAATTAAAAGTGTCAAATTGTAAAAATTAGGCCCTTTGAATTTAAAATTCTTTCAGTCTTCTTTTTGTTTTGAGAGAGGGTTTTTTTTTAAAACAAAAATCATGAGTTCTTTTATTTGTTGTCTTATATTTTGGTTCTCTCGTATTTAATTCTTTATTTTGAATATATAATCACTAGAGGAAATTGGTTGCATTTTCACATCTATGACTGTTAAAATGGTAAGTGGTTTACCATTCTGATGTGAAGCTGGCAACTCAAAGGATGAGATCGAGGATAACTATTGGACCAATGAACTCATTATCATTCTCTAAAATTCTATTTTTTAAATTTTTTTTTTTTTTATTTCTTCATCTAATCATATCATAAATTATATAATGAGTTGCTTTCACTATCTATGTATTCCTTTGTCTAGTTTTCCATGATTTTAATAGTTTATCTCTCCTCCTTTTACTTACAATTTGTAAGCTCTCACTTTATGTAGGGAGGCCATCTATAATCTTTTACTTATATGTGCAAACCACCTTCAACAAATTCTCTCATTTCATCATTTATTAGGGCTTTAAATCATCTCTAATGTTGTCATTTTTAACACTATCTTTAAAGTTAATCTCTTCATTCAATGTTACACACGGTACCATCGTTATCTTAACATTATAAATTCGTCTTTCTTTTCTTCATTGTTCAACACTTTGTTCCGTAGGATATTTCGAGTTTGAATATAAAATCATCATTTTATCATCATTTTAAACAATTTTTCTCTTTTGTCAAATAAATTTTGTTAGCTTGTCTACATCTTGCCTGTCATGTTCTCATTTCATTATTTAATTATAAGTTAGATTATCTATGAGATTCTATCATAAAGGCAAGTAACTCATCATAATATAGTATTAAGATATTTCTGAATCTTCTAAACCACTAAAGTTACATTCAATCCATTCTATCTTTTTTTTTTTTCCTATTATTTTTTATACCATTGTCTGAAAAGCTTTCCTCTAAGATTTTAACTTAATATTGAGTTGTAATTTTCTCTCACTATTTAATACTCCTTATGTCCCAAATTAGTTATCTTATATGGATTTTGGAATTGTTTCAAAATAGTTGTCTCATTTATATTGGAATAATATAAAGTATGTTGAAAATATATAACATCCCATTAAGTGCTAGTCTTATATAGAGAGTTGCTTAAAAAATACAAATATTTCAGACGAGACAACTAAAATAGAATGGAGGGAGTACTGTAATATGTGTGAATGGCATACAATATGATAAACTTTTCTTAGATTTTTGTATATTAAATTATGCATAATACAAGTATGTAAAGGATTAATGTAGATATTTGGTGAAGTCCTATTCTAATCTGGAATTCTTTTATCTCACACCATTTTATACAACTTAAATAATTTTGCTTATTTATTAAAAATATATTTATTTCTTAAATTATTCTGTCACTTGGATCAATAACATTAAAACGTTAATACTTTATTATTTTACTAAAATAACAAAACGCTTGTTGTTAAATATTTAGTAGGCCTCGTGTACAAAGGATGTACATCTTTTTAGTCATATTTGAATTTTGAGATTTTTTTTTTAAAAAAAAACTTTATGCGTTTTTTTTTTTTATAAAGTTTTTTTTTATCATCGCCATTGTTTTATTCCTCTCTATTTTTCACGTGTGAATGAAGTGAGAATGGATTCGAGGAGCGAGGGAGAAGACGCGACGGGCGATTCGCTCGCCATCCAGACGATGAGCGGCAGCGAGGCGATCGTCGTAGCAGCAGAGACAGTGGGGGACGAGATATCACCTTTATTGCCTCCGTCGGAGAAACCCAGGATGACTATATTCTCCGTCTCCTATCCCAAAAGGAAGCGCCTCAGCGTACGTCTCATATCCTCCTTTCGCATCACATGTTTTGTCTGTAACCATTCAATCATCCCAAAGGCAAATGTAGCTAACTGACCAACCTCCTCAACCTGTACTTGACGTCGTATGTTATGCCTGCAAAGGGCTTTTTTTCTTCTTCTTGTTCTCTCGTGTTTTTTCCCCTTCCTGACCATCAGCAAAAGTTGTTTCATTGAAACCTTGTCACTACCCTCTTGGTGGGAATGGAAATTATCACTTATTTCATATGAAACCCTGTTCGTCATGTTGGTTTTCACTTAACAATAGAGGGAGACGACGAAAATGGCAGCTGCTGGACTGGATCCAATCGATCTATATTTTGAAATTTCTATTCTGTTTTGATTAGATCCCCAACAGGGTTACTACTTCAAGGACATCCTTGTGTGATCTACTTCGGTGGCACTGGGACTGGTTGCAAGTGGTAGGGTTCTGATCTTGTTGCTAAGATCTGGAAGGGACAGCAAAGCTGCAGGCAGATACTTACATTTTTGGTAAATGATAGCAGATTTCTCTCTGGTATAGAATTGAGTGGAGAAGATGAGTGAGGAAAGGTAGGAGAGATGTGTGGGAGGAGGGAGAGGCTGGGCTTGGGAGAGATCTGCGAGACGAGGGAGACAAGAGGTTCATGGGTTTTTATACCAGTCAGATGGTATGATGTGAGAAAAGATTCTCTGTATTCCTTTGACAAATGTGAAATGGTCTCCGGGTAGCATTCATCCGTATAACCGACAAAGTTCTATCTCATGGAGAGCTCCATATAGAGTTCACCTATGATTAATGGGTTGAGTGAGTTTGTAAGATCTATGTGTGTATATAGTGTAAAAAAATTAGTTTGGTTGGATGACTTTAGCCATGACATTGAACTTGATATGATTTCACCTCTATCTATTGTTAATTTTTGGGTCCTTCAAAACCATGGCTAGAGTCGTTCAATCAAGTTGTTTTTTCGTAAGCACCATATGTAGGAATATATCTTTCTAACCCATCTAACTCCATGACCATTGAGCTATCACTGTGAAAACACTTTATGGGGTGTGAAATTGATAATTTTCCTTGATTGCATGTACAATGATGTGCAGACAAGCCTCGCTGCAAAAAAGTTTCATATGAAAACTTGCACAAAACAAACTTGTTTAAAATTTTTTTTTTTTTTTTTCTCCTTTTTTGCTCATTGTTGCGACTACTAAGTGGCTTTAGTCAACCAGTGTTAAATACACAGTCGTCCTATAAGGACAATTTGCTAAATGTAATTATGAGTGTCAACCCTAGTGTTAGGCCACACAACCCAAGCATGGTGGTCCCCATGTACGGGGCCAAACATAGCATCATAAATCTGATATGCAATTAAACCAACACAATCAAATAAAACATGTTATCAAAGTAAGAATTTATTTGTTTTTGGACCCAATGAGAGCCAAGGCCCTTAACCTCAATGATCATATAGAAGCGATCACAACTGGGAAGCTCTATACTATTCACCCCTGCTGATTCAATGGACTAGATGGTATCTGTTACGAAATGAATGATGCTAATAAGGTGGATGATAGCAAATGAACTTTCCAAAACCATACCTCTGTCTCTTGGATTCGTGGGGTTCATATAGGAGTGGTTAACCATGCAATCACATGACACATGGGGGGATTAGGTGTCATTGGGAGAAAAAAAGGTTGTACCACCCCATGACACACGGTGGCTAGGTGTCAATGAGAGTGAAAGCTTATGCCACCACATGTCACATGGATAGGGTAGTGATGTAGGGTAAGGAACTGAGATGATCTTGTTTACATTTAAAGAGTTAAAGCTTACAAGAAACAAACCCCCTTTAATAATTGACGGAGGATGCTTGACTCTCGATCCTCTATGCTCTCTTGGAACCAACCAAGCCAAGCTTTCAAGGAGAAAACTTAGGAGAAAGTGACAATCTCCTTAGGATTACTCTTTTATGTGGATTTTGGCAAACTGCCTTTTAAATTCAAAAACAAAATAAAGAAACTCAACTCAATTCAACTAAACTCTATTCTAGCCTTGAGGCCTCCACTAGTATTTATAAGGCAGATTTACATGACAACTTTTCAAAATAAGCAACGTGGGACTAATTGCAAACTCAAACTTGTCACTTTATGACACCTTATTAGAAAACAACTCATAACTTTTCTATACATGTTAGAATTGCATAAACTTGGGCTTGTTGGATAGGTTATTGAAAAAGCGATCCTATGGATCTAATTTCTTGTCAATCAAATATTGTATTAGACATGGAACATTATTGAAATATATGAAAAGAAAAGTAAAAAATATCATACTTGTATCCCATGCGCATGTGCCATCTTGGTGTTCATGGGAGAAAGCTTGCTGACACCACATGACACATGGCAAGGGATGAAAAAAAGTCCATGCCACCAAATGACACTTCACATTCTAAGTGACATGGGGATGGAAAATGGTGATCACTGTGGCATTGTGATGCAATGACTCGTGCTTAGGCCCCATGTGCACGTTTTGACACAGTATAGGGTGCATAGGAATGGGATGGACATGGCTCTGCTTCAATGGTCTATTAAGGGAGTGGATTATTGAGAGCGATTGAGAGAGAGCATGATGCAGAGCATCACGAGTTTCCATATTTAGATTTAGGATTTCCAGTTTTTCATGATTGTATTTTTCTTTCATTTATTTGTTGGTTTCGTTTGAGGAAATTTAGTGATTTTACATGTAATTATGGCTTTCTAATCATTGGGGGTAGTTTGATATTTGTTTATTAGAGGGTACTTTGGTCTTTTTCATATTTTTAAGTCATTATATATATGATGTAACCCCTCCATACGGGATTGATACTTAATGATGAATGAAATTGAAGTTTTCTTCCTGTTGCTTGTGCGACGAAAATAATTTGGGAGTGATTCCTTTGGCGTGAGGCCCTTTTGGCGTGAAGCCTAGCGTGAGGCTACCATCTTTCCATCTTCGGGTATTCTTCTTCTACTTCTCTCTCTATCTCTCTTCCTCTCTCTTTTCCTTTTCTTCTCCTTGAATTGCTGTCCCACATTACTCCCAAACCTATCTCAAATCTATCCCAAAACCTGTCCCAGATTTGTCCCAAAATCAGTCCCAGTTCAGCCCCATATCTATCTCAAAACAGCTCCAGTTATGTCCACAATCTGTCCTAGCTCTATCAGATCTGCTACTACATTTAGATCTGTAGCTTAGACCTGTACAACCCTCTTCTTAACCCTTTTATTGCTGTTCTACACATTTTCTTGTTGCCATTATTAACTGATTAATTAATTTTAGCCATATTAGATTTTAAGATGCATTATTTTTATTTAAATTTAGACATTTAGAGTCACCTTATACCCTGTCCTACATCAAATTGGTATCAGATCCTAGGTAAGAGAGTTTCCTAACTTTCCAGGTCTTAGGTCGCATTTAAAATAATAATTAATTAATAGATTAATTGATTAATTAATTAAAAAAATTCAAAAAAAATCTTGCTTCACCTTATTTCTTTCATTCATTGCATTTAGAGTCTAGGACACATCATTTAGAATCATCTAGAGTCATGCCAGGAGAACAACTCCCTGCCTTGGGCTACTCAGTTCCTTACCCAATTCCAGAACCAAGTGACTGAAATCCAAAGGACACTTAAGACCATGAACAATAATCTCACCGCTAGCAACAAGAAGTGGCTTGAACGACATGGTCGTAGTGAGTTCCAGCCACTTAGTTATCAGGAACTTACTAAAAATGATGAATGTGTCCTAAAGACCATTTCTGTTGAGGTTGACCATGAAAATGTGGATGAAGAGCCCTTAGAAGTAGAGTCATCTGAGTCTGTACCTTCATCTACACAACACACTCACAATTTGAATGCTAAAATTAACTGTCAAATTAATATAAGCAATGGAGAATATGAGTTTGCTATAGATAATCATTGTGGATCTAAGGAATCTGATGTGGATGATCATGTGGAGGACCTCTCACCTTGTCAAGGTCCAACACCTTTACTTCTAGACCACACCCTACATGAGCATGACCCTGTTCTACATATTGTCCATCCTAACCATCCGAACCCACCAGCAGATACACCACCATTGGGCCCATCCTCACTTCATCGCTTTGAGCCTCCTATTATCATACCTGATCCACTACTTGACCCATGCTATGCACAAGTCCAGCCCACTCAACTTATACCTCCCTCACATTCCTTGTCACCCAAGAGAGAGAAGATAGAATTTATATTGGTCGAGGAAGTTGTTTCCACACCTGCAGGAGGACATCAGTTATATCCTGTGACTTGGTTGCCTGAGTGTGAGCTACATCGATTTGCTCTGGATTTACTGGAGAGATTCAGGAGTCTTGTCTCCTCGAAGGAGCATTCTACACACATCTTGCTGTCACTGGCCAGAGTTGATCCTGATGTTAGAGTTGGATTCAGAGTATACGATCGATGATGGAGGAGAGCTGATCCTGCATCCTCATTGTGCCTCGATTGATGCCCTGCTTAGTTGACATGTGAAGACCTCACGTGTGCGTGGTTACACTATGAAGACCCCACACTGGGAAGACTCGTACGTGAGTAGATTTTATCTTTTCATTTGTTTGAACTCAAGGTCGAGTTCTTTTTCAGATGGGGAGATTGATGCGGAGCACCATACGAGTTTCCATATTTAGCAAGTTTTCATATTTAGATTTAGGATTTTCAGTTTTTTCATGATTGTATTTTTCTTTCATTTATTTGTTTAGTCTAATAGTTGGTTTCGTTTGGGAAAATTTAGTGATTTTACATGTAATTAGGGCTTTTATTCATTGGGGGTAGTTTGATATTTGTTTATTTGAAGGTATTTTTGTCATGTTTTTAAGTCATTATATATATGATGTAACCCTCCATACGGGATTGACACTTAATGATGAATGAAATTGAAGTTTTCTGCCGCTGCTTGTTCGACGAAAATAATTTGGGAGTGATTCCTTTGGCGTGAGGCCCTTTTGGCGTGAAGCCTAGCGTAAGGCTAACATCTTTCCATCTTCGGGTATTCTTCTTCTACTTCTATCTCTTTATCTCTTTTCCTCTCTCTTTCCTTCTCTTCTTCTTGAATTGTTGTCCCAGATTACTCCCAAACCTGTCTCAAATCTGTCCCAAAACCTGTCCCAGATCTGTCCCAAAATCAGTCCCAGTTCAGCTCCAGATCTGTCCCAAAATAGTCCCTAAGACCAATCCCAGTTCTGTCCAAGATTTGTCCTAGATCTATTAGATCTGCTACTACATTTAGATCTGTATCTTAGACCTGTACAACCCTCTTCTTAACCCTTTTACTGCTGTTCTACGCCTTTTCTTGTTGCCGTTATTAATTGATTAGTTAATTTCAGCCATATTAGATTTAGGATGCATTTTTTTTATTTAAATTTAGGCATTAGGGTCTCCCTATACCTTGTCCTACATCAGAGCAAGATAGTGAAAACGATGGAAGAGGAGAGAGGCAGTGAAAATGATGAAACCGGGAAAATCACTGCATCAAGGCTTGCCTATAGCCATGCCCTTGTTTTAAGCCTAGACACCCCCCCTTCCCCCCTCTCTCTCTTCCCTAACCCGCTATCCCCTGGTTATTTTGCAAACATTTCTCATTTTGACCATGTGTTGTCATTTTTTGACGTTGAACACCGGTTTTTTTTTTCTTTTTTTGGCATCCATCCATTATTTTGCATATCCATTTTGACCATTTGCTCTTATTTTTTGACCATGCAATTTTCTTTCCTTTTCCGAATTTAAATTTAAAATCTAAAATCACAAAGCACTAACTGCTTATAACCTAATTAATTAAATGCATAAGCATTTTTAGAGATGGTAAATATTTAAATATGATAAATTCATTCTCGTTGTCCATTATATGGTCCCATATACATCATATGTAGCTTTAGACTAATATAAAGATGCAAAAAGTGATCCATGCCAAATTTAGTCAAATGATAAATTATGTTTATAGTCAAAAGTCTAAAATTATGATATGAGAACTTTGGATTTTGGGGCCCATAGTGGACCCAATGGATCCATTGTGTCCCTCACACCCACCTAACTCTTGTGAATTGCACTTCTACCAAGTTTGACACAAATTTGACTTTTAAAGGCAATTGATCTATCCCGACGGATTTTCACAGTTAGATAAATATGAAAGTTTAAGGCCTTTAAAAAACATGGCTTCTCTTATCCAATCAAGATGAAATTTTATAGGCATCATATACAAGCTAATGCTTTTCAAACACCCATCTATGTGGGCCCAAGTAGGGCCATTGGGTTGTTTGCACCAAAGTTTGGTGCAAACTCGTTTGATATAACAAGGATCTCCCTAGAACAGTTCTCACGAGTCTTCTGTGAGAAAGGCCAACGTACACCACTTAGGTCCATATGGATCAATGTATTTGAAAGACTTTGGCTTCTATATGATGCCTATAATTTTTTATCTTGTATTGATAAGAGAAGTCGTATTTTTTCAGTCCCTCAAAATTTCACATTTATGTAACGATTGAAATTCATCGGATTAGATAAATGAGCTTTAAAAGTCAAATTGGTGTCAAATTGGGTAAATGTGCAATTGGTGAGGGGTGGGTGGGTGTGAGGGATGAATAGGATCCATTAGGTCTACTTTGGGTCCACAAACCAAAGTTCTCATGAGAATTGTTCTTAGGGATCCTTGTTACAATATACTAGTTTGTTGCAAACTTTGGATTATGGGGCTTATAGTGGAACCATTTCCCTTCTCACACCCACCTACTCGCCATGAATGCATCCATGCCCAATTCGAATACTAATTTGACTTTTAAATCACATTGGTCTAACCTAATCAATTGGGTCAAATTTTGGGGGCCTTAAAATTCATGATTTTCTTATCCAATAAAAATTAAATTTTACAAGCACTATATACAAGGCAAGACCTTTCAAACTCATCCATCAATGTGGGCGATCGTTTGTACCAAACTTTGGAGCAGACTAGTTTGTGAGTGAACCTTGTTAGTAGTGATCCCCTGCAAACTAGTTTGCACCAAACTTTGGTGCAAATTGCTCGATGTGATTTGAGCCCACATGGAGGGTGTGTTTGAAATGCCTTGAGTTGTGTATGGTGGCTATAAAATTTCATCTTCATTAGATAAGAGAAGCCGTGTTTTTTTAAGGCTGTCAAAATTTCACATTTATGTAATGGTGGAAATTTATCGGGTTAGACCAATGGACTTTAAAAAGTCAAATTTAGTGTTAAATTCGGTACATGTGCAATTCACAGGAGTTAATGGGTGGGTCGGTGGGTGGGGGGGGGGGAGGGGGAGAGAGATGGATCCATTTGATTCACTATGGGCCCCAAAATCTAAAGTTTGCACTAGAGCTCATACAAACTTAAACTCGTTTGCGAGTGAACCTATAAGGTTGTATATATATATATATTGTACACATATATATCCCTTGCATCCTTATCTACATCACACTCTTCATGAACATACTTATGTGGGGCCCATCTATTGTTGATGGTGATGGGCCTAGTGAAAATGTCTACTCTTGGACTTATAACCCATAAAAAATCATCTTAATTGGATACATGAAGCCATTGATTTCAAAGACACAAAAAATTTAGGTGTTGAAGAAGTGATAAATTTTTTGAGGGCTTGAAAAATATGGCTTGATCGATCCAATCAAAATGATATTTTGTATGCCACAAGTTCAAGCTTAGACCTTTTTTAATGGACCCATCACTATCATCATATGTGAGCTTTAAGTAGGTAGGCTCACGATGAGTGCGCGTAAGGAGGGAGAGGGGGCGAGAGGGGGGGGGGGGGGGGGGGGAGAGATGGATCCATTTGATTCACTATGGGCCCCAAAATCTAAAGTTTGCACTAGAGCTCATACAAACTTAAACTCGTTTGCGAGTGAACCTATAAGGTTGTATATATATATATATATATATTGTACACATATATATCCCTTGCATCCTTATCTACATCACACTCTTCATGAACATACTTATGTGGGGCCCATCTATTGTTGATGGTGATGGGCCCATTGAAAATGTCTACTCTTGGACTTGGAACCCATAAAAAATCATTTTGATTGGATACATGAAGCCATTGTTTTCAAAGACCAAAAAAATTAGGTGTTGAAGAAGTGATAAATTTTTTGAAGGCTTGAAAAACATAACTTGATTGATCCAATCAAAATGATATTTTGTAGGCCACAAGTTCAAGCTTAGACCTTTTTTAATGGACCCATCACTATCATCATATGTGAGCTTTAAGTAGGTAGGCTCACGACGAGTGCGCGTCAGGAGGGGTGTGGGGTGTCATTGTCTTATATCTCTACATATTTATATCTATATCTTTCTATCTATCTATCTATCTTTATATATGGGCATAATCAAGTAAACCCGGGTGTAGTAGAAGAAACCTACATCCCTTTTTTGGCCCAATGGTAGGGTGTCCATGTCATCTACATCACATGTGTGCTATCACCTTTTTCAGGGCAACTTTTCAAGTATTTTCTTTCGTGTGATGTGGAATGGGGGTTTGACTACACCCAGGTTTGTTGGAGTTTTGGCCTATTTATATATATGATAATGATTCCCCCGCATCTTCCTCATGCTACACTCTTTGTGACCCCGCATGTTGGACCCACCTAGGTTGATGGTGATGGCCATTTGGAAATGTTTCACCCTGAAATTGTGGTCCATTAAAAATCATACCAATTGAATATATGAAGCCATCGTTTTCTAAGAAAACGTTAGGGGTTAAAAAAGTGATAAATTTTAAGGGCTTGAAAAACATGTCTTGATTAATTAAATCAAGATGATTTTTTGTGTGTCACAAGTTTAAGGTTTAACCTTTCCAAAGGAACCTATATTATATATGTTATTTTCTAAATTTTTGAACATGGTGTGTCCCATGCAAGTTCATGTGTCCTGTATCTGATCTCGTGTTAGTACCGGACATCATATATATGGCATTTAGTTGCACAACATTTTGGAGGAGATTAATATGATTGCAATTGTACTTATTTCAGGAGCCAGCAAAGCATGAAGCTGAGATGGACACACTGTTTAGTCAGTTCATGTTATGGATTTGGAGTGGTACTAGATATTCGGGTTTATTTTGTGTGGCCTTTTCTTCTGCTATCTACTGCATCATGGAAGTCCTCTCAGACATTTTCTCAGGTTAGGGTGTTCCTCAAAGTACCTTTTTTAGTTAGGCTGTCGAGGCATTTTGTTTTATCATTTCAAAGCTTTTAATATTGGATTGAAGTTGGATGTTGTAAAATACACCATTCTTTAAGTACACCATTTTCTTTTTTTTTGGAACCATTCTTTAAGAACCATTATCACCCAAGTTTCCCTCTAGCGATCACCACAATTTTCAAGTTAGTAATAGATGGATAACAAAGGGAAAAGTAATAAATGGATAACTAGGATTGATGGGCAGATGGGAAACCTGACTCTTTTTAAATGAATGCATTTGCTTCCCTTTGTGATGATGAGATCATGCTTAGGACAGTATTATACCTAGTACAGAGCCATATCTTGTGTATGCCGTATAAAAGTTTCTTGAACTTGAGAAGCAGTCCAGGTTAAGTTCAATGAATTGATTCAGTAATATTTAACTATAGCAGTCAAGGTGCAAGAGTTAGTCAAAGTGCTGTGGTGTCAGAGCCTAAGGTGCAAAGTGCATACTTGGGTGTGTCCTAATTTTTATTAGTGCATTTATCATCATTATCATCACCATCAAAGACTGAAGAAATCTGATCGGGTGTGGGAGGGTGGGATTGAAAATTTGAATCCACAGGTAGATTGACTTAGCTCTGTACCATGAAGAAATCTGAAAATCCCTTACTCATCTATCATTATCGCTTAGTATAAATAGGATTAGATGCCTCTCTATTAGGAGGAAGACATCAATTAGAATACAACCTCTTTGAGGATTAACACAAAAGGATTAGGATAAGAGAAACCTCTTTGAGGATTAACACAAAAAGATTAGGATAAGAGAGAGTTCAAATTTGAATTGGACTATGAGTTCCACTTGAGTGAGGAGTCCTTTGAGAGTGTTGTACTGCCGTTAATAAAGATGATAGCCCATTCAAGTGGTTTGATTCCCTTCTACTTTTCCTCTCATTTCTATGAAAAAACACTATGATTTTTTTAATCAAGTTCTTTGTCACTTCAAATTTTATTTTGCTCTATTGTACGACATTGATCAAATTCTTTGTAGGGAGTTGGCCTCTTCTTTCTCCTAGTCCTACCCCTTTGCATTATTCTTTGAACAAGAGTTGCATGCACTTTGGACAGGCATGCTCGAGATGGAGGACCTGGGCCTTCAGGGGGCACTTTGGAAGGGGATTCTAAGGTGATTCTTAGCTAGGCATCAGGATTGAGCTATCATTGGAAATTCCTGGATAAGGTGGACAAGATTCGGCAGTCACTCTTGTCGAATGGTTTTAATATTTTGTGGGTCCCTAGAGCTGCAAACTCTGCAGTTGATGATCTAGCTAGACAAGGTCTTGTAATGTCGTCAAAGATTGTAAACAGATCTTTGTAAAGTTGTTTTTCTTTGGTGAATAACATACTTATCTTAGGAAAAAAAAAACCTTTCCGATGACCCAAATTTGCGCAATTCTGATATACACAGACGAAGTTATGACCAGTTTTGTAATTAGGTGTCAGAGAGTGACAGTAAATGATATTTTTGTTGATCTGTATTTTTTCAATCGCGAACCTCTATAAATTGGAGGCATTGATGACTATTGTAATTCATCTTTGTATCCATGAATTGATTTCCATCCAATTAAAGAAGTGTCCCTTTGGCCTTTGGGCACAAGTAAGTTGTTTTTGGTTTTCTTTTGAATTCTAGTTTCAATTTTTTTTAAAATTAAATTTAATTTTGGGCAAACATACTGTTAAAATTCTGCAGAAATATTTTAGATCTGAAAGTTGTTTTCAGTTTGCATATTTTAATTTTTAATTCAGCAAATTTCGATTCTAGTTTCATTAGAATCTGGGTTTCATTGGCGGATTTCTCAAGGTGTCAATTTCCTAGTGAGATTTGATCCTTTTCTTGTTTTTCTGGAGAGAAATCGAGATTAGGTGATATTTTTCTAGTTGAGTATCCGTTTGCCCAGAATTGGAGTGAAGTCTCAATTAGCATTGGAAAGGGAAAAAGATCTGAGGAACTCTCTAATTTTCTAGGCAACTACGCGATTTGGGTTTTTTTAACTGCGTCGTAACTTGAGCTGGATCCTGGTTTGCTATTTTTTTTTTAATTGGAGACTTGGAAAGGTTGTAAAACTGATCCTTGCCTTTGCCACCTTCCTTCCATGTTTTAATGGTCGGTCTCTCCTCTTAGTGCCTACGATTTATTGTCTCTCAACTTTACGTAGTGGGGCCGAGTTTGGTCTTCTACTAACATGACCAAATCACCTTAAACTAGTTCCTTTCAATTTGTTATCTATCAGGGCTATTTTTGAACTATCTTTAATGTGTTTGTTTCTAACTCTATTTGTAATGCCCCAACCCGGAAGTGGGCCCGTAACGTCACTGATTTTTTTTTTTTTGAAACTAATCTCAAGGTTCTAACTGGGTCGGATCAAAGGTTAGGCCTAGAAACAAAAGCCACACATGAACTCAGCTGGTGGACTCGAACATATACCATAAGCCTACAAAAAAAAAACACAATCACAAACATATAATTCCATAAATGAATTATTATTAAATCACAACCAGAGTAGCTACGGAACACACAACGATTTAATATATCACATCAACACAAATTAAGTACCACACATGGTACTTTACAAAAACATATGGTTCAAAAAACCAAAAGACAAAGATAGCGGAATTCCCCTTAGTGGGAATCCCAAGGCAACGCAGCAGCTTATCCATCCTAAGCTTCATAAGGAGGGTTCTCCTCCTCGGGCACATCTCCTGAAATGTGAGTGCTGTGATGTATTAAATCGCTGTGTGTTCCGTAGCTACTCTGGTTGTGATTTAATAATAATTCATTTATGGAATTATGTGTTTGTGATTGTGTTTTTTTTGGGTAGGCTTATGGTATATGTTTGAGTCTACCAGTTGGGCTCATTTATGGCTTTTGTTTCTGGGCCTAACCTTGGATCTGGCCCAGTTAGAACCTTGAGATTAGTTAAAAAAAATAAATAAATTCAGTGACGTTCTGGGCCCACTTCCGGGTCGGGGCGTTACAACTTGGTATCAGAGCTCTGGGTTCTGCACTCTGAGTGTGTGGGCTTACTGCCTTCCACTGGATTAATTAGGTCGAGCCGAGGGCGGCTCTGGGCTTTAGGGGTGTGGATTGTGATATCCTGACCCATGAGCCAGAGGCCAGACCCTAGATAGGAAGATCCAAGTGAAACTGGGCCCTGTTGGACGGGCCAACAGAGTGGGCCGATCGGATCCGACAACTCAGCAGTGGGTGGGAGTTGTGGAAAGTCCCACATCAGAAGTTGAGGAGTTTGAGAGGGGGTTTATAAGTAGCCTTGCTCCCTCAAACCAGCAAGACGCGTTTTGGACCCGGACTTGGGCTGGGTCCGATCCAAAAACCTGTGCGGGCTCGCGGTTGTACACGTGTGTGCGAGTGTGCACGTGTGGGCCCAAAGCTGGACAGTATCTTGCTGGGCCGAGCCTCAAGCCCTTTTTTATGAGTCGGGCTATTACAAATCTTGGTCTCATAGCTTCAGCTCAAACTCTAGGATTGTGATGGGTTACAGCATAGTTGGAATTATTTTTGGATTAGAACTGCAGTTGTTATTGACATTTTCTGTTTTTGTGATACAAATATGTCGAGCAACGTAGAGTATACCGAGTTGTGGGACAGAGGGACCCCTAGTTGTGCCAACATTGCGGTTTGGCAAGCTGGAGTTGCGGGAAGAGGAAACCAGATCTATAGGACAGCTAGGGGTTCCTCTGTCCCACAACTCGGTATACTCTACGTTGCTCGACATATTTGTACCACAAAAACAGAAAAATGTCAATAACAACTGCAGTTCTAATCCAAAAATAATTCCAACTATGCTGTAACCCATCACAATCCTAGAGTTTGAGCCGAAGCTATGATACCAAGATTTGTAATAGCCCGACTCATAAAAAAGGGCTTGGGGCTCGGCCCAGCAAGATACTGTCCGCTTTGGGCCCACACGTGCACACTCGCACACACGTGTACACCCGCGAGCCTGCACGGTTTTTGGATCAGACCCGGCCCAAGTCCGGGTCCAAAACGCGTCTTGCTGGTTTGAGAGAACAAGGCTACTTATAAACCCCCTCTCAAACTCCTCAACTTCTGATGTGGGACTTTCCTTCCACAACTCCCACCCACTGTTGGGCTGTCGGATCCGACTGGCCCACTCTGCTGGCCCGTTCGACAGGGCCCAATTTCACTTGGATCAGCTTATCTAGGGTCTGGCCTTTGGCTCATGGGTCAGAATATCACACTATTGTCTAGGGTTGATCCACTCATCCAATGTAACATATACATCTCCGCTTGTCTTAACTTTGTCTATTTGTCTTTTCTTCATTATTCAACACTTTATTCCATAGAGCATTAAAGATCTAATGACTCTTTTATAAAATCATCCTTTTACGGAGCTATTGTTCTTTTATTATCGTAATATGATGACCATCATCTTCAGTTGTAATTTCTAACTTTTTTCCCTTTCTTAATTTTTAAGGACATGGATGTTTAGTCATATCAATTGGATGAAGAAAATTTTGTCTAGTCTTTACATGACAAATATGTTAATTCATATATCCTCTTTCATATAGTTGGTTCTTTTGTAACTCTAGATGATACACTTTGCATTGTTATGTACTGGAGATAATATACCTGATACTAAACCAGATGTTCTTTTATTCTGATTTGCCTTTTCCTTTGCTGCAATTGACAGTTGGGACAATTCCATTATTTGAAATTGTGTTTTCAAGATGTGCAATTATCTTGATATTGTCATTTTTGTGGTTGAGAAAGACTGGACAGCCAGTATTTGGACCAACACAGATAAGGAAACTTTTAATAGCAAGAGCTGTAACAGGATGTCTCTCACTGTTGAGTTTCATTTATAGGTCAGTGATGCTTAATTCTTAGTGCCTAAAACTATTCATAGTTTTGATATTGAGCTGGTTTATAGTTCGATATGTTAAACTTGTTACATTAGCTTCTTAGTTTTATACCTCTCTTTTGTAAGCTTGATAGTCTTATCCTTTAAGTTGACTCACTGTACATGAGGCTTACTAATATCATGCATCTCTCTTTCAAGTCTCTGCATTGCCACACTGAAGAATGAGGGATATCTCTGTCCCAGCAAAGGTCATGTATAGGATGTCACAAGGGGAAAAAAGAAGTTTCCGGTTTGTGGTGGGTCGGACTTGATTTTCCAAGTCATGTTTGCTGAGTATCTGAGACACTAAATCCACAATTTTCTGTAATAATGCTCTAGATATATGAAATACTTAATAAAATAATGAAAGCTTAAGGGCCTCATTGGTATTCAAAATTTGGAGGTGGAACTTGACAAGTTCTGTTCAAAATCTATTGTTCGGTTCATCTTGAATTTTGTAGATGGGAATTTTTAAAATTCTAAAAGTTGCCAAAATTTTGGAATTCCAAGCTCTCTTAAAAAGCTGTTATTTCTGAAATTTCAGAAGCTGTCTTTTTGTATTATGATACCTTTAAGATGTTTTTGGTGCATGGTGTTGGGCTTTCCAATACACATTATGACCCACTAACAATGTTGGGTATGGGTATGTTTTATCACTTAAAAAAACCTTGATCAGAACAATTCAAAATGACAATAATAGTTAATGATTAAAAAATAACTTAAAGTGATTAAAATGTGAGGAGTTAAAAGACACCACTGGTTGAATTTTATTATTATTATTATCATAATGGCAGGTATTTACGGTTGATTATTATTGTTATTTTTTGTTTTGAGTATAGTTATTAATGATGAATGTAATCATTTCCCTATATGATTTTATATATTTTCTTTACATAATGGTGTTATTAGGTGGGCCCATAAAATGTCAATTTTATTTATTATTTTTTTCGATTTTGTGCTTATATTTTTACTCAATTTTAATTTAAATAAATAACAAGAGTTGTTTGTGGGCTGAAATGATATCTTATTTTAATAATGTGGTCACGTGCAAATCATTTGGACTTAATGATGAGGCCCATGAACCTGATACGTAATGTTGTTAAACAAATTTTTGCGTGACTTGTGTTTTCAGATAAGTCTAATGCTAATGTTAAAATTATAAAATCATTGGAATTTTAAAATTCTGATGTCCAATTCCTAGACTAACCAAATCAAGAACTTTAACAGTTGGAATTCCTTTAATTCCAGAATTTGTTAGGATTCAAAATTCTAAAATTCTAAAGGAAAATTCTACCAAAAAGGCCCTAAGTATTTTTTTTGAGACCTAAAAAGGCCCTAAGTATTTCTTGGCACAATTTGAAAACAATGCATGTTTTAATCTTGATTTTGTGATTTGTGCACAAAGGTTGATTGTGAGCTATAGTCAATTATTCAACATGTTGGGCTAGCATAAGACATTTACCAAATGGGTAAAACCCATGTTCAATACAAATTTTAAGAATGACATTTTAATCCATTTGTTGTACCAAATATGATATTTTTATCCATGACTACAAATAGAAGAAAAAGTATTGTGGTACCAAACATAGAATTTTCCAAAGTTGATGATATTGAATATAAGCCTAAAACTAATATTGTTGACATTGAAAACTATTTGTGATTGAAGATTTGTAAATTTTCCCATCTCACAAACATGCCCTTAAAGTGATAAAAAATTGGGGAGCATAAAGAGATGGCTTTATGAACCATCAAGATGTTGGTAGGCTCCATCTGCAAAGGTGGAGCTTTCCAACAATCCTATTATGTGAGACCCACTTGGGCCAATATGTAAGGGTATGAATGGGTGATCATTTTCTTAAAAGTTTTAGGTTGATTTCTTGTAGTCTTTTAAATGAGTAGTAGATTTTTTTATAGTGCTAGAATTGAGTATAGAAGATGAGGGAGGAGAAATAGGGGGAAAGTGGGTGGAGGGAGAGGGTGCATATGGGGGGGAGAGCATTATTCTTTCGGCATTAGGCTTTCGGCATTATTCTTTCTGCATTAGGCCTTCTGCGTTAGGCTTTCCGCACTAGGCTTTCCACATTATTCTTTTCACATAAGACTTTTTCGCATTAGGCTTTCTGCAATAGACCTTTTGTATTATCCTTTCCGCATCAAGCCTTCCGCATTATCCTTTCCACGTTGGGCCTTTCACATTATCCTTTCCACATTGGGCCTTTCACATTATCCTTTCCACATTAGGCCTTGTGTATATCCTTGCGCATCAGGCCTTTCGTATTATCCTTTGCGCATCAGGCCTTCCATATTATCCTTTCCATATCAGGCCCTACGCATTAGACCTTTTGCATTATCCTTTCCAGCATTAGGCCTTCTGCAATAGGCTTTCCACATTATCCTTTCTGCATCAGGTCTTCTGCTTTATCCTTGTTGCATCAAATCTTGCACATTATCCTTTCTTTCTGCATTAGGCTTTCTTAGGCCTTCCACATTATCTTTTTTTGTCAAGCCTTCTATATTAGGCCTTCCGCATTGTCTTTCTGCATAACACTTTTTGTATGGATCCTTTCCACATGGATCTTGAAATCAGACTGGGATTGTCACGACCACATCGCGATAAGCCAGCCATACCTTGTTGCATCAAATCTTCCAAATTAGTGAAATATGTACTTGGTCTTGTGGTGTTGATACCAAAACAATAATTGAGCACAAATACATACACCTTGACAATAATTTCGAGAGAAATGCATTTATTATGTTAACAATCAGGACATGAAGCAGCCACTATATGATGTTATCATGTATGTTTCTTATACAGTAAAATCTAAGCTAAGAACTTTGTTACCTTTTTTTTTTTTTTTTTGCCTTCTCGATATATAGAAGACTAATGGAATGTTCTCAATTTGTTCTACAGCATCAAAAACCTACCACTGCCTAATGTTATTGTATTGAGCTTTACTACTCCAATTATGGCGTCTATTGTTGCAAGAGTCATTTGGCATGAGAAATTCAGTCTTGTAGATATTGGGGGTAAGTTGGTCATATGGTATCATGTACAACTGAAATGTCCTCTTTTATGCGCCGTTTTTAAGCTGAATAGAACATGTGCTTCAGACTTTTGCTTCACTATCAACTTTGATCTGTGTATGTGAGAAGGTGGCCCTTGGCACGACTTGATTGGTGTGTATGAGAGGAGGGCCTTGGATATGGAGTCATCATTATTATTCCACGGCATAGAGATAGATTTTGTTCCAAGGCAAAAATTATAAATACCATACATATATACGGACATTTTTATATAAGCTTGAATTCAATGAGCCAACAATTGAGGTCAATTTGATAGGATGAAGGACTATAGAAAAAGCTGAAAACTAATCATCTGAAACTTGGATGAGCTCTTTATATATTCATGATCAATGTGATTTTCTTGACAAAAAAATTGGTCAACGTCATTTTTTTGGAAAAGTCAAGGTGGACTATAGTTAATATCATATTCATGCATGGATCTTTCTAGTGGCTCATCATATAGTAGGCCTCACATGCAGTGCAAAAGTTTAGAGATCAAAATTACTAATTTAAAGCCTTCAAAACTGGGGGAGCTTAAGACATGGCTTTCGTTGATATAATCAATGTGATTTATTGGGCCTCGTATTCATATATAGTCCTATACAAAGGATCCATCACAAGGAAATAAAGTGGGCCCACATATGGTGCAAAGGCTTAGAGATAAAAATAATAATTTAAAGTCATCAAGTTTAGGGAGCTTTAAAAGCATGGCTTCATTGATTCAATCAAATTGGTACTCATGATTGCATAAAACCTCTTCTGTACAACCGAACGTTGGGTAGCTTAATTGGTTACTTCTCGCCTCAAGAAGTGAGAGGTTGCTAGTTCGAGTCCTAGCGGCGTAAGCTGAGGGATGTCCTATGTGGGTGTGGGCCACTCTCCCGAGGGGTCTAGGGGGGTCCTTGCCTCGTGGTGGTTCACCTCGGTTATCAGAAAAAAAAAAACCTCTTCTGTACAAGTCTTATCTTTACAAACTGATTGCAGAAAACCTTTTATGCACGCCTATGTTCTTAACAATGTCAAATACGCTTTTTGAAAATGGAAAAATGTTGTGTTGCCATTCTTGCAAGTGGAAAGTGTCAGAATTTTATCTTTCAGTAAAAAATAAAGTGTTCATAATATTTAACGGACTGGTATTTTTTTAACAGTAATGGGGAAGTCTATCATACCTTCTAGAAAAATAAGTGTCTCATAAATCAGAAAGTAGATACAACTAAGTGACCTATACTATCTGCATTTACAGACGTGATATTGTTGTTGTCGTATCATCACGGCCACTTTCCCATATATCTGTGATCAACATCTTGTGTTATGCTCTTCCATTCTTCTCTGTCCTACATTTGTCACGCCACAATCCATTCCTAGCATGTCTCCTCTTAGTCTCGTCTATTCTTTGAACGTTACTTTAAGAGAAGTTTTTATCTGCTGTCTTAATTGTATAAGAAAATTAGTGTTTGGAAATAACCTGTCATATTTCACCCATTTTTTAGGTTTAGCTTGCAGTATGTTTGGCCTTCTGTTCATTGTCCAATCGATGCCTATTACACAAGGTATGATCCTATGAAGGTAAACTTGTTCTTCTATGAATCATAATGTTCTTGGTTTTATGTTGGTAATGTCTACATAATCAGTGCATATGAATGCCTGTGCAGTTATTTAAAATAGTTTGGCTTGCTTGTATTGCATGATGCGTAGGAATTTGGTTGATTAATTTACTGAAATATGACAGACATTGCTAAACTAAATAGAAAATTAACATTTGTTCTTTTTTGTCCGTATGATCTTTATGCTCAGCTCTGCTGTTAAGTAGGATTTATCTGAGAAGTTAAAACTGGGTAGGATTTTATATTTTTTGTCTTTTTTCATTTTGTTAAAGCTGAATGAGTGGAAAAAATCTCTATTGAATTAGTGCTTGAACATTACCTTTTTCTTTAGACCTGTGCTGTGTACTGCAGTATTTTTGTGTGTTAGAGATGGAGGTAGGAGATTAGTTGGCATTTTCCAGTAATGCCCTTTGCTTTTTTACTTAAAGGCAAGGATATTATAGTCTTTTCAAAGTTAAAAAATGTATTTTATGTTAGTAATCCTTACCTTTTATTCAAAAGCAAGGGTACTATCATCTTTTTAGACTTTATTAAAATTAAAAAATACAAACAAAGAGAGGAACATAGAGATGAATGGAAAGGAACTCTAGAATCTTTGAAGGCAAATCATTGGATGTTAATGATCTCTTTTAGATGGCAAAGTGGAGACTTTGTGTGCGGCTCCTTTCTAGTACCGAGTTTAAGAGTTAGCAACCGTTGGGTCTTCTATTGTCTTGGGAAGGGTGTATGAGCAATTCTAGTTGGCAAAGGAAACCAGAGGATAGATGGGTTCCACCAGTTCGGGGTGTTATGAAGTTTAAAGTGGATGGGGCTGCAAGGGGGAAACCAAGTCCAACATGAATATGAGGAGTATTGAAGAATCATGAGGGCCAAACGATGGTCATGTTTAATGAATCATTAGGTATTAGAGATTCAAATGAGGTAGAAATTCTTAGCATAAGGAGAGCTTTGGCCATATGGAAAATCCATGGGCAAGGAAAACTTGTGATTGAAGGGGACTCGGCAAATGCAATCAAATGGGCTAAGGGAAAAAGGCGTCCCCCTTGGAGATTGATCACTACCAGGGAGATTAGAGCCTTGGTGACATGGCTTGATGTATCTTTCGTTCATATTAGCCGTTCAGCTAATGGTGTGGCAAACTACTTTCCTAAGTTGGGAGTTGATAACGGCTTCTCAGGAGTTTCTTCCTTTGACTTTAGAGGACGACCATTTGATTGCATATTGATTTGAGGGGATGTTTGTCATCAACTATTTTATTTGTATTTTATGATTCTTCTCTTTGTTCTTTTCTTTTTAGGTCTATCGTTTTAGATCTTTCTTTTTTGTTGTACTTGTATCTTTGTTATTGCTAAAAAGAAGAAACGAAAAAAGGCTATGGAAAAGGTAGCTGCTGCTAAAGTTGGAGTTATTATTATTATTATTATTATTTTCTTTTGTTACATTTACTCTATCGATACTTGAATTTTAAATACTATTTTTGTTTTTAATTAAAATAGGTACAAAGTGTGTATCCATACTTAATTTTAAAAAGCATTGTTTGTCGTAATTAATTATAAATTAATGATATTGATAATGTGATATGGAGTTATCTGTAAGTATTTTAATTTTCTACAATTATAGTTCTTATATCATGTTTCTTTTTCCGAAATGAAATGTAATACCCTGCCCCAGAGGGGGTCTATAGTGTGGAGTGTGCCTATGGAGAAAAAAGCCGACATTTCTAGTTGCATTGGAAATTCCCTAATATATAAGTGGTAGCCTTCCTTCTTCTAGCATGAGGCCTTTTGGAAGCAACAGTGGGCTGAATCGCCAATTGAAAGCCATGTGGGCCGTGTGTGAGGCCCAGAGCAGACAATATCATGCTAGCGGGAAGAGTCGTTACATGAAATACCGAGACGAGCAAAATATCGAAACTTTCCATTCCGGTGGCAAATCAAAGTAGCCTCCAAAACAAAAGTGACTACTATGGGAGGGATACTTCATGATTTGAAGGGGGATGTGAAGGCATTTTTTGTTGGGCTGGTGGGGGGTCTAAGGAGTGCAGCGAAGTGGGATTTCTAGGCATCAAAGATGAAATTAAGATCTTTAAGAGGATTCTCATAGAAGACTCGACATAGAAGGAGATTCATAAAATGTTCTAAAGTGGGCAGAAGGAAAGAAAAGAGCACCATGGAAATTCGTGGCTTCACCAATGGAGATGACTACGTTGATAGGGGGCTTGGGAATCTCTTGTTAAACATCTTGGATCTGCAGGTGAGGTGGCATAGTTTTTGACTAAGAGTTGTATTCTAAGGGACAAGCCTGTACATTGATTTCTTATTGGACTTTAACTAATTTTTTGATGTGGCAGTTAGAGATTGCCTTCTTTTTGTAAGAATGTGAAATGTGCTAGATTTGTGCTGTACATTTGATGGGGCCTTCATCTTGAGTGTTCCATCCTGCACACCTGTAAACTCTTAATCATTAATGAAACTTTTATTATCTTTCCCTAGATAAAAAGAAAAAAAGAATAAAAGAAGGCTCTACAGATCGTAAATTTTCTGTATCTTTATCATTATCAACATCGTCCCAGCTATTCCCATCTGTCTCAGTTTGTTTGCCTCTTATCTTTTCTTGTCACCTTATTTCTTTCCCATAGAGAACATGCAAGCATTTTATCCAGATGTTAGAGATTTTATCTAATGAACCATTTTCAAGAAGCTTTCTGCTTCATTTTTTTTTAAGACCTAAGGTATCTAGGTGTCTCACTTGACTAATCCTTGGAGCATTGTGTAAACCTTCCAATCCGTACACGCAGGTTACAAAACAATGGGGAGTGGCCCTTTTTGTGTTGAGGGGGACTTGATCCAAGATTTCCTGCAAACAAGGGTGGGTTTTGACT
The DNA here is from genome assembly GCA_013350335.1 of Chimonanthus salicifolius. Taxonomy (NCBI): domain Eukaryota; kingdom Viridiplantae; phylum Streptophyta; class Magnoliopsida; order Laurales; family Calycanthaceae; genus Chimonanthus; species Chimonanthus salicifolius. The sequence goes on along the minus strand of CM023542.1, from coordinate 1,032,374 downwards.
ATCAAGCCAACCCCTCAGGGTTAAGCTTTCTGTTCACTTGATATTGTATTTTATGTGAATTTATTTCTAGTTCTGCGAAACACACACACACACACACACACAGACACACACACACATATATATATATATATATATATATATAAACTTGGTTAGTTTGGATGCTGGTTTTTTTTTTTTTCCATGGTATAAGTTAGTAAAGTTTGGTGTAGCAATTCATTTTACAACGAAGTGAAAGAAGAGTGTTGGTGCAACCAATTTCTAATTTTAATGTTTGTAGAAGTTGCTGAAAGGCTTCAAATTCTGAACATTAATTCCATGACCACGATCTAACAAACCTTGTAAATGTGCAATTCTGCAGAAAATGAATTCATTTTCTATGGAAAGTGTGGCATTCAAATGTTCATTAGAATCAATTGCCTAATATTTTTCTTGATGGTGATCAGAAATAGTGTATATGTACTTGAGGATGTGCTACTGACTGCCTTTTATTATGAATTAATGCATAGGTAGTTTCAAATATTTCATTCCAAATTAGCACCATATGAACTTAGAGGCTCATTTTTTTCATCTTTGTGCCATTACTTTTTATCCCCTTGAAGTGGGTGTCATTATCTATACCATTCAGAATGAATGTTACCACATTTTTTCCTTTCTTTCACATTTGCAAATCTGACGTTGATTGTGTAGGGGGCTTAACTGAAGCTGGTGAACCAAGTAAAGCTTACATTGTTAGAGGATCTCATCCTGTTTATGCGGTAGTAATTGGTTTGTTTTTTTCAACTACTGCTGGGATCAGCTACTGTCTTATCCGAGAGGCAGGAAAAGCGTCTGATCAACCAGTGTATGACCGTGATCTATATAGAACTTTTATAGTGATATATTTGTGTCCATTGCTTGACTTAGTTAGAGTGTCTCTCTCTCTCTCTCTCTCTTCCCCAAACAAGAAACTGGAAATCCTTCTTTTGTGTGTATGTGGGGGTGTGTGTGTTTGGGGTAGGGGGCAGGGAATTAAATGTCTTCTCATGGTTTTCTCTTGAGTGCAGAAATTAAAATTTTTCCCATGAAACCTTGAATTCCATAGTTCTAATGAAAGTGTACTATATAGTCAAGTACTGTTGTTCCTTTGCTTGAACCAAGCTCAAAACCGGTGAGCCCATCATAATGAATGGGTTTGAACACATATCAGCCTGTCGGGTTGGTCTCGGCTAAATTCTTGAGCCCGTTTATATAAGCGTTCTGACTTGCGCTTTTGCAAGAATCCTGTGAAAGCCATCAAGCTTTTAGGCTTGCTTAGCCATTATACGTGTGTGTGTGGGTGTATACCTGGGCCATTTTTCTTTTTTAAAAAAATATTTTGAAATTAATTAAAAGATTGACTGTGTGAAATTGATAGTAGGCATGATGAATTATGAGTGGAGCAAAACTTTATTTCTAGTTAATTGATATTAGTGGTCAAAGTCACTAGGCATTCTAAAAACTCACAAAGACAAACACCTGGTGACTTTGACGACTAAAAAACAAGTTTCTAGAAATTGAGTTTTGATTTCAAATTTGGTCCACTTGTAGCTCAACATCTATTTTAAATTTGAATGGTTATCTTTAATGGTTTTAAACAGGTAGGCTTGGGCTCAGTATTTTCTCAAATGGGGGAACTAAGGCTTTAACCTTGCAAAGCCCGATAGGCTTTCGACGGGCTCAGGCTTCCATAGAGCATAGCCCAGCCCGAACCTGGCCCATGAACACTTTTAAATACGTTTGGGCTTTGTTTTGGCTGAGGGAAGCAATTAAAAAATGAATATATTCCCACCTATGGTTCCCTACTATCGGTTAGGTCTCCAAAGAAGTGTTTTACACTCCCACCCCACCCCCCCCCCCCACCGCACCCCCCCCCCCACCCCCCCCAAACACCAAGGCCTTTAGGAGATCTTTTATTGTTGAAATCCATGATCAATTTGATGTGCACTATTTGCATGCATTGGGAAGTTAACATGGCAATGGATATTGTAGCATAGTGGGGAATTTGTTGTGATAACTTGATGGTTGACATACTATCTTGTTTGACATTACTTTGGACATGGTCTTGTACTTTTTTCCATATTATTTTTTATCTTAATAATAAAATTTGCCATTATTCAAAAAATTCCAATCACCAATAGAAGCATTTTTTCCTCATATATTTGGGGTCGACATCTCAGTTTTACTTTTCCACTCTATTATATTCTCCTAATTCACAATGTCCCTTTTAACTTCATCCATCCAAGGCTTTTTTTTTGGTGGAGTCCTCCCAGTCACTTCTGTGTCCAACCCTTCAATTCTTTATATTGGAGCTATTTTTGGTATTCTATGTATGTTTCCAAACCATCTTATATGGCACCCCCTCAACTTTTTGTTGTTTTGTCTAGCCTTTAAGTATCCTTTAATGCACACATTCATGATTCTTTCTTTTAATCTTGCTCCAGACATCCATCTAATCATACACATCTTTATCACCATGTCTTTATTTGCATGCATTTTCTTCATTATTCAACCTTTATCATCCATCTTATAAATTCAACCCTTTTTTGTAAAGCGGCCTTGACTAAATTGGTTATTTATTGTATGTTGCCTTTTGAAATGGTGGTGGGGGCCATGGAGAAATTGTAGAAATTACACAGGGTTAGTAGATAGGAGTAATAAACGTCTTGTGAAATGGGAGAAAATTTGAAGTCAAAGGATGTAGGAGGGTTGGGTTTGATCAACTTCTGAACAAGGAATCATTCTTTTTTTGTGCAAGTTGTGTAGGATTGGTCAGGTCAAGAGACGAGTTCATTATGGTAGAGGGTTTCGGCTGGCTTGATATGGAGTAGAAGGGTTTGGAGTTTGGAAGGATGGCATTGGGGAGGAGTGGAGAAGGAAAGCTTCTGGGTAATCGAGAGTTTGAGACCTTATACCTTATTTAGGTAGGGTGAGTAGGTTGTGGTTTTCCATTGGTAGAAGTGATAGGGTATCTTCCTAGAATGATATTTAGGTGGGGTCTTGGAAACTTAGAGAGGTCAGGAACAAGTTGGCTTTAGTGGAGGGTAGGTGAGGTGTTAAGAGGGAATTTGGCATGGTGATAATGTTGGAGAATTTAAAATTTAATACAAATTTTATATAGGAGTGGATTTTTTTTTTAAATTAATGGTTAGTATCATTCAAAGAAGGAAGGGAAAAATCCCAAAAAAATACAGAGGGTACCAGCAGTATAATCATTCAGCCCGGGGCAGCACAAGGATAGAAGAAATCATATGACAAAATAGCCCACATCCCAGGCTAGGCAACAGGCCAAACAACAATAAGCACGTTTGAGCACCCAGATCCCAAACAGATTCCAGCACTTGTTCTGGCAAGTACAGCAGTTTTCTGAGATCCACCTCGAAAGCCTTTGAAAGTCATCAGGCTTGTATTTGACTATCAGAACCTCCCGAGCTTGTATCATCCTAATAAGGTTCTTAATGACATTAATGTGAATGTGGTAATTCCACTTAGCAGATGAGCAGCAGAGGAGTGGCATGGAAAGCTCAGCACTAAGTTGCAGCTGATCCAGAGGAGCCTTGATCTTGCCAAGGAGCACCAAAGAGCATTGAATAAAGAGCAAAATAGATGAGTTTTACCATCTTGCCCATTATCAGCTGTGGCCTGAAACCCAATATTGTCAAAATCGCACGATTCACGGTTCGAATCATGCGATTCAACTCAAGTCGGTGGCTTAAACGATACGAATCGCATGAAAAATCTGAAAGTGGTGAATACAACTCGTACGATTTGCGATTCAATCGCATGAATTGTTAGCTCTTGCGGTTCATCTGAAAGTGGCTTTTGCGCTACTTTCCTGCAATCCTGCCTTCTTCGAATCGCTTCTGTCTCTTCTGATCTGCAACCACTTCTCCCTCTTCTTCTTCGTCGTCGATGATTTCTGAGACTTCTTTCTTCTTCCGATGCTCTTGCAATCGTTTTTTTTTTTTTCCTTTCTTTCGTTTATCTCAAACTATGCAAAAACATATTCCATTGCATATCCTACTTTAAGTTAACTTCGCAGTTCCTCGGACATTGATCGTCTATGGTGGTCATGGACAAGTCAAGGATGGACCATGAATAGAACATGGATGGATGGTGGACAACTTAAGGATGTCATGTAGACAGACCCTGGATCGATCATGGATTGATTAGGGATTGATCATGGATGGATTGTGGACAGACCATGGACAAGTCAAAATGGATTAGGTATAGGTCAGGACAGATTGCAGATGGATCACGAACGGGTCAGGGTAGGTCATAGATGGGTCAATACGGGTCTCAGACGGGTTAGGATAGATCATGAACGAGGCACAGACAGGATTAGCTATCGAACAGCTATGTTTGTGGGTCAGAATAGATCACAGAAAGACACAAATGGGTTAGAATTTGATTGTGGACGGATAAAATATGAGACACAGATGGGTCAGAATTGGATCACCTATCCACAACTATGACCACGGTGCAGATGGGACATGGATGGGTTTGAAACTGATAGAGGATGAGGCATGAATGGACTCGCGGATGAGTAGCGATCAAGTTTTATCAGATGACAATGAGGTCGTGATTAGGTTTGATCTACTGAAAACCAGGTCATGATTATGTTTGATCAGCTGGTGATCATTTTTGTGATCTAACTGGGATCAAGCTGTAATCAGGGTGCGATCAGGTCACAGGATGACTAAGTGCTTAAGTGTGATCAGTTTGGTAATCAGTGTGTGATAAGCTGGTGATCAAGGTGCAATCAGGTCACAAATTGGTTTGAACACAAGGCTGGAGCAAACCATTGATTGGGGGTGTTTGCAGCAGGTTGTGCATGACTTTGTTTAATTTGTAACAGTCATGGCTGACTGTGATCCAAGTGGCGTAGGCGATTATCCAGTTTGACTTGGCAATCCCCAAATCTCATTGTTTATGGACCACTTTGGTTTATCCTTTTGTTTTATCCGTCTGTGAAGCTTGGTATTGACTTATCTTGCTGTAGGAGCTTTTTGTTAATGCAATTGTATGAACCTTGTGTTCGTGTCACTTTTGTTTGGTTTGTTACATTGTGGGCTAATCATTGTTGCTATAGAATCTCTTATTGCCTTTAATTGAAATAATTTGTAAATGAAGCATGTGAAAGGTGATTATCTTTCGCTAATTTGTTACCCTCCTTGTAGGGTCACAGTTTTTGCCTTTGGCTTACTTGCTACTCCTGTTGCAGCAATATGTACTTTTGCCTTTCAGGTATGTTTACTATATGTGGAATCTTTTTTTGTTGGTATGAGCTAACGTAGCATTGGTATTGATTAAAAAAGGATTTTGAATTGGGTCTTGCTTGACCAAATTGCTCTAGTTGCTATCCACATGATAAGTTTCACTCAACTGTAATTTTGAACAAAACATCTCCCTATGATGCACTCAGCCAAATTAGTAGTGAGAGCATTAATAGAAGGATTGAGAATGTTTAGTTTATTTTTATGACCTTTTGGTGGAAGGTTATTTCATGGGTCTTGAATAAGTAAAAGAGCAGTAGAACATTGAATTTCATGCTGAAACAAATTAAATATCTAGGTTTGGTGATGCATGACACTAAATGGGATGAACCTAAATGGCTAAATTGATGCAAAACACAACATAAACAACAACTCTAAGGGACTAATGCAAATAAGAGGGAAAGCAATGATTATGAACAAACATGCTATGGCTGAAATTAAGATCTAAATCAATAATCAGAATTTAAGAATATAACTCTGTCACAAATAATCATGCAATCTTTGGAATTTAATATAAAAGATTATAAAAGATATTATAATTTTTTGTTTAGGCTAATGATATCTTGTAAATCTCTTACAGTGTTGCAATCCTAATCCTGAGTACACAATGAACAAATCAACATGTGTAACGGAGTTGAAAGCAAACTGCTCCTCTACATTTCACTTCTACTACTACTACTCAACAGAAGTTACACTTCTATTTTGTCCTGCAAATCTTCAAACAAATTTTCTCAAAAGCCTTTTTTCCACAATTTCAGATTTAATGTTTGGTTGATTCCTTGTCTCACTAATTAGTACAAGATTGTTTACCATCAACTACATGAAGGAATTTCATCTTGGATTCTTAACAATAAGTTGATCATGACTATTGCAAATAAGGGCTCATGGGACCCAAGTTGAAGCCCAACTCCAACTAGGATCTATGTCATCTGTACATACTTTTTTTACACTTGTTATTATCTATTCATTCATTTACTCTCTAAATATTGCCAATTAATTGCTTTGGGTGGGCTTGAGACAAATATAAATATATGTCGGCATTTGTCTTTTGTGTATAAATTAGATAGATTGGTAGTGATGTGGCCGCACTAGACCCACATGAGATGATCAAAATTAGACCTACAAGATGACAAGACCAAATGCCAAATTAGAAGTTCTATAAATATTTTAATTTTATATACCTAGGAGTCTTAAATTGAGTTATATTAGGAGTTTGTATTGAATTGGATCGAGAGTCCGAATCCTAGGAAAATTGTAATAGGACACCTCAATGGTGTATAGCTGTCACAATTTTCATTATTTTCCAAATTTCAATTTAAAACTAAATGCCAATGAATTTACTGCTGTTTTTCCCCCCTTTACTATTTTTCATTTTTGTTCCTCTAGCACATTGCATGGTTCTCAGTGCTATATATCTAAATAAATTCAAGAAGTATCAACCCTCTTTGCGTGCTGTCAGCCCCTTGTATTTGGTCTATTGCAGCATTTACTTCACATGATAAAATGTCTCTCTCAAATGAAATTAAGACATATTCCTCTATCGTGGAAATTTGATTGACAGATTCTATAATTTCCTATTTGTTGCATGTGGTGCTCATTCATTCTTAATGTTCGTTCCTGCAGGATTTTGTTATGCCCAATGTTTTCTCATTTCTTCTGATGGTTATTCTTGGTGTGTTGGCATTCTTTGCAGAGGTATTCCTTTGCAATTATTGCTGATATTTGAGAGTCTTATCTAATCCTCAATAGTCAAATACCTACTCATTTAATTTCTTGATTTTTCTCCTATTAAGCTCTTAAAAAGCCATACTGGTATTTCTGAATTTAACTGCTTATTTACTTCAGGTTTTCTTAGCACGGGGGCTTCAACTTGAGAAAATGAGCAAAGTTGCTAACATGCAGTACATCGAGGTCATTATGATACTCTAATTTGCTTACAAAGTTTGAAAAAAAAATAGAAGAAAAGTTACCTATCAAAAAAAAAAAATAGAAGAAAATTTTGCATGAATTTTTTTATTCCTTTTTACTAAATTAGATGGAAATGGGTTAGACTTCTATTTTCTGACCTGAATTTTGTGGAAAGTCATCCACTTTCAATACAGCACATGTGAATGACTATCCCGACCATCCAAATTTTGGCCTCAACAGGCACATGAACTATGACCTAAACTGTGCTGATCAATGATTCCAACCATCCAATTGGAAGGCATGAAATGGCCAGTTAAGAGAGGGATCAGCAAACCATATTCATTTCTATGCATTCTAAACAATGGGAACACAAAATGCATATATGTGGTGAATGAGTTGCTTTAAAGTTTACTCTGTAGAAGATGTATGAAAGATGTCAATGGCTTATGTGCTTTTCAAAGTGAACAATCTTCTGTTTTGCAGGCCTTTTTATCACAAATATGGGGCATTGCATTGTTGAGGCTGTCTCCATCTTTCAACAGGCTTGTCGGATGTTTCATTATTTTGGCTTCTGTTTGTAGCACTTTCTACTTTGGGCCTGAGAAGGAGATTGATTGATGATGGATACTTGGGTTATTACAGGCAAGCTATTGCAAGCATCTATTCTTTGCTGGGCCATAACCTATAATTTTTCACTTTGTGCAAAGCCACAGTCAAGCCATCTGGCTGCCCTTGGTTCAGAGACATGCGAAGGCATTGTAAATCTTATGTGGAGACCTCTGACACCCCGACTTGCTTTGCATTGATTATGGCTTCTGAAAGTGGTACGAAATTGTTCTTGTCGGAGGCCAATTTGGTGGCAGTAGTTGCAACTCAATTGGTAAAATTGGACAGGGGTGGTCTTTTTCATTCATATATAGAGAGTTGGTGAAGAGAGAGAAGCTGTGCGGAAAGGGAATGGAAGCTTTATTTGGTTGTACAAGAGGAGTCTTGCATTCTGCATTTTGTTCTGGCCTAGCTCCAGCGCTTGAGCTTGCAATTACATTAAGAACATTGAAGTAAGAACCATGTGATTAATTTATGAACGTGTGTTGATGCAAGTGGGAGGTACAAATCAACTATTTCAGGGCCCATTTCTTTCCCTATCTGTTTTCCTTCTACTCTTTTATTTGTTTCTGCCTCTGGGTATTTTTCCCTGCTGATGGACTGTTGGCTTGTAATAGCCTTTCTTTGAACGTCACTCATCATAAAAACCTAATTATGTATTTATTTTCCATGTGATCAACAAACTTAAATTAATGGGTTTTCCCTGCGTTCAAAGTAAATTACAATTCATGGTTTTTCTATAGAATGATTAGTGACCACTTTGGGTATCTATAGAATGAGGTGAAGTTTTTTTGTGTGCATTGAGATGATTGTAAGTGGCCATTTACTTGTAATGTATCCTCTATAATTTTGCATAGGAGGCCCTACCTGCTGAGTTAGGTCTTTCAATAAACTATCTAGTGACCATTGGGTATCCGATGATCTTTAGATCAAGGCACCTTGAAACATTTCTCATGATGTACGTCTCACTTTATTTTTTGGCCCAACTTGAGAATTTTAATGGAGCACCTGACTGAATCTCAGTTAATCTTTTTTCTTTTCCCTCTATTTTTCTCCTATGGTGAAAGAATGGTGCCATATTCGAAAATGGAAGCCCGGTAAAGGCAATAAGACCCGTTTGAAGGGCTTGTGCTATATACTGAAATGAAGCAAAAGGGCACTGGGATTGCTGATGGCCCTATAAAGAACCCAAGGATGTTAAGCTGCTATAGGGGGTCCAAGTGATAAAAAGGCTGTGCACGCCATCCTTATTCAATCTATAGAAATTGCGGTGGCGCAATTTACATTTCAGTTTCTTTTTTTTTTCCGACTGAAGGTGTTCAGATGTCTCACTTGACTAATTCTTTGGGGCACATGAAAATCTCTCAATCTGCACAGACCAGGTTAGTCTATGGGAGAGTGACCCTTTATTGGAGTTGAAGATATCTAGTTTTTCGAGGCATATGAAAATCTCTCAATTTGTACAAACCAGGTTAGACTATGGAAGAGTGACTCTTCATTGGAGTTGAACGTGAATCAAACTCGAGACCTCGCTTCATGAGATGAGCACTTTGATGGTCAGACCAACCCCTAAAAGTTATATTCTTTCCTTTAAAAGCCACTTATGCCTGTGCTTCTCTCATCTCATTATTTTCAGGATATTTTCCGTCTAAATAGAAAAACAGAACTGATCATTCGAAGCATGGTTTTTGTTAATTAGCGATTGTCTTCTATTTTGCCTTTTCAACCTTAAATATTTCAGAGAATGTCTTAGACAACATCAGAACCTGAAATTGGTAACATGTATACAGTGCAAGTAAATGGAAAATACAAATAATGCAACAATTTGAATCACAATTAATAATGTCTCACTACACAAAATGACGTCCCATACAGACACTCGATTTTTCTGCCTCTATACATTCAATTTCAAAAAATTGGGTGAAATTACCATTCTACCCCTTTATGTTTTATTCATCCGAATGAACTGTCAGTTCATTTTCAGTTCGTTCAGATCAATGTATTAATCCGAACTGAACAAATCAGTGTAATCACAGTTCGTTCGAATGAACGAGTCGAATTTTGTAAAAGATTGATATATATATGTTCATTCGAACGAATGAACATTCGTTCGAAAGAACAAAAATTATACTAAGGTGTTCGTTCTGATGAGTATATTCATTAGAACGAACTGAGAATGAGGTAAAAATTCGTTTGAACGAATTTATACGCAGGGAGTAGAATGATAATTTCATCCAAAAATTTGAAAACGGATGTGTAGAAGCATATTTTCCGAGTGTCTTTATAGCTCCCAAAAAGTCATTTACAATCTTGTATACAAAACAAATCACAATTTAATAAAAAATTGATCACATCAAGTATAAATGTAAATGCTTTCATTGTGTCAACCAAAACAAATTACGACTTTCTTCATACTATTATCATTTTTTTTTTTTAATCCTCTCTCTCTCACTGGATATGATTGTTAGTCCATATCGTGAAGGCACCGTGGTGCTGTAAAATTTGGGGTTCAAGCGAGAGAAGGGTGGGGAAGAAAAGGGAAAAATACAAAAGGGTGTGGTGTGCCATTGTTAAACCCTTATCATAAATGAATGGACTTGGATCACCTTCTATTATACATCTGAACCATTCATCCATATGATCCTACTCTACATGAGTCGTACTCCTAAAATAATTTTCATTGATTGATTTTAACTTGTAATGGAAGTAATTCTATAATGAATGGTGTAGAAAAGTGATAAATTTGAATCCACTTTGGAAAAACAAGTGGTATTTATGGACAATGGGTTGAATTTGAATGTAAGTTCAATTCATTGTTTTAATTTATATTTTAATGATTGTGGGTTAAATTTAAATGTTTACTTTTATATTTTCATGTTTTTTAATTTATATTTTCAATATGGGTCATCTGAAACTCCTACACCAACAATCATTCAGACATCTTGGATTGTCAATTGCACTCCGTGAAAGTGAGTAGTCTTATACTAAACATCCTATTGATTGCATCTTTTCCTATAATTCAAATTTTTATTCTATTAGACTTTTTTTTTGCATTCATGGATAATGTCTCTATTCCTTTGAGGCAGGGGTTTAAAATTCAATATCAGCCGATATATCGACTGATAACTCATTATCGACTGATATATCGGCCAATATTTTTCTCTCTCCTTTTTTTTTTAACAAAAACGGCCGATATTATGATATCGGCCGATATAATACGGCTGAGATATCAGCATATCGGCCGATACGAATCATATCGTATCTGTCGATATTCGGACCACTGCTTTGAGAGTTGATATCGCTCTTTGACAATCCATATTAGAAAACTGCAATGGAAGAAGACCCAGTTCCTTTCGAGAGCAATTATACATGGGAGATAACCACCTTATCTCATTGTAAAACTCCTATAAGATATAAATAGGTTTTCATACGAAAGCATAATCCCAATGGATTCATTGTTCAAAACAATGACCAATTAGCTGCTAAAAGATTCACTTAAGACACTTGAGCATAATCCAGTTGGCTAAGAACTCACTTAAAAAAATGGAGATCTTGTATTCAATGCACATTTAATTTCAAATTGCCACTTCCCGTAGAACTTACCCACTTTAAAATGAGAAGTAAGTTTACACATATCCCTGAGAATTAGTAGGACCCGACGCTGGATGCCTTGGTTAAAAAAAAATAGGCTCGGACTCGACGCCCATGTCTTTAAAAAGAAGAGAAATGAGAAATAAAATATGTAATGGAGGCTGAGTTCCCAAGAGTAGGAAGACAAGGGTCTCCTCGTTTTGATACTGAATACTGACAGACAACAAGAATAGCTTCGAGTCTTGACATGCATGAATGAAATTTATGTGAATTCTCTAATGAGTAGAGGAATGACTCTTCCACTCTTCTTCTACCTAGTGCTTACAAGGCATGAAAATGGCGGTACAAACCTCATGGAATGCCTCAAGTATGGCAGGTCGGCACTCCTCTGAATTGATAGACATGTAGCAATTCAAGAGGCAGCGAAGCTCCTTGGCCGCCTCCATCCTGTTTGAGGCTATAACCTCCATCATCGACCGCCGGAAGTCCTCCCTCGGCTCATACGACTCCTTATCCATGGCAATCATCACGATACATTTACATTCTTCCACCATCCTCTGCTTCTTCTTCCTTCCCCTGCCTATCTGATGATCCAGCCTCTCTTGAACCATGGCATGCGTAAGCCTCGACAACAGCTCTACTTCTTCTACTTCGCTCCTCCTCCTCATTATCGTCGGAAGAGGAGATGCTGAGCCGACAACTGCAACACAAGGACCCACATTTCTTCGGCTTCTGCCGGATTTCCTTCCTTCCTTCCCTCTGCTTCCTTCTTTCGTCCATGTCCTCGCCGCCTTTGGTGGGCTGTTGGCCTCTTGGGTTTATGCATCCCATCATTTATGTACAATTGGAAAGTGGGTTTGGTCCATTTTCTTTATAATTATTAAATGCAATTGAAGGATTGAGCAGACATTTGAATCTAGTGGGGCATTTGTTTACACCAGCAACTATGATGGGATGACCTTGCTCTTGACTTGCATTTGGTAATCTTGCCTCCAAAAGAGTGAACTGAGTGGTGCCTCCAAATCCATTTCAAATGAGTGTTGGATAAACTTTATCTCAGGTGGGGCTTTGCCCAGTTTTGGAAATATAGGGTAGCATGCGTGTTCCCTTCCTACTTTGGCAACTGTCTTGATATTTTAAGAGGAGAGGTAGGATTCACGTGAAAGTACTTGATAGATTGGGCTTGGGCTTCTCGATTGAAATTGGAATTTGGAGGACCAACTCAACCTGTGAATAATTTTTTTATTTCTAACATGGGTTTCTTCTCTTCGTATTGGAGGTGAGGCTAATCCCAAACCTCTCAATGCAGACACTGGTGAATCAATAAAGAGTAACCCTGGTCCAGAGGGGTTTGAGCGTAAATCGAATTCAAGACTTCCCTTCGTGAGGAGAGTTTATTGAACGTCAGGCCAACCTCCTATGGGTTAACTGGTGCATAAATTGAAACTTGTCATTTTTATTTTGGATAACATGGGAATCTCCACTCCACATTGGAGATGAGACTAATCTCACTGATACTTAGTCCATATAAATCCTTAGTTATCCCCTTTCACAATCGATGTAGGACTATTGTTCGCACCCCAACAATCCCTCATCGAACGAGACTCTCCGGCAGATAGAACATCGCTAATTGTCCCACTTGGCTAGGTGATTTTCACGAGTCCACATGTTGTGGCTTGGAAACCTGACTCTGATATAACTTGTTGGGGAAAACCATTATATTTTTCCTCTTTATGTGAATATAAATGGGCAAATTTAAAGAAAATAAAATTTGGATGACTCAAAATACAGTTTATTGATCCAATCAATATAACATTTAGTGTGCCTCTAAACATGATTACAACTTCTTAGAAAATTAAATTATCATCATTATTATTTAAGTCATTTATCCAATGTTCCTAGAAAACCATATATGTACTTTTAAATAGCCCTATGAAAACTTGAGGCATAGGGTGAAAGTGAATATTATTAAAATGTCTAATAAAATAACAAAACACTTAAATAATAACAAAGAAAATGCCAAGGCATGAAAAATTTGGAGATAGTTAGGAATATCCTCGTTGGGAGACCCTAGTACAATTTTTATATAATTTTAATTAACAAAAATACTCATTGAAAAATTCATAATTATCTCTTAATATTAAATTTTCATCAAAGACATTATAGCCATTAAATTAAAATATAACTAAGCGAGGTCCCATTATAAAAAAAAAAATTGGATGCGTCCCCTTATATATCGCAAATTTTTTTTTAGAAAATTGTGAAAAAATAAAAATTAATTAAATATAAATATGAAACTAAAAAAAAGTGAATTATATACATCTACTTATTGGGATTTATTTGTTACATATTCAAAAAAGTAAATTATATATCTACTATTGGGACCTCAGGTGGTGCTCCATCAAGTGTAGTCCTAGATGAAATCCTTAGGAGGCATTATTAACCTTCTTTTGGGGTCCCTCAAGCAGCAAACAGAGTGGCTCATTGTTTGGCAAAGATGAAGCCCTCGACACCTCTCTTCACCTCTGATGTTCCAACGCAAGCTCGACAGATTATCACTGATTGAATTGCCTTAATCTTTGTTAGATGGAGCTGAGAGAATCTAAGCTTTCTTAATCTTCAGAGCATGGATAAGCTTTACTATCTTCATATACCGAATAAATCTACAGAGAAGGACCTTTTGAAGTGAAATGAGAATCCAACTTAGAACTTTCATTTCCTAAAGTAGATTCCTGACCATTATTCTAATCTCTGAGTTAAGAATCTAAATTTTGTTGAAGAACTGTTTTCTATGCCAATGTCCTCCTTACTACAATGCCATTTACGTTTGTAATTTTGTCTCTTACAACATAAATATAGCTAGTCAGTTATCCCATAAATGAAAAACAATTTAACCATCAACGTAGAAAAGTATGTGATTAAAAAGAAAAATATAGTTATGGCCCACCGAATAAGTGATGATAGATTTGTTGAAAAGAACTTTCTTTTTAGTAGGTGAAGCTTATTTTTTGGGACAAAGTTTAAAGTTTCAAACAAACAAATTTTGACGTACTTAAATAACATAGCTTGATTAAGTGGATTAAAGAGATTTTTGTAGGATACATTCAACAAAAGATCTTTTTAATAAACTCATTGAGATTCCATCATATGTATGAGTGATAATTTCTCAATAACAACTGCTAAAAAAAAAAATAATAATAATTGAGAAACTCAGTCCCTAAATCACTTCCCTCCGTCGTAAATACTCAAACCGATTGATATACCCAGAGAGAGACAGAGAGAGAGTTTTAAATTAAATTAAAAACTATAGCAATGAAGAAAGAGAATAGAGAGAAGATATAGAATTATTGGAAGTCCCATTCTGGAGGCAGCAACCACCATTGAGAATAGGGAAAATATGGCTGTAAACCCTTTCATTTACCGGCTTTAACTTTGAAAAATATGGGCTCAGCCAGTTAAGGAGTCTCTTTATTCAAAAAACTCAAAATGTAGACCAAAATAAAAAAGTGTGGTCAGCCAAAAGACCTGACCGGTGAGGCCATGCCGGGACTCTTTTCCTGTACACAATATCTTAATGAAAAGATTACCACTGGAGTCGTAATTTTGAGAAGCCTGAGAAATACAAATACAGAAAATTCGCTTACAAATTCTGAGTTACCGAAGGTAAGAGGCTACAGGAGGCATGGCAGGTTATTTTCAAGGCTTTGTTCGCCAATCTTCTCTTAGTTGGACTTTAAGGTGTGAATATTTTCCACCTCACATACGGAAAACTATTTTCAATGAGTTGAGAATAGCATTATCCATGAAGAATAAGACTATTTAATTTTAAAGAGTAGGAATGAAAACAGTGAAATAGACAAATTTAAACTTGACTCATTCATGTCATTTTATTCTCATTATTTCCATTTAAAAAAAAAATAGAAAAGCTCCAACACTTTGGAAAAAAAAAAATGGTGTGAAAATGCACTATAAAATTTTAATAAGTTGGGAATTTTCTAATCTCCTGCCCCCCTCCTTACAAGCAAAACTCATCTATGCGCTCATTGAACATCCATATCCATTGCCGCCATCAACATGCAGAAATAAAATTGATCTTTTCCTTTCCTCGAGGAAATCTTCAGTTTGTCTCAAGGGAAACCCAAGAAATTACACGTGATGGAGGAGCCCAAACCATTCTTAAAATTTGACTACAGCTCTCCCTTTTTTTTATCATCATCATATCAGATTATCCAAAAGAGGAAAAAAAATTCGGCCCAGGCCCATGTCAAGCTACAAAAACACATGCACTAAGGTAATGAACACTACAATTGGGGCTAAATAGCTGAAATGGAAGAAGGAAATTGAAAAATGAGAGAGAGAGAGAGAGAGAGAGAGAGAGAGAGAGTGCAAGGCTACCAGGATGACCTTTGCTCTAGAAGATCTTGAAAAGCAGGCCTCCGTGCCTGGCGAAGAAAGGAGCGAACACAAGAGACTCCACAGCCATGAGCTTGATGAGAATGTTGAGTGAAGGGCCAGAGGTGTCCTTGAGTGGGTCTCCAATGGTGTCACCAATCACAGCAGCTTTGTGTGGGTCAGATCCTTTGGGGCCAAGGGACCTTGCATGCTCTGAAGCACCAGCCTGAACCACAATTCAGAAGAATTAGATAACACTATATTTAAACCTTTTAAAATGCAAAATATTAAGGATGTAAACATGCCAGTCTCAGTCAATTATCATTTTTACCCCAAAAAAACAAATTTATAATCAATCACTAGATCAGTTCTGCCATAGCCATAGAATGCCCACCAGTTAAGTTCATTTCCCAAATAGAGAGTAATAACCCATAGCCTGTGCAATGCCCGAGGCTACAAACCAAATGATACAATTACTACCATGGGTAGAGATATCAGCCGATACGCCGATATATATCGCCGATATAGGCCAATATTGATACGTTTTAAAAAAAAATAAGAGAGAAAAATATCAGCCGATATATCGGCTGATACCGAATTTTTCACCCTTGGTTACTACAGTGTCCACCTATTACAAAATGAGACTAGGCTGATTTGCGCACCCATTGTATAGGGAAACATTCACTTTCACGTTGCACAGAATCATAATGTCAAATCAATAGTTAATGCATTGGAAAAATATTAACACTTTTTTCCAACTATATCAAAATAAAATGCACTATATTTCAAAATCACAATAAATTACCGATGAACCCCAACCACAGTAAAATGCACTATATTCCAAAAGCATCATCTATGAACTTGAGTCAGGAGCATTTGTAATCCAAAAGCTAAAAAATAGGGACTAATTGAATGATTTGGCAGCTGTTGATTTTGAAAGCAAAGGCCTTAATTTCAACTTAAAAACAAAACCAATGCTTTAATATTAAACAGAGTACAAAACTTACTTCAATATACTTCTTAGCATTATCCCATGCACCACCAGTGTTAGATGCAGAAATTGCAATCTGTAGATCAAGAGGAGAAAAACATCACTCAATACAATTTTTTTTTTTTTTTTGGTAACAGATCAAATCAATAGATGTTACTGACAACAAGGAGACTTCAGAAAACAAAATGGAGAGTACAAATTAACCCTTATACCTGTACACCAGAAACAAGGGAACCTGCCAGAACACCAGAAAGGGTTTCAACACCAAAGAAGGTGCCAACAATGAGTGGTGTCAGCATGACCAATGCACCAGGTGGGATCATTTCCTTGATTGATGCATCTGTGGAGATCTTGACACAAGTAGCATAGTCAGGTTTGGCAGTTCCTTCCATCAACCCTGGGATGGTGTCGAATTGTCTACGAACTTCTTCCACCATCTTCAAAGCAGCACTGCCAACACTCTTCATGGTCATGGCAGAAAACCAGTATGGAAGCATAGCACCCACAATCAATCCAATAAAGACTTTGGGGGTCAGAACATCTACTGTTGAAATTGCTGCACGGCTCACAAAGGCACCAAAAAGTGCAAGAGAAACAAGAGCTGCTGATCCAATAGCAAAGCCCTAAAATCATAATGTAGATGAAACAATTAGTAAAGGGAAAAAGAAACATAACAAAACTAACAATCAGTTATGATCAGGAAAGGAGAAAAGGAACATAACAGTGAGCACACACAAGTACAAAACTGAACATCTGAACAAAACCAGAAAACAAAGATAAAAACAGTCAGCAGAAGCATAAACAATGAGACTGATGAACCAGCATGTGTCTAAAATAAAGCAATTTGCAAAATATCATCACATCATAATAATATAGAAACATAGGCATATCATAGAGTCATAATAATACAGACAAACATAAACACACAAGTTTGCATATGTTTAGCTCTAAGAAATATAAGCATCTCTAGTGAACAAGCCCATATTTTCCATAAATCATGATGTGCATTCAACTATTTCAGGTCAAAATAGCCTTGCACACAACCCCATGCATAAAAGCATCTAATAAATTTTGCCTTTTAAACACTTAATGTATCTCGATTTTTGCTTCATCATAAAGATGGTTTCATCCAAAAGACCTATAGTTTGTGGTGGATGAAAATAAATCAAAATCCAGGTTTCAAGTGTCGTGGGATTTGTTCTGCTGAAGCAGCAGAAGCTAGTGTACCCCTGATTAACTCCCCTTTGAAGTGTTCTGCCTTCTAAGCCACTCTATTTGGATGTGTGAATTTGGAAACATGCGATAGTGATGGAGGCGACCATCAATGAGAACCTCCAATGCAATTGAGGGAGCAACGACTGAAGAGAACTGTTACAGACATATGTTGCGAGGAGGTAGCAATCGAGAACAAGAGTAACAGGGAACTGATGGGAGGAAATTGGTGAAGACGACGGAATTCTCCAGGGCTGGATAGAGACAAGTTATCAATTCAGAGTACTCCACAGAACCACATTCTGCAATTGCCCATCCAAACAGGGTAAGTTGGTGTTCTCTAGGACAAATTTCTAACCCATCCTCATCCAAACACAACCATAGGAAAAGTGCATTTCCAAAAGGCACAAAATAATTTAAGAGATAAATCTTCCAAGACATTATGCCATCCACCTGGTGTTGGTATGAAATATCAAAAAGAAGACCTCTCTAACTGAAATTGGCTCAATTTCTGGCTTGTTAAGGTCCCCATCCACATACGGGCATACATACAATACACAAGGGAAAGGATTGGAGAGGTATTTCAGAATGGGATCAGATTCCAATTAGGGAAAGGTGATAGGGTCTTGTTCTGGAAGGACAAATGGGTAGGGGAGAGACCACTCATGGACACATTTCACAGGCTATTTAGAGTTGTAATGAATCATGATGCTCTAATTAGTGAGTACTATAATGAAAACAATAATATCCCCCAGTGGTCCATCTCCTTCAAAAGGACCTTGAGGGATTTTGAGGAGGAACTCCATTGGACCTTGATCAGGCTCTTAGGAGACACTATATTGTGGCTTGAGGATGAAAACAAGTGGATTTGGTCCATGGATTCATTAGGGTCTCTCTCGGTAAAGTCAATCCTCAAAACAACATATGATGCAAGGCCAAGCCCACCGCAGATATGTAATATGGCATGGTACAATAAGATACTCCCTAGGATCCAGATCTTTGTGTGGGCAGCTCAGAAAAAAGAAAATTTCAGTAAGACATAACCTCAAGAGAGGGGGTGTTCTCTCGAAAGAAGCCCCGGTAGTGTGTCGTGATCCACACGTCTCTTCTTCTTCTTCACATAATGGGCTGTATGGTGTTGCTTCAAGAGTTTATTTGGATGCTCTTGGGCCCCGGGAAGTGAGGTGGGGGAGTTGGTTTCAAGGTGGGTGAGGGGTCCTTATAGAGGTAGATACATGTTGGTATGGAGGCTGGTTCCATCTGTAGTCTCGTGGGCAATTTGGAAAGACCGGAATGGGAGAATCTTTGAGGGCAAAATAGAGACTATAGGAGAGGTATTTGAAAAGGTGAAATGGCAGTTGATAGGATGGATATTTGTCTGTAAGGAGTTTGCGGGACTAGCACTTGAAGACTTTTACCTATCATGGGAAGGGTGCATTAGGGGGGTTGGGAAAGATAAGAAACCTAGGGTTGAGTGGATAACACTAGCTCAGGGTGCAAGTTCAATGTGGATGGGCAGCAAGGGGGGGCCTAGGCCAACAGGAATAAGAGGGGTGATTATAGGGTTAGGATGTTATTAGCAATACTCTGAGCCATTGATGATTATGGAGTCAAATGAGGCAGAGCTAAGAGCAATTAGGAGAGCCCTTCAGGTTTGGTCTAGGTTTGGGAATGGTAATCTTATTGCCAGAAGTGACTCGAATAATGCCATTTCCTGGGCTAACAATAGGAAGTCCCCCTTGGAAGTTGGCAAACATCGTGACGGACATTAATAGGTTGAGTAGGATGGGAGGAATCACCTTCACACACATTCCTCGATCAACTAACAGCGTTGCGGACTTTCTAGCAAAGGTGAAAGTACAGAAACGAAGACCGGCAATAGAGCTATTTTGGTCGTAAAACTGCTCGAGGTGTATGAAGTGATGGGATTCTTATTGTATCTTATGATGGGTGTAAAATAGTGTATATATAACTTTGTATTCTGATTTTTGGTTCTTCTGGGAGCCTTGTAAAACTCTCCTATACTTGATTCCATTGCATTTGTATTCTTTACATTAAGTAATGAAATTATTTGTCGCTGTTTCAAAAAAAAATGTCCAATTTCCCAAGGACAGTAACCTGATAGCTCCACATCCAAGCAAAAATATGTGCATGCTCGGAAACAATGAAAGAAAAGCCAGTAATAACATCAGTCACCATGACACTGTCCATCATTCAGAAAATAGTAATGAAGACCAAAGATCCCAATAATCTTCAAGAACTACCCAGCAGAGGTGGGCGGGGAGTGGGGAGGGGAGGGCTAATAACAGGAGTTATAAAATGAAGGGAACCCACTGGAAAACACACCCATCACAGACCTTGGTCACTCCAAATAGTTAGAAAAATAGACAATGAAAAGTATAAATTACCATACCTTCCCAATTGCAGCAGTGGTATTTCCTGCTGCATCAAGGGCATCAGTTCTCTCACGGATTCTGTGGCTCATGCCAGCCATCTCAGCAATGCCTCCAGCATTGTCACTGATGGGACCATATGCATCAATTGCCAAACCAGTAGCCATGGTGCTAAGCATTCCAAGGGCAGCAACAGCAATTCCATACATGGCAGCAAGGCTAAAACTCACAAATATGCTGACTGCAATGGCAAAGATGGGAATAATAACAGATTTATATCCCAAAGCAAGCCCAAAGATGACATTAGTAGCAGCTCCAGTCTTGCAGGAATCAGCAACATCCTGCACAGGGCTGGGAGAGAAAACATAATGAATCAGAGGGTATACAATTGTGTCAAAGCAACAAGACATTCTTGAGATGGTCATAAGTATTTAGGTAAGTACCTGTATGCATTGCTAGTGTAATACTCAGTAACAAAACCAATAACCAGTCCTGCCCACAAACCAATGGCAACACAGAAGAACAGTTCCCTGCAAAGCCACCTCAAGATTAAAATTCTAACAAAATCTATATGTTCAGAGTAAGCATAACACAACTCTAATAGAAATTTTTACCAGTTCTTAACAGACTTCTGGACACCAAAATTGAATATGGTGAAGGATGATGGGAGGCCAATCCAGCTAACAATTCCAATTCCAACAGTCATCAAAGCAGTGGAGATGATGAGTTGCTTCTTTAATGCTGGCTCAATTTCCTTCACAGCCTTGATTTCAAAGAAATCAGTTGCAAAAAGAGTAGTTATCAGGCAAACAATGATACCCATGGAACTAACAAGCAGGGGATAAAACATTGCAGTCAATTCATGGTTGATTCCAAATGAGGAGATAGAAGCAACAACAAGAGCAGCACAAGTTGACTCTGCATACGAGCCGAAAAGATCTGATCCCATACCAGCAATATCCCCAACATTATCACCAACATTGTCAGCAATAACCTAATGGGAGATTACAAAAGGTTAAAATAAACTCATCGTAAAGGAAAGCAAAGAATTCAAGGAATACAGGAAAAAGATTAACTCACAGCTGGATTTCTTGGATCATCCTCAGGAATGTTTCTCTCGACCTTACCCACAAGATCTGCCCCAACATCTGCTGCTTTTGTATAGATACCACCACCAACTCTCCCAAAAAGAGCCATGGAAGATCCACCGAGGCCATAACCAGTGATGGCCTCAAATAGACCTTCCCAATCGTCACCATAATACAGCTTAAAGAGGTTGATAGCAATGAAAAGCACCAGAAGACCATTTGCAGCAAGCAGAAAGCCCATAACTGCACCCGATCTGAATGCAGTGATGAATGCCTTACCAACACCTTTCCTTGCCTCGAGAGTTGTTCTAGCGTTTGCGTAAGTCGCAATTTTCATTCCAAGAAAGCCTGAGATAAGTGAGGTGATTGCCCCAAGCAAGAAGGATACAGTACTGAAGATGGCGTTAGCAAGAGCAGGCTTGCAAATCTTGTCCTTGCTATATGTACATGGCTGACTCTTTGTGCTAAACCCCTCCACAGAGCCGAGGAAGAGGAAGACCAGAATAGCAAAAGCAACCATAAAATACCCCAACATACTGATATTCAGTGAAAAGAAAGGAAGTTGCTCCTGTCACATCCACACACCAGGGATCAGAGAAATACACATGCTGGAGAAATTATTTGTTCATTAAACACTATAGAAATAAATAGTCTTCAGTTCAATTATCACTAAAGATGTCATAAGTGGAAGAGAACCCTTCTTTTCGGTTGGATACAGAAAAAATGTGCAAATAGTGATCAAGGAGAATCAAAAGCTGTGCTCTGCCAAAGCCCTTCCTGTTTTGGTTACAACACCACATCAGAGTTCAAACAATTGGCATGTCTGCATTTAAATTCCAGGTCTCTATTTGGGGGAAATGTGTTTTAGGCTTTTTTAGCAAATCAATACCAGCTCATTTTAGGTATCAAGGTCGAACTAACACTCAAGAGATTGAATTCATGTGGAATAGCAAAAAATTCAGGGATATCCAGATTCCAAACTCAACCAACATCTTAATAACCATAACTAAGAGTGAGTGTGTGTGTGTTACCAGCTACAGCTGTTAATATTTTTTTTTTTCAAGTCTAAGATATCCAGGCCTCTTAGAGCACCTGACTAAGTCCTTAGGGCATGTGCAAACCTCCCTATCCACACGCACCGGGTAAAACTAGGGGGGCTGGGCCTTATATGTTGAGAGTGGAACTTGAACCCAGAACCTCCCACAACTTATTAATATTATTGTCTTTTTAACCTAGTTTGATGCACACAAGCTAAGATGCACAGATACAGATATGGAAACAAAGCGCAATTCTCCAATTTTCGAAAACCCAGGACATAAAAATGAAAATGGATGCCCTATCCAAAATATTTTCAACATTAGTGTTGTTAATTTTCACTTGAAACATTGTACCTATGCTATTATTTCTATACCATCGATTGAATGAAAAATTTTCAAGTTTATTTTATGAAGATTTAACTGGAAGGTCTACTTTTAGCCTTCCCTTTTTTACAAAATTATAAGTGGAAAAAAACATTTTTTTGAAAGATAACCATTTTATTACAAGGCAAAAAGAATACAGACTCCAGAGGAGTAAACAAAAAACACTACCTAATTACATGTTGAAAAAACATTACATGTTGGAATAACAAATTATTAGTTAAAGCATCTTTTGAATTATCCTAGAGAATCATGGCATCCAATTCAGGTAGGTACAAGTGCCCAATAAGATATATGGGTATCTGGGTATCTTAGATCAAAAGTCAAGTTGTCCCGATTTCAGGAAGTTGACTATAAGGCAAACTAAGAGAAAGGATCCTTCTATTTCATGTAAGAAACATACTTACATAGCAGCAGCAGCAATGAGAACTGTATTAATTTAACCAGATGAAATTATGCTAGTTACACTACAACAATGTTAAAAACAGCAAATGGGCATACCGAATGCAAATATGAAGATGGACCTTATTTGCATCACCAAATGCAAATATGCAATTAGAGTTACAGATATTCCAACGTCAAAAGGCAGTCACATTCAAATGCAATACAATGTCAATCACATTAAAACCTGGAATTGTGAAGTCAATCCCAAGACTCAATTTGTGGTTTATCTCGATTTTTAAAAAACAAAAAAGTAGATTCTATGTAATAGGACAATCATGGATACACTAAAGTACATAACATGCACTATTCATGCATATCCAACTATCATATCTGCCTATTGGACGTTTAAAATAAAAGCAGCCACATAAACTAACTAGTTCACATCCAAGATGTTTGCTACAGTAACAAAAAGTTACACAATGCAATGAAGTTTTAAACATAATATGTAGCATGTGATTGATCCACTGGCCCCACTAGAGACAGAATATGGGATATTTCAAAATCCAATTGGTCACCTCTCCCATCTATCATTTTAGCCTTTAAATGGCTCCAGAAGTTGCGTAACAGAGGATGCTGGTATTGACCTGCTTTTTTCTTCTCCACTTTTTACGAGTGTGAAGAAGAAAAAATTCCCTAAAATTTGATACAAATTTTCTATGAAATTTTTAAATTTGACATATTCACTTTCCATGCTTTTAGACAGACAGTGGGTTCTGGACCATGGGATGTCAAGCAATTCAAAATTGAGTGACCCTGTTGTCAAATGAGAATGGTAATGATTCTTTTTCCTTATAAACTACCCATGATGAGCTAAAAAATGAAGAATAAAAATTTGAAAAATTACCCAATAATGGTAAACCGTTCAACCACTAAGTCAAACCACTTGAACTATTTTGAATTGTGGTATTAATATAACATCATAATAAATAATACATAGTATTATTTAAAAATAAATTATTAAATTTTTTTTGAAAATCTCATTTTAGCCATATACCATAATAGAAAACAATGAAATATGACACTTTCAGTGAAAAAGAAGAGAAAAATAAAATAAAAAATTAATAAGAAATAAACTTAAATTTCTTATGGATGGGACCACACCCAGGGACGGGTTCAGATCCAACCAGGTCGAACAGTACGGTTCAGTTCAGTTCAGTTTCTAAAACACTGAACATAACAGCAGAGAAAATTTGACAACATCCAAACCATCGATCAAAAGCACAAGTCTTTGGTTTAATATGCAATATTAAAGTAATAGGGAATTGATGTGACACCCATTTTTTTTTTTTTTTAATAAAAGACACTAATTTACTTTCCTAAAGTTTAAGCGACAAACATATGAAATGATTATTATCCTATTTTTGTAGTTTGTTATGTTCTTTCTTCTATTTACATCTTTTTATTAATGAATCTTCTTTCTTACCGCTAAAAAATGATTATTATCAATGAAACCATGATTATATATATTGTAAAATATACTCAGAAGCATCTTGGTCATTTAAAACATAATAAACTGGTCGGAGATATTCCCTTAAAAAAATAGGTGCTCCATCAATCCTCGAGTAGTATTGCAATGTTCCAGATTTCAGTAGAGAGAGAGAGAGAGAGAGAGAGAGAGAGAGGGGGGTGGGCATACATCATGATAATAGTTTTTTTTTTAAAAAAAACTCCTTTCAGAAAATTCAGATATTGCAAATGCAACAGACGAAACTTTTAGAAGCTCCGAAAAAGGCTTTACACAAGCATTAAAAAAATGATCTTTTACAAGATAGAAGAGATGAGATTGCAAGAAATTAAAGGAGAAAAAAATCCAGATCTTGAATAGAAAAAGAGATATCTGGCATCTAAAAAAACCTTCCGAGATGGCGGTTTGAATTTCAGCACATTTCACAACAACATTGTGATCGTTGAGGCCCTCTTCTTCTTCCACCAGATAGTCGTTGATTCCGTTCTTGTTGCTTTTATTCGGCGACTGACGATCAGGAGTGAGTCGGACTTGACTGACCAAATACCACTGGATGAGAGAGAAGACGATGCCAACGACAGCCGCGACAGGGATTAAGATCTCAGTAAGGAGATCGGAAAGAATCACCACCCCCATGGCTGATTGGGACGGCTGCAAGTGGAGATAATGGAAGAGCACAGACGGAATTCCGTCGGCGGGGCCGAACGGTAGGAGAAAATAAAAGAATATGAGACGAGGGTTCACGTACTGGCCTCCTTCGATGCCTCGCCGCTTCTAATCTCCTGTATATATTATAGGTGAAACTGAAAGACTGAGGCAAGGAGGAATGGGGGAATAAAGATATTCTATCCAGTGTCCGCTGCACTATCAAAATCGGTGGTCCATCACTTGCAGAGAGTGGTTTATGGTGGAGAATATATTATCCACACGGTTAAGACGAGCGCCACATGTACTGTGGATATTGTAAACAATCTTCCATTAGATATTTATATATATAGATATTTTTTTATCAAATAATTTTTATCGTTGGTTCATTAATTAATTAAAATTTATTTTTATATTAAAAACTAAAAAGATAAAATTTATCTAAAATAAATGAAAATAGAAAAAAGATATTCTAAAATAAAGTGTTCGATTCAATTTATTACCTTATTATCTAAAATTTGAAAAAATTGCAGAAAATGGCAAAATAAAAATATTTTATAATTAAAATTGGTGATTCTGAATCACACAATCAAGATTTTTTATATTAGTGCCTAAAAAAAAATTCTATTTAAAATTTTATAAATAAAGAAAGTTATTCTCTTTTAAGATTTTGAGTAGTGTTACTCACAAAAGGGCATGATTCTTACTTAGTTTTAATTAAAGTAAATGAGTTTCATTAGACATTGACAATCTCTACTAATATAAAATGAGGAGAAAGTTTCTTTTTTTTTTTTTTACTTTTTTTTCGTTTAGTTTTTTGATATTCGAAAGTGTTCAGGCGTCTCACGTGACTAATCCTTCTATTCATTGAGGCTGACAGGATTTGAACCACTCATATTAAGAGAAAATATGTTTCATTATCCTTCACAACATTATATACAACGTTAATGAATTTATATATCACAAATTTATGATAATTAACTTTACATAATTTTTAAAAATAATAAATAAAAATTTCTAACTAAATTATATATTATTGTGTGTAACTTATAAATAATGATATGTAAGTGACATTTATAAAATTGATTCTTTAAACGTATGATTTCCATCCATGACCAATCTTTCTAATAAAATTAACTATTTTAGGCTTGATAAATTGGCTTTTGTAATTAAAATTCATACACTTTAACATGTAATATTTTAAAATTTTAACAGTTAGTCTTAGCTGGTGGGGCCATACTTTTTGATATATTAATGAAGGATGAATGTGTTAAAATCTTAAAAGTTTAGATCTCTATTATGTTCTAGTCCCATCATTATAATTTTATTATTGAATTATTAGGTGCAACTTATAAATAATGACATACAAAAGAGATAATATAAAATTCAATTATTGGGTGCAAGTTATAAATAATGACATACAAATGAGATATATAAAAATTATATTCTTATTGATTATCCTTAATTTTATTATTTGGCATTAAAAGTTTAATTATATAAACTTTTGATTTTACATTACTTATTTAGTAAAGACACAAATGATTGAATGAAATGATACTCTTATCAAGTAAATCCCATCCAACCACGTGGTGATGACCAATCTTTCTTAAAAAAAAAAAAATTATCTTAGATTTCATAGATTGGCTTTTGTAATTGAAAATTCAAGCACTTTAATATGTAATACTTTTAAATTTATTTAAGAGTGAGACCAAACTTTTTGATATATTACAAATGTATTAAAATTTTAAAAGTTTAGACATCTATTTTGTTTTGGGGCCATCATGATAATTTTTATTATTAAATTAAAATATTTGTATATTCCATTAAAATTATTGGACATTAATATTTTCTGTTGAGGTGCTAAAACAAACCCCATAAATTGCATACCTCACAATTAAACATATCAAGTTGTGAATTAAAATTTATAATATAAAGAAATAAGAAATTTTCATAAATTTTAGAAAAAAAATCATTCTTCTCAAAGTTGTTTTAACTTCTTATATTTCATCAATTCAATAACTTTGGACGAATGGGTCAGATTTATAAAGATCAGTATCAAATCAGGAATGATGTTCAAATCTTGATCAAGTGAACTTAGAAAAAGAACTACATTGTGCTAATGTGAAAGCCCCACATGCACCACAATAATAATTTAGTTTAATTTATTCTAACATTTTATTTATTTAAAAAATGGGATTTAAGTAAAACCTCAAGTCGGGCCAAGATACAATATTGTTTAACTCGTTTATTTAATTCGGATTCAATCTCAACTCTGATAAGATTTAGACAAATGAATATCATAGTGATAGGGATGAAACTTGTGTAGAAAAAACCCAATCTGCATACCTTGACTCGATAAATAAAGTGAACTGTATTTTACATTTTTAAAATTAGAGTCGAGTTTGATTGAAGAATATAAACTCAAATTAAATTTAAATCAAATCGAGTCAAGCTTTTTTTAAATTGACTCGATTTGATCTGAATTGATCCGATCTGATTCAGTCAAAAAATTTAATATAATATTCGAGTTAAGTTGGACTAACAATTTAATTCAGAATTTAGATTGAGTTAGATCAGCAATTTATATTGAATCTATATTTTTTATATAAATTAAATTGAATTTATTAAAATCCGAACGGCATGTGAAATATTTGTATTAGTATTAGATTAGGTCCATTATGGATATATAAATTATGAGAGGAAAGAGGGGATGAGAATATAAATATGAGATCCGTCGCATCGCATTTAGGGGGTTTTGGACCGTTGCATTTGATTGGTTGTCATTAGTGAATAGTAATGAAGGGTGGGACCACGGAAGGGTGGGACTGTTCTCTCTGAGATCTTGGAATCTGGCCATGGTTGGCTTCGACTTCGAGGACCGTTTGTCTGTTTCTGCTTTCTCTCTTACGTGACACGTGTAATTGAAAATGACAGGTCTTATTTTCATTTCCATTCTACCATGTTAATAATATTTTTTTTTAATTTATACGTGAAAAATTTAGAAACAGTTTTATTAAAATTTCAACTGTGAGTTTACAGGACATCAAGATTAGGTCATAGAAACTCAAATTCATAATATTTTAATTCTTAAGACAGAAGGTAA
Organism: Chimonanthus salicifolius; assembly: GCA_013350335.1. NCBI lineage: Eukaryota > Viridiplantae > Streptophyta > Magnoliopsida > Laurales > Calycanthaceae > Chimonanthus > Chimonanthus salicifolius. The sequence continues at coordinate 1,003,827 of CM023542.1, read as the reverse complement.
CCAATTGAACTACATCTAATATCTTCAAATTTAAAGAGGTGATAAATTTACAAATTATTTTTATTTCTTCTATAGATAATATATAATATAATTTTTAAATCCATTGATGAGGTTAAATAAAAGATATTCTTTAAATATATATATATATGTGTATTTGAAAATTTATTTTTTAGAATTATATATAATTGAGATATGTTTGTAAAATAGATTATAGTAAAAAAAATTCAGAAAAAAATAATTTTAAATGATAAAAATTTGAGATCTAAAAATGGTTTGGTTGATCTAAAGATGGTCCTATCTTTCTTTATGGCAACCTACTTATTGTGTGACCAAGGATTTAAATATTAGATCAAAGTTATGTAATTGGTCTTGGATATTTTTGAAATTACTAAAATTAAAAAAGTTGTAATTTATTAATAATAAAAAATGATTCGACAAAATGTTCAAGGTGCAGAGATGATGGGCAAAAAAGGAGGAAGAGGGTTTTAATATGAGGAAAAAAGAACAAAATAAAAAAGAAAATCATTGATCCCAACTAAGTGGGCTCAATACTGTCATGTTTTGAATTTCCTACACATGATTATTGATTCAGTCTTCGACTCTTATCTTCTTGTCGGAGTCTTACGGGGAATCAGGTGAAATTGATAGGAATATGCTAGAGTCTGAGAAAAATTGATTGTTTTGGGAGGGACTGAGTCGAGGTCGTTGTTGTAAAATTTTAAATACTTGCAAGCGCACAAATTATTTATTAAAAGTCTACTAATAAAATATTTATTAAAAATCACACTTTCTAAAATAGAATTTTTAAGTCAAAAAATTACAAATTTCATCATTTGAACTCTCATATTTTATATTTTCTCAATTGACTTGAAAACTCCAAAAAACCTATTAAAGATATAAAATACACACAAAACAGGGCTAACTAGTCTAAAATCCAAGCGTAGAATGGTCATTTTCCCATGTTCATCAATCAACTCAACTATATTACTTGGACTAGGTCAATTTTTAAAAGCCCAGAACATAATACTTGTTGGTCAGTAATTGAAAAACTATTTGTAGTTTTTTCAGTTCGCGATTAGAAGAGGATTTTTCACTTTTATTTCCAATATAGCTGTCAAATCTTTTTCAGAACCCGTTCCATTTTTGTCATTGTAGCACAACATTCTCGTGTTTTAGACATTTCGTGTTCCATTTTAAAAAAGATGATATAAAAATAAAAAATATGAAGACAATAATACAAACTTATAAATATATTAAAATTAAATAAAGAAACAAGAAGAAAAGAGAAAGAAACAGAAGTTGATGTTTTTTCAGAGAGAAAGACGGAAAATATATCATTAATGAAAAAGAGAAGTACAAGATAAGAGAGTTATACATAACTAAGAACAATCAAACATACAAAAGACAACCCGAATCTCAGACAATCCAAAGGAAGTCTTTAGATCAAAAGAGAAGTTGATGTTCACCTCTGTACAAGGTATTCTCACCAAAGGCATTCAATGGTATTAATAGTGGCATGTGGGGTATACTCTTCTCATTCTTTTTTAGAATGTTTAATGTGAAAATAGAAAAATATTCTTGTGATTGGAGTGGTAGTTGAGTTCTGAGTTTGATTTCCACTTTATCCCACTGGAAATTTACCCAATGTATACGAGTGGTGAAGAGGTGCTCTGTCGACACTTTAGTCATAAAAAATAAGAACTCTTTATTGCATTGCATACCAACTGATCAAATAAGGCCATTTTTGAACGTATTTATCTCTTGATTACAACGTGAATACAGTGAAATGCATATTATGTAATGAATTGAGCATGAATAGGGTTTTGTTAACCAAGGGAAGGGGTTTGAATTATTGAAATATGTGTATAGATGAACAGGCTTTAGTACAATTCCACCAGCATGAAGCCAATCCTGCCATGCCCATCTCTATTGGTTGTGCAATTTCATTTTCTCTCCTTTGTAGAACTCCAAGGAACTCTTCTGTGCTTAAATTCCCATCTCCATTTGTGTCAAAAACATGGAATATCACATCTACTACATTGTTGCTGATAGAGACACCACATACCTGTCATCACTCATCAATGGATTGGATTGAAATACCCAATAAGTTTTTGCTCAAGAGGGAAAGGAAAAGAAAAGTATAGTGATTTTTGCATCCTCATTTATTCTTACCGTGTACTCCTTTAAAAGAAATTTTCAAATTTGTCTTTGTTTTTAGAAAAGAGGAAAGAGAGGGCAAATTTTGAAATTTCTTTTAAAGAGGTGAATCATGAGAGAAAAGGGAGAGGGTGCAAAAATCATTACCTAAAGAATAAATAGCAACTAAATTAAAAATAGTTATACTGTACATGAGATGCAGCATGTTGAAAATCCTTCTTTGTCAATAATCCATTTACTTTCCCATAACTGAAAATCGCGAAAGCCAGTGGTTGCAATTTTTTTCTCAACTCTGCAAAGGCCTTGAATTCCTGAAGTTACAATATAAAAAGTTAGTAAAAGATCGATATCTCCACTCTACATTAGAGGTGTGACTAATTCCACATATGTACAAAACTACCTACAAACTTTTAGTATCAAGTAAATTCGGAAGGAATCAGAACTCAAAATCTCTAGTCTAATCCTATAAGCTCAGACCAACTGAATTATCCGTACAGATTACTTTAATGTATATAATTTCTTACCAAGAAGATGTGAATAACATGGATAATCAATAGGTAGAGTCTATCTAATCTAACCTCCATAGTTATTTGTATATTGCGAAGGTGCGAGTCATTGTCTACTTCATCAACTCGATCAACATATTTGTTTATTTGATTTATATCAGCAGAAGCAACCATGGACAAAGCAAAATCTTTTGCTAATATTTTTCCTTCCAAGTTGCAGTCATAGTGAACAAATTCCAATCGCAAAATCTACAACAAAAAAATAAATGATATTTTAATTTTTGGTGACTCTACATTCTCATCCACAATGTCAAGCAATGCATAAAATATACACAAAAAACATTACAGGACAAATTTATAAAGGAGAATTGGAAAAATATCCTTCAACTTCATTTTTTGCAGCAAAAAAATGGCACCCAAGATTCAATAATATCTCTAATATTATAGGTAAGATTAAAATAATTTTTGATTGTTTGTTTGAAAAGGCAAAATGAGTATCACGGTAAAACTCGTGTCTGTATATATAAAGTGCTCGTAGGAGGATCGCTCATCATTACCAAATGGGGATAAAACTCGATATAAATGATTGTCTTTAAATATAGCACCAAGACTTTTTAAAAGAAAGTCTGAATTTCAAGTCTGAAACCCACATCGGGGTAGTTCAACTGGTTACTTTCTGTCAGGAGGTTGTGGGTTCGAGTCCCCATAGCCTAATTTTGGTGTGCCCTAAAGGTAGTGAGCTTACTCGTGAGGATTTTACCTTGGGTATCCCGCGTTTTCCCACATGTAAATTTAAAAAAAAAAAAAAAGAGTCAAATCATATATACCATGTGAAACAATGAGATTATATTTAAAATAAAAAACATGATAGATAAAAAGAAAAGCATACTTCCTCATTCAAATCTTTAAAAAATTTGACAAACTTGTCGTGTTGAAGACACTTATTTCCATCCTTGCCGAAGAAATACTCCAATAGGCCTCCATTTTCTACAGAATTTCCTACTCCGACGAGTCCGTTACGCTTTCCATCTCTGTGGGAAGCTCCTTGTCTATTGTGAGAGCGCATTAATCCCATCACTTTCTTGAACTCGTCTCTGTCTATCTCTCTGTGAAAGGATGTAATTGATTGAGTTTACTGCATCTACAGCAACATAAGTTTTAATTTGTATTCGATGCATATAAATTTTTATCTTGATCGAACAAGTGAAGTTACATTTTTTAAGATTCTAAAAAATATAATTTTACCCAATTATAAAAAATTGTCGTGTTAGGTCAATAGGATGAAAAAGTCGGATTAGTGTAAAATTGAGAATGGAATGAATTCACGGAGAGTAGGTGGATGTCATTGGAAGACTGAAACCAATGAATAAAAACATAGTTTATATGAAGGTCTTATGACAATTATTCTTAGAGAAAACTTGTTAATCATGTTAGTATACTGACATCTATTGTAGGGAAGCTACAAGACCAACTATAAAATTTCATTTTGATCGGATAAGTCATTATAAATGAAGCTATACTTTTTAAAATCTACAAAATTTTGACTTTATCTGACTATGGAAGTTTATCGAGTTACAAAAATGGGCTGTAAAAGTTCGATCAATGTTAAATTGGCTATGGGTGCAATTCACTGAGGATAGGTGAGTGTGAGAGGGAGAATGGATCTATTGGATTCATTGTGGGGTTCTCAAACTAAAGTTTATGAGAAGGCCTCGTGAGATCTAATTTTAGGGTAACATTACTATTGTTTAGTTTATTATAAAATAGTTATTTTTTATTTAAAAAAGAAAGGAAGAAGAGACTGCATACCCATTATGGTCAAGGTCAAACATTTTAAATGCAATATTGAAGCTTGATTCTGGAATGCTGAGTAGGGTAACAAAAAATATATACCTGTGACATATTAAACAATAATAGATTTCAGATTTTCATTTTAGAAAGCAAAAAGTCTAAAAGAATAATGGAAGGACTATCATTTTTACCCAAATTAATATCAAGTACAACTTCATGTGGAACTTGAAAAACAATAATATTATTATTTTTTAAATTAGAATTATTTTATCATAGTAAAGTTTTGAATCTAAAATAACTAGATCTACCAAACTATCCTTTTGCTTCAAAATCACAATGCTTTGTAATTACATAGGATATGTTTTTGTGAACCAATGCTTGTGAATGATGGAGACTATTGTTCAGAGGTGAAGAAATCGTTCTCGACGTTATGATTTTCTCTTCTTCTTTTTTTTTTTTTCCAAAATATCAGTCATTTTTTATTTTTAATTTTTCAAAATATCTGATTTTGACCGATAACGACCGGTCCCACAAAGAAATCAATTTTTTTTTTAAGTAATGATATATCGACTATATCGATCGAGATCATCCATGTAAAGCTGATACCAATCATATCAGTCGAGATTATTCTCCTTGCTATTACCTATATTTTTTTTGTAAACTATCAATGAAATATTTTTTTTTTTTTTAGAAAATCTTCTTGTTAATTAAGGAAGATGAATTTAAAACTTACTCAGAGAAAGAAATAAGTCCATCGTTGTCGATATCGAAAAGCATGAAGAAAGTTGAATTATCATAAGGCATCTTGTCGGGAAGCTTCTCTCCTCTCAGACAGCCTTCTCTAACAATATTTGAATTGGAAGGAGGGAATACAGGAACAATTGCACGCATTAAGTCGGCTGGTGTCATGAATGCCTCTCCTTCAGGGCTTCTCACTGATGCAAAGTATTCAAAAACCTAAAGCATAATAATGTTATTATTATTATTATTATTGTGCACTTTTATATTTACATATATTTTTTTTTAGTATTACTATAAAAAAATCCTTTATTCCAATTTTTATATCCCTTTTTGTCATTCTTTTACCTTTTACATTTTTTTCCTATATGTGGTTTATTTGATTAAGAAATTTACAGTTCTTTTTTTTTTTTAAGGGTGGAACATTAGACAAGATAGTTGTTAGGCTATCTGAAGCTTGATCATTAGAGATGAACTGTCGATCCAGTCGTGGGTATATATAATGTCGATCTGGTTGCGGGTGTATTTTTTATTGGAAGGCAATTTTGTAATTTTACATTGCGCATGTGTAAATCTTAATTAGGGCGTATATAATGTTCTTTTGTGTGTGAGAGAGAGGTGTGAGCGAAACTTTAACCGAGAGTCAGAGCCGACTCTCTTTCAATTTCTTGCCTTTGAGCATAGTGGATCGATGTTGAACCCGTGGCGTACCGAAAGAGAACTACGTAAATCTCTGTGTTGTGATGTTGATTTTCTTTTTTGTTCGGTATTATTGTTTCTGTGAGGTAGAAAATGTGTTTCCTCCCAGCAATAGTTAATATGTCTTTACACTTATTTGTTGAGTTTTTCTTAGAGTTTTATTTTCTATTTTTACCCTTTTTTTATTTGATACATAGGTCACTTATTTGTTAGATTGTAGGATGAGTGATAGATTAGTTTATGATAGGATTAATTGGAAAAAAGTAACTTGTAATTCGATCTCAATAGATGAGATATGGCATATGATAATGATGATGACAACAGAGTGGACAAAATGTGAGCAAGCTAGCAAAGTTTTGTAACAATAGTCTTGCAATGTGAGCAAGCTAGCAAAGTTTTGTAACAATAGTCTTGCATCATGTATGATTCTGTTAAATAATTATCGGATCCACAATTTTTGTAGTGTAAATTGAGCAATGAACGCATGCTACCTCAGATGAGCTTATTAGCTTCGAAAGAGAGTTAGAGTTGACCACACATGGATAGTTTAAAATATCTCCAATAGATGACAATTTGAGAAGAACTCATTTGAAGTGATTTGGATGTATAAATAAAAGACTAGAGATAACTTTAACATGTACAATTAATAGGTTATAAGTTGCAAGTATTAAAAGGAAAGATAGACCATTGAAAATGTTGGGAGAATGGACAAAGAAATACAAAATAAATAGTGGATTCATCAAGTGATCAACATATTGCTTATGATAGAGTTAAACAGAGAAGTATAACTCAAAATGCTCACCTCAGATAGATGAGTTTTTGGCTTTAACCATAATGATAATGATGATGACGATGACGACGATAATGATTACCATGATCTCTATATAGACTTATTTCTTCATTTATGGGGCTGAATCATTTTTTCTTTTTCTTTTCCTAACCATCCAAATGTTATGGAAAGAGCATTGATCAAAGTTTGATTCTAAAAAAAATCAAAATGCAACTGATGTTATATCCAGGAAGGAATTGCTAGTCCCTAACAATTATTTGAAGCAAATTTTATAGATGAACGATAACATTAAATGAATATTTGCAGTTCTTTTGAAGATGTTATGGTTTTTTTTTTTTTAGATCCGGAGGTGTCTAGGCATCGCACCCGACTAGTCTTTCGGGATGTGTGAGAACCCCCTATCCACATATACTGGGTAAATCAATAGGACCTTACTCTATATATATTTCCATGGGAAGTAACCCTTCATTGAAGCTCCTATGGCTTGAACCCAAGACCTCCTTCTAAAGATGTTACTTCCAAACCAATTGGGATCCAAGGTACAAATATCGGCCGACACATATCGTATCGGCCAATATGTATCGGTTTTGGAGTAGTGAATATCGGCCGATATATCCAGGGTACAAATATCGGCTGATACATATCGTATCGGCCAATATGTATCGGTTTTGGAGTAGTGAATATCGGCCGATATTTGATATCGGCCGATATCGGCTGGAGATATCAAATATCGGCCGATATCGGCTGGAGAGAGAAAAATATCGGCCGATAACGATATATCGGCCGAAAATGATTTTTAAATCCCTGATTGGGATAACCCCTTGGGATTTGAAGATGTTATGATGTTAACAGCTACGTAGGTGCATGATTTCCATTCCATAAGCTTGAGAATTTCTTTCAGTGGATGTTGTTGTGTATGCTGCATTAGGGCTTAGTACCTTTTCAGGAGAACTTCGCATCCTTATACGTTTTTCATAGTTAAAGAAAACCCTTCTCCTATATGAATCTGCAAACATAAATGAAATCATGAGAATTGTATAATAAATTTAAATATAAGGTATGTATTAATTAAAAAAAGTTCACTCCTCTTAGTTATGTACCTGTGTGAAGTGGGAGAATTAATCAAGTGAGAATGGAAAGCTTGATTTTAAGTTGAAGTCTTCTCCTCTTCATCTAGAATCTAGATCATTTTGTGTACTACTTACACATTTATACCAACACATGGTAACTTGACCTAATCCTAATAGGTCAACATTTTAATATGTTTTAATCATAAAAATGAAAAATCTATAAAAATCTATCAAGAAAAAGACAAAATATAGAAAGAAGTTGTTCTTTTAGAACTTTTCAAACTAAAAATCATCTAATATTTTAAAAATAGAATATGGCTTTAGTATTCTTTAGGGGAATAGGGGTTCAAATATGGGTTGATATATATCATTTCTTCGCGAGATGATGCGTGTTGATCGTTAGGGGTGTAATTTATTTTAATTTCATCCAAGACCTAACTCAAGTAGTATATTCGATGTTCATGGCCTTTTTAATCTTCTTGGGCCGGACAAAATATTCAATGACCAATTACGACAATAAAGGTCTTTATCATTAATCCAAATAAGGTAATGGGGTTAGACAATTCCTCTTTGAGTGATTGAATGATTAAAGGGATTGAAGTTATAGTTAGAAACCCATTTCAAAAATCGGGAGTTCTAAGTTTGGTGTTACTCTACCTCAAAAGATCACTCTATACAGAATTATCTAGTATGTTTAGAAAGGTTTGTATATGTCTCGAAGATTAATCGAATGTTCTCGTACGTTTGGACACCTTGATCATAAAAAAAAAAATGTTGGATTTTTATAAATTAACGTGAGAGATATCTAGTGGTGCCTACTAAACCATTGATATTAATGTTGATTCAAAAATATCTAGGGACTTATTGGGTTTGTCTAGTGTCATCATATGAGACTGATCTTTTGATTGAAATGAACAATACATTTACAATTCTATATACATGGCATTTTCTTTTTGATTGCACGTAATATTTTTCTGTGATAATGCAGTAAAAGATGTTTAATCAAACAAGGCTGGACTGCCATTGAGAAGCACGGTACAGAGTGCTCCACATTTACCTCTGAATAAGTATTTGGTCTGCTTATCTTGCAGAGGCGCCTGTTCCGGTGGATTATCATCTTTTTCCATCATCGTCTTTGTCGCCGTCCAATCGGCGAAAGAAGAGATGGCAGAAGGAGCAGAAAAAGAAGAAGAAGAAGAGAGCGACCAAACCCAAAATCCTAGAAGGCTCGAACCTGCAACTGCTCCAGAAACCGACGTCAGAAACGCAGCAAAGGTAGAGGTCGACTCCTTTCTGTGTTTGCTGCTAGATTGAGAAGGGCCCCCTGCTGCATGGTATGGGAACCGTTGGATTCCACTCTTGAGAAGAATGGAAGGTGAGGATTGCTTGAGGATGGCCCAGGGAGACATGGCAATAAGAAGAAGAGAGGAGAGGATTGGGACGAGAAAAATGGTTTTTATTCAGTTTGATTTGGAAGAGAAGGCAGAGAGAGTTTGAGAGGGTCGTTTGTGGTTATGAGAGCTGTTTTCCTGCTTTTGTGGGTCGTTGCCCCCTAAATGTGAAAATTGAAGCCCAGGATTAACCAACTCGGTCAAACCCAAGGTCATGTCAAACCTCTCCACCCATTTCGCATAAAATTATAAAATTGCAGGTTTCAACTTTTGAGTTAAATTTTTTTTTTTTTTTAAGAATATTTTGTCATATTAGTGCAGGTTTTGGACCAAATGTTTTGATAGATCATGCCAGATGGTAGGTTTTATATAATGATCACGAACATTATATGATAATGTATAGATGGTTGGCTTGACTGTACAATTGTTGATGCATTGAAACACAAAATGTAACATCTGTCCTGCTAATATTGTTTGTTTTGGATTCACACACATCCTCACAGTTTTGCTTTGGGTCTAATCTCACTTTTAGACTCAAAAGGTCTTGTATTGTATTGTATGGTTTTTGATGACTCACTGGGTATTGTGTCCCTGTAGCAATTGAGAAATGAAGTTGTGGGCATTGGGACCTTTTGCAACAACAATGATCTCTTCCATAGTGGCATCTTTCTTGCCAAGGAGAATGTTTTCCTTGATGGACGTGGCAAACAAGGCGGGTTCCTAGCTCACAAGCCCCATCTGAGATCAGAGCCATTTCAACTGGAGTGTTTGGATGTTCACCCCATCAAGTAGAACCTCTCCTCCTAACAGATCATAGAACCTCTCCAACAAGGTAATGGCCGTTGATTTCCTGGACCCCCTGTCCCCACCATAGCCACCGTCTCGCCCCACAGAACCTTGAGGGAGAAGTTTTGGAAGATGATGGTTTACAGCGATCTCCAAATTCTTGAATTCCACTTCTCCGGATACGTTTTCAAGAATCTCGCCGTCTATATTGTAGGAGTCGATCTTGGGTACTCTCATCATCACGTTCATGATCCGTTCATTCACCGAGCAAGCCTTCGACAAATACGTCACCTTAGAAAGATCAACGCCCATGAATAATCAGATCATCAGTTTGGACTGTCTACTTGTGTCAGTTCCATTAAATTATAGACTAGCAAAGAAGCATTAGAAAGATCAAGTAATTCCTACCTTCTGATTGACAGTATAGTAACTGGATGTATTGAATGTTCCCCACACGCAATTGATTGGATTATGTCATTCCCCATTTCCCTTTATTCATATCATAAAATCAACGCCTCTATGGCATGAACCCCACACAAGGAATCAGCCTAATTTTGCTAGTCACACATCCAAAGATGCTAAGCTTTACAATACACATATTTTGAATTGAATTTTATGATGCCAATATAATAATAGTACAGTATTATTCAATTAAAACAATCGAAGAACCATACTAGCTTATAGCAATCATCAAAACTTAAGAGGCTAAGCATGAGCTTATGAGCAACTAGAAAAGCACCTAATTAAGGGGAAAAAACCTCGCCTTGGCACCATCGACTACAATGATTATAGGTACATTTTGATTAGATACCAAACTAGGCTAATTTACTACAATGAGTTGTTAACTGTTATTCTTTAATTATATGATGCATCCCTTAATTGTACCATTCAACTAGTTAATTCAATAATTTAGAGACAAGTAAAACATAAAGCACTCATGCACTCATGCCAACAATGGAAGATTTGAGTGTTGGATGCAGCATGGAGACCAACAATGCTACCAATGAGAGAGCAGTGCTAGCTCCGCCTTCAACCCACAGCTGCGCAGTAGCTTAAGCAACTTAGAGAGAAGCTGCTGGAGCTGTGCAAGATCTGGGTGCGGGCGGTGTTGCCCGGGCAGCACTAGCCTGTGAATTGCAGTCCTGCTTGAGCAACAGCGCCTCAGAGAGGGGCTTCAGGAAGGCGGCAAAGGGTGGGAAGGTGATCTCACTGGCCGTGGCAGCATGTGCATCAACGCAAGCAGATCGGATTGAGGAGTTGGAATCTCTGAGCCGTCGGATAAAGGCATTAAAAATTCTTCAAGGATACCTTGAGGGAAACTTGAATTTCCATTGAAGGAAATTCAATGGAAGGAAGATATTGTGTATATTAAAAAAAAATTATAATCTAAATACCAAGTTTATAAAAGATAAGAAGCAGGGGTTTAAAAAACGTTATTATCGGCCGATACGATATATCGACCAATATATCGTTATCGGCTGATATTTTCTCTCTTCTCCTCTTTTTTTAAAAAAACAGCAGATATTGGCCGATATGATACGACTGATATATCGGTGAATATCGGCCGAACCGATATTGTGACTATCGGCCGAACCGATATGATATCAGCCGATATTCGGCTCTCCAAATCCGTTTCATATCGGCCGATATTTGTACCCCTGATAAGAAGTGTGAGTAATCGTATGGGTTGTACCTAGTTTATTTTTCCTTTTTTTTAAAAAAAAAAAAAATAGACCTCCATTAAAAAGATCAACCATTTGGATGAATATTATATTCGACAAGATATAACTCGACCACATTTTCACTCAAAATTTAATTTCTAACTACTTGATCTTATTTGTTGACATCTTTATTTTTATTAAGGACTTGAAATTGAATTTCAAACTCAAATTTAGTTCATTTATATTTCATTAAGACTTATTTCAATCTAAAGGTCAAATTTTTAATGGACACAGCAATTACTAAAAGTAAAGGAAAACAAATCAAGTGAGACCCATGCAACTCGTCCCACCTTTATCTATTTTCATAGAGGTGTCACTTTAATTTAATTTGTCAATAGTTATAAGTTTTTTAATTTTTCATTCTTTTGAATTATTTCAAATTTTGTGTGAGCTAATAAAAATTCATTTTGATTGGAAAGTTATATCTAAATATGAGGCATATAAAAAATATTTGTGATCAGATCAGTCAAAACCTTTGTTTTATCCCTCAAAGTTTGATCACTTTAAGTTATTTCTAATCGTTAAAGATAAGCTTTTATTGCTTTAAAAAATATGTGGACATAAAAAGGGTTCAATCCAAAATGTCTACATTTGAACATGAGACTCTTAAAAAATCAATTTGATCAAATTACTCAAGTCATATTTTTAAGCATCCAAACATTGGTCGCTTTAAATCAAATTTTCATTCCTAAATTTTCGAAGACCCTAAAATATATGAAGGGTAAAAAAAAATCACTTCGATTGAAAAGATCTCGCTTGAATATGTGACCCATAAAAATAAGAGATGTGTGCATGCCAATGTAGAACATGAGATTCAGAGAATTGGTATTGCTCTTCCATTGCTGTTCCATGCATCATTGTCAGTAATACTCGCATCTAGTTCTAGAGTCTACATACAAAGAAACACAACAACCACATTGAAAAAATAAAATCAAATATGATCATTTGGAGCTGCAAGGTGGTATCTGCTACAGAAGTAATCATTCCTTGTCTTGCTTACAATGGAGCTGGCCCAGTACTTTTTTCATTTGTACTCGTCTCTAGAAGTGGAAATATTTGTTTAAGAGTTTGGGGTAAATTCAACACAATTTCTGCATATGCTGTAAAAAGAAAAGACCAACAAAATAAAAGATGTCAGGAGAGAGGAAAAGATTGCAATCTTTAACAGTCTACAAGCAAGAATTAATCACAACCTTCGGGCAAGCTCATGGTTCTCAATGCATCCTCAGCATAAGACAGACGAGAGGGGATAGTCTGAGAAGCATTTGGTCCAGACACTTTTCTGTTAGCCATCGGTGATGTTGCAAGTCGCTTTGAGCAATGTGATGGCCATACCAAGACTCGGATTTGAGTGGGTAGTACAGAAATAAGATCCGCGTATCGAAGACTGACAGTAACCTTGCTGCATGCACGCACGCACACACAAAAATAAAAATAAAATAAACTAAAACAAAAACAAGGTTATCAGCAGCAACAAATTCAGGGTCATGAGTAGTATAAACACATGCATTGTACATTTTTTCCTTTGCACTCCTGTCCTACAAAGTATGCACATACACATGAACAACCACCATCACCACTACCAATGCAAAAGATTTCCACATTGCAAAACCTCAGTCGTACATTCCTCGGCATTCTGCCTCGTACTCTCTTCATGGGCTGCTACTTGAGAAGTTAGCATGCCCTTTTGTTTCTTGAGGGAGGGGGAGTGTAGTACTTCCTTCCATTAGAGTTTCTGGAAAATCACCATAGTGAGGTTCATCTTATTATTGAAACATGCACCCCACATGTACGAAATGCCAGAAAATTTTCATATTTGATGCATCTCATGATACTATAATTCCTCATGACTATAACCTATAATGCAATATAAATGACATTGAGATTCAAGGGGCCACCTCGCACTCGAGATCATGTCCATCTCAGTGACACCTTACATTCTTACGATACATGATTCATATCTTACAATTTATATGATATATGGCAAGAGAAAAGATTCATTTCAGTTTAAAAATCTTACAATTCCTATGGAAATAGAGTTACATGGGCTATTTGGAATTAGAGAGCAATAGAGCATGAAACTTTTGGTTTTAGCAGGTGGTTAAGATTTGAGTTGTTGGAGATCTAGAAGCTTCTGTATTTTTGGAGGGGCTTTTTACTTTATTGTTGGCATATTGTAACATTTAGTTAGAGTACATACTGGTATCATAATTTTGGAAATTGGAAATTCAAAATTTGAGCTCCCATGAATAATTAGAGTGTTTTACTTCATTTTGCAATCTATATGAGTATTCATTTCATATTTAAAGAAAATTGAAGAAAGTCATATTACTATTTTTTAGATATCTTTATGATAATTCATATATTTATATGTTTTAGGGAAAGCACATGTGAATCTTAAGATTCTACAATTTATAACTCACGATCTGTGATTTAAGACAATGAATTTACAACATGATTTGATTTTCACAACATTGCTTATGCCATATACATGGCATGAATTACATGGGGCTGTCATATGGCACTCCATCTACGTCCATATCAATGATTTATCAAAGCATTTATTATAACATAAAGAAAGGTTTTGTTATAAAGTGAAAGATAAATTATACATGATTGCCAACTCAAACTTGAGAATGATAGAACTCAGAACACAGCAACTCTCCCTCAGCAAGAGTAGAAAGTAATTAACTTTACTGGAAGTGTCAAACATCAACTTAAAAGACAGCTAAGAACAACTACAAAAAATCAGAAGAGATCCATCTATCAACATGCCATATGAATTAGCTACAAATAATACAACATTTGGAAATTTGAAATAGAATGAAGGGTGAACACACGAGGTCAGGCAACTTAGATGAGTATAGAGAGTGTAACATCCTACCAATCAAAGTCGTCCAATACAAATTCAACCCAATTATATGAAATGCTGTGATAAATTTCTGCAATCTGGTTTCCATACAACTCCTTAATAAGACGAACCTACATGGGAAAAAGAGAAAAATAATTTTGGGGCAGGAGATAATAAATTGTAGGATGCCTAGATCAAGACCTTGATCAGCAAATGACAAGCTATGAAAAGAATATGTAAGCATTCAAGCTACCAATAAAACAGGATAGAACATGCAGATGAGGTCTAATTTTCTTCTTTTGTCACCTACGAGTTTGTGCGTGTCATCATCATCAATATTGAAGTCATTATCTAATCTATAAAAAATCTTTCTTCTACTTTTCAATTCATCCCAATAAAAAAATCTCTGGCCACCACACATCTGTCATGTTCTGTTTCACCACATCCATCAGAGTCTTCAGTGATCACCTTTCCTCTTGGTACCTCCACTGATAACTCAAACCAACCCATCAAACCATCTTAATGAAAATCCTTGACCTTCACCACTATAATGAAACCTCTCATGCCTTCCTAATTCTATCTTTTCTTGTTACTCTCCGCATCGATCTTAACAAATACAACAAAATGCCCCTCTAATAAACGTGGCACTCATCCATCACACAACAAAATGCTAGCTTATCCACATTTTTAAACATAATACCATGCACATGCATACACGTGTTAAGAGTGCATGAAGAGATTATTCCAAAGCGACTGCTCCCTATTAAAGACCTCTCCTTTTTCTTTTTCTTTTTTTCTTTTTCATTTTTATCCTGGTGCCAACTTTTGGAGTATACAAACTGCTCACACACCCGTATTCCCTAAATTGGTATATGATCACTTTTACACCCATCTCTCTCTTGCATATATTGATTTTTGAAAAACTAGAAATCGTGACCCACTAATGTTCCTTAATTCTTTTTAACCCTCTTTCTCTCTCTCTCACACACACAAAGAGACCCAAAGCAAGGGCTATGATTGAGGATCCATATGAAATTTGTCTAATCTTGAAATTGACGAAATATGCCCCTTCGCATGACCCTCAAGGTTTTGTATATACGTCAAATTTGACTAGGTCGCTTTCTTTTTATTGTGATTGATTATAATTCCCCAATTAAGGCAACAATCTTTCATTGTAGTATTTTATTTTGTATTATAAATACTTGCCTTGGGGAAAAGAAGACACACAATTTTCACCCTTTCTCGTGCGTCTCGTCTTTTACATCTTCTCTCTCTTCTTCTACAATTCCATGCAAGTTATCGTGGTATGCACAGCATAGATTCTAGGAAGACATCTCCTAATCTCCAAAATTCTGAGTTCTTATCAGCAATGACTACTATAGGAATGGCCCAATCAGGCTGAGCCTATGCTGTGCCAAGCTGGAGTCTAATTTTGACTATGAAAGCGTAAGTCCTAGACGAGCTTAAAATATGTGCTCAAGCCTGAGCCTGAAAAGCTCAAGAAACCTAACAAAAGCCTAAGCCTAACAGAGAAGTCCGAATATATTCAAACTTGTATGAGAGAGGCATAGAAGAGAATCTAAGATATATAGAGAGAGAGGAGAGGAGAGAAGAGACATACCTAATTGGATTGCTTGCCTTTTACACTCAGGTTTAGTGTTAGGTGGGTTTGAAAGGCCATAACTTGTATATGATGTCCATAAAATATTATCTTGAATTGGATAATAGAAGCTATGCTTTTTTAAGCCCTCGAAAGTTCAACTTTATCTAAGAATAGAAATTCATCAGGTTAGATAAATGGGATTTAAAAGTGAAATTAGCGTTAAATTGGGTATGGTAGGCAGGTAGGTGTGGGGGAATAGATTCATTGGATTCAAAGTGGGACCCTCAATCCAAAGTTTGCAACAAGCATAGGTGCAACTCATTTGCAGGTGATTCTTGTGATATGAAGGCAAAAACTCTAATAAACCCAATTAGAGTCAATACCTCATTCCATGTCACATGAAAGGACAAAAAACTTGAAAAATTACATTGAAAAAGGTCATAGTACCCATGTGACGTAAATTACAAAACATCTACTATTGGTCCAAAAAATGGTGTAATTTTTTCCTACTACACTCAGGTTTACTGAGAAGTGCACATATATATACACACACACACACGCACATATATACACACACAGAGAGATTCAAATGTAGAATTTCATGGTATTAGGAGAGCTTTGACCTTGTGGAATTCATCTGGGTAGGAGAAATTAATTATCAAAGGGGCTTAGCAAATGCGATCAAAATATTATCGCAGTTGCACCAAACTCAAATCATTATCACGATATCCAACTCAAATCATTCGCTTGGTTTTACAATTGCACCAAACTATCAAAATATTATCACAGTGTCGTACTAAGTCATTAAGAAACTTCACCAGTTCATCATCTTGGTTAAATCCACAAAATTATATTCCACATATCGTTATTTTTGCTCAACAAATCTTCAAACTATTCTCTAAAAAGCTCGCGTCTACAAGTATAGTTTCTCGTTTAATTGACTTCACATCTTACTATTAGTACTGTGCCATCTAAAGATAACATCCACCATGGAAATACATCGTGGATCAACAAATGAATAAGGGCTCAATAGACCCTGTTGAAGCCCAACTCCAACTAGAAACTCCATTGTTTATCCACACACCATTCTTACACTTACTGTCTTGTTTCATACATATCTTGCATAATTCAACATATCCATCAGGCATGTATTTCTCTTTTGATGTTTCCCAAACTAATTATCTTACAAACAATAAAAAATATTGACGTAATAGAATATAAACTAACTGAATAAACAAAGCGTAAATACTCTTCAAAATGTAAGCCAAACTAATAAATAAATACAAAGGATGTAGTAAAAGGAAATACACATCAACATACAAATAGAGCAAGTCAAAGGAATAACAAAACTCACAGCTTAC
Organism: Chimonanthus salicifolius; assembly: GCA_013350335.1. NCBI lineage: Eukaryota > Viridiplantae > Streptophyta > Magnoliopsida > Laurales > Calycanthaceae > Chimonanthus > Chimonanthus salicifolius. The sequence goes on along the minus strand of CM023542.1, from coordinate 986,363 downwards.
CTGCTCTCGTCTATCAACATACGCTTGCAAAATTTCTCCAACATAATCAATGAATTTCTGAAACAATTCGCGCAACACAAGTTGAATGGGCTCAAGAAACATGTAACATTATGTAAATTTCAACAGCCTAGAATACTAACAAGTATAATGTATGAAACAAGAGACCCATAGTAATTACTTCCAAAAAAACATACCATAGCATTCGAAGATAGGTCATTTTCAGCTTCACGTATTGGTAGAAAGAAAGGGATAGTGTGTTCAATAACACTCATCTTTTCAAGAAAGGATTTACTTTCAAGCACACAATGATATACTTCACAAGGTTCCCCTGTAGAAAATATAAGCAACATGACTCAAAAAACATGCATGCACAAATGTAAAATGCAAAAATATGTATACAAAAAAAATATAATGCCGCAATTAGAACATTAAAAAGGTCATAAAACCTTAAGTTTTGGGAGGATGAAGTCAATGCCAAAAGTTCCATAGAATCCTAGTTACTGGAAAAGTGGATGAGTTGATTCACATTGTTTTTGTCATAAAAGCTTTAAAAGTGGAGAGAAAGGTTAGTCAGCACATGACACATGGCAGGAGAGAAAGGTTAGTCACCACATGACAAATGGCAGGAGTGAAAGGTTTATGTGCCCAAATGGCACTTAGCGGGCTACGTGTCAAGAAAATGGAAAACTCATACTACCAATTTATATTTATATGGGTTACGTGGAGGAGGAAGTTAGCAGCTAAATGTATGGCAAGGAGATACATAGGAAATGACCCAAATATCTACCTTTTTGGCATGTCTTGTGCCTTTTTCTTTCTTAATGAAGTCAGCGTTTCAAAAAAAAAAAACTAGCCATTCCTTTAGATTCAATGGTCATCCTCCATGAGCCCGTGGTACCCTGCGACCTAATGCACAACCTCCCTCCCCCTCTTCCTCTTGTCATATTTTATTAAATAGCCCAAATTCTTAAAAAGAAAAAAAAGAAAAAAAATTATAATGAAATGGCATTAAAAAGCCTTTTGCCAATAAGCAAATTCAATGCTTTTCCGTTCAAATATTCCCCATTTACCTTCTTGTCATATTCAAATCTAGCTAATAAAAAGTTCCAACTAAATTGAAATCCTTCCTTTTCTAAGTTATCCAAGTAAATATAACAGAGTTCAAGTGTCAAAAACAAATTGATTGAGGTCTCAATTGACAAAAAGTATACTTGCTCTAGTTACCAGCAAAAGATGTCTCGTATTGTATGCCAATCCTTGCCCCTTCCAAACAACAAATTACCTGCTCAAGAGAATAAAGAGCTGCAAATTCAACCAACATTTCCATTAAAGTACGATTAAGAAATGAAATTATGAAAGACACCCTCTTTGGCAATAAACAGCTATCTATTGGGTACTGATTTGGAAACCAGCAACCCTTTACTATTGTTTATCGTTTAATATAAGGAGACAATACTGAGTGCATGTTCAACAGATCTTGACCATTGATTTATCAAACAATTGTGATTTGCTTCAATTTTTTTTAAGGTGTAATTTGTTTAATGTTAAAAAGGAAAATTCATCCAAAACATAACAAAAATGGGAAAATGAATTTTAAGATCCAATTTTGCTAGATTGAAGGATCTGACCTATCCTTTTCATATTAGCATTATAAAAATAGAAAAAATTCATGGAAAAAATATTAAAAAATAGGAACATGAATTTAGGATTGGATATGGTGATTTGGAAATATTTGATAAACTCTTTATCATTTATTATCTAAAAATATGTGAAATTCATGCCAAAAATCTAGGGTCTTCTTGCTGAGTTAACTTTTCCAAGAATTCTCCGCTGGTCAAGAATTCATAATGTCTTCTTCTCTTAACAGTGAAATGTTAAGCAGAAAATGACAAAAGTTGGGAAATATGATAAAAGTATAGAATGAAATTCTAGAGGCTTCTCCAACATGAACAATGAAAGGAAATGATTCTGTAGATTTTCCCCTAACTACATTATAGTAATAATAATTAAGCTATTTCTACTCATGTAAAATCAAGACGAATCATTGCTGTGTTCAAAAATAATATGACCCCCATTCCCTGCTCAATAAATAGATAATGGTAATCCCAAAAAAAACATTATAAAAGTACTACCTTGTTTCCAACTTTATACGTAGGTTTCCCACTAAAGTGAGGATCTGGTAACATGTTCTTGTGTGCTGACATTGCTTTCCTATCAGCTTCCATATGAACCTAGTATATGGATGAGGTAAAGATCATTACAATTAGTAGACCAAGGATTAAACATCTTGTATATTACACCCAGGTGACAACATTTCACTCCAATTTTTGTGTAATGCAGTAATTAACATTTACATATTCTTGTGTGCAGGTAACCCATCATCATCATATTCTTGTTCCCAGGTGACATAACCTACTACTGGAGCTAAAAAGAAATTCTATATAGGGTCTGGATTAGAACTGTCAACACCAAACAGTTCAAACACCAAAAATGTGTCACGACAGCCCAACAATAATCTAGGACAAGAAAATGATAATAATTCGAAGTTCCATCACCCTATGCTCTGTGTGTGTCTCAATCACCTGTCATCATACTTTGGATCCAACGACAGTAGAAAGATTACTAAGTCAAAGAATTCAAAAGGAAATACCCGCTCTCTAATGGTGGCTAGTAACCCATCATTCCACTGTTCACCATCCAAACAAATCTCTGCAAAATGAGTAAACATTTTAGGAATGTAATGGGAAACTCTAACAACCCAAATGTATGAAACAAAACCCATGACTTTTGTGAAGTTATAAAAAAATCTAACATTGTTCAAGTTAGAACTTAATCAACTAACATCATTCCAAATTATTTGATCTTCCTGGATGCACTGACAACTACTTTTTTTCAAATACATACAAGGTCAAGAGCATAAAAAAGGATAGTAGTTCCATATTTGGAAGTGGTAATTCCTAATCCTACCTACCAACATGGCCGATAGATTGAGGAAAGATTTCTTATTTATAGCTGCTCTAGGAGGCTTTTATGTAGTGCTGGTGGTTAAATAATTATCTTCATAGCTCCAAAATCTTTCAATTTATGCTCCTACCTATTATCTGTACCAAGAGAGATGTACAATCTATGAGGCTTAGGGCTGCAACGCGGGTCGGGTTTTGGCCCGACCTGCATGACCTGACCGGACCCGAGAAATCATGCGGGTCGGGTCGAGAATTTCGGGTCAGTGGGTCGGACGAGCTGAGAAGATAAAAACCCACATGAAATTCGGTTCGGGTCGGGTTGAGGATTTTATAAATTAACCCGACCCGACACAACCCGACCCGACCGGGCTAAAATGAGTTCAAAAGGCGGGTCAGGTCAGAATTTGGGGCGGGTCGTGAGATTCGGGTTAAGAATTCGAGTCGGGTTCCATGTCTATCAACTCGGGTCTGCTTGGGTTTTAAGGAACCTGACCCGCCCGACCCGAGTTGCAGCCCTAATGAGGCTATTATGAAATATTTACTCATGGGTGGAGCATGCTCCTCTATTCTGGTTTTTCTCTTGGTTGTATGGTTAATCCAGTGGAGAGAATGAGCTTCAAGAAATAGTGAATTGTCTTATCAATTCAATAAACAAGTAAGAAACTCCCTAGGAATTTCCATAACCAGCCTAAGGGTTGGGTTTGAATTGACTGAGTTAATAATTTGTCAATTATCGACCATTACTCTTCTTTTTAAAAGAAAATCACTCTTCCTATGCAAACAACACCCCCCCCCCCCCCCCCCCACCCTTCTCTCTCTCTCTCTCTCTCTCTCTCTGACAAAAAAAAAAAAGGAAAAAAAATTGCACACACATGATACACAAAGACAGAGACAAAGAAACAGACATGAACATGAGAAGAAACAGAGGCAAAGGCAAAGGCACAGCCACACGCAGACATCTTCTTAAGTCAATAAACACCATAGTTCTCGTTCTAAAATCATCATTATCACAAAAGTCCTTATCTCATCCATCTTGGGTTAGCTTTCCAAGTTTACATTTTTTAAAACAATACCATAGATATTATTAAAAACAAAACAATATTACAATGTCGTATAAAGATAAAACCTACCCAAAAGGTTGGGAAGAAAATAGAAGGGAAAAAAAAAAAAAGAATAAATCAAAAGAAGCACACAAATGGATCACATCACTCCACTCCTACCTTCCATAAAAAAAACCTGCAATACCATTTGATGATCTTCCGACATGCTTTACAAGTTTAAAAGCCCAGTCAACCTTATTGGCAATCATATTCTCCATTACCCCATATTCTAAAATATTGTATCTTACAACCTCAATCCATATCTTCTAATGGCCTCCCCTTTCTCTTAGTTTCTTCCACTTCAAAATGGGCAGGCATGCCTCCATTCCATTGCGAATCAAAACACTAGAAACCACAGGGATAGATAGAGAGAGATAGAGAGAGAGAGAGAGAGAACAAAGCAACTATAATTTCTATAAATGGGTCTAGATGAATAATTTGAAACACCCAATAGTCTACACATCCTACAATGAATGTGGTTGGTGCTAAAAAATAAACAGATATAATAGTAAAAACATTATATCGACCTTCAGTCTGAGTAGCTCGTGCCGCTTCAAATTCTTTTTGCAAGCGCTCAAAAACCAACTTATCAGAATCTCTGTACAAAAGTGGAAAACCTTCATCATTGAGTATAAAGATGAAGCCTCCAACAAAACATGTCATGAGCTCCAAAATAAACACAAATTTGCCATAATAACACAGAAAGGGAGGTCGTCATCATCAAAGCCATTTATTTTATCTAAGGTTGGCATTCATAATTAGATTTGAACAATTTTTTATGGGTTAACTGCCTACTTTATGCCCATAGGACTTTGGTAGCATCCTAGTTTAATAAAGTATTTAAGGGCTATTTTGTTAATGATTTTAATTAGTGGGTGTTGTTAAAGCAAATTTACTTTTGAATTATTGTTATTTTTCATTTAAGTGTAACTTAAGTTTATTTATTGGCTAAATTGAATAATGAAAGGCATCAAAGATTTTTCCCCTAATTATAGCCTTTGGCTCAGACAGTTAGTTTCTCCTTGTTTGAAACCAATGCTTGGAGGCATTATTTTTCCTCAAACTAAAATCCCTTTTCCCTAATGTACTCCATTTTTCTTTATGTTATCCAGCATTATCGATTGGGTCCCTACCATTTGGCATCAGAGCCCACTATTCTTTCCTTTCTCTCCAAAGCACTCCATTTCCAACAACACAGTTTTTCCAATACTCAATTTATTTAAAATACAAAAAAAAAAAAAAAAATTACAAAGAAAGAGAAAGTAGAAGAAAAAAGAAAAAAAGGCAAAGCAATGTATTTGAAGGCGGTTGCTATCACCCATCGTCGATGGTTTCTACTTTCTACTTTTGACCACCGCTTCTCTCATTGCCACATTGATACGAAAATCACCACTTGCAACAATTTTTTAAACCTTGAGGAAACGGTTTGTCTCCATGATGGTGGGAATGGTAGTATCCTAGTTTAAAACATAAATATCCTAGTCTAAAAATATTTTATTATTATAGCTCTTTAAACATTTAAGGGCTTTTTGGACATGTAAGATGCTAAAGGGAGGAGTTTGCAATTGACGTAAAAGATAAGGGTAGTTTTTGCAATTGTTGAAACAATAGGGGTAGTTTTTGCAATTGAAGCAAAAGACATGAGGGTTTTTGCAAATTACTATAATGATTGATTAATAAGTTGTTAAAAGAAGATATACTTTCCAAATATTTTTATTTTTAATTTGAGTGTAACTTAAGCCTATTTATTGGCTAAATTGGATGAAAGGCATCAAAGATATTTTTCCCCTATTTATAATCATTGGCTCAAAGGTTGGTTTCTTATTGAATTCAAACCAATGCTTGGTATCCTGATTTCTCATTGACTGAAATCCCTATTCCTAATTTTCTTTTCTTTTTTTAATCCACCATTATCCATTGGATCCCGAACAAACTTGAGTAGCCAACCTTATGGTTGTAAAATTGAGCACTACCAACTATACTAGAAGTCCTTTTCCAGATATATATGCGTATTTATATGTTTGTGAAGGCAGAGAGAGAGAGAGAGAGAGAGAGAGAGAGAACATATTTCTAAAAAAAAAAATTAAAGCAATCTATGGCTCAAAAATACCCAAAATAAGGAAGAATTGTCAAAAAAGAATGCAAGATAATTATGGAAATTGATTTGTATACGGGGTACTGTTTCCTTAAAGGGGGCACCGGGTCCATTTAGCCCTTCAATTTATCACGATAAATTCAAAATGTGAAAGGGTAAAATGAAAAAATTGTCAATTTATCATGACAAATTGAACGACAAAATGGTCTATGTGTCCCCAGAAAAAGTATCAAGTGGTACAAATCAATTCTCAATAATTACATTACTCTTTTTTTTGAAACAGTGACAGGTATTTTCATTCATTAAAATAAGAAAATACATGAGTAAAGGCCACCTTGTATAAGAGAATTATACAGGTCTAGAGACTCAGTAATTACATTACTCATTTATAAATTTCAATATAAAGCCAAATCAATCAAATATCATCACTGAGAAATATAGATAAATGTCATTTTCCCTTCATATCTTCATTTAAAAGAAAAAGGATCGCTATTTAGTCAGTAAACACCGAAATTAGCATCCCCATCATGTTGTACCAAGATGCAAAACCCTCCCACTATAAAGTGAACATTAATAACTCAACACCATATTGAGCACCTTGACAGATGCTCTATCAATTCTTCATGCCTTTTAATTATATTTGACACTAAGAAATATGGATAAATGTCAAATAAGATCACTAACAAATGTGGATAAATGTTGTTTGTTCCTTCCTTTCTACATTTTAAAAATAAAAGAAATTGCTACTTAAGCATTAAACATCAAATATTAGCATCCCCATCATGTTCCATCAAGATTTAAAGCCCTTCACACTATAAAGTGAACATTAATAACTCAACAGCATATTGAGTACCTTGAGAGACGCTCTGACAATTCTTCATGCCTTTTAATTATATTTGACACTGCAATGAAATACGAAATATAAAATCTTCTAATCATCTTAATAAAATGAGCAATTACTGCATAATAAGATTGTAATTAATGATAAAAACAGGCAGCTTACATCTTGCCCGAGTGGTCTCCAACCGTATATCTTCCTCTTGCAAAAAGTTCTACAATAAAAAACATGCAAATACATAAACATAGCAAATTCAAAGTCTAAATCCCTTTTCAAACATAGACGAGTTAAATTTGAAAAGTTAATGAGTGGCAATTAAAGTCAACCAACAATTACAACAAAAATTATTTGTTCAGACGATGGTTTAAAAACTTAAAATTCAATCAAGTTACTTTAAAAAAAAATCCTGAGTATCTGACAAAAATTACCATAAAATTCACTTGAAATCCAATCAAGTCAAGTGAACAAGTTAGACAAAGATTTTTTGGACTTTTAAACTAAAGTATGAATTCTAATAACTTCTTCAATCCTAATGTGAGCAAAAATTATTTTGAAATTAAAAAAAAAAAAGGTTGTGTAAATGCATACCACTTCTCCTGTCAATGAATGTGAATGCAATCGTCCCTTAAGTTGCTCCATTGGCTGCAGGATTAATGCCATTGTAGATTTTTAGTTGCAAAGGATCGCAAGAGAAAATAAAGAAAGAATGACATGACTATGATGAATTGGACAATGCACAGACAGAAATGAGACCCAAAAACTCAAATTAATTCATAACTTGGAAAGAATATAACTTACATGCAAATGTAGCAATTGATCACACTTCAAAAGAAAAAACAACTGATTTCAATGTGCACGGGTCATCACCTATTCAAATGAGTAAACCTTACTACCCTAACGTATCTTAAAAGGGACACTTTCAGGGTGACCATAAAATCAATCTCAGTCAACATTAAAAGACTATCAGTGGGTTATGATTTTTCCTTAACATCACAAAGCTCATTTTTTTATGGAATTTCTCCTTCGTTACACCTCTTCGGCTCTTCCACTTTCAAATGTCTCCTCATGCTTCCGCAAAGCAAACTCAAAACAAAGCCCTTCCGAGTTGAAAACAATAAAGGAAGTGTCCCCTCCATCCACCTCCAGGCTGAATCGCTATTTCAAATGGAAACAACTTCATCTATATAAGTCTGGTTTTCCTGTTGGAAATCCAAAGACAAAGCAAAACATTGTTAAGTGTCTAGCTTTCACAGGTTCGCCCCTTTGAAAATCGGAAGACAAAAATTGAAGTCTTTATCATCCCATCTTTGTCAGTTGATTTTCCAGGTAGTCCTTCTCTCATCCAAAACAAGATAGCAGAAATCTTGTCCTAATTTTATTAATTCTTGATAGGAAGACAAACATAAAGTTCCTCTAAATCCATTACTCCCCTCCACAAATCCAGAAAACCTTTACAATACTCGGCTCTGTTTGAATGCAATAAAAGAAGAAAGTACTTTCTTCGAAAATAACCATATTTAAAAAAAAAAACTCATTTGCCATTTTTCAAGAAAGAAAGATATTCCTTTCCCTCAATCCGAGGAGTTTTGTATTCTATTCAAATAGCAGAAAGGGTAGAAATCAATAAAAAGAAAAAAAACATACGATTCTAAGGAAGATTGGGCGTGATCTGCAACAGAGAAACTCGAATCCGCCAAGAACGGGAATCGTGTTTTTTATATTTGTACCAAACCCTTTCTCGGTGCAGCAGGCAAAGCAGTAGCTGAGGAGATAAGGGTAGAGCTACAGGGACCTCCTCTTTCAGAGGACCTCCCCCTGTCGTTCCTTTACACGTTGTGCTTGTTCAAATGCCGTGAGAGAGAATCGTATCGTGAGCAAGGATTTAGTTGCAGAGGCTTACGGCAGGCAATTTTTTAAAAATTACACGATCCCTAAACCATATCATTTACATGAAATTAATGCAAGAGATTCTAAAATTAAAAATACTTTTTAAACATATTTTATATTTTAAATAAAAACACAAGAATAAATGATTAAATCTGACAAAACTTTTAAATTAAAAAAACTTCAAAATTTGTGTCTTGACTCAAGTATTCATTTCTATACTTTTATATAAAAATATAGTTTTAAAAACGTAAAAATATATATAATAGAATTTTTAGGTCTCCTGTCCAAAATCGTCCCAAAGCTACGATTTCACTTTTTGCACTACAACATTGATTTCTAGGCCTTCTGAGAGGGTTTGTTCTTAGAGAGAGAATAATTTTTCCCTTCCAACAATTCCTTCTTAAGTGACACTCTCACAGTCTCACCTTTTTCTAAAATGGGTCTTTTAAGATGAAATTAAAACACAATATTACACAAAGAAGAAAAAAAATCCTTTCCTAACCCTAGTTAAAGTACTCTGACTTACAGTCACTAGAAAACTTGTACAGTTTGAATGCATGAAATATTACTTTGCAAAATAGTTGAGACCGGAATCATAGTATATTTTGTATTATGAATATATAGTATTAAATTAAAGAGGTTTATTATATTTTATATAGGCCAAAGTCGGTTTAGAGAAGTTTATTGAGTTAGACAAATTATTACTTTAGAGAATAATACATTGGAGAGATTTTACTAATACATTAGAAAGTTTTACTGTAACATAAGAAATTGAAATTTCCCAAGGAATAAATTATGCCACATTCTACCACAACTATTTGTGTTTTTTAATATGGATATTCACACCCTATATTGAAGATAAGACTAATCTTACAAGAGCATGGATAACGGTAGCGATCCTCCCACGAGAGGTTCGTGTCACGAGTGGATTTTTTCTATTTTATCCTTCGCATGAACAGTAAAATTGGACATTTCGCATGAATTGTAAAATTTCAACTAGCCGAGGTGAATTTCGACCAGTCGATTTATTGTTTATACAAATTTTCAACTAGCTGATTTACTGTTCATGTGAATTTTGAAGAGCCGATTTACTGTTCATGAAAAGGGTTGTGAACCGATTTTACTCTTCATGTGAAGAGTATAGTTATACAAAAAGAGTAAAATAAAAAATCCATTAATTTGTGTATCTAGTTATACAAAAAAACTAACGAGAGAATCGCTACCCCAATCCATATATGGGGATAAGTTTCACTCTACTTTCTTCAATATCCACTTCATGTAGCAAATTCAAATACTGCTGTGTAAAGAAAAATGAAACTTGTCAAAGAAAGTTAAAAGCCATGTCATGCCGTTAAGAGAATCTCCGGTTTTGAAACTTTTCCAGAGAAACGTCAGGAGAAATGAATTATTTCTCTGCCAAGAGAAACTTTTCCAGATGTTGGATTGATACCACAGCTCCTGTCTCCTAGAGGCAGGGCATAAACAGCATCAAGGACAGGTGGCTTTCATACTGGGAAGGCTTCTACTATCAGTTATTTCAATCTCTTTTCTGGTCCTTTTATCAGCTTTATCAAAAAATTTCATCAAAATACATATTAATGTGTTATTTTTCATGCACACAACAAATTCCCTATAAGTATTCTTATAAGGGCCTCAAATGAGTGGATCCAAAGTAATATGAAGTATCCTAATTATTTTTTTTATATTGAAGATAAGGCTAATCCTACAGATATATAGATATATGAAACCACCCATAAACCTCGTGTATTAAGTAAACTCCAGAGAAATTAAACCCAAGGCATCTAATTTAATTTTAGAAACTTAGATCAATATGACATCAACTCCAAAAATGTGAGGAAGAAGGGAATCAGCATTCACTGACAAGTAAAATGTCGTCCCATGAATACAGAGGCAATACTGATAATATAGAAATAACAAACAAAAGAAGTCCACTAAGAGCACATCCACTTTCCTAACTATATCAGATCAACCTTCACTTTTCCCTCTCCTAACTAAACCCTAACAAAGAAAATAGAAAAAACTTCTTCCATTACTCACTTCCTCTTCTTAGCAGGTGGCTGAGGGGTTTCGTCTTCATCATCTTCCTCTTCTTCCTCTTCCTCTTCATCTTCCCCATCATCATCGTCTTCATCATCATCATCATCATCATCATCTTCCTCGTCATCACTTCCTCCTTCACCATTGGCCTCAACATCATCTGGGTCGTCGTCTCCCTCATCATCTGGGCCTTCATCACCTGATAAATCATCCTCGCCCCCATCATCATCTGGTTCCACTGCATCCTCATCTTCCTCGTCGTCGTCATCATCATCCGTCTCACCATCATCTCTGTTTTCAGGGGCAGCTGTAGTTGAACCTTGGCGGAGTAAGGCAAGAGTATCCCTGCCAAACAGAGACAATTACAGATTTCCTCTTGCAATCATGTATCATACAACACAAGAAAAGACACCCAAGATAAAGGAGAAAGGATCCTACCTTCCCTTTACATTCTCAACCTCTCTAGGCAGCAACGTAGTTCCATTTGATTGAGAGCCCACCTGAAAGAAATTTAACATAATAGGACATGGCAAAAATATAGAACAAATTAGATATGGGAATAGAACAAACAGGTCTTGTTTTCCTGCAATTCTCCATAACATGCCAGAAAGTGATATTTAAGGCAAACAATGGCGCACACAAATAAACATCATGAAGTAAATATACTGCAGTAAGAAACTCAGAGTTCCTTCCACAGAAGAAAAGGGGAAATGGTTGACTCACTCACAGTAAGCACTCAGCATCACTGATATATCCCAAACAAAAAAAACATCATAAAGTAAATCTCAAGTCAAGCAACAGCCATCTGTAAAGCATAGCCCTTGAAAGCCTTATCAGCAAAGTATGCATCAGAAACTCATACATCTAAAAGAAATCTTTCAAATAACAATACCATGACTGTGCACCACTAGAGAAATTATCCATTGAACTGGTTATCACAGTGAACCAGGTGAGCAATTTTTTTGTAGGCCAACTTTCGATCATGAGGATGGATTGGTTGGAAAAGATCTCTGTTTACATAGGACATGAGTAAATGAGTTTAATCTAACAATGAGTGTATCTCAAAATGGGTTTAAGTTGTCGTGTATGAGACCAACTCATGGCAAGTTATGGAAAAGGAGTATAGATGTAACTGGTAAAAAGATTAACCTGGTTCACAATACCAGTTTTCACAGATAATTACTTTGTAAGACAACATAATTACAAAAACCCGAGAAACATCATTTCCACTATCATCATCATGCTTTTATTCCATCAGCAAGAGCAACATAACTTCCCAAAAAATTCTAAATCAGTAAAGCATGAAAGAAACCTGTATCTAGTAAATGATAATAGTCACTACTAACTACAACATGCCACATCAAGCAAGCTAAAATCTGAGCTGTCAATAACCCTAAAACCAGAGCAGATCTTCACCCCAAAGCTGTAACTTGAAGAAAAGGGTAAAAACCCTCAACAATATATAGTTAGATATGTACTTCCATACCTACATATATACGTACACATATATAAACACATACATGCACATGAATAGTCATATAACCTCAAGACGCGCACATCATATTGCATAGACACTTCAAAATGTGTGATGCACCCTATTGGACATTTATAAATACTCGCACATATTCTTCGTACTCTCATAGTGATTTTTAACATTGTTTTCCAATATGACTAAAATATTACTATACATTCTCTCTTAAAACCTAATTAAAATATCAACATATTTGTCACCTATACGTTTAAAGTAAACCGGTACATTGTTTTCTATTAGTGTTAATTTGACACCTTATTTTTTATTTAAAATAAATTTAGATTTAAAGTTGTTCAAATATCGTGCCGTGTCCTTATGTCCTATTTTTTCTAGATTGCAAAGTCCGAAACTCGCACCTATGTCCAACTTCGACACTTGCACACATACCCATGCAACTCAGGACCTAATCATCAACAACAACAACCAGGAAAGACTTATGGATTGTTTGGAAAGAGTGAATTCCTAACAAAAAGTTATTTTCTGAGAATGTTGTAAACTTTGTTTGGATGTTCAAGCTGTATCTTCTGAACATATTGAAAAGTTGTTTGGATGTAGTTTCCTTAAAATGTTGATATTTTACTCTTTTCATCAAATATTTAATTTAAAATTTATTTAGCAACATTATCTATTGTGGGACCCACCGATAGTGATATGTTGAGACAATTGGAATGATATTTACTTGAATTTCGAGTCTACCAGAAAGCACATTAACTAGATTAAAAAACCATGAGTTGCTTTTTGGAAAAAAATGTTGAAAAGCTGTTTGAATGTTATTTCTTGAAAATGATGAACAATTTGCCAAAGCCTTATAAATACTAAGACTTTAATTAATCTCCATTTTAGGTAATTTAAACTGTATAATATACTATAATAATACTTCCGTAAATTTTCAACTTATTTTTGATAGAACAGAAATATTTTTAATGGAGATTAATCTCCATTGTTGGGCTAGTTGATTGGTTGAATATAAAAGTCACATGTTCTAATGAATATAAATAGATTTCCAACTAAGACCTTATAACCATATATCTAATTTATTTTAGATTGAATGGGGATAAGAGCCCAATGAAGTTAACTTTTTGTATTTATAACATCCATGGCCATTTACTTTGTTTGGCATAGCCAATTAACTCATCCATTGCTAAATTTAATGCAAATAAAAATTGAGTCACTAAGTCTTATAAGAGTAATTTATTGTGAAATATTATCTTCTACCTTTAGCAACATAAGGAGAAGAGAGGTGAAGGAAAATCCCACGACAATGTCATTACAGGATTTCTCCAGAGACATTAAATAAATAAATAAATAAAAACTGAACCTTGGCTATGAGATATTTGACCTACCCATCTAAAATCAAAGCAAAATTCTTACATGGGAATTCCAGCATTTTTATGCTCTCAATGAGCCTTCCAGGAATGGGAGTAGAACCACGTAGTTGAAAAAGAAAAATAAGAAATTACCAATAGACATATGCATAATCACATAAAACAAAATATGGGTTGGTTGCCTTATTCCAATGATCCTGTACTATTTGCCCTTTGCAGTCCTAATCTGAAGAGGAAAGAGGGAAACACAATGATTTCCCTTTGTATTAAATACTCCATCCTATGAAATCCACATCAGATAATTTTCAGAAAGCCGATCTGACACCAAGATGAAATACCCAAAATGCGGCATTTCCAGATCCAAACACTCTTCTTTTTATTATTTTTGAAAATTCAACTAAGATTCACTTGATTTCAGTGGGAGCCAAACAAGCCCTTATTCAAAAGCATAGCACAATAAAGACTTGTCAACAACTGCAACAAGCAACAATAGTAAAAAAACCTACTCAAAATCCTAGAAGTAAAATAAAGCAAAATATCGTGATGCATATTCCAAAACCCTCGCAACTAACCATTCAGCCAAATATTTATTTAAACAAATGCAAACCCTAATCATAAAATTTTATTTGCATTAAGTTAAGAGAAATCCAAATCCCAAAAACAAAACCTTGAAGCAAAACAAAAAAGTACCCATCTTCAAACAAATCAAATATTGTAGGCCTAGCCGGCAGAATCATAACCCTACCACCCAATAAAACCTGTCAACAAACCAAAAAGAGGAAAAAGGGTCCACCAAAACACATAAACAGAACCTTGAAGCAAAAATTGTATTTACAAAAGATCATACTTTGCTGTTTTTGGATGGGAGGGAGTGGAGAGACTTCTCCTACAGAGGTTCAACTACTCTTACTTGGATCCATTCTCCTGGAGAAAGTAGGGCTGCAAACAGTGAATCATATCTTCCTCTAGGTGAAGATGGTGTTCTCCACTTTGCCAAGAGAACACCATCTAATCCAAGAGAAGAGAAGATGTCATAAGTTCTTCTACCCCTAAAGAACCTCCTATGTAACATTCTCCTCATCCAAAGACACCCTAAAAGTAGAAAAAGAAATCTAAACCTAAGCTTCCAAAACTTAAAAAATAAAAGGTAATGGAAATATATCTGAGGAAGTTAGGGGTTGTTTGTCATTTTCAGCTCATGAAAAGTGAAGAGTAAAGAAAATGGGAGTCTTTCCTCTTTTTCTATAGATAGAAGAGTCTCTTTGTCAAGAGCATAGAACATGAAACATTTTCCTCTTCTTCCAAGGAATCTATTTCCTACTGAGGGAGTTAGAAAAATTTAATGAGGAAGAGAGAAATTTTCCTCGCTTTGTGAGACAACGTTTCATTCATTTGTTGTGTAAATAAGATTTTTGAAAGAAAAAACATAAACATCAGGTTTTAATGGCCCGACATGATGTAGGAGTTTATAACATGTGTCAAGATAACATGGATTGCACCCAAAGGTAATTTTTCTTGAGGAAATTGGCAACAGCCCCTGAAGGAAAGTATAAACACTAATCCAAAACTGTTTTCTACGTTAAAAAAAAAAAAAAAAGAGTTTAAAAGCACAACATTGAACGCCAAGCAAAACAATAGTTCAAAACACTCATTTCCATTAAACTTACCATCCAAAGCATGAATAAAATCCTGAAGCATAGGGGAAAAGATCAAGGACTTAACCAGAAAAATTGAACAAATTTCTGGCTCATGAATTTCAGAAACAGTTAACGCTTTGACATTAGGGTTTGAATATATAGAAACCCTGGCAATCTCCGACACCAACGCTCTAATCTTCCAAATAGAGATAAATATGAAAACTCAGATTAGATCTCCAAGCAAATCCAAGAGTTTAAGAATTCGTGGCCGTAGAATTACCAACCACGACGAACCTAGTTCAAAAAAAAAAATTATATAAAAATTACCAGGTCATTATAACCAGAACACTACAGCAAATACAGTATTTGCCGAAGATCACCACAAGCAAAAGGCAATACCCACATAAAAAAAAAAACATAGACATATCCTAAAAGAAACCTTAAACCCATAGCATAAAACCTTATCCCAAAGCCCTAATCTTTGTAATAAAAAAGAATCTAAAAGTTCACACTAATAAACCATGAAGCAAAACCATTTAAAAAAATAAAAAGAAAAAGCCAATCACTTCTATCTAACTTACCAGCCAACCACACAACCTCCTTTCAGAAAATAAAAACGAAAAATTAAAACAAAAGACCAACGTATATAATTCAAAAAGGAGTATATATAATAAAATCCATATCAGGAGAAATTAAAAACTAAAAAAAATGAAGTGTGTACGAGAGAGAGAGAGGTAAAATGATAAAGGGATTGAAGCCAATACCGCCAAGAGAAGACAGATGGCAGATTCAGCAGCAACCAAAGCTGTCTCGACAAGAACAGCCTCCACCATATAGCATATCATCCTCTCCAAATCAACACCTCCACTTCTGCAAAAGACCTCCATGTCCATTGCGGCAGATTTATAAGACACCCCTACAACCAGAATCCCCAAGGTCAGGAAGAAGAGCAGATTCCAGAAAGAGTGAGGAAGAGATTCGTAGACACTGAAATTTTACAGAAAATATGGGGGCAAAAAGGCAAAGAAAGATAGACAGAGGTGTCTGTCTGTCTCTTTGGCTCGCTGTCTCTCTTCCCTTCCCTCAGCTTCACACAGGAGTGAACGCTTGCTACGAGTAACACTCGGGTTTTAGGGTTCTTGGCTTGAGGGGCCCATTGCTCGCTAGCTTGAGGAATATGTTTTTGGTCGAAGACGGGCCGGTCCGGGCCGGGCCTATGCTGAGTCGAACCTGATTTATCCGATGAAGCTTGAGCTTGAGATGGGCTTACGACACGTGTTCAAGTCTGAGCAAAAAGACTCTTTTCGTTAGATAAAGTTTAAGACAGATAGTACGAGAAATGTACATATCATAGTACATTAAAAATAAGAAATATGAGTTGGGGGAGTGGAAATATCGTAAGTAAAAAATATTATCGGCAAATATGGTTGATATTCGGACTGAATATCGATCACTATATCAGTTGATATGGATAAAAATTGATATTTAAAATTTATTTAAATTAAAAATAAAAAAAATAAAATCAATACAATTTTTCACGATTTTTTACAGTTTTGAATATTAGAGGAGAGAGAAATGTAATAAAATAAAAAAAATAGATGAGAGACAAAATTATCGGCCGATATTTTGACCGATATGCATATGGACCGAAATATCGAACGAGCCGAATTTTTTACCCCGATAAGTTGTACAAAAGAAGCAAACAATATTATTTACCTTTTATTCCATGTAACTTTTATTTACAGTAGGGTTAGAAGTACGGTATCTTTTTAGATTTATCTTTGGTGAATGTATAAACTTCTTAATTTCTATATATTAGAATATTGAAAAATGAAGAGTAACTTTTATTTTATCAATGAGAACTTGATTTTAAGATTTATTTAAGAAAAGAGATAATTTTTTACTGCAAAATCAACAACTCATAATCAACTATTCGGCGAGATATTCAGTGTAAAATTTTACGAGTGAGTCCACCATTCTTAGGGCACACCAAGGTTAAAGTCATAGGGGCTTCAACCCACAACTTCCCACTTCCTGAGACGGGAGACAAGTAGTTGAGCTACACCCATATAGATAAACTCTATTTTATTTATCTGAAAAATGTGAATTATTGAAATTGATAGTAGATTTGATAAACTATAGATAAATTAAATTTCATTTTAAAACTTAATTTTCATTCATTCAGTTTTAGTTGTCGAAATCACTATGTATCTTTATTTTTTCAAGATGTAAGATCAAGTGACTTAAAATAAATTTAAAGTTAAAATTGATTTACTTATTTTTTTAATAAAATAACGAAAACTGAAAAGGGAGAAGTAACCAATATGTGACCTATAAAACTAGCCACATTGTATTAGATATTTAAAGCATAAAAATATGCATTTTGGGCCATGTATCAGGCTGGCCTAAGCATTGATGCATCTGAATCCGACCTGCTTACCATTTAGGTTTGAGTCTAAACCTAATTAGTGATTAGACTGTAAATTAATGCTTAAGCCCTCTTTTTCTTGGGTCTAATTTTACATGCTTTTGGATTTCCAAACCAAATTGTCATCCCTAGTTCCAATTGGAAATGGAATTATAAAAAAAAAACCACCTTTTTTACTTTTTAAAGATTTAAATTTAAATTTCGAACAATACTAAAAATTTGATAAATATGGATATTAGAAAAAAAATTACTGTGTGGGTTTATTTGATGATAGATATAAATTATTAAATAGATTGGTCTATCTTTAAATTTAAATCCAATTGAGATTGATGTGTATTTGATGATCTTCACTATTTGATTGAGTGTTACAAGTAAAATTATTTAACTAATGGTTAGGTTTTAATTTTAAAAATTGGGTAAGATGATTCAGTGGATCCCATTGACACACTGAGAGTTTCCATGATTAAGCATTCAACCATCTATTTTTTTTTTTTTTTTTATCATCACATAGATCTTACCCTCTGATATTCAATATTAAAGAACTTGAGCATTTATGCTTAAGCGTCTCATAAACCCTTCTTGTTTATCATCTCTTGCCTTTCCACTTAGGATATGACATAAAACTTAGCTTCTTTGAAATACCATCTTAATATGGCCACACATAACAACATCATGGAGCTTAACTTTGTTAATTTCAAAATGAATCTTAAACTTCTGTTAAAGATATTTAGGAGTTTGTTTGTCATTTTCTAACTAATGAAAAGTGAAGAGTACGGAAAATTGGCAAACAACTCTTTAAGATTTTTGTTTTAAGTCCAAGGTATTCAGGCCTCTTAGAGCACCTGATTGAGTCTTTGGGACATGTGAAAACCTCCATATCCATATATACCGGTTAAAACTAAGGGGAGTGACTCTTTTATGTTGAGAGTGAGACTTTAACCCAGAACCTCCCACAACTTATTGGAGTTTTAATCGTCAAGTCAATCCTCATGAATTAAACAATCATAGGGCTGAAATCGGGCTGGGTAGGGTTGGATTTTTTAAAACCCAACCCGACCTGAGTTACTAATATATGGAACCTGACCCTGACCTTCTGACCCAGATGTCTTAACCCGACCCGAATTATAACCCGACTCAACCCGAAACCCTGACCCGACTCGCATTTTGAACCTACTTTAGCATACTTTTTACCGGGTCGGGCCAGGATTTGATCGGGTCGGGTTAGATTAATTTAAAAATCTCTCAACCCAAGCCGACCCTTCTCAACCCGACCCGACCCGCTGACCCGACTTTCATAACTCAGCTCTCATGATTTTTGGGTCGGGTCATTCGGATTCGGGCCAAAACCCGACCCGAGTTTTACCCCTAATTTACAACCATTAGCGCTCAATTTAAAACATCATCCTTGTCTAGGGTTAATATGTTAGTGCTCCTCTACATCTCACTGTATCTTTGAACTATGAAGCATCATTGGTATAGGTTCTTCATCTTTCCGCTGCCCTCTTTCCTAATTGATGCTGTTGACTTCACCACAAATGAGGTAATTTATACTCCTGTTACAAGTTCTTTTTCACTCAAAATCTTAAAGTGCTAAAATCTTTTGGGATTATAATGATGGATCTATTATCCACCTTCCAACATTAGTAGGTCCTTGATAAAAACACATCTACAAAAAGGTGGACTCCATTCTCACATTATCATAGATTTTATTTTGTGTAAAATTAGATTGCAAAAAAATGTTAATTTGGAGAGGGATCTCATAAAAAAAAAAAAAATTAGAATAAGAGGCCCTAGGTCCATATACTAAGGGCCTAACCTATTTTACAATATTTGAGATGATGGATCTTATTTCAGTGGGTGCCCATAACATCCATGTGCAGGAGAGATGAAAATTCTCAATTTATTTTATGGGATTCTAGCCTTGAAAATTTTGTACTTGGGAGAAGAAGGTGGGATCTTGGAGTTCTAAAAAAAAAAAAGAGATGATATAATATGTTATAGGATAAGATAGAAGAGAATGATTCAGAAAATGGCCACAAAATGAATAAAATAACTTTGATAGTGATGATTATTGGTACATAGTTCGTAATTAATTAATTATATTGAAACATTGAAGTAATGTAGCAATTTCATTGAATGAAAATCAATTTGCAACCATGATAAGAGAAAGAGGATAAGTGAAAAAAAAAATTATAATAGTTTTTGAACAAATATACATTTTAACATGCCATGCACATGTCCAAAACCAGTTTGTACAAAATATTTAAAGTTGATTTTTCAAGTAGATAATCAATGGTTGATATTGATCGGAATCACAACCGAACAAACGATCTAGATCACAAGGAGGATGGCCCAACTTGCAATTGTTCCACATTGCCCTCTTTTAAGTGTTGCTAGTTTCATGGCCACCATTGCGTTGTAAATTGACTAGTGAGAAGTAAGAGCCTTTGGTGCCCTTACCCATGAGGGATGCATGGGTCCCCTTTTCAACTACTGCCCCACTTTGGAGGATCGCAATCAGATCACAGTTTTGAATGGTGCTTAACCTGTGGGCCACTACTACATTGGTGCGGCCAACCATCACCTTCTCAGTGCCTCCTGGACCACCTTCTCCGACTGGCTATCAATCGCGCTTGTGGCCTCATCCAGCAAAAGGATGGATGGATGGATTCTTCAAGATCGCTCTTGCGATTGCGATCCGTTGTTTCTGACCGCCCGATAGCTGTACACCTCTGTCCCCACACCACGTATCGTAGCCGTCCTTTAAGCAGCTGATGAACTCATGAGCATTGGTTGCGCGGGCTGCATCCTCGATTTCAGTTTCACTGGCCTTATCCGATCCGTAAATGATATTCTCTCGGATCGTCCCGGCGAAAAGAGTTGGCTCTTGCCCCACCAATGCAATGTGCTTCCTGAGTGGTCTCAGATGGAATGATCGAAGATGTCGGCCATCGATTCTTACTGTTCCTCTTATTGGGTCGTAGAAACGTTCCATCAGCCCAATTATCGTGGATTTTCCTGAACCACTTTGCCCCACCAATGCAGTTGACTTGCCTGCTTCAATGGTGAGTGTAAATCCTTTGAAAATAATCAGATAGGGCCTCGCTGGATAAGCAAAGTCGACTTTTTGAAGTTTGATATCCCCGATTAATTTATCAGGCCGTTGGCCGTCTAGGTGTGGGTGTAACGGTCAAGCACTGCAAAGACGGATCCAACCGCATCAGTTCCTTTGGCGAGGTCTGTGGTCATGCTACCCGCATCGGCGATGACCCGGCCGGTGCTAACCAAGAGCATGAATGTCTGCAACAAAGCCTTGGATGTAATGTAACCTTCAGATACGAGTTTCCCACCATACCAGAAATCTAAGGCCCACGTGCATGCCATGAGGCTCTCCAGGACTGGCAAGGCCCAGGCCTGCAAACCGGGACTGTCTGATACTCTCCTTGTTGGGCCCATCTTGGGCCTGGGATAAGGCAGAAAGGATTCGGGCTTGCGAAGAGAATGCAGTTGGAAACAGCCTCAGCAGCAAGTTTGCTGCTCTCATCTTGGGCCTTGATAGCCTTTTTGGACATGCTCCTGAGGAAAACTTTCGAGCATAGAAGCAGATAATGATAATGGGCTGGACTGCAATCACGACCAGGGCCAACCTCCATGGTGCAGGCGATGGTAACAGCCGAGAATGTCTGGACAAGGAGAGCCATTCGATCACCAACTAGAGACCTCACCTGAAAAAAAAAAAAAAAAATGTTAGATTAGAGTGTTTGTTCATTCCCCCTTAAATATATGTGCCATGTGCATGTGTAACATCGATGTTTTATTCTATTTTAGATCATTAATTATGAGAAATTTGAACAGTCCAATCTACCCTAGAGAGGGTTGGACCTAATTGGATCTAGCTGTGAAGGGGGTATATAAGAGGGAGCTCGCTCCCAACCTAGCACAACACGTTTTTAGCATGTGAGTTGAGTCAAGCTCAATGCAAATCCGTACGGACTCAGAGCAAACAATATTGTGTCGGGTCGAGTTGGATGGGATCAGATCAGATCGTTAAAGAATTAAATATTTCTTAGCTAAGTTGAATGAACTAGAAACTATAACATGAAATTAATCATTTACTAAAATAATAATTGTAGCATGATGCAAGAAAGAGGAAGAGAGAGAGACGTAACATAACATACCACGTTGGCATCCTTGGCAAGTCTGCCACAGATGGCACCACTGGAATTCTCGTCCTGATCAAACCACCCAACTTCAAAGGTGAGGATCTTGGACAACATCATCTCCCGAATCCTCTTCGTCAGGTACTCTCCCATGGCTGCAAAGCTGTAGCGCTGCCCTATATTTACTAGAAAAGAGAAGATGGCCAAAAACAAGAAGAAGAGACAGTTGTCTCTAGTCTTCTCCTTCAACTCTCCATGATCCCTCAAGAAATATATGGATATCATGCTCCCCATGGTGAATGCATACAATGGTTGCAGCTGCTCCATAAAGGGTTGCACTCAAAACACCCGACGCTCGCGTATTTCCATTCCGGAAGATTCAGCATCAACAGCCTCCTGACAGACGAAACAGGGAGGGGCAGCGGCTCGTTTCTGAGTTGTTGACTAACAACCTTGTTTGAATCGTTGGCCGAGTTGGACCGGGAGAACCTCCTGCTCATGCCTCGGGAGCTCTGCACATCTGGGTTCTTGGAGAAAGAGGAGGCCGAGTTGGAGTCTGCTCCACTCGTCTTTGTCTACATTTGCTGGAACTGAACGAGTGAGTTGTATAGACTATTTTCATTGCGGATCAAGTCGTCGTGGGAGCCCATTTCCATGACTCGACCGCTTTGGATGACTGCGATTTTTTCTGCATTCCGGATGGTGGATAGACGATGGGCGATGACTATGGTGGTGCGGCCGAGTGACGCGGGGTCGAGCGCTTCCTGGACGACTCGCTCTGATTCCGAGTCCAACACGCTGGTTGCCTCGTCAAGGAGTAAGATCTTGGGCGCCTTCAGTAAAGCCCTTGCGATTGCGATTCTCTGCTTTTGTCCTCTGGACTCCTCTCTCCCCTACCTGCAACACAATTGCCAACAACATGTGTGATGAGTCATAACTCGTTTATTCTCTTTATATTAAAATTTAATTTCACAAATTTGAATTAAAAGAGATCTCTTAAGGGTGTTTGAGAGTTTGAACTGAGAAATGAAGTTGTGGGCATTGGAAGCTTTGGCAGCAGTAATGATCTCTTCCATGCTGCTATCTTCCTTGCCAAAGAGAATGTTTTCCTTGATGGATGTGGCAAACAAGGCGGGTTCTTGGCTCACAAGCCCCATCTAAGATCGGAGCCATTTCAACTGGAGTGTTTGGATGTTCACCCCATCAAGGAGAATCTCTCCTCCTAAGGGATCGTAGAACCTGTCTAACAGCGCAATGGTCGTTGATTTCCCAGACCCACTAGCCCCAACCAGAGTCACTGTCTCGCACGATGGAACCTTGAGGCAGAAGTCCTGGAAGATGATGGTTTCGGGTCTTGACGGGTATGCGAACTCCACGTTCTTGAATTCCACTTCTCCAGATACATTTTCAAGAATCTCGCCGTCCATGTTGTAGGAGTCGATCTTGGGCACTCTCATCATCACCTCCATGATCCGTTCACTCACCGCGCAGGCCTCCGACAGGTACTTCACATTAGAAAGGCCAGCACCCAGTACCCTGCGTCATAAATTTATAATATAGACAACATAAGAATAAGGGGAAAATACATTTAGAAGACAAAGCAAATTTTCGTGATTGAATATATATTTGAATGTCATCTATCATTTCATTTTGCACACTTGAATTGAGAAATAAAAAATTATTACTTTTACTCTGTTGAAATGACCAGATTTAACTGAGACAATCTCATCTGTTGAATTGGTTTACACTTTCAATATTAAATAAATAGATTTGATCTAATCTACTCTTCATATTAAAAAGGGCAAACTGAATTTTTTTTTTGGCACTTTATCATTTGAAGAATCTCGATCACTTCTTCAATGTATGAAATGAAAATAAAAATAAAAACACTCTTCAAATTATAATATTTTTATTGCAACACACAACCACCATGTAGGAATGAGCCGTTTAGATTCAAATCAAATATAACCAAACTGTTTGATTGATGAATCTAAATAAAGTGCAACGGGAATTTTTTTTAAAAAAAAAAAAAAAAAGCAACAGCAGCAGTAGAAGAACTTACAGGCCACCAACTGTGATGGAAGCACCGACGGCAAAGACAGTTCCACCTTGGCCACCGTGGTACATGACCAACCGGCTGCCATACCAGGCCATACAAGACCATATGGCGAATGTAATCCCACTGCTTCCAATAGCCATGCCCTTGGCTAGCCCCTGCTTGAGGCCCAGCTTCACCGACCCTTGGAGGGCTGCCGAGAAGTCGGCCATGGTCTTTGTCTCGCCGATAAAGGAGTAAACGGTCCTGATAGACGAGATGGCCTGCTCTGCAATGGTCCCTGCCTTGTTGTACTCTTCTCTCTGCTTTCTCGCTAACCCCATTAGCATCCTCCCATACATCAGTCCTGGTATGATCAGTAATACCACGAAAGGAAATCCCACTATGGCCAGTCTCCACAACATCAAGAATCCCACCACAAAGCTCCCTATGAATGTTGCAACGTTCATTATCAAGTTTGGAACCTGTTCAAATTCAAAACAAGTGTGGAATATTAGTATTGCTTCGATAGAAGGAAATTAAAGATTGTTATTTAAATAAGGGTAGTCATTTTTCGACCATCATTTTTTCCTTTAGGGTGCACTTATTTGAAAGGAAATTTTAATTTTGACTTTACTTTTAGAGACGAGGAAAAGAGAGGTGAAAAGAGAAATAAAAGCAAAATTAAAAATTCCAGAAGTGAACCACGAGAGATGGTGGTGTAAAAATCACTACCCTATAAATAATAGCTCACGAATCAAATGACATGTTAGACTTTGAATAAAAAAAAGATTTTTTTTGATAAAATTTTAATTTTAAATAGACAAACTATGACTTGAACTACATTCAAATAAGAATAATTGCTTATATGCGGTGAGCTATAATTGACTTTAAAAATGTACATTATTAAGTCTATTTAATTATTGATACGTGGCACGAATAATATGGAAATCCTGGCGGCCACTTCACCGGCGCAACGGCCACTCCGAAGAATAGCCTGAAAACCTGCCGGAGCAGAGTTGTCACTGGTACACCAGTAAATGAATCATGTGTTGTTTCGAATAAGCAGGAAATTTAAAAGAGTTCTTGTTGTATCAAATAGTAAGATTAAAAATTCAGAGGAGATTGGAGTGACGGTCAAGCAGCTCTCTTAACGAAAAGAAGTATTGAGTTCCATTCATGTTCAAATCCCTCTAGGCCACTCTAGTGTGTGGATTGAGAGGTTTAAGTATGATCATGAGATTAATCTCACCTCCAAGGTGGAGGTGGGGATCCCATGTTTAAAAAAAAAATAGTAGGATTAATTATAAATTTTAGTTAGTGCTTGCTTACCTTTTCGCTTAGAACGTCATGGACAACGAGAGAATCGTTGGAGACGCTGGCCACCACCTCCGTCGTGCTCGCCACTTGGAGATCGAAATAACCTACATCTTGCCTCAGAATCGCTTTCAGATATCTAGCCCTCATCCTCGATGCTTGTCTCTCCCCCGTTCTCGTCCAGCAATATCCCTCTGCAAAATGCAAACACAACCACAACGGCAACAAATGATTACGATAAGATGAACAAGAAGAAGATTACGATAGTAAGAATATGAAGAAGGGAAAAAAAGAATCGAGATATCTGTGTCATTTATTATGAAAATATTGGGATGTCCTCCTAGCTTTCTAAGAATGTGGTTTTTCCAATATAAACTTTGCGGGTTACTCTTATGAATATCCTTTGTTGCAAAAGAGTTTTCAAATGTGAGATTAGAGAGGTAAAATCTAAACTTTTTATCCTTATCATTTGGTTACCAAATGAAAGTAAATGAGGGTTACCCTGTTACCCTCCGTTACGTGTGAAACAAACAAAATCCATACCTAGGAATGAAATGACCCAAGATCCACACGCCATGTACAAGAGACTAACCGCATTCTAAGTCGTGAAGAAGGAAGACGGTTCACACCAGAAGATATGAGAGAAAGAAAGAGAAATTTCTTTTTTGTCTTCATACCTGATTGATTTTGTGGGTGAAGATCGAACTATCGAAGGATCTGAATTACCAATAGAGGCATTGCCAAAGTTGTTCATGATTTTGCTGGTTATGAACAACTTAACAGGGGTGGAGAATCCATCTCCGACGGGCCCTACAAACCCGAGAAACATTAGCCAGAAATCCACACTATCTGCATGCAAACACAGACTCCGGATGGAATCTCCCACCTTCTTCTCCGTCTGAGCCATCCCTTTCCAATCTAGAGCTCCTTTTTCTGGTTTAACTGCGATTCCGGCTGCCGCCGTCTTATGTATATATACAGAAGAGAAGGATTTCACTGTAAGAGTCGTGCCATGGGCATTGGATGATCGATCATGTGCCATGTGTGAATAGGGATTACGGTTGACATATTCTTTCTTCAGCTGATATCTTCATTGATTACGAATCTTAATTCTTTTTCCTTTTACGCAGGGGTGAAACTTGGGTCGGCTTAATGATCTAACCCGAGAAATTAGTGGGAACAAGTTTGGGAAAATAAAATCCCCTAAGAAATTTGGATTGTGTTGGGTTGAAAATTTTAAAATCAACTTGATCTGACCCGACTCGACTTGAGTGCAACAAGCAATAAAATAGCACTCAGATTGACTCAGGTCCAATATTCGTGTTAGGTTGGGTTGAGTAGTTCAAGTTGAGTCGGGTCGAATTCAATAAATTTTGACATAGATTGAGTTGGGTTTATTAAAATCCGACCTAACTAGACTCGAGTTCTAGCCCTACTTTTATGCCATCTTCTCATTTAATCGTGAGCTATAATTTGTATAAAAAAAATAATAAAAAACTTATATGAAGTGAGTGGAGTTTAATCTCAATTTTGTTATTTTAAGTTTATAACATGGGGTGGAAATTAATAGATAATATAACAATCAATATCAGGATAAGACTATAAAGGATACTTAGTTTTGGGTAAACATCGGCCGTTGGATAAAGCTCATGTTCACTGTTAATCTTTTAATATATTAAAATTTTCATTTCATTAATTTAATTAATGTTTTTCGTAATTTTATATGTAACCACAATGATACTTTTACCAAAGAGATGAGTTATAATTATTCAAAACTCTAATATGATATAACTCGTCACGTGTTCTCTTGATTCAATTTAATCATAATAGTTCTTCTCTCGTATATTAACCTTATGAAACTATATCAAATAGTTAAAAGTGTCACGCCCCGACCCGACCAGTGGGCCCGGAACGCGACTGATTTTTTTTTTTTTTTTTTTTTTTTTTTTTTGAAAGGAAAGTAAACTAATCCACAAGCACTCTTACTGGGCCGGATCAACAGTTAGGCCCAGCGGTTACACATCAGCCCGCTAAGAGGACTCAAACATGTACCATAAGCATGCCCCGTAGACGTAGCAAAACAACACAATAACATCCACTAATAATAAGATCAAACAAATATTAACATTGATGAATCAATCCATAACATCGTCTCAAATGGCAACATAGCCGATTACAATAGTCAAATGCAAATTAAGTACCACATCCGGTACTTAATACAAAAATAACGGTTCCGGGAACCAACAGAAAGAGATCAGGGCATTCCGCTCCGGGGGAATCCCAAACACTGCCTTGGCTCAAACGCCCTAAGTTTGAAAGAGAGGGTCCTCCTCCTCGGGTTCATCGCCTGAAAGGTGAGTGGTGTGAGCTAACAAGCCCAGTGAAGGATAATTAACAGTGCACATTAAGCAAATAGTAAAACAGGTTAACAACAGTTAATATCACATGCTTGATAACAGTAAGCATAATCTCAAATAAGATAATAACATCATCAACTATCAATCACTGCCTTTATCCACCGTAACGCCTGCCGACTACACTGAGACCAGTATTAAGTCCCGACACAGTCAAAATACATCCTTGCAAGTACATCTCCGGTTCTTAAACGTAACCGGTACTGACACCTTCAAGTCAGCAACTGACGACAGCATGGTCCGCCCATGGTCCAGTAGACATAAACCATCTCTCATATGGCCGATATTGGTTCAATAGCCCAGGTACGTGGAAGCAGTCTTACATACACATACGGTCAACACCGTAATATCAAATAATCACAGCACTCTTACCATAGTGCATCATGTATAGGCACCTGAGTGGGTTCATCAAAACCGAAACCACTCATTGCTCAATATAACACCTGTTTACAAAATCTGCAGAGTTAAGTTCCCTCACCGTGATTGTGTGGTTTCGCGGTCTCTGTCAAACAACATACAAGTGCTCAATCAATATACATAACAAATACGTACATATACGTAGAATTTGGAAATCATATATTTTCCTACAAAATATCCGGGTTTAATGGAATGAGTCTCCTATTTGGTTTCTATCCTCTTTAAATCATCCACAAGATAATAATATAATAAACATAAGGGGCTCAGTCCAAACTCATATTGTCTTCTGGGCATTGACCAGATTGACTTATTGAGTAAGGTCTAGATCCTCGGGTCACTTCTCGGTTGTCTTCTGGATAGGACCAGAGCTGACATTTTGAGTAGGCCTCGAGGTCACTCAGTGCCCGACTATAGTGTCGTCCTGAAAGTGAATCACTCAGTTCCCGACTAGTGTCGGACTGAAAGCGTATACAATAGTATTTACACTATAAATAATAAGAGAAAAAGGGGTTAGTACAATTTTAATTAACAGGGAGGTATAAATCGTAACAATTAGTTAAACATATCAAACAAATAATAATCAAGATTAAAACAGTAATCAAACAATATTTTATTATTTTTCAAAACAGTGTTCCTCGGAACATCACTTCGGAACTTGGGTCAGTGGCTTCGGATCATCCGGACCACCTAAAACTGAGTCACTGGCCTCGGAACTCGGGGCCCGACTTCGGATCGTCCGAAGACTGGGTCTCGGATCGTCCGAAGTCCATCCGAACAGGAAGAACAGAAAACAGAGGTCTCGGTGGGTCTGCAATGCTCGGAACGTCCGAAGCCTGGGTTCGGAGCTTCCGAAGGTGTTCGGACCTTCCGAGATGGCTCGGTCCTTCCGAAAAGGGTCTGGCTCACCTCGGGCGAACTGGGCTTCGGGTTGAAGCTCGGAACGTCCGAGGGTCACAGGTCGGACCGTCCGACGGTTCGGACCGTCCGAAGATCGGCTCTCGGACCTTCCGAGAGTCGTCTTCTCCAACTGTCTGCAACAGCAGACAGTCACGGCGGAAATGCACTGAAATGCGATTCCAGAAAGGGAGGGCTTCCTGGATTCGTTTTTCACATCCGTCTGGTCTGATGGACTCCTCTGAGAGTCCTCTTTCCATAGGGAGAGGTTTGGAGCTCAAAAGCTCAAAGGGTCATCCGATTTTAAGGGTAAATCCTCACGGGTACATGAAACCCATGGTTTTCCTTAAAATTTAAAACTGGTTTTTCTCAGTGAAAACAAGGTCAAAATCTGATTTTCTTGATTCTAAATTGGTTAGAATTCAGAGAGGAATGCAATGGATACCTTGGTTTTTGTTCCTGGTTTGAAATTCGGATCTTTGGAAAATCTCCCACTAAGCTCACTGTTACTGAAAAACAGAAGCACAGCAGGTTTCTCGGTTTCTCGGTTAAGTCTCGAATTAAAATACAGAGAACAGAGAGGGAGAAGAGATAATGCAAAGGTTTTGCTGGGAGTTTGGAATGATCGAAAGAGGCTCAATTTATAGGCTCGCTGTTGAGGAGAGATGCCGGAATTTGGCTGCTACCGACGATGGGACGAGACGGAAAAACCATCATGAAGGAGTGGCCGGTAAATCCGCTGTGCATGCAGCGATGGGACTCGACGCCGGGAATCCATGATGACCGGAATTCAGGCCGAACGGCAGAGCACGCCTGCATGGCGTTGACAGGAAAATCCTGCGGTTTGCAGATCAGCCCTCAGGCAAAATCAATTTTGCAGAAAGGTCCTATTTTTCATAAAAACTGATTTTTAAACTACAAGTAATAAATTTAAAACTCCAAAAATCAGATCCAACCTTACAGATGGGTTGGGTTTTTAAAACTTAGGTCACCATCAAAATTTCAGTTTTAATCTCTCAATAAAAACCTTTGATTTAAACAAAAATCACATTTTACCCAAAATTACTTAATTAAACAAATGTAAAAATAACTAATTTGTAAACCTTATTTTGAGATGAAATGAAATATCTAGATCAATATTAAAATGGTCTAACACCCAATACCATTTTCAAAATTTATCTCTTACCCGAAATTATTTAAAATAATTAAAACTCTCTTTCGGGCGATAAGGTATCATTTTCTGAAAACTAAATTCGTTTTAAACTTAGAAATGCAAATTATTCCATAAGGAGAGTATTATCAATCAAAATAATCACCAATTCACACAATTTAGAGAAATAATCACAACAGGTGGTAAATTACCAAAATACCCCTCCAGCTGGACGGGCTGGATCTCTGAGCTCACGAGCTCGGATTGGGCCAAACTTGGGCTTTCCTCAAAGCCCTGACTGAAAACCTCGAGATCATCCGGTTAAAACACGAAATTTAGCTAAGACATGCTTAATTCGGGGCAGGGTATTACATCCTACCCTCCTAAAAGAAAATTTCGTCCCGAAATTTAGAACAAACCCTACCTTCTTGGCCTGTGAACAAGCCAGGGTACAGCTTCTGCATCGTCGATTCAGGTTCCCACGTCTCATGTTGCACGTCGCGATGTTGCCACAGCACTCGCACTAGGGATATAGACTTCCTCCTGAGCTCTTGAGTCCGACGTTCTAGAATCTTGACTGGCGCTTCTTCAAACGTTAAGTCCTCTGATACCTCAATATCTTCAAAGCTGATCACATGTGACGGGTCAGGCTCATACTTTCTTAACATAGACACGTGGAACGTACTATGCACTTTCTCCAAAGCCTGAGGAAGATCCAACTGATAGGCCACTTCACCTATCCTCTTCAAGATCTCAAAGGGTCCAACATATCGAGGTGATAGTTTTCCCTTGCGCCCGAACCGCTGTACTCCATGACGTGGTGCCACACGTAAGAAAACTCGGTCGCCAACTGCAAACTCCAAAGGTCGTCGCCTTTTGTCAGCATAACTCTTTTGTCTGCTCTGGGCTGTCTTGAGACGCTGTCTGATTACTTCAACTTGCTCTGACGTCTCACGCACTAGATCAGGTCCTAGTAGCGCTTTGTCTCCTACCTCTGTCCAACAAAGAGGTGACCTGCACGGTCTGCCATACAGAGCCTCGTAGGGTGCCATCTGCACACTGGAGTGATAACTGTTGTTGTAGACGAACTCGATCAAAGGCAAGTGATCTTCCCAACTTCCCCGCATATCCATCACACAAGCCCTTAGCATATCCTCTAGGGTTTGAATGGTTCTCTCTGACTGACCATCCGTCTGAGGGTGAAAAGCAGTGCTAAAGCACAGCTTAGTCCCCAACTCCTCTTGCAATCCTTGCCAAAACCTTGATACGAACCTCGGGTCTCTATCAGATACAATGGATACAGGCACTCCATGCAATCTGACTATCTCCTTCAAATACAATCTACTTAGAGTAGCCAAGGAATCCGTCTTCTTGATCGGTAGAAAGTGAGCTGACTTCGTCAATCGATCGACTATTACCCAAATAGCGTCGTTCTTCTTAGGAGACTTAGGAAAACCAGTTACAAAATCCATCGTGATATGCTCCCACTTCCATTCAGCCACTTCCAAAGGTTGCATCTTTCCACCGGGTCGTTGATGTTCCGCCTTCACTTGTTGACAAGTTAGGCACTTGGACACAAAATCTGCTACCTCGCGCTTCATACCTTTCCACCAGAAAAGTCGCCGCAAGTCACGATACATCTTTGTACCACCGGGATGCACTGCAAAGCGAGATCGATGAAAGTGATCAAGCACTTTCCTCCTGCACTCGTCCGATTTTGGCACGAACAGTCTATCTTTGAAAGTAAGACTTCCGTCTGCTTTGATCTTCCAATCCTCTAAAGTTGCTCCTCCTGAAAGCTGAGTCGCCAACTCCTTTGCTTCTGGGTCGCTCTGTTGTCCTTCCAACACCAATCTAACTACCTCGGGTTGCAGAACCAAACTATGGATTCTTGCTGACCCGCTTCCTTCGATCAGCTCCAGATCGTACTCGGACAGAACTTCGAGCATCTTCCATTGCAAGGATGCCATCCTCGCCACGTCGTTATGAGACTTCCTGCTCAAGGCATCGGCCACCACATTGGCTTTCCCCGGGTGATAGGAGAGACTGAAGTCATAATCTCCCAAGTACTCCATCCACCTACGCTGCCTCATATTCAAGTCTTTCTGAGTGAAGATATACTTGAGACTATGGTGATCAGAAAACACATTGAACTTCTCACCATATAAGTAATGTCTCCACAATTTCAACGAGAACACAACAGCTGCCAACTCCAAATCATGAGTCGGGTAGTTCTGCTCGTGTCCCTTCAATTGCCTGGAACCATAAGCTACTACCTTCCCCTCTTGCATCAGCACACAACCCAAACCAAACTTGGACGCGTCGCAATAAACATCGTAACCTCGTCCTTGCTCGGGTATCACTAACACTGGAGACGTCGTCAACTTCTCCTTCAGTTCCTGAAATGCTTTCTCACAAGCTTCGCTCCACTCGAACTTGACGTTCTTCCTCGTCAGCCGAGTCATCGGTACCGCGATCTGAGAGAAGCGCGGGATAAACTTTCGGTAATATCCTGCTAATCCCAGAAAGCTCCGGATCTCGAACACGCTCTTGGGACTCTCCCAAGTCTTCACGGTCTCTACCTTTGCTGGATCTACCGAGATTCCTCCTGGAGACACTACATGTCCCAGAAATTGCACTTGAGTCAACCAAAACTCACACTTGCTCAGCTTAGCAAACAGCTGATGCTCCCGAAGAGTCTGAAGAACAATCCGCAGATGACGCTCATGCTCCTCTTCTGATGACGAATAGATCAAGATATCGTCGATGAAGACTATCACGAACTCTCGCAGATACGGTCGAAACACCCGATTCATCAAGTCCATGAACATGGCTGGTGCGTTCGTCAAACCGAAAGGCATCACAACAAACTCGTACAGGCCGTACTGCGTCCGAAAAGCAGTCTTTGGAATGTCTTCCTCTCGAATCCGCAACTGATGGTAACCCGATCTCAAATCGATCTTCGAAAAACACTTCGATCCCCTCAAAAGATCAAAGAGGTCATCTATTCTAGGCAACGGATACTTATTCTTAATAGTTACCTGGTTAAGCCGCCGGTAATCTATACACATCCTCATCGATCCATCCTTCTTTTTCACAAAGAGAGCAGGTGCGCCCCACGGCGAGTTGCTCTGACGGATAAAACCAAGACTAAGAAGCTCTTCTACCTGCGTAGCTAGCTCTCTCTGCTCTGCTGGCGCCATCCGATAAGGTGCCATGGAAATTGGAGATGTTCCTGGCTGTAGGTCTATAACAAACTCTATCTCTCGGCGTGGAGGTAGCCCAGCCAACTGGTCAGGAAAAACATCCATAAACTCACACACCACCCGAGGAGCAACAGACCCTACACCACCTACATCTTCCCAACCCATGCTTGCCACCACACTACCGGGATACGCCCTGAGGCCAGAGAAAGTGACTCTCATCCTTTCATAGGGTACCAACTTCTCAACAAACCTCTCACCGGTTGAGGAGACCCCATGAATCCTCTTCTGAGGGCAGTCTATCAAGACTCCAAAAACAGACATCCAATCCACACCAAGGATGATGTCAAAGTCCGTCATTTCCAGAACTAGAAAATCATAAGACAACTCCACTCCGCTAATTTTCAAAACGCAAGATCTACACTCTTGGTTTGCCAAAGCCTTCTTACCCAAAGGTGAAACTACCATTAGCGGGTTAACTACTTCTACAGGTTTCAAACCCAATCTAACACAACAAGTTCTAGAGATAAAGGAATGCGAAGCACCGGTATCAAACAACACTCGAGCCAAAAGACTGAAAAGATGAAGGGTACCTTCCATTACTGCGTTCTCCATTGGTTCCTCCTTCTGAGTCCCTAAAGAGTAGACTCTCCCTTGAGGACGCCCTCGTCCTCTCCCCTGATCGCTCCGAGGTGGTCCGTTCCTCGGCGTCGCTGATCCTCTGGAAGCCTGCTGAGAACCTCTGCCGACAGATGGCTGCGCCACGGAGTAGGAAACTCCTGCGCCTTGTGAAGGTGCCGCTTTACCAGAAAAAGGACAATCCTTGAACAGGTGCCCGGTTTGCTTGCAGTGAAAACAAGCTCTCTCTCCTTTGGATTGACAGAATCTAGAAGTATGCCCTGGCTGATTGCAGGTGTAGCATACGATTGGCCGAGAGTCGGACCGACTGGACTGGCCCACACTAGGTTGGCTCTTCCTGAAGAAAGGCCTCTTCTGCTGATTGAATCTTGCCTTCTTGTTAGAAGAAGGTTTCTGAGAGCTGTCAGTGCTCCGGTTGATAGAGTCCACCGCTTCTACCTTCGAAGCGCGCTCGATGATCTCCTCCAGAGTGTTGAACACTAGGCCGGCCACTTGCCGCTGCAGGAAGGGTCTGAGTCCGTTCTCGAAATGCTGGATCTTCTCCTCCTCATTGGCTGCAATCCACGGCACAAACTGCATCAGGTCGATGTAGCGCATGGCATACTGTGCCACTGTATCCGAACCCTGCTGAATGTTGAGGAACTCTCTCTTCCTTGCCTCCTTCACCGTCTTTGGAAAGTAACGGGCCAGAAAGGCTGCAGAAAACTCCTCCCAAGTCATTGGCTCGTGATTACGAACCAAGCTCTTCGCCTCCCACCACTCGTAGGCGTTCCCTTCGAGCTGATAAGTCGCCAAGGTCACACGTAAATCATCGGCGATCGCTAGGGTATTGAGGATTCGGCTAATCTGGGTTAGCCAGTTCCTCGCAGCGCTGGGGTCTTCTGTTCCCGAGAAGCTAGTCGGGTTCAGACGTTTGAACTCTTTCAGAGCCGAGGTGGCTCTCTCCTCTGGCGTTTGGACTGGCGGACGTCGCATATTTTCAGCTATCTGCTGAAATGCTTCAACCGCCGCTCGTATCGCCTCATTGGGTAGGTCACGGGGTGGAAGACCAGTCCTCCTCCCACGAAAGTTGGCTCGGTTTGCGTTGGGTCCTGACATCTGTTATTTACACTTGTAAATATCATTAACCAAATTTTAAAATTTTTATCAAAGTCGAAGACACAAGTTGTAACAATTTCAATTAGAATTCATTCAACAATTTCAATACAAGTACAAAGGTTAGTAGGGTGTAAAAATCCTTCAAAATAACAAAACTTAACCCTTATAAGACAAAACTCCCTGATGCCCCCTAACAATGATTGATCTAATTCCCTGAAAAAGATCCTTCTTCACCACCAAAATAATAAAAGTTATCCGGGCAGGTCTCAGATTTGTGCCCGTACACCCCACAAGTTAAACAGGGTATGATCCCCGGTCCTCCTACATAAGGACAATTGGTTCTGGCATTTCCATGTCCGCGGAGTCCGCAAACAGGGCAAATGACACTGGGTGGATAGGGGCAATAGATGAAATTGTGCCCTGCCTGATTGCAGAGCTCACACATCTCATCTTGATACTCGTCCAATGGCGGAGTGGCCGGAACATACTCTGGTGAACCGTTCTCCCCCACCGACTCCTCAGGAATTGGGACATCTCCCTCTTCCTCCTCAGGTTCAGCACCCACGTGGTATTCGGGGGATGCCACTACTACCTCCTCCCTAGGTGCAACCTCATTGAAACTTGGCGCACCGGAGTCATCTCCAGAATCTATGACGATAGGGTCGCTAGGTGTCCCCTGGAAGCACTCGGTATTATTGCTTGACATATCTGTATCACCAAACAAGGAAATGTCAATACAATAGCAATACTAGGGCAAAAACAAGTCTAACTAGGTAGTAACCCATCACAGTCCTAGAGTTGAGCCTACGCTCTGATACCAAGCTGTCACGCCCCGACCCGACCAGTGGGCCCGGAACGCGACTGATTTTTTTTTTTTGAAAGGAAAGTAAACTAATCCACAAGCACTCTTACTGGGCCGGATCAACAGTTAGGCCCAGCGGTTACACATCAGCCCGCTAAGAGGACTCAAACATGTACCATAAGCATGCCCCGTAGACGTAGCAAAACAACACAATAACATCCACTAATAATAAGATCAAACAAATATTAACATTGATGAATCAATCCATAACATCGTCTCAAATGGCAACATAGCCGATTACAATAGTCAAATGCAAATTAAGTACCACATCCGGTACTTAATACAAAAATAACGGTTCCGGGAACCAACAGAAAGAGATCAGGGCATTCCGCTCCGGGGGAATCCCAAACACTGCCTTGGCTCAAACGCCCTAAGTTTGAAAGAGAGGGTCCTCCTCCTCGGGTTCATCGCCTGAAAGGTGAGTGGTGTGAGCTAACAAGCCCAGTGAAGGATAATTAACAGTGCACATTAAGCAAATAGTAAAACAGGTTAACAACAGTTAATATCACATGCTTGATAACAGTAAGCATAATCTCAAATAAGATAATAACATCATCAACTATCAATCACTGCCTTTATCCACCGTAACGCCTGCCGACTACACTGAGACCAGTATTAAGTCCCGACACAGTCAAAATACATCCTTGCAAGTACATCTCCGGTTCTTAAACGTAACCGGTACTGATACCTTCAAGTCAGCAACTGACGACAGCATGGTCCGCCCATGGTCCAGTAGACATAAACCATCTCTCATATGGCCGATATTGGTTCAATAGCCCAGGTACGTGGAAGCAGTCTTACATACACATACGGTCAACACCGTAATATCAAATAATCACAGCACTCTTACCATAGTGCATCATGTATAGGCACCTGAGTGGGTTCATCAAAACCGAAACCACTCATTGCTCAATATAACACCTGTTTACAAAATCTGCAGAGTTAAGTTCCCTCACCGTGATTGTGTGGTTTCGCGGTCTCTGTCAAACAACATACAAGTGCTCAATCAATATACATAACAAATACGTACATATACGTAGAATTTGGAAATCATATATTTTCCTACAAAATATCCGGGTTTAATGGAATGAGTCTCCTATTTGGTTTCTATCCTCTTTAAATCATCCACAAGATAATAATATAATAAACATAAGGGGCTCAGTCCAAACTCATATTGTCTTCTGGGCATTGACCAGATTGACTTATTGAGTAAGGTCTAGATCCTCGGGTCACTTCTCGGTTGTCTTCTGGATAGGACCAGAGCTGACATTTTGAGTAGGCCTCGAGGTCACTCAGTGCCCGACTATAGTGTCGTCCTGAAAGTGAATCACTCAGTTCCCGACTAGTGTCGGACTGAAAGCGTATACAATAGTATTTACACTATAAATAATAAGAGAAAAAGGGGTTAGTACAATTTTAATTAACAGGGAGGTATAAATCGTAACAATTAGTTAAACATATCAAACAAATAATAATCAAGATTAAAACAGTAATCAAACAATATTTTATTATTTTTCAAAACAGTGTTCCTCGGAACATCACTTCGGAACTTGGGTCAGTGGCTTCGGATCATCCGGACCACCTAAAACTGAGTCACTGGCCTCGGAACTCGGGGCCCGACTTCGGATCGTCCGAAGACTGGGTCTCGGATCGTCCGAAGTCCATCCGAACAGGAAGAACAGAAAACAGAGGTCTCGGTGGGTCTGCAATGCTCGGAACGTCCGAAGCCTGGGTTCGGAGCTTCCGAAGGTGTTCGGACCTTCCGAGATGGCTCGGTCCTTCCGAAAAGGGTCTGGCTCACCTCGGGCGAACTGGGCTTCGGGTTGAAGCTCGGAACGTCCGAGGGTCACAGGTCGGACCGTCCGACGGTTCGGACCGTCCGAAGATCGGCTCTCGGACCTTCCGAGAGTCGTCTTCTCCAACTGTCTGCAACAGCAGACAGTCACGGCGGAAATGCACTGAAATGCGATTCCAGAAAGGGAGGGCTTCCTGGATTCGTTTTTCACATCCGTCTGGTCTGATGGACTCCTCTGAGAGTCCTCTTTCCATAGGGAGAGGTTTGGAGCTCAAAAGCTCAAAGGGTCATCCGATTTTAAGGGTAAATCCTCACGGGTACATGAAACCCATGGTTTTCCTTAAAATTTAAAACTGGTTTTTCTCAGTGAAAACAAGGTCAAAATCTGATTTTCTTGATTCTAAATTGGTTAGAATTCAGAGAGGAATGCAATGGATACCTTGGTTTTTGTTCCTGGTTTGAAATTCGGATCTTTGGAAAATCTCCCACTAAGCTCACTGTTACTGAAAAACAGAAGCACAGCAGGTTTCTCGGTTTCTCGGTTAAGTCTCGAATTAAAATACAGAGAACAGAGAGGGAGAAGAGATAATGCAAAGGTTTTGCTGGGAGTTTGGAATGATCGAAAGAGGCTCAATTTATAGGCTCGCTGTTGAGGAGAGATGCCGGAATTTGGCTGCTACCGACGATGGGACGAGACGGAAAAAACCATCATGAAGGAGTGGCCGGTAAATCCGCTGTGCATGCAGCGATGGGACTCGACGCCGGGAATCCATAATGACCGGAATTCAGGCCGAACGGCAGAGCACGCCTGCATGGCGTTGACAGGAAAATCCTGCGGTTTGCAGATCAGCCCTCAGGCAAAATCAATTTTGCAGAAAGGTCCTATTTTTCATAAAAACTGATTTTTAAACTACAAGTAATAAATTTAAAACTCCAAAAATCAGATCCAACCTTACAGATGGGTTGGGTTTTTAAAACTTAGGTCACCATCAAAATTTCAGTTTTTATCTCTCAATAAAAACCTTTGATTTAAACAAAAATCACATTTTACCCAAAATTACTTAATTAAACAAATGTAAAAATAACTAATTTGTAAACCTTATTTTGAGATGAAATGAAATATCTAGATCAATATTAAAATGGTCTAACACCCAATACCATTTTCAAAATTTATCTCTTACCCGAAATTATTTAAAATAATTAAAACTCTCTTTCGGGCGATAAGGTATCATTTTCTGAAAACTAAATTCGTTTTAAACTTAGAAATGCAAATTATTCCATAAGGAGAGTATTATCAATCAAAATAATCACCAATTCACACAATTTAGAGAAATAATCACAACAGGTGGTAAATTACCAAAATACCCCTCCAGCTGGACGGGCTGGATCTCTGAGCTCACGAGCTCGGATTGGGCCAAACTTGGGCTTTCCTCAAAGCCCTGACTGAAAACCTCGAGATCATCCGGTTAAAACACGAAATTTAGCTAAGACATGCTTAATTCGGGGCAGGGTATTACAAAAAGGACTATATTTAATTATCTTTGTCTATTTCACTTAATATATAAAATTGGTAGTTGACAAAAAGCTTCATTTTCATAGTCTATTTTACTTACTTTGACTTAAGTGGTTACACGAATTTAAAAACTAATTTTTCTTTCTTTTTTTTTTCTTTTTTTTAAATTATCATATTAACAGATTTTTTTTTTTAAGATCAATAAATTTCCTTTCATTTCAACTTTATTATCTTATTATGCTCTAGTTGATTGGTCTTTTAGATGTTAAAATGTAAGTTTTGTTTTTGCTTTACTAGATAAAAGTAAGGGCAGGGGTAAAGATATCGGCTTTTAAACACCACATTATATCAGTTGATATGTATTGTATTGGCCATACTATTTCTCAGCTGATATATATACGATTAATATTGTTCTTTTTTTTTAAAAAAAAAACCGGTGGTGGGCCCGAGTCGATATCTCGGGCGATATGGGCCGATATCAGACAATATTTACATTTTCAAATTTTTTTTTTTTTAAAAAAATCCAGCTTCCTTTTGGGTTATTTATTTATTTTTAATTCAGATAAAATAAAAAATACCGATATTTAAAGAAAGCAAAAGAGGAGAAAGAAACTTATCGGCCGATATTTGCATATCGGCCAATATCTCGGCCAAACTGAATTTTGCACCCCTGAGTAAGCGTATCATCTCCAAAGGAGAAACTACAGAACACCCAAGAGTTTTTGATGTTCGGGCCATACTATTTCTCAGCCGATATATGTATACGATTAATATTGGTCTTTTTTTAAAAAAAAAAAAAAAAAACCGGTGGTGGGCCCGAGTCGATATCTCAGGCGATATGGGCCAATATCGGCCGATATCAGACAATATTTACGTTTTCAAATATATTTTTTTAAAAAAATCCAGCTTCCTTTTGGATTATTTATTTATTTTTTAATTTAGATAAAATAAAATAATAATAAAATACCGATATTTAAAAAAGAAAGCAAAAGAGAAGAAAGAAACTTATCGGCTGATATTTACATATCTGCCAATATCTCAGCCAAACCGAATTTTGCACCCCTGAGTAAGCGTATCATCTCCAAAGGAGAAACTATAGAACCCCCAAGAGTTTCTGCCAGTATGTTAAAATTATTTTTTATTTTTAATTTAGATTTAACCTTTTATGATTTTCATTAAATGCATTTTCACCATTGGATTAATCATGATAGATAAAATGTCTATTTAATGGTTCATTATTAATTTTAAAAAATCAAAGGCTGACATAATTCAATAGGTCTCAATTTTTTCAATAGGATAGTTCCCATGATAAGCTATTTATCTATATAATTTTTATGATCATCAAATAGAGTCTACTGACCTACATGGTCCGTCAGAACACCAAACATGTAATACCCTGCCCCAGATTAGGCAAGTTTTAGCTCGTTAATCTTGTTTAATCGGTTGATCTTGAAATTTTCGGTCAAGGCTTTAAGGAAAGCCCAAGCGAGACCCAATCTGAGGCCGTAAGCTCGGTGATCCAGCCCGTCGAGCTGGAGGGGTATTTTGGTAATTTACCACTTGTTGTGCATATTTCTATAAATTGTGTGATTTGGTGTATATTATTGGTGAATAATGTTATCCTTAATGAAGGATTTGTACTTATTGTTTTAAAATGATTTAATTTTCAGAAAATGATATTTAAATTCCGCCCGTGAAAACCCCGAAAGGGAGTTTTAATTATTTTAAATAATTTCGGGGTAGAGATAAATTTTGAAAACGGTATTTGGTGTTAGATCATTTTAAGAATGATCTAGATATTCCATTTCACTTGAAAATGAGGTCTGTAAATTTGTTATTTTTACATTAGTTTAATTAAGCAATTATAGGTAAAATGTGATTTTTGTTTAAATCAAGGATTTATAGTGAGAGATAATTTCTGAAATTATTATGGTGACTAAGGTTTTCAAAACCTAACCCATCTGTAAGGTTGGATCAAAGTTTTGAGGTCTTAAATTAGTACTTTTAGTTTTAAAAATCAAAATTTCTTAAATTAGGCCTTTCTGCAAAATTGGAAGATGTGAGGGACTGATCTGCAAAACCAGAGCAGCCTGCACACGCCACTCAGCGTGCACTGGCCGCTCGGCCCTTTTCCCGGCGGTGATCATCACCTCCCGTCGTCATGTCCCATCGGTTTCAGCCGATTTTCCGGCTCAGAGCCTATAAATTCAGGCCCCCTTCTTCTGTTTCAACTCCCACCGATTCCTTCATCTCTCTCTCTCTGTAATTTCATTTTCGGCCGACCCTGTTAAGCTGCTGTTTTTTCAGTAACAGTAAGCTTAAGGAAAGATTTTCAAAAATCTGAATTTCAACCCAGGAATCAAAACCAAGGTATCCATTGCATTCCTTTTTAAATTCTAACCGATTTAGAATCAAGAAAATCAGATTTTGACCTTGTTTTCACTGAGAAAAACCAGTTTTAAATTTTAAGGAAAACCATGGGTTTCATGTACCCGTGAGGATTTACTCTTAAAATCGGATGACCCTTTGAGCTTTTGAGCTCCAAACCTCTCCCTATGGAAAGAGGGCTCCCAGAGGAGTCCATCAAACCAGACGGATGTGAAAACCGAATCCGGGAAGCCCTCCCTTTCTGGAATCGCATTTCACTCCATTTCCGCCGTAACTGTCTGTTGTTGCCGACAGTTGGAGAAGACGACTCTCGGAAGGTCCGAGAGCCGATCTTCGGACGGTCCGAACCTTCGGACGTTCCGAGCTTCGACCCAAAGCCCAGTCAACCCGAGGCGAGCCAGAACCCTTCGGATGGACCGAGCCCAGCTCGGAAGGACCGAGCCAGTTCGGAAGAACCGAGCCATTTCGGAAGGTCCGAACATCCTCGGAAGGTCTGATCCTGTCTTCGGACGTTCCGAGTTTGCAGACCCACCAGACTTCTGTTTTTCTGTTTTTCCTGTTCGGATGGACTTCGGACGGTCCGAGACCCAGTCTTCGGACGATCCGAAGTCAGGCCTCAAGTTCCGAGGCCAGTGACTCAGTTTGGGGTGGTTCGGACGATCCGAAGCCACTGTACCCTTGTTCCGAGGCAATGTTCCGAGGAATACTGTTTCAAAGGATAAAATATTGTTGGAGTATTGTTTTTGTCAAAATCTTGATT
This sequence comes from Chimonanthus salicifolius, assembly GCA_013350335.1. NCBI lineage: Eukaryota > Viridiplantae > Streptophyta > Magnoliopsida > Laurales > Calycanthaceae > Chimonanthus > Chimonanthus salicifolius. The sequence goes on along the minus strand of CM023542.1, from coordinate 943,856 downwards.
ATTATTTGATGTGATTAATGATGTGATGATTTATACCCCCTTGTTAATTAAAAATGTACTAATCCTTTTTTCTCTTATTATTTATAGTGTAAATACTATTGTATACGCTTTCAGTCCGACACTAGTCGGGAACTGAGTGATTCACTTTCAGGACGACACTATAGTCGGGTACTGAGTGACCTCGAGGCCTACTCAAAATGTCAGCTCTGGTCCATATCCAGAAGACAACCGAGAAGTGACCAGAGGATCTAGACCTTACTCAATAAGTCAATCTGGTCAATGCCCAGAAGACAATATGAGTTTGGACTGAGCCCCTTATGTTATTATATTATTATCTTGTGGATAATTTAAAAAGGATAGAAACCAAGTAAGAGACTCATTTCCATGAACCCTGTATATTTTGTGGGAAAACGTGTGATTTCCAAAATACTACGTATAAGTACGTATCTGATATGTATATTGATTGTGCACTTGTATGTTGTTTGACAGAGACCGCGAAACCACACGATCAAGGTGAGGGAACTTAACTTTGCAGTTAAAATGTAAACAGGTTTGGTTATTGGATATGGATATCGAACAATGAGTGGTTTCAGATTTGATGAACCCACTCATATGTCTGAATGTGACGCACTATGGTAAGAGTGCTTATGATGCTGGCCTAGACTCGACGCACTATGGTAAGAGTGCTGACGATGATTGTGATATTACGATGTTGATTGTATGAGTGTGTATTACTGCTTCCACGTGCCTGGACTATTGAATCAATATCGGCCATATGAGAGATGGTTTATGTCTACTGGACCACGGGTGGACTGTGGGGCGTCAGTTGCTGACTTGAGGGTGTCAGTACCGGCTACGTTTAAGAGCCGGAGATGTACTTGCAAGGATGTATTTTGACCGTGTCGGGACTTAATACTATTGTTGTCAATATGGTACCAAGAGGTTACGGTGGATAACAGCAGTAATGGAAAGATGATGAAAGGATGAAAATGATGATGAGACTTTATATTGTGATTCTATTATCAAGCATGAGATGTTATATTACAACTGTTGATTATATATTCACCTGTTGTTTACTTAACTGCATTGTTATATTTCCTTCACTGGGCTAGTTAGCTCACCCCACTCACCTTTCAGGCATTGAACCAGAGGAGGAGGACCCTCCGTTTGAGGCTTAGTGTGGTTAAGCTGCGGCGTTGCTTTGGGATTCCCACTGAGGGGAATACCCTTGTGTTTATGCTTTCTGGTTCTTGGAACCATTTTCCTTTGTAAAGTACCGAGTGTGGTACTTGGCGTGCGTCAATGGGTTGAACTAGGACTGCTGCGTTTCTGTAGCTACTCTGATGTGATTTTGTAAACGATGTAATAGGCCATGTTGCCTTTTTGACAATGTTTGGAATGATTGAATTTCCTACGCCTTGTATTAATCAATGTTGGGTTTGATTTGAGCATGTTATGTTATGTTGTTATTATGTTTTGGTTTTTGAGAAGCATATGGTACATGTTTGAGTCCACTTAACGTGCTAATGTGTAACCACTGGGCCTAACTGTTGATCCGGCCCAGTAAGAATGTTTGTGGTTCAGTTTATCTTTCAAAAAAAAAAAAAAAATCAGTCGCGTTCCGGGCCCACCGGTCGGGTCGGGGCGTGACAGCTTGGTATCAGAGCATAGGCTCAAACTCTGGGACTGTGATGGGTTACGACCTAGTTAGACTTGTCCCTATGTTGGAGGACCAGGGGACATACCATGTTTGACCTATAGAGTGTTCAGGTATAAGTCAGCGACTTATCCGGACGACCTCTATTACCTTGGTGTTGGTGTAGGATCTTCTTCGAAAGATTAGAGTGTGTCGGAATTTCGGGGAGATTTTGTTTTGTAAAGGTTGAGTCTTGTCATGTTGTTTTGTTGGGTTTTTCAAACCCTAATGTTTGTGATTGTAATGCTTTGAAATGTTTCCTAATGTATTGTACAACTTGTGTGATATTTGTCTTGAATCTCTGAAAATGGTTAAGTAATATTTACAATTGTAAATAACAGATGTCGGGACCCAACGCTAGTAGAACCGTTTACCGTGGGAGGAGGACTGGTCTTCCACCCCGTAACTTATCCAACGAGGCGATCAGAGCGGCGGTTGAAGCATTTCGACAGATAGCTGAAAATATGCGAGTTCCGCCAGTCCAAACGTCAGAGGAGAGAGCCACCTCGGCTCTGAAAGAGTTCAAGCGTATGAACCCGATGAGTTTTTCGGGAACAGAAGACCCTAGTGTTGCAAGGAACTGGCTGACTCAAATTAGCTGGACCCTTAATACCTTAGCAATTGCCAACAACTTGCGAGTGACCTTGGCAGCATACCAGCTTGAAGGGAATGCCTACGAATGGTGGGAAGCGATGAACTTGGTTCGTAACCATGAGCCAATGACGTGGGAAGAATTCTCTGCAGCCTTTCTGGCACGTTATTTCCCAAAGAGAGTGCAGGAGACGAGAAAGAAGGAATTCCTCAACATCCAACAAGGTTCAGACTCTGTGGCGCAATACGCCAGGCGCTTCACCGACTTGATGCCGTTTGCACCTTGGATCGCGGCAAACGAAGAAGAAAAGATTCAGCATGTTGGGAATGAACTTCGACCGTATCTACAGCAGCAAGTAGCCGGCCTAGTTTTCGACACTTTGAAAGAAATCTTCGATCGAGCTTCGAAGGAAGAGGCAGTAAAATCCATCAATCGGAGCATCAACAGCTCCCAGAGACCTTCTTCCAACAAGAAGACTAAGTGTGACCAGCAGAAGCCACTCCGTAAGAAAAGGCCCTTCTTTAAGAAGAGCAAGCCTAGCACAGGACAGTCGAGTCGGCCTGACTCCCGACGATTCGTGTGCTTCACCTGCAGCCAGCCTGGGCATACTTCAAAGTCTTGCCCATCAGGAGGAAAGAAGGCGTGTCATCGTTGCAAGAGAACCGGACACTTCCTTAGGGAGTGCCCCTTTATCGGTGGAGCTATACCGTCGCAAGGCGCACAAGTTTCTCTCTCGGTGGCGCGACCGTCCGTCGGTCAAGGTTCTCAGCAGACCATTCAAGAGAGAGTCTACACGATTGAGACTCAGAAGGAAAAGCCAGTGGAGAATACCGTGTTGGAAGGTACCCTTGATCTTTTTAGTCTTTTGACTCGAGTGTTGTTTGATACCGGTGTTTTGTTTTCCTTTATTTCCTAGAACTTGTTGTGATAGTTTGGGTTTGAAACCGGTAGAAGTAGTTAAACCACTAATGGTAGTTTCACCTTTGGGTAAGAAGGCTTTGGCAAACCAAGAGTGTAGATCTTGTGTTCTGAAGATTAGCGGAGTGGAGTTGTCCTATGATTTTCTGGTTCTGGAAATGACGGACTTTGGACATCATCCTTGGTATGGATCGGTTGTCTGTTTTTGAGATCTTGTTAGACTGTTCTCAAAGGAGGATCCGTGGGGTCTCCTCAACCGGTAAGAGGTTTATGGAGAAGTTAGTACCTTATGAAAGGATGAGAGTCACTTTCTCTAGCCTTAGGGCGTATCCCGGTAGTGTGGTGGCAAGCATGGGTTGGGAAGATGTAGGTGGTGTAGGGTCTGTTGTTCCTCGGGTGGTGTGTGAGTTTATGGATGTTTTTCCTGACCAATTGACTGGGCTACCTCCACGCCGAGAGATAGAGTTTGTTTTAGACCTACAGCCAAGAACATCTCCCATTTCCATAGCACCTTATCGGATAGCACCGGCAGAGACGATAGAGCAATCTATGCAGGTAGAATAGCTTCTTAGGCTTGGTTTTATCCGTCAGAGTAACTCGCCATGGGGCGCACCTGCTCTCTTTGTGAAAAAGAAGGATGGATCGATGATGATGTGTTTGGATTACCGACGGCTTGACCAGGTAACTATTGAGAATAAGTATCCGTTGCCTAGAATAGACGACCTCTTTGATCTTTTGGGGGGGAATCAAAGTGCTTTTCGAAAATCAATTTGAAGTCGAGTTATCATCAGTTGTGGATTTGAGAGGAAGACTGCTTTTCGGACACAGTATGGCTTGTACGAGTTTGTTGTGATGCCTTTCGGTTTGACGAACGCGCCAGCCATGTTCATGGACTTAATGAATCATGTGTTTCGACCGTATCTGCGAGAGTTCGTGTTAGTCTTCATCAACGATATCTTGATCTTTTCGTCGTCAGAGGTAGGAGACAAAGCGCTGCTAGGACCTGATCTAGTGCGTGAGACGTCAGAGCAAGTTGAAGTGATCAGACAGCGTCTCAAAACAGCTCAGAGCAGACAGAAGAGTTATGCTGACAAAAGGCGACGACCTTTGGAGTTTGCAGTTGGCGACCAAGTTTTCTTACGTGTGGCACCACGTCATGGAGTGCAGCGGTTCGGGCGCAAGGGAAACCTATCACCTCGATGTGTTGGACCCTTTGAGATCTTGAAAAGGATAGGTGAAGTGGCCTATCAGTTGGATCTTCCTCAGGCTTTGGAGAAAGTACATAGTACATTCCACGTGTCCATGCTAAGGAAGTACGAGCCTGACCCGTCGCATGTGATCAGTTTTGAAGAGATTAAGGTATCAGAGGACTTAACTTTTGAAGAAGCGCCAGTCAAGATTCTAGAACGTCGGACTCAAGAGCTCAGGAGGAAGTCTATACCTCTAGTGCGAGTGTTGTGGCAACATCGCGACGTGCAACATGAGACGTGGGAACCTGAATCGACGATGCAGAAGTTGTAACCTGGCTTGTTTACAGGCCAAGAAGGTAGAATTTGTTTTAAATTTCGGGACGAAATTTTCTTTTAGGGGGGTAGGATGTAATACCCTGCCCCAGATTAGGCAAGTTTTAGCTCGTTAATCTTGTTTAATCGGTTGATCTTGAAATTTTCGGTCAAGGCTTTAAGGAAAGCCCAAGCGAGACCCAATCTGAGGCCGTAAGCTCGGTGATCCAGCCCGTCGAGCTGGAGGGGTATTTTGGTAATTTACCACTTGTTGTGCATATTTCTATAAATTGTGTGATTTGGTGTATATTATTGGTGAATAATGTTATCCTTAATGAAGGATTTGTACTTATTGTTTTAAAATGATTTAATTTTCAGAAAATGATATTTAAATTCCGCCCGTGAAAACCCCGAAAGGGAGTTTTAATTATTTTAAATAATTTCGGGGTAGAGATAAATTTTGAGAACGGTATTTGGTGTTAGATCATTTTAAGAATGATCTAGATATTCCATTTCACTTGAAAATGAGGTCTGTAAATTTGTTATTTTTACATTAGTTTAATTAAGCAATTATAGGTAAAATGTGATTTTTGTTTAAATCAAGGATTTATAGTGAGAGATAATTTCTGAAATTATTATGGTGACTAAGGTTTTCAAAACCTAACCCATCTGTAAGGTTGGATCAAAGTTTTGAGGTCTTAAATTAGTACTTTTAGTTTTAAAAATCAAAATTTCTTAAATTAGGCCTTTCTGCAAAATTGGAAGATGTGAGGGACTGATCTGCAAAACCAGAGCAGCCTGCACACGCCACTCAGCGTGCACTGGCCGCTCGGCCCTTTTCCCGGCGGTGATCATCACCTCCCGTCGTCATGTCCCATCGGTTTCAGCCGATTTTCCGGCTCAGAGCCTATAAATTCAGGCCCCCTTCTTCTGTTTCAACTCCCACCGATTCCTTCATCTCTCTCTCTCTGTAATTTCATTTTCGGCCGACCCTGTTAAGCTGCTGTTTTTTCAGTAACAGTAAGCTTAAGGAAAGATTTTCAAAAATCTGAATTTCAACCCAGGAATCAAAACCAAGGTATCCATTGCATTCCTTTTTAAATTCTAACCGATTTAGAATCAAGAAAATCAGATTTTGACCTTGTTTTCACTGAGAAAAACCAGTTTTAAATTTTAAGGAAAACCATGGGTTTCATGTACCCGTGAGGATTTACTCTTAAAATCGGATGACCCTTTGAGCTTTTGAGCTCCAAACCTCTCCCTATGGAAAGAGGGCTCCCAGAGGAGTCCATCAAACCAGACGGATGTGAAAACCGAATCCGGGAAGCCCTCCCTTTCTGGAATCGCATTTCACTCCATTTCCGCCGTAACTGTCTGTTGTTGCCGACAGTTGGAGAAGACGACTCTCGGAAGGTCCGAGAGCCGATCTTCGGACGGTCCGAACCTTCGGACGTTCCGAGCTTCGACCCAAAGCCCAGTCAACCCGAGGCGAGCCAGAACCCTTCGGATGGACCGAGCCCAGCTCGGAAGGACCGAGCCAGTTCGGAAGAACCGAGCCATTTCGGAAGGTCCGAACATCCTCGGAAGGTCTGATCCTGTCTTCGGACGTTCCGAGTTTGCAGACCCACCAGACTTCTGTTTTTCTGTTTTTCCTGTTCGGATGGACTTCGGACGGTCCGAGACCCAGTCTTCGGACGATCCGAAGTCAGGCCTCAAGTTCCGAGGCCAGTGACTCAGTTTGGGGTGGTTCGGACGATCCGAAGCCACTGTACCCTTGTTCCGAGGCAATGTTCCGAGGAATACTGTTTCAAAGGATAAAATATTGTTGGAGTATTGTTTTTGTCAAAATCTTGATTATTATTTGATGTGATTAATGATGTGATGATTTATACCCCCTTGTTAATTAAAAATGTACTAATCCTTTTTTCTCTTATTATTTATAGTGTAAATACTATTGTATACGCTTTCAGTCCGACACTAGTCGGGAACTGAGTGATTCACTTTCAGGACGACACTATAGTCGGGTACTGAGTGACCTCGAGGCCTACTCAAAATGTCAGCTCTGGTCCATATCCAGAAGACAACCGAGAAGTGACCAGAGGATCTAGACCTTACTCAATAAGTCAATCTGGTCAATGCCCAGAAGACAATATGAGTTTGGACTGAGCCCCTTATGTTATTATATTATTATCTTGTGGATAATTTAAAAAGGATAGAAACCAAGTAAGAGACTCATTTCCATGAACCCTGTATATTTTGTGGGAAAACGTGTGATTTCCAAAATACTACGTATAAGTACGTATCTGATATGTATATTGATTGTGCACTTGTATGTTGTTTGACAGAGACCGCGAAACCACACGATCAAGGTGAGGGAACTTAACTTTGCAGTTAAAATGTAAACAGGTTTGGTTATTGGATATGGATATCGAACAATGAGTGGTTTCAGATTTGATGAACCCACTCATATGTCTGAATGTGACGCACTATGGTAAGAGTGCTTATGATGCTGGCCTAGACTCGACGCACTATGGTAAGAGTGCTGACGATGATTGTGATATTACGATGTTGATTGTATGAGTGTGTATTACTGCTTCCACGTGCCTGGACTATTGAATCAATATCGGCCATATGAGAGATGGTTTATGTCTACTGGACCACGGGTGGACTGTGGGGCGTCAGTTGCTGACTTGAGGGTGTCAGTACCGGCTACGTTTAAGAGCCGGAGATGTACTTGCAAGGATGTATTTTGACCGTGTCGGGACTTAATACTATTGTTGTCAATATGGTACCAAGAGGTTACGGTGGATGACAGCAGTAATGGAAAGATGATGAAAGGATGAAAATGATGATGAGACTTTATATTGTGATTCTATTATCAAGCATGAGATGTTATATTACAACTGTTGATTATATATTCACCTGTTGTTTACTTAACTGCATTGTTATATTTCCTTCACTGGGCTAGTTAGCTCACCCCACTCACCTTTCAGGCATTGAACCAGAGGAGGAGGACCCTCCGTTTGAGGCTTAGTGTGGTTAAGCTGCGGCGTTGCTTTGGGATTCCCACTGAGGGGAATACCCTTGTGTTTATGCTTTCTGGTTCTTGGAACCATTTTCCTTTGTAAAGTACCGAGTGTGGTACTTGGCGTGCGTCAATGGGTTGAACTAGGACTGCTGCGTTTCTGTAGCTACTCTGATGTGATTTTGTAAACGATGTAATAGGCCATGTTGCCTTTTTGACAATGTTTGGAATGATTGAATTTCCTACGCCTTGTATTAATCAATGTTGGGTTTGATTTGAGCATGTTATGTTATGTTGTTATTATGTTTTGGTTTTTGAGAAGCATATGGTACATGTTTGAGTCCACTTAACGTGCTAATGTGTAACCACTGGGCCTAACTGTTGATCCGGCCCAGTAAGAATGTTTGTGGTTCAGTTTATCTTTCAAAAAAAAAAAAAAAATCAGTCGCGTTCCGGGCCCACCGGTCGGGTCGGGGCGTGACAAAACAACTCGATATGGAGGTTTATACTTGTCCCAAAAACTTAGTGAGATACTATAGGACACCTGGATATTTTGGACTTAAAAAAAAAAGATTCTATTTTTTAGTGGAAAACAATTGGACATGGATTAAGAGAATATACAATGCTACTCTCATTTTTTTTTTAATGATAAGCATTTTTTTATTCGACCAAAGTATGAAAAAATCCACAGGGTGTAGTTCAACTATTTGCCTCCTGCCTCAGAAAGCGGGAGGTTGTAGATTCGAGTCTCCATGGTCTAACCTTAGTATGCCCTAGAGGCAGTGTTCTCATCGTGGGAGTTTTACACTGAATATCCTGCAGTTTCTCACAACTAAATTAAAAAAAAAAAAACTCTAAAGAATACAGTACAAAACCTAAAAAAGGGGACAAGAACATCAAACTTGATACAAAACAGAGACAACCAGCCTCACAAGACTGAGAAAAAGACCCCTTAGAGACCTTACACTAATGGTTTGGCTTTGCACAAATCAGTGAAAATGAACATTCCACGATTTCTTACGTGTAAATTACAAAAAAAAAAAGAATCAGCCTAAATAAATATTAGGAGCCAGACTATGTCGATCTGTTGTTATTCGTTATTTTGAGATATAGTGCCCTAATTACAAAAAGAGCTGATGCCGTAATTGTCAGGCCCAAGCTCAGTCCTTCCATAAACCTTTTAAACTATAGGCCTATCAATTGTATGCATGGTTTAGTGTCTTTCACTAGAGTTAAAATAATCCACTGAAGCAGCACAGGGCTTAAAACCAAATATATCCCCTCAATTATTTCTGGATCAAGGGTAGCCTGGAAAACATTTTAAAGATTTTCATAAATAAATAAATATTCATTATTTGTATGAAACAGGTAGCAAATAGCTGTGTTCCCGATCAATCATTTCTATTTATTAAAATTTAAAAGGAATTTCACCGATATGTCATCTGTAATACCCTGATCCAACCCAGAGCCCAGAGCTATACATCGAGCATGGTCGATGTATAGGGTGGTGGTGGCAGACGATATATCGAGCAGGATCGATGTGTCGGGTGTAGAGACACATCGACAAGGGTCGATGTATCGGGCAGTGTGGTGGCTTGTTTAAATCTCACATCGAAAATGGAGGGGGTTTATAAGCCCTTAAGCCCCTCCATAAAGTAAGACGTGTTTTGGGCCGCTAGTTGGGCCTGGCCCAAAGACAAATCTTTGAGGACCCCACCCATTTGTGGGCCCAGAGCAGACAATATCATACCGACCCGAGTTGTGTTGAGACGGTGACACCCCGGAGGGGCGAGTAGTTACATCATCTGTCAGAAGTTGTGGAAGTTTTTTTTTATGATAGAGGTATCCAAGGCCTCTTAGAGCACTTGATTAATTCTCAAGTTATAAACAAACCTCGCTACCTATATACACTGAGTAAAACTACGGGAAGTGACCCTTTGGAGTGGAGTAGAATTCGAATTCAAGACTCCCATTTTTTGAAAAATATGAAGGGCATTTTGGACATTTAGATACAGAAAGACTTCGATACATAAAATAGGATTATATTTTACTATTATAGAAAATTAGATGAATAATTTTTACAATTGAAATAATTGGTAAGAAAATATTTGCAAATTCAACACAATATAAGATTAAACTTTAAAGGAATTTAAAAACTCACCGAACTCGAGAGAAAACTCAAAGCTTTTGATAAATTTCAATAGAATAAAGTGTGATAGTGTCTGATTACAAATAATGGCCAACAATATATTTATAAGGCCTTTATTCTGAATTAAAAAAGTAGAATAAACTTAAAAGGGAAAAAAAATTCAAGTTTACTGTGCATGTTCTATGCTTCTTTCTCTCTCTCTCTCTTCCCTTTGTTCGTTCTTTCCGGATTTTATTTTCCCAAGTTCGCTTTCTTCCTTCTGAGCACCGTTTTCTTCTTGCATTTGCAAAGATTCCTTTCCATTTCCATTCTTTTTATCTTCTTCTACATTCGTTTGGGCGCAGCAGAGACTGCCCTCTCTTTCCATTCCCAGGCCCATCCAGTCCAGGATTTTCTGTAATGGGTTTTTTACGGGCCTATTCTGTGAACAGTTTACGGGCCCACTCTATGCAGAGCAAGTGGGCTCGGCTCCACCAGCCTCGAAGACCCAAGTCTAGAATTGATGAAAGTGAGCCTCACGTTCCTCCGTTGATCCGATGATGAATTTGGAGAGTAAACTCGTCAATCTGAACTGATTGGGCTGGCTCGTCTCTGATCGGGCTCGAGTCGAGGCCATCAAGTTTGATGCCTGCATAACACTTGATAACTTTGACCAATAAACCTTAAACCCTAATTGAGGTAAGTCAACTCTAATATTCCCTCTCAAAGTAAAGCGTATATGTGAATAACGCCCAGCTTACTAATCAAGTCATGAAATAAATTTTTGCCCAATGATTTGGTGAAAATATCAGCAAGTTGAAAAAAAGAAGGAAGGTAGCGAGGAACAACTTAGACATTTGATCAGAACGTTTCGGACATTTGATTAGAACAGAACGGAATTGACAACTAAGAAAACAATTATAGCTGAAAGTTAGAAAGTAGCTACAAGGGAAAAAAAAACTATTTAGGTTTTGTTATGATTTTTTTCCTTTTCAAATTTGTTGGCAATTGAATATCAAAATAGATCAAAAGAGTAAAGTTAGGATGAAAGCAACATCTCAATTGTATACATTCCAAAACTCACTGTCAAATAAAAATGATGCTCTTGGCCAGCTTACTAAATGTTCTCTCTTTGAGATTTATCTTGAGCTACTCTAAGGAGATTGTGTATATATTTTCACAAGGGAAATTACATGTTTATCATTATCGGAACCAGGGGTTAAAATACCGCCCAGGCCGATATATCGGCCGATATGCAAATATCGGCCGATATGCATATCAGTCGATATATCGGCCGATATTTTTATCTCTCCTCCCGATATCGACATTTTCTCTCTCCTCCGATATCGGAACCGTGAAAAAGCCTCAAAAAACCGTGACGAACCGTTACGAACCGTGGAAAACTTCAAAAAACCGCAAAAAACCGTGAAAGCCGTATCCTGACGAACTGTTACGAACCGCAAAAACCGTTAAAAACCGCAAAAAACCGTGAAAGCCGCATCCTGACGAACCGTGACGGACCGTGTCGAACCGCAAAAAACCGTGTAAAAACCGCAAAAAACCGTGTAAAAACCGTATCGGTGTTTTAAAAAAAAATAAATTAAATACCGATATTTATGAATATCGACCGATATTGGGACCGATATTTCGGTCCGAATATCGGCCATATCGGCCGATATTACTACTGTACGGCCGATACATATCGTATCGACCGATATTGTTTTGTTTGAAAAAACCGATATATATCGGCCGATACGATATATATCGGCCGATACGATATGTATCGGCCGATATTTGCACCTTAGATCGAAACTTCACATGATTGTGTAGGATAGATCGAGAATTTTATAGATGATATACATCATAAAAAAATCTCCTCAATTTAATCATCAAAACATTATTAAGATGAATCCCGAAAAAAGCAACGGCTGATAAAAATTAAAATTTCAAAATCTAAAATTACAAGACTAAAATAATTATACTCAAATTATACACATCCCTTAGTTATTTTCTTCACATTTCAGAGAAAAAGATGTGACCCACTTTAATATTTAAAAAGTTTTCCTTTTTTTTAATAATTAGAACATAAGGGTGGCTCTTTGTTGGTGACTACATGATTGACAAGTTCAATTAAAAAAAGGTGTGATTTTTGTTTCAATCATTTTTTTTTCCTTTAAATGAAGGACTAATAACAACTAAAAAAAATTCTTTTTTTAATGGACAGTTGGTAGGTACAAATCCCCCACCAATATTTGGATTCTCTACAAAGATGTTTATTTAAAAGAAAAAGAAACTCTTACTGTTACAATCATTAATGAAAATGATGTTACATCACTAAAATTACATTATTTTTTTTTGAAACTTTATCCAAATTCTACCCACTTTGTAATATTAAAGTGTTGATCTTAATGAAATTCAAAAAAGAGATTGATAAGGTAGTAAGTGAATCAATCTAAATTCTAATCCACTCTTCACCAACCATTTAATGGTCCAATTGTCCAATGGGTATGCAACCTAATGCACCAGTTTTGGACAAATTGTCCAACTTTCCTGTCAGAGCAAATTCAAGAAAACCATGGCTATGCTTCCATCTAATCCATTCTATCACCAACCAGGGGTCAAAAAATCGGCTCGGCCGATATATCGGCCGATATGTAAATATCGGCCGATATCCGATACGGACGACATATCGGCCGATAATTTTATCTCTCATACCGATATCGACATTTTCTCTCTCCTCCGATATCGGAACCGTGAAAAAACCGCAAAAAACCGTGATGAATAGTGGTGAACCGTGACAAAACCGCAAAAAACCGCAAAAAACCGTGGACACCCTCAGAACCGTAAACCCTGAACCGCAGAAAACCGTGGAAAACCGCGGAAAACCGTGAAAACCGCGAAAAACCGCGAATACCCCTGAGAACCGTAAACCGCGGAAAACCCCGGGAAACCGCGGAAAACCGCGAAAAACCGCGAAAAACAGTGTAAAAACCGCGAAAAACCGTATCGGTGTTTTAAATTTTTTCTTTTTTTTAAAATACCGATATTTTCGAATATCGGCCGATATTAGGGCCGATATTGGGGACCGTTTATCGCCCATATCGGCCGATATTCCAACTGTACGGCCGATACTTATCGTATCGGCCGATATTTCAAGGTTTTAAAAAACCGATATATATCGGCCGATACGATATGTATCGGCCGATATTTAAACCTTAGTCACCAACTACCAGACCCACTTTCACAAAATGACAATTTCTCAAAGTTGTGTAATTATTAATAACATCTAAAGTGTCTGCTAGAATAAAGACCCTAACAAAGGTTTACTTGTAGGTTTTTATGTGATCTAGAAAGGAAAGCTAGAACGAGGAGTGTCACATGTGATAGCTGTAAAATAACTTTTCAGTGGGGTTGAAATGGACATTTTTGTCATCCATCTAAGTCTTTAATATAGGGGTAAAACTTGGGCCCGGTTTTAACTCAATTCGCATGATCCAATATGAGAAATCAGTGGGTTGGATCATGTATTTGTAAATTTAGGATCCGACCAGTTTGGAAAAAAAGCCTCATGAAATTCAGGTCGGAGTAGGCTCAGAAATTTAAAATTAACGCGACTTGATTTAAAACGAGTTTCAAGAAAAATAAAAAATCTACTATTTTTTTTCTTCAAGGACTAAAAATGGGTAGAGCTGTCGAGCCAGCAACTTGAGCTGGGTCGGGCCGACTACTTGGGTCATGTTGGGTTGAACAGGTCAGGCCAACAACTCGGATTGGATCGGATCGGATTGGATCGGATCGGATCGGATCAGATCAAACTCAATAATTTTTTATATGGATTGAATTGAGTTTATTTAAATTCTAAATTAATCTGCTCGAGTTTCAACCCTACTCGTAGTGTTTGTTAGAATATATTAAAGAGGATGTTGCAGAAACTCTCTGGTTCAGTCTTTAAAGCTTTATAGTATATCTCCTAAAACATCAAATTTTAAAATAAAATAATTTGATGGAGTAAAATTTTACACACCACCAATTCATGTCTGGTCTAACTCAAAATTAATTTATAGTCCTTAAAAGAAAAGAAAAGAAAAAGTCTCTATACCTTAACGAATATGGACACGGGTTTCCTACAATCAGTTGAATTTCCGGGGACTACATCAGTTAAAGCATGGTCCAAATATCGTTGGATACGTCGATATCCCGTATCATATCAGTCAATATAGTTTGTTTTTGTTCAAAAAAAAAAATAAGCGGAGAGAAAAATATCGGCCAATATCAAATTTTAAACCCATGGGTTAAAGGTTATATACTTATATTAGACCTCCATTATCATATTTCTTTGGGACCTCCATTATCATATTTCTTTGGCTTTAATCTTATAAATTTAATTACTATAAACTATTGAATTTTTTATGCCCACAACATTAGGATAAGATAATTGCAAAGTAGTTAAATAAAATTCAATGCCCAATCCATATTAAGATGACCATTCTCTTTGAAGATCTTGCTAAGGCAACCTACAAAATAAAGAAGTAGAACTCCATTAAATTATTTTCAGATATACTTTTAATATAATATCATAACAACATGATACAACTTTATATTTAAATATAAATTACTAAAAATTACAAATACTAAAAATGGGCATTTTTATAAGAGAACTCATACTTTTTAAGGCTTTCAAAATTTTACATTCACATTTATCTAATGGTGGAATTTTATCCGGTTAGATCAATGAACTTTAACAGTCAAATTGAGTATTATTGCAATTTATTGGAGATAGAAAGTAGAATAGATCCATTATGTGCTCTATACTCTAAAATTTGTGCAAAGTAGTTTGGCCGTTGAACTGTAAATATTATAAGACCCAAATTAGACTATTATGTCAAAGTTGGTTTAAATATTGGTCTATTTTAGCTAAAATTTTACTTCCTCTGTACTAATTTAGCTGTCTGATATGTATTTGGCACTGTCCCAAAATATTTATTTGATATGCAATTTTGATTATCTCTCTGTATCACATCTAATCTGATATGTCTTTTGAGATCCCTTCCTTAAACAATCCAATTTTTTAAAATGGACAACTAAAATGGGATGGAGGAAGTATATTTTTATGATTTTCCTTTTATTATTTGAAAAAGGAAATAAAACCTTGCCTTGTTTTTTCTAAAATGGTGAATATTTCGGTAAGAAATCTGTATCTCTTAAATTTTTAAATATAAATTTTGCTGGAATTCAATCAAATAATTAGAGAGTTCTTCTAATTTTTTTCTAAAAAAAAAAATAGAAATCAAATCAAATCAAATCTTGTCTAATTTTTTATAATGTGATTATTTGATTGAAGAACATGTGCATTCAAGGCAAGTTTCATAAAATAGTTGGTCCAGAGACGGTTATAGTTGGTGACTGGCCATTTTCTTTCAATTCAGGCCATAAGAAAAAGGTAACGCGGCCTAATTATCAAAATCTAATTAGTCCCTTTGACATTCATAATTGTTTTCTTTTTAGGGTAGGGTCCGGCACAGCCCAGACTCTACCCGATAACTTTGGCTTTATCAGTGGTCAAACCATAAAATCTGATAATTTTGATTCGGGTGTAGATTCTTTTACCTGGTTAGTAATTGGGGTTAACTTAGGATTCGAGCTAACCCCAGCTAAAACTTAAAAAAAAACAATAGGATTTGGTTTAATGGGTCATGGATTCACATTTCTCACAAATAATGGGTTCTGATTTAAAGGTCTAATTTTAATTTTGTGCAATTTTATTTGTAATTTATGAATTGTTTGAATTATGTGTTTCAATTTTGATTTGAAGTGAATACTAATTATCGGACTTTCGACCTATTTAGCCATTATATGTATATTTACACTTAATCATTTTAATTTTTTTTATAATTTGGAATTAAAACTACCGTTTAAATTAAAAGTAGACAAGAAGAGCAATAAGTGCCAGATTTGAAATCAAAACTCAATTTTTAACCACTTAACTTTAGTGGTTAAAGTCACCATAAATCTTTGTATTAATAAATTTTAAGGACATTTAATGAATTTAACGCTAAGAATAAGTGATTATTTTTTTTTGTTTTGAGTTCAAATTTGATCCACTTATATCTCATCATGTCCACTTTCTAACTGAGCAGTTAAATTTCAACTGTCTCAAATGAGCATACTCAAACTTAGTATTTTAGGTTATAAAAGTCCGACATAGTGCGAGAGGTCTCACACTTCTATACATGTAAATGGGTTTAGGTGCCATATTACACAGCTCTACACGAATCTAATCCATCAACACCTCTAATTTGATCAAACTTATAAAGTTAATCTACAACTCAAGTAAGAATTTCTCAATTTAAATAAAAACCATGAAGAAGTGGAGTCCCCACAACAATGTATTCAAAAGACTTAACTCATCATTCAATAGTCTAAAGTTGGGAATAGATACACAATTTTTTTTTAAAGGCTATGCTATTTTAAAGAAAATTATCATCATTCGATGGTCTAAATTTGGGAATAGAGACACAATTTTTTTTAAAGACTATGCTATTTTAAAGAAAATTATCCGTGTGAATTGATTCTATTTGAATTCTCAAATTCAATTGTTGGATGAATTTATGGAGGGAAGTCAAGAGTTCTTCATCTTTCTTTCGTGAGAGTTCACAAAATACAGATGAGAGATAAATTTTGTAAGAGTTATTTGGAGTTACCTTTGATCTGAGGTTACTCTAAAAAATATTAAAATTTATTCGAAAGAAAGGATTTTCAAAAGTAAGAAAGGAGAGATAAAAAATTAATTTTTTATTTTTATCATTTAGTTACAAAACAAAAGTAATAACTAATGAGAGAAGTCCCATTATCTTTACATCCCTTCATCCAAATGCAGCTATAGAGACGAGCGTTGATTGGTTGAGAAACTGAAATTTATCTATTAAATAGATTAGCAATAGCCACATATGGCACGTGACATACTGGTAATGGGCAGAGATGGTGGGCCCACCGGGATGAATTAGAAAGAGTGGGCCACATGGGGCCTGACATGCACTTCACATGAGTACATTCCTTTAGGGTCTAGGCCCGCCGTCGGTTTGGGGTTTCGTCCCCAAAGAACATGCCCTTCTCCACTAAAGATTCAACAACTGAACATGGTGTGTTGGACCGTCCATTTCCCAAACCGTCCATATTCAACGGACATGTGTGGCCATTTCCTCACTGGCCCACTCCCTATTCTTCAGTTCACTGCATGTTACCAATGTGCTCGACCTGACATCTGAATTATAAGCAACAACATGCTTATTGGTCTTATCCGATCCCCCTAAATTCTAGGCTAAGAAACTCATCTTGCCCACCTATTATAATTCCAAAAATCTCTATTTTCCATAAATTCATCTTCATCTAAACTGAATAACTTAATATGTAAAAACCCGCTTATATAAAAGATTTTGAAATCAAATCACTCATAATATATAAGAACACTCACCATAGTCTTACTCGATATGTGTAGATAGGATTAGTCATGTGTTCTAAAAGACCTAAATACCTTAATTCAAAGTACAGTTATCTTTTCTTGATCACACAGAATCATTAAGCTTACAACTTAAAAATCATAAGTCTTAAGTTTGAATTCTATAATCATCTAATGCTCGTGACTCATGAGGGACTGAGTGTATGCATCTAGAGTTTTACTTAATGCCCTTATGCTCAAAGGAAAATGGATTTCGAATTTCTTCGTCATCTTGTCCACTCATTATGATGGCCAAAATAGTGGCCCCACATACTGTAGAATATAACATGCTGTTATTTATCCACATAGGTGTAATTCAACTGGTTACTTCTTGTCTCAAGAAGTGAGAGGTCACGGTTTCTAGTTCTCATGACCTAATCTTGGTGTATTTTAGGAATAATAATCTATCCATGAGAGTTTTACACTTTTATCCCGCGATTTTCTATAAATAAATTAAAAAAAAATATTTACTTTTTACTATAGTTAGAAAAAGGGACACTTTCGTGCACTATTACTCGTAAGAGTGAACTCCAACCAGCCTTGAGTGAAGTAAAAAACAGGAAATCAGATGATAAAAATGCGAGCCAGTCTCCTCTCTCTTCGTGCCTCTCTCTCTCTGCTTCCTTCTTCTTTACTTATATAAAGAGGGAAAAGGAAACCAAACCTTGGTCCAACCCACCCACATTATTCTGCTCTTGCTTCCCTTTTCGTCTTCTGTCTTCTCTCTTCTCTGTAGAGGAAATGCAGAAGCTGCAACTCGTCTTGCCCCACCCACATTACTCGCTGACTCTAGATCAAACTCCAATTTTGGTAGTTTGTTTCATTGGATTTTCTTGCATCATCAGTGCCTAGATTTCCGAATTTTGGTCTGGTTCTGATTTCTTGTACATACAAATCAGTGTTACGTAATTTAAGATTTGGGATTTTATTTATAGAGTTACTGTTAAAGACGGGCATTAGCAATTATTTTGGAATTTAGATAATCACATCCATTGCAGTGAGTAGAGGAAATCAGGAAATTGGTGGAGGGGAAATGGCACTGGCGAAACGATCTTCACCGACTCCGCCACAGAAATCAGCAACTCGGGATCTGAAGCAGAGAGTCATCTCGTCGCTCAACAAGCTGTCGGACCGTGATACATACACCATAGCCTGTACGGAGCTCGAGACTATTGCCCAGAGCTTGACTCCGGACTCCTTTTCATCTTTCTTGTCCTGCATTTATGCCACCGATTCCTCCCACAAATCGCCCGTCCGTCGGCAATGTGTCCGGATCCTGTCCGTCCTTGCTGCCGCCCACCGCGACGATCTGGCACCCTTCATTTCCCGCATGATAGCCAATGTCGTTATCCGACGGCTCAGAGATTCCGACTCCTCGATCCGATCTGCTTGCGTTGATGCACTTGCCGCCATGGCCAGTGAGATCACCTCCCCACCCTTTGGCGCCTTCCTGAAGCCCCTCACTGAGGCGCTGCTGCTCGAGCAGGACTGCAGTTCACAGGCTGGTGCTGCCCAGTGCCTTGCAGCAGCAATCGAGGCAACGCCACACCCAGATCTCGCACAGCTCCAGCGGCTTCTCCCTAGGTTGCTGAAGCTACTGCGCAGCCCTGCGTTCAAGGCGAAGCCAGCGCTGCTCTCTCTTATTGGTAGCATTGTTGGTGTCCATGCTGCATCCGACACCCACCTTGTTGGGCTGATAATCCCTTGTCTTGTTGAATTCCTCAGTAGTGAGGATTGGGCTGCACGCAAGGCAGCATCAGATGCATTTGCACGATTGGCCATCGCTGAGCGGGATCTGCTGCCAGAATTCAAGGATTCTTGCATTGTGTTATTTGAGGCACGGAAGTTTGATAAGGTGGGGGCATTTATTGTGTTGATCTTATCCAAGATAAGATCCAATTCCATTTGAATCTTTGATCACTATAATTCTGATTGCTTTTGTTGTGAATGACACAGGTGAAGGCAGTTCGAGATACGATGACTTGGATGTTGGATGCTTGGAAGGATGTTCCTGACATTTCGACTGATGTTCCAACACCGCCACAACTCAAATCTTCCTCTGTTGGTAATGTTAACTTGTTTCTAAATTATTCAATTAACTAGTTGTATGGTACAATTAAGGGATCCATCATATAATTAAAGAATATCAGTTAGCAACTCATTGTAAATTAGCCTAGTTCGGTATCTAATCAAAATGTTCCTATAGTCATTGTAGTCAATGGTGCCAAGGCGAGGCTTTTTGCCCTTTTGCATGCACCTTAATTAGGTGCCTTTCTAGTTGCTCATAAGCTCATGCTTAGCCTCTTAAGTTTTGATGATTGCTATATGCTAGTATGGTTGTTTGTTATTTTAATTGTAGTACTGTATTATTATTATATTGACATCATACAATTCAATTCAAAATATTTGTGTATTGTTAAGCTTAGCATGTATGGATGTGTGACTAGCAAAATTACGCTCATGCCTTGTGTGCGGTTAATACCATAGAGGTGTTGATTTTATGATATGCACAAGGGGAAATGGGGAATGACATAATCCAATCAATTGTGTGTGGGAGCATTCAATACATCCAGTTGCTTTTAGAGATGTCGGGAGTCTGGGACATCATCAATCTGATAAGACTGCATGGATGATTCTAAGTGCCCAAGTGTTACTCGGATATATTACAGCTTGACCTTAGGCTTTGATACTATCAATCAGATGGTAGGAATTACTTGATCTTTCCAAGGCTTCTTTGCTAGTGTATAATTTAATGGGATTGACCCAAGTAGACAGTCCAGACTGATGATCTGATTATTCATGTGCACAAACAAAGACAATTGGATCAATTTTGTAATGCATACTATGCGACAAGGTGATTTTGGTTCTTTACAGTTCGACTAATGAGCAATGAGTGAGGCAAAACTTAGTCTCTCAATTATTCAGGCAGTCGCTCTTTTCTTGAGAAATTTGCTTCTCCAT
Organism: Chimonanthus salicifolius; assembly: GCA_013350335.1. NCBI lineage: Eukaryota > Viridiplantae > Streptophyta > Magnoliopsida > Laurales > Calycanthaceae > Chimonanthus > Chimonanthus salicifolius. The sequence continues at coordinate 923,539 of CM023542.1, read as the reverse complement.
TATGTTGATTGTTTGCAAGGCATCGTATTATTTCCTCCCTTCACTACTTTCTTTTGCTACTATAAATTGTTTGCATGAATTTAAATCATGTGTCAGTAACTTCACTACCTATGACCCAGTCTAAATTTAAGTTCCTGTCTTTATTTTTTTCTTCATTCTTTTCTTTTAGCATGCTTATTTTATTTTTTTAAAGAATCATGCCTTGTTTTTAAATTTTGGATTTTTTTTTGATGGGGCAGATGGCATGAGCGATGCACATTTTCCAGCTGGCTCTAGAAGTACTAATACTTTGAAATCAAACTCTCCATCTACATGGAGAAAGAGATCCCCGAGCAAATCAACTCCTTTGGGTGGTGATAAGAGATCAAGTCCAACCTCACTTCTCAAACTAGATCGTAAAAACCCTTTAGATTGGAAGGTGGAGATAACTGTTCCTAATGTTGAGAATAGTAAGGGGATGATTGGGAGGTCCAGGGAACAAGTGGAGAATGAGAACAGCAGATATTCAAAGAATGATGTAAAACGTGTCCTTTTTGATGATAAGCACGATGACAAAACACGCAAGTTTGGTGGATTAAGGTCTGGCTCTCGTGTGGTTCCATTCCATGAAAAGGAAAGCTCAGAATCTACTGTGGAACCTAGCAATGCAACTGAAGAACACAGTGGAAGTTACAAAGACAACGACTTATCTTCGATCCGCAAACAACTGATTCAGATTGAGAAGCAGCAATCAAGCCTATTAGACCTTCTTCAGGTATGGTCTTACTTTGATTCTTGAGAATTGTGCATTCTAGTTATATATATATGTGTGTGTGTGTGTGTGTGTGTGTTGTATTGAGAAAAAAAAAGAGAGAATGAAAGAAAATGCATTCAAGTTATTGAGAATTTCTAAAATCACATGCTTACCTTCCAAATGTACACATACACATTCCCAGTTTCATTAACAAGAAAGAAGACGAAGAATCATGCAACCTCTATTACGATTCAGGAGCCAAGTTCCTTGCGTAACTCTGGTGGACCGTTTCCTAGAGTAGCATCTATTTGAGTTTGTGTTAAGCTGTTAAATTTCTGTTTGATTGCATAGACAACTGAAGTCAGGATGATGACTTTTAGCAGTTGAGGAATCAACTTCTTGAGTGAACAAGGAATTAAATCAGAAAGATGAATTCCCATTCCTGGTTCCTGTTGCCCCAGTTTTAAATTATGTTGGGGAAAGTAGCTTGGTTTGTTTTTGGGTATTTGCATTCTAATAGCCCTATCATCATCACAGTTAGTTAATTTCATCTACCTGAGATTAGTTTTCTAATTTCTACTTTTCTACTAAATCGTATCAGAAGCCATCTTTTTTTTCTCATCAGTCTAGCTTGTAATTCTTGAATACTTTATTTTAATCCTTAATTTTAACGCCCCCATCCCCTCCCCCTTCTCTTCCTCTTCCAACTCCCTTGAACTTGTAACCCTGAAATTCTTTGTACTTAACGTGATCAAAGCACCTTAAACAACATTTCCCAGATCTTTTATTGGAGTAACATGGAGGTTTTTATTTGATTCTTTCCTCATTTTTTCTTAGTACTCCATTCATTCATCTTAACATATCATCTCTACTCAAATTTTGACATTGTATATGAATCCTATTTGAAATATCCAATTCTAATTTAAAAAATTAAAGAAAAAAACTCTGATTTGTTCTATAGTTGTGCTCGGGTGTTGAAATCTAGTGGCACTAACTCATTTCAATTTTAACCACCCTCTTAGATGCTTCAATACCATTTGTCCCGAATGTCTTTTATTTTTTAACTTGATAATTTAAGCATATTGCTTAGTTGACCTTTTTGAGTGGACATTTAGTTAGCCCTCTCTTGTCATCTCTCTCTTTTTGTATCCTGTACAACATCGAAATTTTCGTTAGGACGCATTTACTTTGTTTGCCGAAATTAATCACCTCATCAGTTGCCTTGACACTAATGTTGTATTTATATTCTCCTTGCTCCCCCAAATTTAGTGAATTCTCTCAAACGGGAAACAACAAGACACCATCTGCAGTATGGGAAAAAAATTGATACACGTATATTCGTATTGAAACCAGCTTGTATCCTTTATTTTTGCTGGGTAAAAAAAACTTCTATGGAACCAGAAAAGATTGCGGATTGGTAAAAGCATCCAGAGTGTGTTGAATATTTCCACCATCTATGGTCTCACTAAACTCATTGTTTCTTATCTTCTGTCAATGTTACATGACACTATAACGCATTCTTAGAGCAATAAGTTTTTTCTTACAGCATCTCTCATGGTACATGTTGGCCATTTGACAATCATAGCATCCATCTAAACTAACATCAATCAAGGCTTTTCTGACTCTTTTTGCCCTTTTTTGGGTCTTAAATTTAGAGGTTCATTGGAAACTCACAAAGTGGCATGTGTTCCTTGGAGACAAGAGTGCAAGGCCTTGAGATGGCATTGGATGAGATCTCTCATGACTTGGCTGTAACAACAGGGAGGATGGGAACGCGCACTGCAGCAAATGCATGTTTCAAGTTGCCTGGTGCTGAATTCCTTAGCTCAAAGCTATGGAGAAAGCAAGAAGGCAGATACTCCTCTTCAAGGTTTTCAACATTGAGTGCAACACCATCGGTTGCCATGCACAACATGACTGATAAAGAAGCTTCTGATCCTTTCCAGTTGGAGAGTCGGAGATTTGGCCTTAAAGGAGGATTTGTTGTCAATCCGTTGGCAGAGATTCACCCTCATTCAAAAGGGAGTACAGAACTACTTTCGAACAAATTATCAAAGAATGGAATAGTCCATGAGAAAGATGGAGGGCAAGTGGACCATAGCCAGAGGCTGAATTAGGATTCTGTTCCCAGCATTTTGCCTGCGAACAAGATTAGCAGGTGATGGATTTATAACCATTCTGCAATTTTCCTTTTGCTATTTATGTAGTTCAAAGTCGTGACATAGAAGTCTTTAACATGCTCCCAAAACACACGTAACATATTTTGAAGTATGATCTGAATTGTGGCTGTACTGATGAAGTCCTAGGATCTATCTTTTAGAATAAACGGAATGTGCAATGTTCAGCTTAATAGAATATTGAGTTGGGGCTAAGCACTCCATTCAGGTGGGGGCCCATTTTCATTTGTCCATAGTTCATCTGGTGGTCTCTACTCTCTACTACTGATGGGTGAGGAGCTCTCGCACTGGACCATCATAACCTGATGGTAATATCTCATCATACATGTGTCTTTCTTCAATAGAACAGGTAGCCTAATCACACACATCACTGTCAAAAAATGACAGTCCGATGATTTAGACAGTTCCATTTGAAAAGATGATCGATCATTCCCACTCATGATGGGCCCATCAGATGAACAATCTTTATCATTGAAAGATCGGTGCGAACTTTTAGAGAATGCTTGCCTTGCCCAAGCAAGCATGACATGTTGTAGGTCCACATGTAGCAAGTATATCGCCACGAGAAAATAATTGAAATCCAGGTCTCTCGAACATGATGAGTGATTGCAACTCATTGCTCAACCCTGAGTGAGCTTTCTTTTCCGAACATTGTCTCCTTTTTAGTTCCTCACTCATGATAATTATACTGTCTCAACATAGCCATAAAGTAGATCCTGCCCCATCTGCTGTTATTCTGTTGTTGATGGCATTATAATCGATCAACTTCCTTGTTTGCTGTTGGCCTTGCATAGTTATTGGAGCTCAAAAGGTTCCTGCATCATATTCCGACTAATTTCTTTCATCCTGTGTCTTACAGATTGTCTTCCTAGAGCCAAAGGTGGTAGGACAAGAACTAGACTTCGTTGGCACACCACCTATTTTATTTAGCCAAACAAGACGACGATCACCCTGGGTCAGTCGTCTGCAAGACGAAAGTGCAGATTTTCAGATCATCTTTGTCTTACTCAAAACCTCGCCACATGGATCGGGGAGATTGGTCCAAAAAACTCCAAGCTGGGTCTGAAGGAGCTTTCAAGAAAATTCGAGCTGGAGGAATTGGTGTTTGTTTTTATTAGAGAGAAGCAGAGTGGGTGATTATTCATTTAATAATCGGTATTGTTGAGCTGCAAGCATTGTTTATTTCTTTAGAAGAAAATTAGAGTGGACTATGATTGATATTCCTTCTCCAAGGCAAGAGGCTGAGATTCCCTATTTTACTCTAGTATTTCTTCTATAAATTAGAGAAAAAGAAAAGAATTAAACTAATGGAGGAATGAACTGGAGCAGCATTATTAAAAGGGCATGCTAATCTTAATTATGTAGGGAAAATGGATCATTGTCCTTTTGGTTGGTTGACATGACCCTTTTCCTTTTTCATATTCTACTAAAGTTGACAACCCAATTGATGAATTGAAGTGCAAGTGTCACTTCCCCAATCACGCCACAATAGTAGTTGAAATCAACTCAACTACCCGAGATTTGGGCCTTGATTCTTAGATTCCCCATATTGAAAGCAAGTATTTCTTTTGTGATTCTTTTAAATTAATTGGGTGTAAATTTCAAATGAAAAGTGGGTGAAACCAATAAGCTAATACACCACACCATGTCGATTTCAAAGTCTGGTCTGGAAGCAATTGACTGTATGAAAGTGTAGCTGCTGATCTCTCCTCATGGTTGGGAATCATATTGTTCTTAGGATTGGAAGCTTGCCATAATTAGTAGCAGAAGAAATAGAGTAGAACGTCTTTCAAGTCTAAACCTTGGATGTGTGGTTGCCCCCACCGACGATGATGGGTTAACGGGTCAATCTCCGTAGAATGATCTGTACATATTTTGAGGATTAGTTGATTGTTCTAAGAGGCCTGAACACCTTAGTTGTCAAAAAAAAAAAAAAAATTGGATTCACTCGTTTGTTTCGTATTGTAGGAGATTGTTCGATAGATTAGGTCTTCAAAGAAAATTATTAATGATTATGCCTTAGAACTTGACATTTGTATTAACGAACACCATTAATTTTGAGTACTGATACGAAGGTATGGATGATGTATTATGACTTATATTTGTTTTAGAATCTTGTAAGAGTTTTTTTTTTACATTTAATCAAGAAAGGCTTCATTGTAGTGCTTTATTAATTACTTTAATATTTTATATTTATTAGATAAATTTACATAGATTCAATAACATATTTGGTTGACTCACCAAATCACTTGGTTACCTAAAATTGACCAATCCTGATAAAAAAATAAATGTCTAAAAGTTTTGACCTGACCCATTTTACTGACCCATCTAATCTAATCTTCTGATTGATCAAACTCAATAATTGATTTACTCAATAAAATATCTCCCGTTCTATGTCTGGGAAAAAAAAATTCCTTGTACTGGAGTTTGGCTTCTATATATTTATGAAAATGTAATGATGTAGCTTGCTGTTCTTGCAGATATAGTGTGGCTCTTATGATAGCTGGTTTTCATCACTATCAATAAATAACATTTATGAGCACCAACTATATACCTGTACATGACAAATGTGATAATTTTGTGCTACTAAATACTAATAATGTATGTAATTATGTACTGGACCTATCACCAAAAGGTATATTTGGTCTGGATCCACTCCATACACCAAAGCAAAACTTGTTGAATATACTTAAATATGATGTTGAGAGGTGAGAGTAATATTTATTTAGGGCTTTGAGATTGACATTCAATAATTAGGAACATGTTCTGTACTTTAGGTAAGATTTTTTTTTTAATTATATATATATATATATTTTTATTTACGTGTGGAACTCAGACACAGTCCTAATAAAGTCTCTACGGCTGAGTCCACTATTTTAGGGCACGCTAAAGGTTAGATCATGGGATCTTTAATCCAAAACCTTCCACTTTCTGAGACGGGAGGCAATTAATTAAACTACACCTATGTGGATAATTATATATCTTTATTAGCTCAAAAAAGAGATGAAAATACAAAAGGACAAATTAGATGAATGGATAAAATTCAACTTCAAATAAGGATTATCATCTCGATAAAATTAAATAAATGGATAAATGGCTTTATCCATCGTGAGGTTACACTGATCTACTCACTTGCAAAACTCATTTTCTGTACTTGATATAACCAACTATCTGTATCATTTGAATCAAACAAATAATCCATATGATTTGAATGATTTATGATAAATATTTATAAAAAATCAACTTGATTGAAGGACTTCACTCGTAGGATTAACTTGATAAACTTCCACCCCTATTTACTATTGATTTTCAGTCCTTCAAAACTATGCTTAAAGTCATTTAATTCAATTGATTTTTTATAAGCATATTATATATATATATTTATACAAATCTTTTAAACTCATCCAATCTCATGACGATATGTGTGTTCCACTTCGTGAAATTACTTGGTGAGTTGTAACTTGTAACATTCAAAACTATCCTCTTAGTGAGTGCACCGACAAACTCAATAGCTAATCTAACCTAATAATTGAACAAAGTGAGCATGGTCATGGTCAACAAATTATGCCTCCATCCATTCTAGTCATGGTACTAAATAGTGGCCAACATTATAAAGACAAAAATCCACATGAAAATAATTATCTTCGTCGTCGTCGTCAAATCAAAACACAGGGATCCATCTCAATCAACAATAATTGCTTTTTCACCCTTTCAATACTCGATTCTTTCATGGGTTTTAAATGTCGGCAAATATTGAAATATAAAATACTTAAAATTCCCAAAATTTATTTATAATGCCCAACTAAAAATTCATAAAAATAAACCTCCAAAATATTCTAACCTAGGTCATGATGAAGAGCAAAATTACATAATGCTCTGAAACGAGCACTAAAACCTTTTTGAGGGGCAGGCTTAGTCTAGTATTTTATTTAACCGGGATCATGTGAGATTAAAGAGCATATTGTACTTGTACATTTTGAGTAAAAGAGTTTAATACAAGGTATTAGAAATCCAGAAAATGTCATACACATCCATTCAGTTGACATCAAAGTCGGCTCTGGTTTGACAGCCAAGAACTTATTCGATTCACTCTCAACCCTAAGGGCCACTTCCAATAGTTTTACTTGGTGTGTGCGAATTGTGACATTTTCATATGACCCATCATATGCATGGACACCTATGATCATAAAAAATAAAAATCAAAGTTGAAAAATGAATTATTTTGATTCAACAAGGACATCTCCATAACATAATAAGAAATGACCAATGAGGTCAAGGCTTAAATATTCGACTTCCTCTCAGACTCAGTTGGATCAATTCCAACTTTGAGTCAACTCAACTCAGCTGAGTCAGAAGAGAACCACACAAAACATTAGTGACATTGGTAGGGAACTTGATGGAGTATAAACACAATTATCAGCCATATCTTTTGAAACTCTGGTCATGATCACATAGGTGAATCGCCTCTGGTTCATTTATAAAAAAAATGTAGATCCATACAACATTCAGTGGCCATGATAATCCCCCAACTACATTCACAAATACACAAATATCGTTCTCAGGAATATTAATAGGTGATGGGTAATATTGAAATATTTTCAAATTTTTGGAATTTTATCAGGATATTAACGAGAAAATCTCGCAAAAAATATAATATTTAAAAATATTAAAAATTAAAATAATAAAATAAAATTTTTAATATGAAATTTATTGAGAATTTACTAGGAATATACCGGGATATTATCATCATAATACCATTTATTGTGTTTTTAACGTGAAATTACCTACATGCCAATAAATACGCATTATTAACGCAGGTAATTATATTTTGCCGATAAAAAAGTGAAAAATTTTGAAAATACCGTCAACATTTTTAACATGGCCCCCAACTAGATTTGCAGAACGAAAGTGCTTCATCACATGACGTACTATTCCTACAAAGTAGAATAAAATAAAGCAATCAAAATCTAGAAGACTTTTTTGAGGTACAAAAGTGTTCAGGTGTCGCACCCGACTAGTCCCACGGGGTGTGTGTAACCCCTCCAATCCACACACACTGAGTAAGTCTGTGGAGGATGTCCCTTCATTGGAGTCAGTCACCAGAGATTGAATCTAAGATCTCAATTCTGAAGTCTTGTGTCTCAATCACCAAGTCAACCTCTTGGAGTAAAAATCTGAAAGACTTCCTCCATAGTTTGGAGGATTAATTGGATGAATGTATCTACAACATGCATTACAAGTGGCACTTTTAGGATAATGATTTTGCTTAAAGTTCCTCAAGAATATCTTGATTGCACTTTCCCTTCTTTTCTTCATAGATTTGCCCTCTTGTCGAGTCTATTTCTTCCCTTTTAGCATAGAGGTCTGCAAGCAAGCATGTTTCAAAAAAAGAGGTCTGCAAGCAAGCAGCATATGGCACTTGTAGTCGAAGATTGACTGATAGAAGCAAAAGACAATAACTTACATGGATCAAACCAAAAGTTATAACAGTAATGATAGTCAATCAAATCATATTCCAATCCAAGGGAAATCAGAATCACCCAATCTCAACAAAAAAGAAACTTAAAAAAATAGTATTGAGCAGCACAAAACCCATTTGAATTTCTACAGATTTGAAGTAAATCAGATACACAATCCAGATAAACATTCTCAATACTTGAACAACGACGACGACAAATTCTACATGTGACTGAAAAGCTGCATTAATTTTCAACAATGGTTTTCTCATCCAAAACCGGTTCCTTCACGCTAGTGTAGAAGTTTAAATGATGCATACCACCTTCAAGCGGATCTTATGTAACAGAAAATTGCAATGGATGAAAAGGATAAATGCACATAATGTGGTGTCAGTTTCCTGAGAACCCTCTAATCGGAAAGCTTGGGAATGGAGATAAATTCCAAGCCCATTCACCCAAGACAAAATGAATTTACATCAGAATGTTGCTGCTATTGCGACACAGAGACCTCCAAATAAACTAAAGCTAAGGCCTCAGGGTTCTTTCTACCAACTGTCAATGCACAAGCATGACAAATAGACCATGATGAGGAATATGAAAAAATGCTCGACGTTTAAAATAACACAACGTTTGAGCTCAATGCACAAGCATTCATAGCAGACCTTGATAAGGAATAAGATGAAATGATCAACATGAAAAGCAACAAACAGTGTGCCTATTAGCCTTGCGATTCTGTACAGAATCATCTCTAGTGTTGGCTAATACGTTAAGGTGATTAGGACTGGCATTACTCTTCATTTCAAGAGGCCTTATGCAAGGAAGAGTAATCCTTGACTAGGTGTCAAAGGCTAACAAATGCCTTGATTGCCACCTCAGAGATACCCAATAATGAGTGCCTTGATTCGTGAAGAAATCACTGGGGCTAGTATCTAATGTGGCCCTAGAGAAATTGCATGATAATGTAGATTTGATTTTTTGATGAATATGATGCAAGGGATGAGCTTTTGGGGCGAAGTGTAGAGCATGGAACTTAGAATGCACCTCACTAATGTAGATTACAATCATGAAGAATTTCAAGAATCCAAAATGAAGTACCATAGTATATGTTTTTTACAAAATGATATAAGTTTAATTGGTGAGACAAAACAACAATGCAATAGTAATTTGAAATCTTGGAGAAGAACTTCTAAGGTAAATGGTCTAAAAATTAGTAAAACTAAAACAAAGTGCATGAAATGCAACTTTAGTGATACAGAAGGCAGAGAGACCGATCCAATTAGAATTTGAAATGACTTAGTAGTGCACTACGAAATGTTCAAATATTTGAGTTCTATGATAGAATCCCTTGGAGGAGTGGACTTAGATATAGTTAATAGGATAGGAGCATGGTGGTTAAAATGTAGCCAAGCTAGCAAAGTTTTGTGCAAAAAGAGAGTCAAAGTCTCAAAGCGCTTAAAGGGACAGTTTTATAAAACAATTATCAGACCCACAATGCTCAATAGATCAAAGTGTTGGGCAATGAAAAAAAAAAAAGGCCAAATACACAAAGTTAGGGTGATAGAGATGCACATATATGTGGGATGAGTGGATTAATACTAAAGGATAAAGTTAGAAATTACTGCATTATGGATAATTTAAAAATAGCAGCAATAGAAGACAAAATGAGAGAAACTCATTTAAGGTAGCTTAGGCAGGTAAGTAGAAGACCAGAGAAAACCTCAGCATGTAGAGTTGAGAGAATACAAGTTGCAAGTACAAGGATGGGTGGACCACCGAAAACATAAAATGAGGGGATAAAAAAAAGATATGATTGATAATGGAGTGATTGATTGTATGGCCTATGATAGGGTCAAATGAAGAAGTAAAACTGAAAAACCGACCCAAGATAGATGGGATTTTTTCTCTGATGATGATGATGAGTGTGATTAGGGGCCTTCTTGTCAAATATTAGAACCCCAAGAGACATGAAATCCATTTGCCTTCAGCCTATACTTTTTTTACCAAAACATCTTTCCAAGAAGCATTCCTCATTTAGCCCAATCTCCACAACCTCTACGGGATCAATTGATCCATTACAGATTTTCTAGGGTGCCCAATGTACTAAAGGAAGCCACAAATACTTTGATGGGAAGGAACCGACTTAACAACCCAATATATAAATGATGCATGACAACCTTTCATCAGCCATAAGTAAACACATCATGTAGGAGTTCAAATAGTTTATAGGAAGCCCTAAGCACATGGCCTACCAATTCCTAGGTGGTGTGAAGACAGTCACTCAACCCTTATATCTTACACAGTAATTTTTTCTCCAACCTTAATCATGTTCACTATTATATATCCAAGCATTTGGATAAACAAATGTCATGGAGTCCTTCAAATGGAAATTAGAAATAGTTACCAATTCCTAGGTGTTGTGAAGACAGTAATTCAACCCCTAGTATCTTACACACTAATTTTTTTCTCTTACCTTGATCATATTCACTATTATTTATCCAAGCATTTGGATAAACCAAATATCTTGAAATCCTTCAAATGAAAATTTCTAAATCTACCTTAGTTCTACTTCTACCAGACTAGAGAAGTAGAAGCAGAACAAGTAAAAGTAAGTCGGATATCATTGTTGAATAGACCACTCCAACTTAAGAGGCCCGTCAAATTCCTTCACATAAATATTAAGCAGTTACTTTATACTCTAATGGTGCTAGTATGAGGTATAAGTACAATCATATGATTGAGGACAAAAAGAAATATTACAATTCTAATTCCAATGTTTCGGATAAATAAAGAATGACAAACAAACAGAAGATGGTAAATTATTCGTTTTCAAAGTTTTCAAGTGTTGTGAAAGAGAAGAAGCTTCAATAACACAGTACCACACTACAAAAACTCATGAACAACTTGTGCCTACAAAATCCATTTGAATTTTGAACTAACCGCATCAATGTGCAACAAAACCATTCATTCCTGACGCGGGCAGAGCGGGCTTCTGCTTTATTGCACTCTCCTCTTCTGCAATCTCCTCGACATCATCGTCCAAATCCAATGTAAATTGAGGCTGGTCATTCAATTCATGCAGTTCTGCACCTAGTGGCTTATAATTCACATAACTGACAGCAGACGGATGGTTCTGGCCTACAATGGAATACAAGCCAACAACAATAAGCACAAGAAGAGCGAGATGGCAATTAAATTGGAGTGTGGCAATGGCCTTGCTCCGATGACCATCCATGTGTGATTTGCATTTGATGGTATAGTTCCCTCTGCTCCTCTCACGGAGAGCACACCCATGCGTCATCAGATCAGTGTAGAACGAGAAACCCATCTGCAAGAACCACGTCCCTTGCAGAATCAACCCTGCCCCACGGCCCAGACGGGGAAAGGGGGAACTGGGCCGACCGAATTCAGCTAGAGTAGAGAGGAAGCAGATAGAGATGGGGACGAGGAGGAGATCGAAGTAGCGGTTCTCCAGCCCATCAGGGTCTTTCCTCTTGAGGTAGAAGAGCAAGAATTCCTGGGCGAAAGCAAAGAGGGCGATCAAATTGCAAAGTGAGTAAGGGAGAGGAAGAAGATGGGTGAAGTTGACCAAGAATCCAACGATCGAGTAGAAAAGGAAGAGGGAGGAGACAGCAATCGTCTGCAATTGGAGGGCGGCGCCTAAGCGATCTTTGCGATGGGAGGCATCGATGGAGGAGATTGCAGAGTCAATGACGCAGAGAGAGGAGAGAGAGGCAATAGCTATGAGGGTAAGAGAGGAAAAGGGTCTTGTCCTTTTTCTTGCTACTGATGGTGTTGCTGTCGTTGGAATGGTTTGGTAGGGAGAGAAAGGAGAAGAAGAGAAGATGGCTTCCCAGGCGCCGATCAGCAAGAAAGCGCCTCCGCCGAGGCAATACGAGAAGAGGCTCATATCTGGTTTTGGCCTTTTCAGAGATCAGAGAGAGCTGCCGGAGCCGGTGCCGGAGTCGTTGCAGAAATTTAGGAATTTATACTTAATTCTTCTATATTGTGGTATCGATAGAAAGATGAAACGGCAAGTCCTGCTTTTGCCTCTTTCTGCCAACAATATTTGACTGGAGATTATACTAATGACTTGAGTACTAATTTGTCTTATTTAGATTGAGAGCAAGCTTGAGGAAATGTTATTCACAGAAATTTTGATAACAACCGCCCTTTAAATACATTTTAGTTATAATATTCTTTAATATTTCCAAGTATTTATCATAGTAAAAACTACAAAGTTCATTATATATAATATATAATTTAATTCATTAAGCAAAAATATTCGTTAGTGTAATGTACACAAGAAATTTCTTTTAATATTAAATTACATAGATGATGATGACTATTTAAAATGCTTTTTCTCATCGCCAAAAGTTAATTATTTGAATTCTACTTCTTTATTTAATTATATCATTATCATTTCATTTATGAGTTGCATTTGAAAAAAGATAATAATAAAAAAAAAACTGAGTTTCTTATTATCTAAATTCTATCATTTTTTTCCTCAACTCTACAAAAGGGCATAGAACATAATAAAGTTTTCAAGTAAAATGTTGTTTTTTTACATTTTCTCATATATTTACTTTGTTGTCAAGGAAATGACTAATGTATTATAACTATGGAATTAATTGAGTTAGGATTTCATGGTGGGCCTATTAACATTTAAGCTTTCTGAGACTCATACTTGACTAACTAGAAATTTTAAAAGTTTGTCTTAGCCACCTTATCATGAAATTATGTATGTAGCTCTTTGAAAATAAATATCTAATTTAACATGTTAACATAGTTGTTTATCTGAGATATATTTTTTTGAAAAAAAATGAGAGTAATGAGCACCCCACCCAAAAATGGATTATGTAATTACAGAACTTCCTCACTTGAAGCTACTCCATCAAGGGATCAAAAAAACGGCCTGGCCGATATGCAAATATCGACCGCAATATTGGTCAATACATTTCTCTCTCCTCCGATATTTACATTTCTCTCTCCTTCCGATATTCAAATCCATGAAAAACTGCAAAAAACAGGTGAAGAACCTCAAAAACCACAAAAAACCGTTAAAAACCATGAAAAAACGTGATAAACCGTATCGATTTTTATTTTTATTTTTATTTTTAAAAAATAAATTTAAATACCGATATTTATGCATATCAACCGATATGGTGACCGATATTTTGGACCGAATATCGGCCGATAATCTTTTGTACAGCCGATACATATCGTATCGGCCAATATCGTTCGGTCTTCCAAAATCGATACATATCAGCCGATACAATATGTATCGGCCGATATTTTGACCCTGACTCCATCTTTAGCCATCATGTCAACCTTGGATTTAGCTGACAAATTATCCAGGCATCACATTTTTCACTTAACGTTTGGAGAAGGCATATCAAATGCTTTAAAAAAATTAGTTTGAAAATTATGGAATGTATGGGTTAGGAGACTTTGATGTTCAAAGAGACCCTGGATACTTTAATAATAAAAAAATATAGTAATAATGACAAGTTGTTTATTGGTAATCAGATGTGTCTGGTGATCAATTTAATGTTTGGATTTTTTTTTAGATTAACTGTGTGAAAAACTCAGACACAGTCCTACTAAAACCGCCACGGATGAACTCACTACTCCTAAAATACACTAAGATTAAGCCATAGGAACTTGAATCCGCAACCTCGAAAGCGGGAGACAACCAGCTGAGCTATCATGTTCATAATGTGAAGTTAATCATTATACATTATGGACCTCATATGATTGCAAATGGAATATGGGAGAAGAAAATCCCAAGCTAGCCATGTTGTCATGTGTTACTTATAATTTCTCAACTATTATGTGATGGACATGTCAATAAATATTTTAGAACATGTCTTTTAATTAAGTAGACTAAAAACATAGTCAGAAAATACACAAACATAAAAGCTAAAAAAAATAATCAAAGCACAACCTCAAAATCTAAAAGCAAAGTCAAAATGACATGAGATAACAAAATGTACTAAACTAAAAAGCTAATCTATGCATCAAGTAAGAAACATGTCCTAGAAATGTTTTAAGCACTCACTCCACAAACAACTCACATAGTTCATTAATCAGTTTACTAAAACTTACATCAGCATGGCTCTACTCCTCCCTAAATCTGGATTTGAAAGCTCGTACAATATCTTTTCATGCTCAATTGGAGAACTCAAACATTTGTCCTTCCCCTTCTCTTTCAGCTGATTCTTTCTCGATCAAAATGAAGAGATCTATTGTGGATTCATAGAATGTAGTAAAATCATCCATCAGATAAGGACTGAAATGCCATCCTCCAGACTATAACACCGCTAGAATTTTCTTTTCTTCCACTTGTTGGAGCCCTAGTCATTTAGATTAGGGAGGACATCGGCACTCTATAGCTTTATGGCAGAAGATCTGGAAGCTTTCATGTCTTTTGGGCATGTAGATTTCACATTTTGTGGGGTCAAATCCGATGCAGAGCTCGATTCAAAAGAAGTCATGATCAAATTTAAATAATAATAATAATAACAATAATAGTAGTAGTAGAGGAGGAAGGTGATTGGAATGGGGTGGCCCGTTAGCCCCATTAGAAGGGATATTGAAAACTCACAAGTTTAATAATTTGAAAATTGCCCGTTTCCTTGTAAAGGCAGGTGTAACTCAAGTTGTCATTAAACCACTTAGGAGTTCAATGTGGGTTTAAGGTGGACTAAGTCTAAAATCTTATTTCCAAGATAGATATCAAATGGAATAATATAAAAAGAGCTCTTTTCTCAATATAGGGCAGGTAATATTTCCGTGTAAAAAAAAAGATTCAGTGAGAACAAATTAAAAAAGATAGAAAACAACCAAGCCCTCAGATCTCATAGCTTTCATTATTCATTGATGGTATAAGCAATGGTTTTCATTCAGAGTCTTTCCATATACATGAAGAAAAATACAGAGATGATGTTGATGATGATGATTATTATTGATAATTATGGTTGTCGTCACAAAAGACAATTAATGACTCTGAATGAAAATCCAAAGAAACCACCTCCAAAATACAAGTTCTCCATCATTGGGCAATCTAGAGAGGCAAATATTGACAAGAGCAGAGTGATTAAATCCACAAAATAGAGAACTCATGATCAATTTGAAAAAAAAAAATGATAATAATAGTAGAGGAAGGTTATTGGAATGGGGTGGCCTGTTGAAGCCTCTTCATAGAAGGGATTTTGAAAACTCACAAGTTTAATAATTTTAAAATAGCCAGTTTCCCTGTAAAGGCAGGTGTAACTTAAGTTGTCATTAAACCAATTAGGTGTTCAATGTGGGTTTAAGGTGGACTTAGTCTAAAATGTAAATTCCAAGATATATATCAAATGGAATAATATATAAAGAGCTCTTTTCTCAATATAGGGCAGGTAATATTTCCCTGTGTAAAAAAGGATTCAGTAAACAATTAAAAAAAGATAGAAACCAACCAAGCCCTCAGATCTCATAGCTTTCATTATTCATTGATGGTATAAGCAATGGTTTTCATTCAGAGCCTTTCCATATAAATGAAGAAAAATACAGAGATAATGTTGATGGTGATGATTATTATTGATAATTATGGTTGTCGTCACAAAAGACGATTAATGACTCTAAATGAAAATCCAAAGCAACCACCTCCAAAATATAAGTTCTCCATCATTGGGCAATCTAGAGAGGTAAATATTGACAAGAGCACAGTGATTAAATCCACAGAATAGAGAACTCATGATCAATTTGAATTAAAAAATAATAATAATAGTAGAGGAAGGTTATTGGAATGGGGTGGCCTGTTGAAGCCCCATCATAGAAGGGATTTTGAAAACTCACAAGTTAAATAATTTTAAAATAGACAGTTTCCTTGTAAATGGAGGTGTAACTTAAGTTGTCATTAAACCAATTATGTGTTCAAAGTGGGTTTAAGGTGGACTTAGTCTAAAATCTAAATTCCAAGATAGATATCAAATAGTCTAAAATCTAAATTCCAAGATAGATTTCAAATGGAATAATGTATAAAGAGCTCTTTCTCAATATAGGACAGATAATATTTCCCTGTGTAAAAAAAGATTCAATGAACAAATCAAAGAAGCTAGAAAACAACCAAGCCCTCAGATCTCATAGCTTTCATTATTCATTGATGGTATAAGCAATGGTTTTCATTCAGAGCCTTTCCATATAAATGGAGAAAAATACAGAGATAATGTTGATGATGATGATTATAATTGATAATTATGGTTGTTGTCACAAAAGACGATTAATGACTGAATGAAAATCCAAAACCACCACCTCCAAAATATAAGTTCTCCATCATTGGGCAATCTATAGGTAAATACTGACAAGAGCACAGTGATTAAATCCACAGAACAGAGAATTCATGATCATATTTTTTTTAAAAAGAATAATGATAATAATAGTGAAGGAAGGTGATTGGAAAAGGAAGTCCCGTTGAAGACCCATGGAAGGTGTTTTAATAACTCACAAGTTAACAGTTCAATCTAGCCAATTTCCTGTCCAAGTACAGGTCCAACATAGGTTTAAGGTGGCCTTGGTCTAAAATCTAAATTCTAGGATAGGTATCAAATGGTATATAAAGAGCTCTTTTCTCAATATAGGACAGGTAATATTTTCCTGCCTAAAAAAGATTCAGAGAGCAAATGGACAACAATTTTGTAAATGGACTGACATGTCAAAATTGTCAAACAACATATTAGAACAGGTGCAGATGCCAAATCCATATGGAAAATGTTTTCCATATTTTTCATCCCAAGTCAACCATGTGATGGAATCAGTGCTAAAAAGTGTGTAAGGCTCATCTCATCTCAGCCAAGTTTACTCAATTCAATTGGAGCTCAAGTTGAGTGAGCCACCAAGTATTTTCAAAAAATGATAGGAAAAATCGCCGAGTTACTCAACTTGATTGAATTTCGATTCCTCTCAAGGATTTAGGCAACTTAGACCAATGAAATGACAAAGACACATGTTGTAAAATATTAACAAAGAATATATCTGAAGATGAAATTTCCAAAAAAAGGGCTGTAATAAATATGAAGTTGATACAAGGATCAAAGAAGTAGCTAAAAGAACAAAAATACAGAATATAGGTAAAGATGCATGGGAAGGTAACTACATTATGGAAAACAACCATTTCTTACTGGTTACAGACATTTCTATTTCAGTTAAAATGGCTATTTTCCATAAAATCACTATTCTTTCGAAGACTACAAACAGAAATGGGAATAGCACACATGTGTAGAACGGAGAGGACCAAAAACAAGGCTCTTTTTTTCCCTTTTTTTTTAAAAGATAGCCTAGTGTCACAGATCAATCACCCCAGACTTGCAACTCAACCGGATCTGTTCGTAGAAGAAGACCCAAGAAGAAATCCAAGAGGTTCAAATAAGAATCCGGAACAATGCAGAAGGTTTCGGAGGGTTCAAGATTCTACAAGGTTCTAGAGTTGAGTGGAATTTTCTTTAGTTTCTTCTCCACCGTGCTAGCAGCTACTTGGTCGTCCATGCCTTCTTGCTCAAGCGTGGGGTTAACCGATCAAAGTTCATGCGAGCTTTCAGCGTGAGGGGCTTTTTACCTTTCTTCCCTTGCTCCTCGATCATTGTGTTGTAATTTTCAACGCCATATCCTTGCTCACGCGGTGCGGACGAACCTGCTCCCGATACCACTTGTCACGGGGTTAGGGAATCCTTCAACAATTCAGCTCATGCGGCACTCACTCGATCACTCCGTCGTCAAGTGAATCAGCCTAACAACTGATTTGGTCACTCTTTAGACCAAGATGCGGAAGCAATCACACAAACACAAGAATGAGATGAAACACCAAGGTGATCAACACAAACACTATCTTGTATTGAACAACTAAGGAGATTAGAAAGAAACACTCAAAGGCTAAAAGCTCTCAACTCGCAATACTATACTAGAATCCTTAGCTAGCTTGTGTGAATTAGGTGCAAATGGGCTCCTTATCTCTATTTATAGTTAAGGCCATGCCCAATTGTGGCTAGGATTGTGCCATGTGGCATTAATCCAATGATTGTCTCCATAAATATCTTCACTCTCTCCTAAACACTCTAGAATATTCTAAACATCTCTACAACTACCACACCTTTTTACATTCTTCCATACACTTTTATAAGACTCTACACACTTCTATAGAGTTCTACAATATTCTAAATACTTCTAAATTCTTTCATAGAGTTCTAAAATCTTCTATACAACTTTAGAAACTTCTACACTATTCTACGTTATTCTAGAAAACTCCAATCAACTCTAGAACCTTGTAGAATCTTCTTGAACTCTACAGAACCTTCTGCATTGTTCCGGATTCTTATTTGAACCTCTTGAATTTCTTCTTGGGTCTTCTTCTACGAAGAGATCCGATTGAGTTGCGGGTCTCGGGTGATTGATCCGTTGGAACTTGATGTTCGTTGATGCTCAAATCAAAAGAAAAATCATATCTACTTTGGTTGATACTGGGGCCACTCACAACTTTATGGCGGAGAGGATGGCAAAGGAGTTGGATCTCAAGTATAAAAGAGACCGCGACTGGCACATGAAAGCCACCAACTCCCAAGCACAGCCCATATGCAGGACGACAAAAAAGTCAAGATACAGGTTGGTGAATGGCAAGGACAGATCGACATCACGCTTGTGAAGCTGGAAGACTACGACTTTATCTTGGGGCTAGACTTCATGAGGCAAGCACAAGTGGGCGTGTCTCCACAGCAACGAGTTCTCTACATCTACGACCCAAGGAAGCCATGCGTAGTCCCGTGAAAAAGGAACACCACCACCAAGTCAAGTAATTGCCATGATGCAACTGATCCAAGGAAATCTAAGCTGGCAAGGGCAACATATCTACACCAAGTGACTGAACGAGGACGTTCATAGAGTTCAGTGGGGGAGGATGTCACGGATCAATCACTCGAGACCCGCAACTCAACTGGATATGTTCGTAGAAGAAGACCCAAGAAGAAATCCAAAAGATTCAAATAAGAATCCGAAACAATGCAAAAGGTTCCGGAGGGATTCAAGAAGATTCTACAAGGTTCTAGAGTTGAGTGGAGTTTTCTAGAATAACCTAGAACTAGTAGTAGAAGTTTCTAGAGTTATATAAAAGATTCTAGAACTCTATGAAAGAGTTTAGAAGTATTGGAATATTGTAGAACTCTATAGAAGTATGTAGAGTCTTATAGAAGTGTATGAAAGAATGTAGAAAGATGTGGTAGTTGTAGAGATGCTTAGAATATTCTAGAGTGTCTAGGAGAGTGTAAAGATATTGATGGAGACAACCATTGGATTAATGCTACATGGCACAATCCTAGTCACAATTGGACATGGCCTCAACTTATAAATAGAGATGGAGAGTCCATTTGCATCCAATTCCACACAAGCTAGCTAAGGATTCTAGCATAATATTGTGAGTTGAGAGCATGTAGCCTTTGAGTGTTTCTTTATAATCTCCTTAGTTGTTCGATAGTATTTGTGTTGATCACCTTGGTGTTTCATCTCCATCTCATTCTTATGTTTGTGTGATTGCTTCCGCATCTTGGTCCTAAAAAGTGACCAAATCAGTTGTTAGGCTGACTCGCTTGACGACGGAGTGATCGAGTACGTACTGCACAGGCCGAATCACTAAAGGATTCCCTAACCCCGTGACACTAGCCTAACATAGTGATGAGGAAGCCCTCAGATCTCATAGCTTTAACTGCTCATAGTAGGCAGAAAAGATGGATTCCTTTCAGAGCCTTTCCACATAAATTTAAGTAGAAAAATAGCATTGCATCAAGCGTTTCCAAGCAATTGCCCAGGTTTGACACCTTGTAAACGCATTAAATTTTCTGGATAAAAAAATGGAAGAAAGAAAAGAAGAAGAAGAAGATGCTAATGTGTCAAGACTCGTAATGAAAATCCATCGCCCACTCCAAAACTATAAGTTCTGCACCACAGAGCATCAAAAGGCATGGTTTCTTATTAAAAAGGAAAAAAAAATACAGGGAAATGACACTAATGTTGGTTTACACACATGGAAAGAATGAAAAAAAAAAAAAACTTTGAGGAATCAATGGATTAAAACTTGTATCAAAGTTATAACAAAGAACAGAGAAACTGCAAGAAATTTAAAGTACAGAAAACCATGAGACATGATAGCACAGTTTCCTTTAAATAATTATTAAAAAAACCTCGAGTAAACTGATAAAACCCAGAAATACCAAGCACCAGACTAGGGATAAGTATCCATTACCAAATAATCCAATTTACCAAATGAGATCCATAATACAGTCGTATTAAACCTGAGAAATAAGGAGAGAGATACTGCTCAACCGGAGTGATACCAATCACTGAGGAATATCCTTCTCAACCAAAAAAAAGTTAAGCCGCGGAAGAAGGAGAAAAGCGAAAACCCTAGAGGAGCCAGGGGTAGACATTTCAACGACTTATATACATGATCTCCACCAGCTTAAGGATGGAATCAATTGGAAGGAAATTCGTTTATTATGTAATTTTGTGATATAAAAATATAAAAAATTAACTATTTACATCATTTAATATTAAAATATAGGATTACAAATTTAAAAAATCAGATGAGATTTTGTCTTATTTATTATTTATGTTACTTTTTACACCTAATTTAAAATAAAGCTGTCCACTTTAAAAATTCAAATATGACCTCTTTAATTAAGACTTCTTCTAGATTTAATTAGTTTAGTGTATTCGTGAGATTAATCTCATCTCAATATAAAGTGGAAATACCAACGTTATAAAAAATTCAAAAAGACTTAAGAGAGATTATTTATGGTTTTCAAAAACTCTATTATGTGAGTGTTGTGCAGCCATGCTTTCAATGTGGCTTCGTTAAAATAGATATTTCACATATTTTATTGAAATATATCACTATAATTATTATTATTACCAAATTCAATTTTTTATCTATTTGCAGTGAATTTTTCAATTCTATTCCTCCATTTAACCCTATCATACCATACAATCAATCACTATTTTATTGAATTGAAAATTATATTAAAATTAAATTGTATAATCCATAATTTCTAGCATAAAATATAAACGATAAAAGAAATGAAGCAAAACATTAATAATAAATTTATATGTATACTTAAATTTTAATGTATATGCATATCTATTAATTAATATTAAACCAAAATAGATCTCGTCCAAAATTGAAATATTGACTTATTTAAAACTAATTCAAAATCATCATAATTGTAAGTGCTTAAAAATCACGATTTCTTGGATAATTAATTTTTATGGAATTTTATATTTATATTAAAGATTTTTAAGTGGATCATCAAATTAAGTGAATAAATCTCACGTAGGAAGAACACCACTAAATTCTATACTAGGAAGGAGGAGCCGTGCCTGTAAAATCAAGCAAAAACTCTCCAGCCCATCTACATAAGTACTAGTCGAGAGGTCGTTTGAGGGGAAAAATCATGAAACCACGGTCTCGAGGGGGCCATTATCAGCCTATTTAGTTATCAGCAGGGTATAAATCTCGGCTCGTATCGGTCGTATGGGTGAGATTTCGGCCGATACGGCCAAAATTTGTAAAAAAAAAAAAATAGAGAAATAAATATCGGCAAGATATTGGCCGATATTCATCGGGCCCGAGATCTCAGAAGGACCGTTTTTTTTCCCCCTGGTTATCAGGTCCCAAATCAATTTCAAGGTAGCCCGAGCCTAGTTCCATGTTGGCTGGGCCCCATTTTCTCTTGCGTTTTGGGCTTCTGGCGAATCAAACATTTCGTACAAGATTTATTCATCTCTTAAATGACTGGTACAGTAGCATTTACCAAGGAAGAGGAGACATTCTGCAAATACACCAGAGCTCCAACATGCCCTCCTCCTTTCATGCAATACATATTCTCTTCAAATTGGTCTTAGCGGAACAGGGGAGACCGATCTAATTCGGTTCCCTCTGCTTCTTCATTTTCATAGACTCTGTAAGAGTAGTCTCAAAGAATATGAGAGGCCCAATTCGATTCCCTCCTGTTTCTTCGTTTTCAGGGAAAAAGAATGGAGAGAGGGAGAGAAGAGTCCATGAATTTTTGGAAGACATGAATCCTACCATCATCATAGTTCCTAACTTCCTGTATAAAAGACACTACCATTCAGAAGAGGAATATTCAACATACATTGTAGTGCTACTATGAAATCTCTTTAACATTCACATATGGTACGTCAAATTACCAAGTTGTCAAACCTATTAAAGTGTGTGCCTGCAATCAATGCAGCCTCAATTCCAGTTTGTATGCCTGCAATTCCATGGGAGATATCAGAACATGGCCCTCTTCAGTTGTGTCTCCTGTTTGCTCAATGTAACCCAGCATCTCTGGGTCATCGTGTAAGAGATTCAAGGAAGTCGCTTTCGCATTCAAAACTGCGAGATCCTTGAACATATAAAACAGATTGACAGGCTCTTCTGTCAGAGTAGAACACTGCAAACCGCCTCTTCGACAATAAGATGGGTCCCACTGTCGCCTCTGCAGGATAATTACAAATCTAGGGACCCCGGGCGGCTGCAGGGAATATTTCAAAGGCTGTGGAACCTTGAAGTTCACAATATGCAGGTCACATGGTAAGGAAGATGCTAATGGGGAGAAGGATTTTGGATGCAACTGTGTGGAAATTTCCTCTGGTTTTTTGCTGATGAATGTGTGAATTGGATAATTCAAGTGTGCACCAACACGATGAGAGAGAACAGAGGGGTTGAGTGGCAATGAAGCAGACATGGATGCAGATGCTGATAAGTTGGATTCCCTGACGATATGGAAAAGCACATTCATGGGGCGGTTATCCATGACTCCTTGTCCAAGACCGCGCTCATCATCACGAACCAAACGTCGGTCAAGCATAATTTCTAGCCAGCCACTTTTAAGGCTTGCAGCTCCAAGCGACTGCCGAGAATGGACAGAAAATCGGCGACCATCTGGACCTTGCAGAAAGGCCAGTGAAGGCATAGGGTAGTAGTTTCCTTGCAGTGGAATCTTGGAATAGATTTCCCTCCGACTCATCTGAAATCCATTCAAATCAGAGTAGAATACCCCTTTACTGTCCACATCTGTCTTGTACCTGACTATCAGTTCCTTATCATTGAATGCTGGACCAAGGAGCTCAACATGGTATTCCTTCTCAATATGAAATTGTTGTAGTGTGTTCTCTCCATTGTAGATACGAGTGCTATGAGAGATTGGGGTCTTCTCCCATATCGTTTTTGGATGAGAGTAAGATTCCAGCACCAAAGGGCCCTCCAATATTACCAATTGCCCACCTACTTGAATGACAGATTGAGCCTCTCCAACAGGTTTGAACAGGTAAGCTCCACTCCCCCAGCTTGAGTACATACCTATTTCTTCATTCACAACAGTTTGAGACCCATCTTTATCACTTATTTGCTTCAAGTTGCCAGTCTTGATATCAAACGTGAGAGTATGACGCAGGCTTCTGATCTCCGCTGTATCACCATTCAGTTCTGAGCAAACATAGGGAGTGGGGCAAGGTAATGGGTTGGATTCAGTGAATATTTTGAGTTTAGCAGGTGTAGCCTTTTCACATCCCACAAATCCATTTGCAACATAATAGGTTTGCAGACCCAAGGGGGGAACAGAAGCTTGCCAATAAAGGCGGTGCCTCCCAGTAAACATCTTTTCATTATCATGCTGCACCTCAGGAGATATTTGGCTTCTTATACATGACCCATTTGATAGTAGCACACTAATGTCTGGATTGTTAACAATAACCATGACAACCTCATTCCTCGTTTGCTCAAGCGGATTGAAAAGGACTACTGCCTGCATGTTTCCTTCAGGTACATTGATTTCCCTATGCACAGGTTGGACATCATACTTCGAACGAACCTGCTCTTGCTCAAACTGAGAATGTTGTACAGATCCCTGCGCCAGTTTCTCATGATGGATGCTGAGCAGTACTTCAACAGCCTTAGACATGAAAATCTGTAGATCCTGTAATGAAGTGTGCATTCGAGTGCCATAGTCCTCAACCACATGATCTTTTGCAGTACCAGTAACTCCATCATGATGCTGAAAAAGAGCAAGGTTCCTCCTAGCAGCTGTCAACTTGTGGGAGAAACCAACAGGGAGTTTCAAACACTGCAACTTCTGACAATATCCAAGCATTAGTGCCGTCATTATTTCTGATGCACGCAATGTTTGTTCTAGTACACGATCAACAGCTTTGAAAAATGGCCTAGAAACATAGTAGCCACTCCAGTAGTCCTGTTGCCTATCAGCATAAGTAAAAAAGTCACCTGACAGGGAAGGGAATCCCTCAAGCTCACCTGATCCCACCTCACCAGGTCGGGAGTAATTTATTCTACCTGCTTCCTCCCGAAGGGTCTGAAAGTAATCTTCAAGGGTACCAAACTTTGCTTCGGTATTTAAACTAGGATTGGAGTTAATATAATCAAATATCATCTGATAGTTTCTAAATTGAGCTTCTGCTTCCTCTGTGCTGACATAACGGAAGTCATCCCCAAGAGGCACAAGAAGAGTATTTGTTCTGTATAAAGTTGATTTTTTCTTGTACTGGTCTAACAACTTCAAGGCTCTTTCCTGCACATTGTTCTGATTTGTCTCAACCGGATACTGTCTCCATGGGCAGAACTCATAGCCAAAACCAGACATTCGGGCAAAGTCAAATTCACAACAAATAGCTGGCTCAGGTCCACATGTATGGGGAATATCATAAGAATAGAAGGGCATCATGTGAACAAAAATATCAGTTGTTTCCTCCACATCCCAGCTCTGTCTCCATATGTACTCCAAATTCTTATTCAAAGCTAATTCCTTCTTCATCTCATAATGAGTCCTCTGTATAAGCATGTTTTGGAAACCCATGCGGCGGAGAAGATAAGCCATAGTAGCAGAATACCCAAAAGGATCTATTGCCCATGAATTTTTTGGTACAACACCAACTGTGTCATTTAACCACATGTTCCCCTCCATTATCTGACACCAAAAAGTAATTAGAAATAAGTATGGAATTTCAAAATGGGCTTTATGGTTTCATTATGCAAAATGGAAAAAAATGGTTCAACTTGAAGCTAGCTAGGAATACCAACATTGTATTTTAAAAAGTAGGGAAATCTACAATGCATGGATTGAGAGAATTTGCAATTTGTTCTGGTGAGTCTTGTTTTGGTTTCTTTTGAGTTTAATTTGTTATTGTGTTGAGTTAATTTTAAGTGATTGGTTGTGTCAATTGCATTGTGAATTTGAAGGTTCATTGAGTGCATCCTTAGCAATACTTGGTTAAAATTGGATTACTCAAGTTCGAGTGTGCCTTGGGCGTGGCTTCCGTCATTTATTCCGGATCTTTGGATTCAAAACAAGTACCATGTTATTTTAATCCTTTATTTTTATGATTGAGTCTTGGTTATGGATTTAATGCATAAATTTCTCCTCTTAATTTAATTCACAAATTAATTAAGAGAATACAAGAATCTTAACATAGTCATAAAAATATTGGATTCATGGGAAACTTGTTGTCGTTGGTTGGTTATTAACCGGACCTTCGGCAAGTAGTCCGTTCATAGATACTCAAACGACTAGGGGATCCATTAACCGTAAGATTATTGGACCCGAAATCTTGGTGAGCACACGGGAAGGCTTTTGACGGTACCTGCGCTTGCATCAGTTTCAAAGATGAAAGATCATCTCCCTACCATTAGCATCATCCCAACCTAGTAGTTTTCCAACTAGCACCCAATTCTTTCCCTTCCTTCATCTAACCATGTGATGGCAAGCCCCTGATTTTGATCCACACTTCTCTCTTTGCCAAAATTGAGTAGGGATTCAACATCTTAAGTTTATGAAATTTCAAAAATGAAACTTTTAGTCATGTTTGATGATGGGGTGTGCAGAGCCCCAAATTGGAACCCTTTCAGGTCTTGAGACACCTGCCTATCCGACACCCAAAAGACTTTAAACCTACAACCTTGTGGTTGCAAAAAAGAGTATTTACCTACTATGCTATAGGTTCTTAAACAACCAAATCTCATTATGAGATTAAAAAGGATCCATAGTCTCACCGTACAACTAATACAGCTAGAATCTGTTACAACTATATAACACTCCAATCTAATCCCTTGATTGCAGGACCAAATCCACAAGATCTACTAAGAAGTATAGCACACCTAAGGTATACAAAGGTACTCCCTTAGAGGGGTAGCTGAAAGTATATTCCTCTAAAATTATGACACTTTATCTGCACAATTGTTCATACAAAATTTATCATTTAAAATCCTATGCAAAAGAATACCATGGAAGACCTGGAAGCTTTTTTTATTTCTGTTCAACTTCACTTTTCTGATGGACCCTTTGATACTCTCAACAAATAAGGAAACCAAAGAGTACCTCAATAGTCCATTGCTGCACGTATTACATTATTAGTAGGCATCCAGATTTTAAGAAATTCGGAATATGGTCAACCCAAAAAATACTCCCACAAAACCATGAAACTAGGGATTATAGTAATAAGGAAAAGGGACATAATCATACCTGCTCTATGATGGCAAAATAATGAGAGTTAGCCTGCAAAAAAGAAACATTCTGTATAGTGAGCAAAGCTAACTTGAAAAGTTAAACCAAAGAGTAAATTAATAGTACTCTCTATCACTATAGTCTAGAATGTAGAATTTTCTTTTAATATGTCATAAATAAGAAAGACTAAAGCATTGAAAGTATAAAACTAAGCAGTTGTCACATAGACCAGAACCAAGAGCCATCCAAAATCCTTCCTTTTATTCCTTTTGTATTTGTGTGAATCGGTGGAAATGTACCATGCAACATCCATTATCCATAGGCTTTTTTTCTAAATGATACCTGTGGAGAAAGTTTGACAAGCAATCCTAGAGAGTCGATAACCATCATCCATAAAATTAACTTCATAGAGTACATAAAATGGCATGATATTCTATTGCATAAAAGATTGAAGTTACACATTCCCAGCATCGGTTAAAAATTGAACAAAGAGTAAATAAAATCTACAAAAAGCAATGGCCCTTTGTCCAATTTCCAAATGTGCAGTCTGATCATCAAAAAGGGTTGCGAAAAAACCAAATTTCGTTTAGCCTCATTCAAAATCTTGTATTCATCCTCCATACACTGGGTTGAAGTGTATTAACATGCAAACCCTAAGCGGAGTCCACTTGGATGGGTTGGTGGAAAAGGCCTGGCTTGAATGCAGAGCCCATCCAAAATTGTCTTTATTAGATCACACAACTGGTGATTGTTTAGATGTTTTGTCTTCTTGATAAGAATCCCTTGGCTTCTCAGAATATGCAGACAATATTGTTATTATTATTTAGATAAAAGACCATATGATAATTGTTGTAGTAGTTTAGGTATTTTGGTTGATGGCAAGTATACAATGAAAGGAACTGAAGACACAAGGAAAGAACCAAGAGGGATGAATCACTCATGCCCAAAGAAGAGATCCATTGTAAAAAAATAAAAAAAGAATAATCATCGCTTCAGGAAATGAAACGGCAAAAGATAACCACCAAGGGCTCCTTGTTGACATTCAAAAATCTTATGGTATCAGCTGGTTTGATTATTGCAAAATCTTGTTCATACCTGCACAATGAGATACATCCACCTCTTTAAACCATACCTACTCATAGTTTTCCCTTTTTGGTGGCTTTGGGGGTAATAAAGCCTTTGAACATCACTAGTGTCAATCTTTCCATATACTTTTCCCCTTTTGATTGGGTCCCACTACCAAATGTAATAATCTCTCAATTATTGGTCTAAGGGCTGGAATTGGATTTTCTTGAATAGCCAAAAATTTGGTTTTCAAGTTAACAAAATGATCCCAACGAAAACCACCTCATGCTGTTGATAAATAGGTGGACACTACTAGCCTTTTCGGGTAACCTTTCAGCCGGTATTAGAAAAGGAAAACAATGCCTCAAATCATCAGAAGAAGGTTTCTGCCTATCAAAGAACTTGCAAAATTTCATCCTCCACCACATATTCTTAGGAGAAAAAAAGGTGATTTTCCCTATTTTGGTTACCAAACATTGTGATATTGAATGAGGTAAAATTAATAGATCATTAAGAAAATGAAAATTGGACTAGACCTAACAAAATTTAAGTAGATCCAATTACACACCCAACCTGACCCATTTAATAAATGACCCAACCTGTTTACTAAATGGTAGGCCCAACCCAAACCAGTTTATAAATGGATAGACCCAACTGACCCAACTATTGCTACGGTTTTTTTTTTGAGCAGTGACAAAGAAATATTATTAAAGAAAAACATCTAGTACAAGAAGGTCTAAAAGGTATAGACCAAGAAGAAAAACAAGAGACAACAAGAAAATCAAAACAATGACTACTCCAAGAGAACAAAGGCAAAATAATAACAGCTCCAATTACAATCATATGAACCCTTCTCTTCAAATGTAGAAAACACTTAAGGCTGCATTTGGATGGGAGGTAACGGAAGGGTTACCCCCCTTTACCCTTGTTTGGTAATGGAGGGGTGAGGGTAAAAATTCAAAATTTTACCGCTCCCCCTCCTTTTATGAATACCCCTTGGAGCATAGGGGTTTTCATGAAACCCTTGCCCCTCTTTACCCTTCTTTACCCCCCTTTACCCTTCTTTACCCCCCTTTATCCCTCTTTACACCTATGGAGCAAAAATATTTTAAAATATTTTTTAATTGATGAATATTATTTATTAATTATGTTTCATAAAATTTTATTTTTATTTTTTATATTATATGAATTTAATAAAAAAATGTTAATATATTTCCCTCCGTACGCCCTCTTTGCACCTATGGAGTAAAAATATTTTAAAATATTTTTAATTGATGAATATTATTTAATAATTATGTTTAATAACTTTTTTATTTTTTTATATAAATAGAGTAAAAATTATTAATTCTAATAAATCCTCTTTACCCATCTTTGCACCTATTACCCTTGTTTACCCTCTTTTACCACTCTTTGCACCTATTACCCTTCTTTACCCCTCTAAACCCTCTTTGCACCTATTACCTTTCTTTACCCTTCTTTACCCCTCTTTACCTCTATTTGCACCTATTACCTATCTTTACCCCTCTTTGCAACTATTACCCTTCTTTACCCCTCTTTACCTCTATTTGCACTTATTACCCTTCTTTAACTCTCTTTACCCTCTTTACCCTCCTTTACCCCTCTTTGCACCTATTACCCTTCTTTACCCCTATAAACCCCCTTTACCCATCTTTGCACTTATTACCCTTCTTTACCCCCCTTTACCCATCTTTGCACTTATTACCCTTCTAAACCCTCTTTACCCTTCTTTACCCCTCTTTGCACCTATAGAGCAAAAATGTTTTAAAATATTTTTTAATTGATGAATAATATTTAATAATTATGTTTTATTATTTTTTATATTATATGAATTTAATAAAATTATCTATTCTAATAAAGTTGTTAATATATTCCCCTCTTTGCACAAAAATATTTAAAATATAATTGATGAATATTATTTAATAATTATGTTTTATAAAATTTTATTTTTATTTTTTTATTATATTGAATTTAATAAAAATTATTAATTCCAATAAAATTATTAATATATCAGGTTACCCTTACTTATAGTTATCAAACAAGATAAGAGTAGCCCATGTTCAAGGGGGACCCCTACTCAAGGGTGGCCCCTATTCAGGGGTAACCCCTTTAAATTTACCGCTCATCCAAACGCAGCCTTAGAACAAGTCCCTCGACACTGTTTTTGCCAAAGTAGTCCGCTACCCCAACTATTGCTACACTTGTATGCAAAAAATTCACCATATCAGGTCTACACCCGTTTAAGGAGTAGTTTTGGTATCTCTCTCACAAGGAAAAATCTCCTTAGTGGGTAAACCCAAACCGATTTAACCCGTTTAACAAGACCCAACCTGGACCTAACCCAACCCATTGCTAGGTCTAAGTAAAACTAATAAGGTAACACCACTAATTTGAGCCCACCAGTTCCTTCATATTAGAAACCTGTCCACCTTGTAGATAATCGATCTTGAACCATGCCCAATCAATGTGATGTCGATCAATTCAATATAATTGTCGAAACTTCATGATTTCCTCACACTTAAGCAGCTTCCTCCCATTTTAATTTACACGTCCATTTCTCACCAATCTTTTGCAACTTAGCCCAAAACTCCTCTCTTAAAAGGAATGTCCTCACAAGATGCTTTCCATCTTCGGAAGTCCAAATACATTCTCCAAACTACAAGACTTCATCCGATGACCCAGAGGCTGGACAAGGAAGAATCATCATGAACATCCAATGAAGTGATGACCTAAGACCAAGAGACAATAGATAACGTGTAGGTCTTTTCTCGGTTTCTTCAATTTCCTCAAACCATTTTTTTTGTTCCCCAGCCAACTTTTTCTTAATAGGAGATCAATGCTTCGTGTGATTCATCTTAACTACATAGTCACACTTTTTTCTTTATTCTTTTTTTTTTTTGTGTGTGTTGGGGGGGGGGGGGGGGGGGGGGGGGGGGGTGGGGCAAGGGGAGAATAGTAATCTTTCGATATCAAGCATTAACCTAGCTTAAGTGTCACCCAAATCTTTCCATTTGTAACCATAACTAATTCCAATATTAATCACATGATTGTGCAATTTGATTATGGCTTCGACCCTGAGAAAATTGCCTCCAGATAAGCATTTCCACAAATTTTGAACTGTGTAGCTTACAATTTTTTTTTCTATTTCTAGTTATTGTCTTTCTATTTCCAGTTATTTTAGCTATCTACTATTTTTTACTTCCTATATTAAAAGAAAAAAAAAAGGCACGAGGACAACTTTGCTAGGGACACTTCGAATATATTTGTATTCATCACATAAATTTTAATAATTTGCAATGTTATTCATCCAAAACACCAAAATGCATGGGCAATGGGACTTCTGGACATGTTAATATTTATCATATAAACCAGTTACTATGTATTGCTTACAGAGCCTGGTTAATATTACAAGCTAAGGATTCATATTAGATATCAAATGATTAATACAGAAATACTAAACATAATTAGTTTAGTAATTGTTCTAAAAAGTAAAGCTTAACTTAGGTGAGCCTGCTTTAGAGCTATGCTATGCAAGGCATAAAACGGCTATGGAGCCTAGGCAAGGTGAATGCTACATCCTAGGCATATCTGAGTCATGCCTTTGAATACTATGATAAGTTCTAGAAAATTTAATGGCATGTTCACCACATGGGAGTGTAAAAAATATAAGTACCACACAGCAACATGGCTAGCGTGGTGTCTCATTCTTCTCCCTTCTTTCGTTTGCAATAATAGGAGGCTGATATTATTTAATGATTAACTTCATGAGTGCCAATGCAGTCTACCAAATGAAAGGTATTATGAAACAAATTCCTGAATGAAGACATATTAAAGATTTAAACTGATAGATCACCAGAAATATCTGATTGCCATGGCATTAGGAAATTGTGCTCAGTAAACAACATGAATCATTATTACTATATGAAAAATAGATTCCATAATTTTCAAAAAGACTAGATTTTTGTTTTCCGTTGATATGCCCTGTCCAAACATTAAGTGAAAAATGAGGTGCCTGGATTATTTGTCAGCTAAATCAAAGGCTGACATGGTGGCCAAAGAGTAGTAGCTTCAAGAGAGGAAGTTCTGCAATTACATAATCCATTTTTGGGTGGGGGGATCATTTTTCTATTTCTTTTTATTTTCATGTCTGGCACTTGGTTCTGTCAATAAAAGTTCTCATGTCAGCTCCCCAAGAGAGAGAGAGAGAAGAGCTTTAAACTTGGTGCATAGTATATGTCTAGGTGCAATCATCCTTACCTCATCATTCATCACCCAGCCACCTCCAACGATTTCCAACTGTCCATTTTTTACTAATTTGACAAAATCTTCCCTCTTTGAGTCTGAGGCATCTCTCCACCATCTTTCTAGATATGACATCTCTTCCCATATAAACTTGCGGCGGCTATCCTACAAATGCAAATCCAAAAATTCATCAGTTCCCAATCAGGGAATATGAAATACAGGTCCAGAATGTAGTTTAGGCAAACACAGATAAGGACAGCAAGTTTCTAAGATCAAGCATTCATCAAATCCATTATTACTGAAGCCAATAACTGGTCAATAAAAAAGAATATTTTATTTTATTAGTGTAGTTTAGCAACATAGATAAGGACAGCAAGTTGGATCAAACTTTTCATCAAGTCTGTCATCACTTAAGCCAATGACTGGAACCTGAAAGAAAGAAACTTTTTATTTTACTTCATACATTTATTTACCTTTCTATCAAATAAACAAATAAGTTAGATTAAAAAATTGCAATCCAGTTATCCAGCCATAGAACTCAATCACTCATACCTTGGTGGGGTTGGGAGAGTTGGGGGGAGGGGGGATACCTGGGAGTAAATACACTTCTATACAAATTGTTTGACACAGAATGCCTGAATGGTTAACCTTCCTTTTAGGGAAAAGAAAATCTTCACATAGTTCCCATCCTCTGCCCCCCTTCCCTCCTTTCCACAAAGGAAAGCAACTATGGATAAAGATATGGATGAACTACCTGTCAAAAAACTCCCACTTCATAGTACCTTCTGGTAAGCAACCCCCCCAATCCCAAGGGCTTGTTTCGTAGTATGGAATTTCTTAGTGGAGTCCTACTCCTAACTATGTGGAATTGCAATATGCAATGCCTTTAGTGGTTGACTATTAGATTGTGAGGTTTATTTCAGAAAGCAGCAAGAGAGAACCTAATTAGAGGCTCTCGGATCTCTGAAACGAGCTTAGCAATATGCCATCTCTATTTTGTATATGAAACTACTGTTTTCTACAATGACAGTTTGGAGAAAGTGCTACGCATTCTTTGTGTATTGAAATCTTTCCAAGTTATCGCTAAGGTCAACATGGCCAAGAGTGCTATAGTGGGCATCTCTACTTTCCAACAATAAAGTTCAGAGGTTAACATCTTCTATTGTTTGTGTCAATGTACAATTTCATTTTCCCTAGTTAGATCTTCCTTTGGAGCTAACCTAAATTCCATTCAATGGGGAGCCATTCATTGCAACATTTAGAAGAAAAATACAATTTTTATTAAGAAATCCCATCTCTCTTCTGGCAATAGAATTGCCCTCATAAAATTAACCAGTAATTATCTACCATGTACTATTTTTTCCTTTTCAAAATCTTGGTTAGAGTGTCTAGTGTTATTGAAATGATCCAAACAGATTTCAATTGGGATAGGGTAGGGGAGAAGAAGAAAATTTCATTTAGTGGAGTAAAAGAAAGAAAAACCTCCAACCCAAGGGGTTGGCCTGATGGTCAAGGCACTCACCTCATGAAGCGAGGTCTTGGGTTCGATTCACGCTCAACCCCAATGAAGGGTCACCCTCCGTAGACTTACCCGATGTGTGAGGATTGGGAGATTTTCACATGCTTCGAAGGACTAGTCAGGTGAGACGTAAGGACACCTTCGGTCATAAAAAAAACTCTCAAAAAATTTCCAAATTGGGGGTGTCAGATCATAGGCTAAGTGAAAAAAAAAAATTAAAGAAGGCTCAACAGTGGTGGTTGGGCATGGCGCTAGGGTTTCCTTTTTGGAAAGATACTTGGGTAGGTGATCAACCTTTTGAAGGATAAACTTCCTACATTGTATTCATCTCCAACCAAAGAGTGTGTCTAATCAAGGACCGTAGAAGTATTGGGTGCTCACTATCAATGAAGGGGTATGGTTTAGGGTTGGTATTCAGAGCACAAGAAGCAGAACAAATTCCATAGAGATCCTTCTATATATATATTTTAAGCCCATTTGATGCATCGGCCTTCACATTTTAGGAGAATTGACAGTGAAATGGTGTATAAATTCTTACAATCTATTTCATTGGCATTCCAATGAATGGATTAAAATTGGTAATTGGTGTATGAAACTGACTTTTGGAAATCGATTTATCTAGAGACCCTCA
Source organism: Chimonanthus salicifolius (assembly GCA_013350335.1). NCBI lineage: Eukaryota > Viridiplantae > Streptophyta > Magnoliopsida > Laurales > Calycanthaceae > Chimonanthus > Chimonanthus salicifolius. The sequence goes on along the minus strand of CM023542.1, from coordinate 889,159 downwards.
TTTCATAAAGGGTGAGGTTAGATAGTAACGCAAATATCAAATGTTCCGTTTTCTTCAAATGCCACATGGGATTTTACATAGGACATTACGGGTGTTTTACAACATATATAGGTTAAAATTTCATGCCAGTAACCAAAGACTTTTTTTAACATTATAAAGGTAGCAAAATTAGAAAAATTTCAGATTTCTACTTTCATTAAGTACCAAACATTAAAAATGGCAGTAGAATTCTCCAATTCCAAAGTTTGTTGGAATTCAAATTCCAAAATTCATGAGAATTTGAAATTCCATACAGATTTCTACCCAATACGACCTTTGGTTATGGGAACTACAATTCTAGCTGATATTTTTAACCCCCATCAAACAGGGGAAAAAAAGAAATTACTGCAATAATTCTTCAAAATCAGAATTAGCAGAATTTGCTACATGAGGTGATGTAACAAAAGAAACCCCCTGAGATTCTACTATCTTTATTTCCAATTTTCACAAAGTCAATGAAAAACTAGTTAATCAGGGGGGCAAATGAAAACCTATCAATCTTTTACATACTCATGGATTCAATCGGTAAGGAATTCAAGCAAATGGTGAACGCAAGGATCACACCAAACAGAATTAAATTCAATATATATATATATATATACAAAACCATTTCCTAGAGTACTCTTTCCTGATTTCTGGGAATTCTAAAAATATTCAGTATACAAGTACTGCAAATAAAGCTCAAAGTTTTCCAGGAAAAATCATCATCACCTTGGACAGAGACTCCACAATCGTATCCAAGATATGTCGTGACTGACGCTCGTAGTACTCTTCAACAGTCAGCTTCCACCCTGGATCATTGTGCGAATGTGGGACAACGAAAACCTTCAACTTCTCTGTATCCCACTCATTCCCTTCATATTTGACCTTCCACCCCTGCTTCCATGGCCCACCGTCAATGTCCAAGAACTCAATCTTGTCATAGAGATCCCGGGTGGTGAGATCAACCATCGCCTCATTGCTGTTACCATCAGATATAGGTTTTCTGTTGGCGGCAGGCTTACGGAAGTGGCGAGAAGTGGCAGTGCGGGTAGAGGAAGGGGAGAGGTTGAGGGGGTTAGGAATGCCATAGCGGAAGACGACAGCGAGAAAGAAGAGGATGGAAAGGGAGATGCCGAGTGAGAAGAAGAAGTTATTTTTGGGGGAGAAGAGATCCCAGAACAGGTTTCGCCTGCGGTAGGGCTTTCGGGTCTTGGAAGATTTGTTCACGTTGGAGGAATTAGATGGGAGGAGTGCGTTGCCGAAGCCACCTCGGCGACTACCAGCTGATGAGAAGATAGCCATTGTTTGAATGGTCGAACCACCAGAAACCAGATCTAGATTCCACTCGCTTGAAAATTCTGAAGCAGATGCGATGAAATGTATTGTTACGGTGGCCTGGAAAACAGCAAAAGACAATCAAATTATCAAAAACCGGATCTGGGTTCGACTCCTTTGACAATTTTGAAGCAGACGACAATACGAATATTGTTTGGATAGCCTGGATATCGGCAAAAACCAATCAAGTGTTAAAAAAAAAAACTGACCTTCGCTTAATTGGAGATATTCAGTATATGAGAAGATGAACACTGGTTCAGTAGTCCGGAAATCAACAAATTACCAAGTAAAGTATCAAGATACCTGATCGGAGTCGATTCTGTAAACAATTCCGAAGCAGATGAGAAGAGGGATTTCATTTGGATGGCGTCGGAATAATCGAAAGAGTGAGCAGGGTCCATCCGGTCTAAGTCATTCGTCTCCCAAATATCAAGGAAATCAACGGAACGAGTTCGTTGATCATTCCTCAGAGTCACGACGACGAGTTCGTCAGTTCTTCTCATCTCATTACCCTTGCCTCAGCATTTCATTGAAACGACAGATGCAATTTTGGGTCGGGCCGGCTGTACAGCCCGACTTCACTTGTACAGGACTCGGGTCGGAATTAAGGTTAAAAATTAGTATCGATGTAAATTCGGGTCAAGCTCGAGTTCTATAATCTTAGAACCCGACTCAATCAGAAACTCCAAATTAAATTCTAACAGCTATGATATCTAACATATATTTTATATTTTTGTATTTGATATTAAATAATATATTGTAATTAATTAAAATATTTACATATTATACATTATTAAATTTTATTTATTCATCTTAAACTTAAGTGTATATAATAAATTAATTAGAAGAAAAATAATAATTTGAATACTTAACTGGATGATGTAATTGATGCACAACACAATTAGTAACCATGATAATGATAAATGTGATGTGAAAGATTTTGATTTAATTAATAAATCCAATATAAAGTTACCATTATTTAATAATAGTAATTGATTTAAGATTAAATTGTATAAAGACTTAAAAAATAGTAATGATTTAAGACTAAATTGTATAAAGACTCAAAATTGCCGAAAATCCAGCATAAAATCTCTACGGATGATAATCACTTCATTTAGAGCACACCAAATGAGGTGGTCATGAGTGTTCTGGACACCTCTCACTTTTTCAAGCAGGAGATTACTAGTTGAGTTATACTCGTGTAAATGATTTTTCAAATGCGACCCGACATGTTGTATTGTAACTCAATTTCATTCCTCTTAAGTTAAGCAGTTCAAAAATTAGTTTTGTATTATAGTATTGTTTATTCAATGGTTCAAATTTTCTAGTTCTATTATTTAAAATTAAATTAAATTTCTCATTTAAGACAATTCAATTTTCTCAAAATCTATCACAATTTTTTATTTTCTAAACCCTAAACTTTAAATCCTTTCTTTCTATTAATGAAATTTATATTCACCGCTCAAAAAAAAAAAATTTCTACTTTTAAATTAAAATATTAATTTTTATTATTTTCTACTATAGTATAATGATTGCAATATTACTTTTAATATATTATATTTAAACATAACGATATATTATATTATTACAGTAATATTATAGCCGAAAACAATTAAAAATGATTTGAAACTTCGTTAAATCAGTATGGGTCCCTTATTTAAATCAAACGATTTTTTTTCCTCCTCATATTCGAGCGCTCTCTCTCTCTCCTTCCCATTTTCTCTTCCTTTCTCTCTTATCTTTCTCCTCCTCCCCTCTGCTGCAGCAGCAGCCTCCGGGCGACGCTACCTCGGCCACCGATCGTTACCGCCGTTGCCCCCCCACCCCAACCTTTGTCAGCCGGGACTCAGTTTCGACCTCCCTGTTTTTCTTTCGGTGAGCCCTCCCTCTCTCCTTTTTCGTTTATTTATTTATTTCTTCTGTAAAAAACAGCAAGGAATTTGTTTGCCTAAATTAACTGAGTCGAATAGGTTGAAGTTCAGCCTAGTTTAAGGTCTGTTGTAAGACCCGGGTTTGAACCAAATCCATGCTCGTTTTTGTCTTCTGATTTCACTCTAAAACTCAGTCAAATCTGGGCCTGACATCAGTAAAACCAATGCTGCATGATACAATTTATTTATTGTTTAAGAGCCCAAAACCATTGATAGAACAGGGCCTGCAGTAAGCTCCAAACTGTCGCTGTTCGGGCCTGCAGTGAACCAGGAAACGTCGCAGTTTTGGGCCTGCATGACAGTTCACAACTCGTCTGAACTGGGCCTGCAACCCAGTCCAGATTTACTGATTTATTTGGGCCTGTAATACCGGACACAACCTGGTTTGAAAAGGCAGGAAATTAAGCCCAGATCTGTAGCAGAACAGGCCAAGGTTTCAGTCATGCTGACTAAGTTATTGGACCAGTAATTCAGTCCATTAAACCGTGTAGAACGGGCTTGTCTTTGGACTTGGAGTCTTGAATATTCAGTCCATCAGACCGTGAATATGGACCTGCTTAGCAGTCATTAAGGCCAGTGTAAACGGGCCTAAGGTAGCACTGTCTCTACCTTGATCTGTTGAGATGGATTATGTGTATATTGTTGAATCACATGATATGATGTATGAACATGTGTAATGTAGATTCATTGTTTAAGCATGTTAAGATGCAATTCATGTCATATGTGATCATGAGATTGATTTTTACTTGGTTGTACTCGGTTTCCCTTGAACCTGAGGCGGCGTCTCAGTGACCGTGGATGGAAGCTCCTAAATACTACGATGGGTGTACTCGGTTTCCTTAAATCCGAGGCCAAGCTTTGGGGAAAAAATGTAATTTGTTTGATGCACTTTGATGAAATATGCATTGCTATATGAATTTATGTTATGAATGAAAATTTCGGATTATAAGAACTTTAATTTGAATATTGTGTTCTTGAAAAGAAAGATTTTTCTCTACTAAGCTTGGTTTTGCTCACCCCTTAAATTGCAAGATTTCATCCAGAAGATGGGATGGGAGTGGCAATGCCACTGAGGCATCGAAGACTTTGAATGAATGAAATATTTAGTTATTGGTTGGTTCATTTATTATTAAATTGAATGCATTGAACAATGTGTAGTTCGTAACCTTGATCGACTCAAGACCTCCCTCATCACGGGCAGGTTCTTGACCGTCAAGCCAAATAGAATCCAACTTGAAATAGACTCTAACTAATTTACCTCATTTAATAAAATTCAAAATAGATCTAAATACGAATACACCTAAAACAATAAGATCCAATCCAAACCCAACCCAACCCAACCCAATCCATTGTGAGGTCCATATGAAGATCCTAATTCTCTTTCCACCATTTCCACATAGTACTCACTTCTATATATAGGGTTATTTGGACCTGACCCAATCTGAAATTGCTTCTAGTTTGGGTCGGGCTAAACATTATACCAATAAAATATATAGGGTTGTAGGTAAAGTCATGCTTTGTATAATCTAATCTGTCCAAATTACCCAAATTTATATATGATTACGCACCTCCTCATTCTTTTACATTTATAATGATAATTTTCTTAGACTTAGCTTTTAATAGTAATTATGTTTCAGTAGTAAATATTTATTTTTACAGATGCCTTTTTTTACCTAATTTAACAAATACTCAAATTGATTGACCTAATAAAACTGGGTTGAAATTTTAAAAATGAGTTATAGACAAATTAGAAAAAGCCAAAAATGTGAGTTGAATAAAAAGGTGGTAATTCATATTTAATACGCGGAATCTAAGATTAAGCTTCTAATTTGAACATGATTTAAGTGAAGTTAAATTTAAACTCAGCCAAATCCTACTTAAAATCTGATGAAAATTAAGTTTGAGTTGTATAGAAATCAATAATATCGAGAGAGATCGAGTCTAAATCAACTCATCAACTCTGTCCTACAAAACCACAAATTTTGACTCTCTGGATAAAAGATACACATTTCCAGTTCCTCATCCACACATGGTGAAATGGACCCAAAATCCTGCATTGAATTTGGATTTGGACAGAGACTTCTTTGCTCATATAGGTGAAACTTGGGTCGGAATTTGATCTAACCCGCATGACCCAACTCAAAAAATTTGTGGGTTAGATTATGCATTTTTTAAATTAAAGTCAAGCTGGTTGAAGAAAATAAAGCACGTAGCCAAGTTTTTTAGAAATTGACATTATAAAAAAACTTAATATATAAGTGACGAAAGCCTAATCTTTTCGTATTGTGACTCTACGAGTGAGAGAGCGAGAGCAAGATCACGAGAGAAAGAGAGTGAGAGATGTTCTAATCCGTTCTCTTCACTTCCTCAACGACGGCAATGGCAATAACAGACCCTCTTTCCTCCACTCCCTATGATCAGTGACAGGCGATCTAAGTCCTCTCTCCTTTTCAATCCTCTTCCGGTCTCGTTCTTGTTCTCCATCACCGACCATCATCTGAGTCCAACCCCTTTCCTTTTTCTCATGAGACTTCAACGGTCCAAGTATTTTATTTTTATTTTATTTTAATTTAACTTGGTTTTTTAAATTATGGTTATACATACACAATAAGGTGCTGCAAAAGGCCCTTTTGCTTATATAGGAAATGAATGAGACTTGAGATTATTGTCAAAATAAGAATCAAAATCTATGATATAATGTAAAGAGTGTCAAATGAATAGTAGATAAGAAATCTGATCATCATTCAATCATTTTATTCATTAATTTAATTTTTTTATATTTATAGAAACTTAAAAGAAAAAAAATTCAACCCAAAGATAATTAATTGATAGTAAGTTTTTGGGAAATGATTTGTGCACCCCCATCTTTTACCCATTGTGCACTCCCCCTATGTGAAATGACAATTTTGCCCAAAAAAGGCAAGGAAGGAGAGAGAAAAGAGGAATTTTGAGTTTGGGCAAAATTGTCATTTCACATAGGGGGAGTGCACAATGGGTAAAATATGGGGGTGCACAAATCATTTCCCAAGTTTTTCCACATTTCATACCCACAAAATGGTATAGAACTCGGCCACTCATCTTAAGACGGGTGTTTTTTTGTTAAGAAACACAAGATAAAGTAAAATTCCCACTTTATCCCTGTCCTTCTGTATGCAAATTTTAAGTAGAGTACAGCAGTGCACCTATAATCATGAGCGGTGTACTTATAATTATGAACGGTGCACTTATAATTTCAAAATTAACTATAACTTTAACGTACAAAATTTATCCATAGTAGTGCACTTATAATCCTCGTCACAGATATCGGCGGTATTTTCAAATTTACCGTGTTTTTATCGTCAAAATATCATTACCGCGTTAAAAACACATTTTTATCGCCACGACGATAAATTTCTGATAAATTCCCGATAAAATCGCGTTAAAAATGCTATAAACGTTAATAACGAGATAATATCCCTGTAAATTTCCTATATCATTTTTATTTCATTAATTTTTTTATTTACTCTATTTTTTTATTTTTTAAATATTATAATTTCCACGAGAAGTTCCCGTTAAATTCCCGGTAAAAATCTGAGAATTTAAAAACATCCCATTATTACCAATTGCCGTTAATATCTTGAGAATGATATTTGTAGCAGTGCACTTATAATTACGAACGGTGTACTTATAATTCTGAACAGTGCATCTATAATTTTATTTTTTAAAAGATGAAAAAGGGTGAAAGATAAAATAAAATTTTCACTTAATTTTTTTAAAATCCCTGTCTCATAATAGAAAAAAAACCTCCTTGTTAAGGTGGGTGGCCGTAGAATCCATGATTCATTGAATTGAAAGTCGCTGGCCTTTTACTTTTCAACAAAGACAAGCTGGAAAGAGAGAGAGAGAGAGAGCACCCAAAGAAGAAGATAAGGAAAAGCTGGGAGGAGACTGAAAGTTCTGGCGTAAGTGGGGCCTTTTGATTGAATAGCAATCAATTGCTTTGGTGATGGGGGCCCATTTCCAATGTCAGCGCCCATGTGACCCTCCATGAAAATTGCCTAAAAAGATAAGCATCGAGACAAAGGAACAAAAGTTCAAAATGGAAATTGAGAGAGAGAGAAGGGGCTAGCATTGTCTATTAACCTTATTAATAACACGGATGTTATTTGCACTGAATTAAACTCTTTCTATTTTCAAGTGAATCAGTTCACTCATAAATATATTAGATAAGTGAACTAATTTTTATGAAGACAAAGTAGAAAATTCAAAAATTAAAATCTCCCTTGTTAAAATGGACACTCATTTTAAAGGAGCATTTATACACACTCGGAAAATCTGCCTCTACACACCTGAATCTGAATTTTCAGGTGAAATTACGATTCTGCCCCCGCGTTTTCATTCATTTGAATGAATGTCCAGTTCATTTTGGTATTCATTCGAATGAATCCATTCATTCGAATGAATGCCCAATTCATTTTGGATTCATTCGAATGAATGGGCTGAACAGTAACATGGAATACTGCTCAGCCCCATTCATTCGAATGAATGGATGATTCATTCAAATGAATAGTAATAAAATGACCATCATTCCTTCCAATCATTCGAATGAGCCCATCATTCATTCGAATGAATACGGATTCGTTCCGTTCATTTCATTCGAATGAACGGATTCGTTCATTTCATTCGAATCGTTCATTCGAATGATTCGAATGAAATGAGCAGTTCGGTCATCCATTTAAATAATAATTGTTTTTTTTTTTAATTTTAAACTTATTTTTTGAATATTGTGTATTTCCAAAATTTCTCAAATTAAATATCTGGACTAATTACGATAACCTGATAAAAATACTTTAAGACTTCAAGGTCTTTTGACACTCCTAAATATTTAAAACACAGTATTTTACAAATAAGGATATCCCTATGGTGTGCCAAAAATATATTTAGGAGTGTCAAAAGAAGTATTAAAGTATTTTTATCAGGTTATCGTAATTAGTCCGGATATTCAATTTGAGAAATTTTGGAAATACACAATATTTAAAAAACAACTTTAAAGTTTTAAAGGAGATTTTATTATTTAATACACTATGCACATTATTTTTTAAGCATTGTGTACTTCCAAAATTTCTCAAATTAAATATCCGGACTAATTACAATAATCTGATAAAAATACTTTAAGACTTAAAGGTCTTTTGACACTTCTAAATATATTTTTGACACACCCTAGAGATCCCCTTATTTGTAAAATACTGTGTTTTATATATTTAGGAGTGTCAAAAAACCTTAAAGTGTTAAAGTATTTTTATCAGGTTATCGTAATTAGTTCAAATATTCAATTTGAGAAATTTTGGAAATACACAGTATTCAAAAAATAAGTTTAAAATTAAAAAAAAAAATATTATTTAAATGAATGACTGAACTGCACATTTCATTCGAATCATTCGAATGAACGATTCGAATGAAATGAACTAGGCGAATGAAATGAACGAATCCGTTCATTCGAATGAAATGAACGAATCCGTATTCATTCGAATGAATGATGGATTCATTCGAATGAATGGAAGGAATGGTAGTCATTTTATTCCTATTCATTTGAATGAATCATCCATTCATCCGAATGAATGAGGCTGAGCAGTATTCCGTGTTACTGTTCAGCTCATTCATTCGAATGAATCCAAAATGAACTGGACATTCATTCGAGGACATTCATTCGAATGAATGGAAACGCATGGACAGAATCGTAATTTCACCCGAAAATCCAAATTCGAGTGTATAGAGACAAATTTTCCGAGGTTGGGTAAGTGCTCCCCATTTTAATATTCAATTAATCTTAATCCATACTCCATTCCATTGATGTGATGGAAGTGTCTCTTTATGTAGTACACTACAACTAATAATATTAAACAAAACAAAGATGATAGATAATAATAATAATAACCAAGTAATTCATTCAGTAAGGAGTGGGAGGTCTCTGTATTCTTCTCCTAGAGCTATAACACCATAACATGAAAGAGAGCTTTTTCTTCTTCCCCTTCCTTTTCTCTTTTCTTTCTTTTCTTCTTTTGATTTGCTACTGCCAACTGCTCCTGCTGTACACACGATCTTCTTTCTTGACAAACTACATTTGTTTGCTTTAAACGACGACTTCACGACACAGTAAAAAAAAGTAAAAAAGGTCGAATTACAATTACAAAGATCTGGAGTACATCATTTCTCCAACCATTTTTCACCTACAGAGAGAGATGGTGATGAATGATGACGAGTCATGTCCGTCCAAAATCAGTCAATGTGTCTGTGCTTATGCATGTGTATAAAGAAGTACGTATTGATGGGTGGTTGATGTCGCGTTGTGGGTCTGTCTTCTGAATTTCGGACTGAGAATAATCCTCTCTTTGGCCGGTCAATCGCTGGCTGAACAGGCAAATATGGAGACAAAAGCAGCAGCATTCACTGTTCTCACTAACCTATCAACTAAAGCAAAAACTCATTCATTGAATTGAATTGAGTTGTCATTAATTTATTGCCCAAGCACCCAAGCAAGAGGAGATCAATATCCCCTTCTTGTATGGACGCCCACGTTCGTCCCCTGCAATCCCTTTGCTTCATGGCTGGAAGAAAACCTGAAAAGAAAGAGACCCGACACTGCAACTGTCATTGTATTTCTACAATCAGATTCCACATTATTTCTAATCATGGAAAATAATCGATAGAGAAATCAGTATCCTTTTTTACGAAGATGGTCAGGCGGTCAGGCATACTAGCGCTCAGGCATCTCACTAGTACGTTGGAGTTGAACGTGAATCTAATCCCGCTTCATAAACCGGGCTTCTTAACCTAAGGCCAACCCCCAGGGGTTAATTCATTATTTTGTTTTCCTTCTACTTTCCCTCACCTCACGCCCATTGTCATGGCTAATTAATCTCTGTTTGATTTGAACTTATTTTTGTTCAGATAGAAAAGAAATATTATTAAATTAGGAGTATCAGTTTGTGTTAATCTCTTGATTAGAGATTTTCACAATTATAAGTCAAATTCATCTGCAAAATGTTAAATACTTATGGCATTCAAGTTAGAGAAATCTCAAAGAGGAGGTGTTGCTTGTCAAAAACATTTATTATGAACATTTCAAAAAAAAAAAAAAAACATTTATTATGAATATACTCCACTTATAAAATCTCATGGAAGTACCATATAAAAAGTCCTCTGAAATAATTCTTAAAAATAATTTGTCCAAATTGATTCCAATTATTTTACAGATAAATTTTGTTTGGGATTACCTGCAAATAGTCAATGAGATCAAAGCAATCTCTAGAAGAAAAGAGAAGATGAGTCACACAATGGAACATGTGCTACATGGAAGATTATTTCTGCCACTCTTCTCTATTTTCTCTTTTTCTTTTTTAGCTTTTAAGTATCAGATGGATTTTTGAAAATGACATTGAATGGGAGAAATGATGAGATGATATGCAGTACCTGGGCATCTGGAAGAGGCATGATCTGAAGGAAGCCATGTCCAAATTTGAAGTGACCGGGAGTAAGGAGGAAGTGCTCAGGTTGTGGTTAATGGAAGAAGCATCAGAAAAGATGGAGAAAGCATCTCCAGCAGATTTCGTGGGTGATGCAAATGGGTTATCAGGAAGATTGTGCTCCAGGCCCCCACTGGAAGTAGAAATGTGAGTGACAAGAAAGAATGATAAGAGAGAGAGATTATAAGCAAGGCAAACAACCAAAGAGGAAATAGCAACTTTTAATCTAGTTTTTGCCATTTCTATTTCCTTTCTCATTTACTCAAATACTTGGGAGGTTAAAGGAAATGAATTCATGTCTCACTTTCCAACTTACCTTTCTTGGAAATTGGTATCTTCCTTGAGTTTCTCCTCACTGGTAGTGGAAACAGTAAAGCCATTGACAGTAGATTCCTTTTCCTTATCGGCCTGCCCAAAGGGGTCGTGAATGAGCTGGAGCTGATGACCAGCAGAAGGACCGAAATTGCAGTCTGCAAAACAGAAATTCAATTTAAAAAACCACTTTAAATGCATCCTGAATTTAAATTGAGAAAATGGGAGACTTCGATTGTACAGAGTTAAGCACCTTCAGGTACTACTGACTTGCTCCAACTGGCTGGGATGGACTGATGACTAAAGTGATCTGAAGGAGAAGGTGATGGTGATGGAAGGGGAGATGTATTTCCCTTCATGACATCCAGAAGCTGCAGACCCATCAGTCTCCTTCCTTGCTTCTCAATAGCCTGCTGCAAGTCAGCTTGCTCATCCAACTTCCTCAGCAGCATCTCTTGGGAATTGTAGAACATCCTCGCTCCTGGAACCAAATAACCAAAACCCAGACGAAATACTCCATGAGATCTCCCAAACAAGTGAAACCTCGCAAAAAAGCCAAGTTACAGCCCAAATGATATGCAGGAGAAAGAAAGGACGAGTTAACTCACCCAATTGCAAGTTACTGGCATCTCTAGAATCGAGGCTTGATGGAGTAGTACATGAAGAGAAGTCTCCCCTCTCCGCCTGTTGCTGCGGCTGCTTCCTACAAGAGAGATTTGGAGGCAGTACATGAAGAAGTTCTTCCTATAGGAATTGAATCCCAGTTGATTAAAAGGACTAATGCTGTTGCAGAGACGAGAAGAAGAAGAAAAGAGAGGGAGTGGCTGTACTTGTCTGGGATTTGTCCCTTCTCCTTGTAAGGCTTGACAAGAACTCGAGCATCACGAACAAAATGCGGGTTTCCTTTGGCCAAGATAAGCTTAACAGTCTCTGGATAGAGGAAGGTGACGAAGCCAAACATCCGCTTCTGCTGGTATGGGATCCTTACGTCTTGCACAGGTCCATAGATGCTTCAACACAGCAAAAAAAATCCCTTCCTTTCTCAGTAAGTTTGAATCAAACACAAAAACTAAAATGAAAAAAAAAAAGGCACCTGAAATAGTTGGAGACGTCTTCTTCTCTGAAAGTGCTGTCCGCCGGAAACGTCAGATAGATCTGCCTCGACCCCGGATTCACTGTCCCTCCGCCGATGCTGGCAAACTCGCTTCTATCAATCATCGATCTGGTGCCAAATTTGTGCAAACCGTCCCCACCCAGCATCAGAGCAGCCTCCATTGCAGCTCTGCTAGAATTAAAATGAGATTGAGGGTTTTAGAGATCAGAAACAGAGTAAAACAGAACCTGGTTAGTGTATTTCTGCTGGTATCGCTAGTTCAGAAAAAACCCACCAACCTTTTGGAATCGTTTTGCTGCTGCAGCAAAAAATTCATGTATTTTCCAGCTGCAGTGTACGGGAAAGAAGCAGATGCCATCAGCCTCTTGGATCCCAGCAACTCCTGGCACTGGTCAACCACATCTAGCTTCCCAGTAGACCCGATTCCAGACCCAAATGTAGCAGCAGAGCCGATTGCAGCATCTGAGGTGGAAAGGGAATAGGGCAAGCCATGCAAGAAACGACAACTAGTCCCGTTCTTGCAATACCCTCTAGCGAAATAGACGCAAGGCTTCCATCCAAACCCGAACCCATCCGGGTCGGATCCCAAGCAAAGATCCGTGACCGAGCAGCTTCGCCTATGCCCGTTCGCCGGCACGCTCCAGTTCCCGTAAGGAAAGAGCATGCCGTCGCTGCTGCTGCTGCTGTTGGTGGGGCTCCTCGATCCTATCTCCGGGTAGAAGAAGTCACAGTTCTTGGGTCCATTTGTGAGGGAACGGAAAGAATGCATGGAATTGGGGGATCCGGTGGTCGTCTCGTCGAGGAAGGAGAGCTGGTCTTGTAGCTGGAACTCATCGAAGAGATAGCTGCCACCTCCGCTCGCTGAAGAAGAAGAAGAAGAAGAAGAAGAAGATCCCATTCCTTTGATGCCGTTGACGGGGTTGCAGTAGCTTAAATTGGGGCTGATTAGCTCATCTGTGTTGTGCAGATCTTCAATCCCTCCATTTCTTCGATAAGCAGATGATGAAGTAAAAGTAGGTGCAGGTGCAGCTGCCGCCGGCCAGGAAGAAGGAGATGGCATGCCGGAAAACAAGACGGAAAGACCTATCTATCTATTTCCTGTACCAAGATGCTGCAGCAGTAGTGACACGAGAAGCAGCACAAGAATTCAGTTCACCTCTTTTATAATACTCTCTCGAGACACCGAAATAGATGTAATGAACGTGTAACGGTCATCAGTTTGCAATAAAATAAATACAATTTCCAATTTCCAATCTTCCCTTTGGAAACTTGGTTCAATGGGCACAATAATATTTGACTTACCTATTAAATTGAATGATATTTTAAAAATTAATTACATTTATTATTTATATTTATGAAATTTACAAATTAAAAAATATGATATCAAAATATGATTTTATCTAAATTTTATATATTTAATTAACAATAGAACAAATTGTGTCTCCCTCGACATGCAAGTATTGACCACTCCATATTTAAGAGTATTTTATGTTAAAAAATAATTTAAAGTTACCGAAATTATAAGAATTTAAACAAATGCACTTCTAATTGAATCAAGTGATTTTTACGAAATTTTATATTTATGTTAAAATCTTTCATTGAATCATTAACTTAAAAGAAAGTGAACTTCACATCGAATACAAATTAGAATTAATTTCACCTTCAAAATAGAGATATTGTATTAACTAAAAGCATAACATTTAGAGAGCCTAAAAACATGAGTTCGAATGATTGGACCAATGTGAGTTTTTTAGATATTATGCTTATGAATGAAAAGATGTAATCGCAAGACTTATCATAAAGACAATGTTACGTCGTCTCAACGGGACAAACAAGTTCTCTGAATAAAAAGTAATTTGAAGTTTCAGAATGACTTTTCTAATTAGTTTGAGATAATTTTATTTAAGTCTCATAATCAACTAAAGATCTTTACATTGTATCTGTCACAATGACTAAATAACATTCAATATTTATCTAATAGAGATAAAAGTAACTTTTCCTAGTTACGTTTGTAATTTAATTTCAAGAAAGGGTTCACCGGATTGTAACTCAAGTTGAATTGCATCGAGCCAACCTAACCTTAAATTTTTATATATGGATCCGACTCGATCCAAGGTACCCGATTACCCAAGATATAGGAATTGACCCGATCATAAATAAAACGACCCGACTTAGAAAATTAGAAAACTTAATTATTAAAAATATCTGATATATGCAAAAACTTGGCTATAGAAAAGATTTTTGCAAAGAAAGAGAAGGAATTAGGGTTGCTGCAATTTTTTTTTTGAATTTACGTATGAGAAACTGCGGGAAATCCAGCGTAAAACCCCCACGGGCGATACCCACTGTCTTGTACACCAGATTAGGTCATGGGAGCTCAAACTTGACACCTCCAGTTTATTGAGGCGGGAGGTTAACCAGTTGAGCTACAACAGTTGCTGCAACATTTAAAGAATAGGATTTCTATTTTTTTTTTTTTTTAAATAGGGCTTATGAAGAAATACAAATGGACGAGAGAGAGAGAGAAGTCTGGGTTTTACCCTACCCAAGTTATAGCCGTAGATGGAAGCGATCCGACCCTATATATGTCATGAAAATTCAAATTTTGAATTATATAGACGTGAGGATCTGACTTTAATATAATTAAGTATTCTGCACCTAATTATTTCTCTTCAATTTCATGTATTTTACAATAGTGATGTATATAGGAACATAACAAGACAGTTTCTTTTCTTTGGAAAAAAAAAGGCCTCAATTGCTTTATTCATCACTATTTAGAAAATTAAACTAAATCTCCATTTTTAATCAAATAAATTAAATTAATCTCAATATCATTCAAATTCAAATTAGCAAAAGATTTAGTAACATAGTAATTACCTTTTAAAGATTGAAAAAAGCTAACGGTTCTTTGGAGTTTGGAATGCAGCTTCCTTTTATTCCATTTCATAATCTTTTTATATTTAAATTTTTATTGACTTATCAAATAAATCTTGACCGTCCAGTCATTCGATGGGTGTGATTTATTTTTATGTTTATAAAAATAAAAGTAAAATTCATCTAAAAAATTGTTAAAATAGAGAAGAATTTTTTTTTTTTTATAAAATTGGATCTAATGATCTGGAAGGATTTTAGTTTAACATTATCACATTATCTTTCTACTCTATTTGTATATAAAGAGACCAACCATTCGTTCATTAAACAATTGTGATTTACTTTTATGTTTATAAAAAATGTAAAATTCATATAAAAACTAGCTAAAAATAGAAAAAGATAACTTAAAGATGAGATTTGATTCAAATTTATCATATTATTGTTTTAAAAAAAGGAAAAAAAATAAAAATTTTGAGATTTTATAATTAAATTTGATGATTATGAAGAATACGAATCTTTTATACTAGTATGTAAAACAAAAAATTCTATATAAAAATTTATAAATTAAGAAAATATATTTTTTTTATAAAATTTTGACCAATAGAGCATGTATTTTCTACTGGTATACTCTATCAAGGGATTAGATTATATCCGATGTTTCAAGGCTACAAGTTAATTTTGGGTACTTTGCCTGTAGTTAATATCATTATTAGCGATAATGATTTCTTATTTATTTTATAGTAGCATTAAGGAAAAGTTACTAGTTTATCTGTCAAATTTAAAAGGGCTTCGTTTTTACCCAATTTCAAATGATGAAACGTACAAAAGTACACATGGCCAGTGGTACAGTGGGCCCCTGCATTTAGACCACTGACTTGTGGACTTACAAGGACATAGCAAAGGTCCAAACTTTGGTGGGGTCGAGATTTGATATCTCGGTTCCACAATATCAGCTGATATTACTCTCTCTATCTTTTTTTGAGTCAAATCTCGACTGAGACCGAGATGTATCGGCTAAGATGGTGAGATCTCGGTGATATCGGTCGAGATCTCGCTTGTACGGCCGATATATCTCGTATCGACTGAGATTTGGACTCCTGGAACACAGTCATCTATTAAAGCCTACTAACTCATGTGGTTAGACTCGCCCAAGTTTGATTTAATTTTTCTAAATTTATTCGAGTTCAACCATTTTAAAATGTATGAATCTAAGCTTTTATCTTAGTTATTAAAGAAATTTTAAGGAAACTTTTCGAGCCTCACCATCCAAAGACGCTACTCTTAGAATATTGAAGTGAATTATATATTTTCTCATAAAATATATAAATAATGATAAGAAAATTGGTTGTATATAAGTGAGTTTCATATGATCATAACAACTTTATAATTTCAAATTTTAAAAATTTGATTGCTACAAAATCATTGATTTTTCATAGTTCATCTCACAAGACTATGATATCGAAACGAGGAGTTTCCCTCAGGTCCTATATTTTTTGTTGAAACATATAGAGAATGATAAGGATATTTATTATGTAAATTTAAACGTTTTGACCACCTCCTTAGCAAGGAATCCCATAACTTTTCTTGTGCCCTATTCTTGGTATTTGGAGGTCCAAACACCATCAATGGGTCTATGAGTCTATGTACTAGGTCCATGAGCTCTTATTTAAACCATTTAGTAGCTCAATTTGATGATTTCAGCTGATCTTTGGCCCTATCAAAATTATCATAGAGTTGTAGATCATATTCAGTAATTTCTTCTTAACCATGATCATCCAAGATGTCCTCCTTTGTAGTCATGGTTAAGAATTACAACCATAGTTTGACTACTAGCACTCTCCTCATGAGAAAATTAGACATAATTTTTCTAAGATAAACATTAAAATAAATCAAATTTTAAAGAGAAATACCCTTTGGCATCCAAGCATGCATGCCTTTTTTATTTCTTGCAAGAGAAGAAAGAGGAGAGAAAATCTCTATATAGATAGGTGTGCATATCATAGTTTCTATTTGTGTTATCTCCATGTTGTAAGTGCTACATAGTTTCTCTTCTTTCTGTTTTTAAACAATTCTTCTAATTCCTCTGACTTCGCCGGTAATTCCTTATGCAAGAAAGTAAAAAGTTAGATCCCTATAAAACATGGATTTATGGCTTGAATAAATTGGGATCTACTAGCCTAAACATGTGCAAATGAACTTGGACCCATAGTATACGAAGATAGTTCTATTTCAACATGTTTAGTCAAAAAGTTCTACAAATTAAACAATTATATTTTTTTTGAAATGGTCCATATATTAATAGATAAAGACACAAGAGGTGCAAATACAGAGAAGAAAACAATTGTTTGAACTACAATTTTTTCATAATCCAATTTTACATGCATCATAGAGTTCCACCTTTTGGATATGCAGATGCATCACCTGCTTTAGGAGATTTATACTATGTTCTCTGACTGTCAACTGCTAAATCAGAATCCCTACAGTCAAGTAAGAAAACAATTAAAATATGATAAGCTGGTCATGTTCCAGGAATTTAGTTGAAAAAGAAACTCCTGCTTTCTGTTTTCTAGCTTAATATCTTTAAAAGTTGTGTATAAGATTCAAAGAAAGAAGACAGGGATCCAATACAACCAGCAAGAAGGTGCAGTACATCCCCCCGACCACACACACACAACAACAACAATAAACTTTGCATTTCTAAGGTAATGGAAAAGGCATCTCCACTAAGACCAACAATGCTGCTGCAAAGGTTTTCAAAGGAGAGGCTGCCATCAAAATTCAACTTCACAAAATCAAGAGGTGAAGTAACTCAGCAGGATGTGAGAGTCTGAGAAGAATAAGCAATCAATTTGTATTCAAGACCTCTGCAAATATCAATGGATTTGGCCCAAGATATCACTAGACTTCTAGTCTTTGAGGCTGCACAACTAGAGGAGAAATAAAACAAAATTGTGAAAAGAAACAGCACATGAGAGTTTTATTGTAAAGACACAACTAGGCTCATCAGACCCATTACAAATAATACAAACTCCAGATAAATAATAACAAGAATCCAACAAAAGAACCAGATCTCTCAACTAGCAGTCATCCTTACATGCTTAAACTCAATATCCTTCCCACAACAATTCTTTGGGTCTCCCTGAAGATTGAGACCAACCTCCACGGAGGCTTTTTCCCAATTTTCACCCATGTTATAGCATGAGCAGTCACCCTCAATGATCAAGTCACCATTCACAATGACATTCCTAAAAGAACTGAGAAAAAAACATTTTAGTTTCAACTCAACCATTGTGTAAAACTCCCTTGATACCCACTGATCCAGGTTACCCCTCACTACTCCATCGAAACAAAAATACACCTATCGATGATGAAATCCAACTCACTTTAGCTCTCACCTACCTAGTCCTCCTTGATACAGATGCCTCCCACCCTTCCAAAATAATTTGACATAGAATAATCTTCAATTTCCTTACTATCAGCCATGCAACAATTGTCATTTTGATAACTTTATACCTCATCCACCAAACTGTATTTACCATTAAAGATTTTAGCATTCCTCTCCTTCCACACATACCATAATAAAGCTGTTGGAATAAAACGGGCCTCCACCCCAACTACGTAGCATCCCCACGAATGTATCTTCTTCACTCACCTAAGTATAGCCCATAGAAGATACCAATTGATACCATAGTTCCTTGACAATGGTCACATTTACAGAAAAAAGTGGTTCACATCCTCCTAGTCCATTTTGCACAGCATACAAGATAGATCCTCTAAGATCCCAAGACCAACTTGAAGACCTATGAACCATCTTGCTCTTGTAAGTTTGCTCTTAGATGCCTCACAAAACAACAAGGTGTCATCTACAAATGGCAGATGTGAAACAATTGGACCACCCCCAATCAACCCATTATCCAAAGCTCTCCTCATCAACCTACTTAATCACTTTGCCACCATTTTGAAAACTAATATGGTGATAAAGGATCACGTTAGCTACTTCTAGAACAGTGTCCAACACAATTCTGAAATTGTCTTCACTTGAATGGGCTGAAGTTACACTGAGTTAAAGGGGCCATTCTTTTTTTGAAAGGTGTTAAAGGGGCCATTTTTGCTCTTATTTGTGCTGAATTTATATATTGTATTTTTGGAGAAGATCCATTAACTTAGTTGTATTGATGGAGAACTTTTAAAATGTCCTTACATGTCATAAATTTTCTAGAATTTAAATTTTCATTGTAGAATGTTCACCCACTTTGACGAGGACAACATGGGACATCAACAAAGAAAGATACATTGGAATCTAGATTTTTCCTCAACATGGTTAGATGACGATTTTGTGTGTATTTCTAATATATCCGACCATGAATAAAGATAGATAGAGTCATGTACAACCCATATTGTATGTTGATCAAGAAGGGGATTTGAAGATTTGGCTCGATCAATCCATTTACATCATCTAGATTGGACAAATTTGACCGTTAATTCAGCACCATCCGAGCATTTGTTTTTGTTATCTTTTATTGGTGTCGTATTGTTTTAGTTTGTATGGTTCCAAAATTGTTATAGACTTTTACTTGTTTTTATGGTTTTAGATCGTTTATATGTGTGACTTAAGTCACATGTGTCTAGGGTTTCTAAGAGAGTCTTTCTTTTAGAAATAGTTGTAAGAAATACTTTTAAAGATGATAATGAAATAATTAATGAAAGAAGAAATTCAAGTTTCTCCCATCTGCAGATTTGGTGTGACTCATTTTGCCTCCTTTGTGTGAGATCAAGGAACCCTGTGTGACTGAAAGTACAAATCCTCATCCTCCTTTTTCTTCTTCTTTTTCCTTTTTTTTTTCCCACTTTCTCCCTCTTTCTACTCCTTATTCTTGTCCCCTTTTCATCCAAACCCTAACCTTAGGCAAACAAGGACCCAACCCACCATCAGCAACCAAAACCCCGTCGGGACCCACCAGTCTGAATGGACATCTGTACATGCCCCTTTTGGCCCTATTTTCCCCTAATTTGCACCCCAACCTCTAGATCCCTATCTTAGACCTATAAATCTAACCCTAACCTACTATATGAACCTATTTGAGACCTTCCTTTGCTTGAAAATTAAAAACATAACAAACTCTAATTCCTTTGGCAAATCCTAGGTGATCTCATAGGCCTAGTTCATCCGTTGGATGACTGATTTTTAAATGTAGAAGACCTAGGACATGGTTTGGTGTGATTTAATTAGTCTTTTGAGGCATTTTACACTGAATCTCTTTGATTAATTTTGAGTGTGAATTTGCCTTAATTTTTTGCTTTAATCTTTGTTTAATATTATTTTCTCTCTCTCACATCTTATGTAAATCATGGTTATAGGTTGCATGTCATTCAAAGATTCACCACACACATTTTGCATTCTCATAAAGGCATCCAACTAGCATTTAGATATAGGTTTCTAATATTTTGATTTGTCATGCATCAGATTTGGTATCAAAGCTTGTCCTGCTCACACTTCTCCAATTTCAATCCTTGTTCATCCTCAAGTACTAAATGTTAAGTACTGTAGTAAAAGCATAATCTATAAGTGTTTAGTAGGTAGTGGAGCATTTTAGTACTTCACAATATTGAGAGTACAACACAGTATGTGGGCATCATAGGTCATATACAACAAGGAATTATTTGATATTTGATTTTGACAATCCACATCTGTACACAGCCACTGTAAATATGGCACAAATGATTACTGAATCTTTTTCTCCTTTGAAATTTGTATCACAGATTTCTCTTCAAATTTATTTTCACTGTCTCTACTTCTCTGGGGCATGGAGCTGAGTGTATTTGATGTATCATCATCATCATCGCTGTCCTTGTCAAAGCCAGTTGTCCCATCTATCTGGGGTTGGCAGTTATGATAGGATTTTCAATGGCTTATTCATGGAATAACAGCTTATCCAATGCCCACAGGACTCAAACCTATAACCTTTATAGTTGCAACAACAAACAAACACAACTCTGCTAAAGGATCTTGTGTGAATTCTAATGAATACACTGTTTTTAACATTCTTTGTCAACCATTCAAGAGAAATATTGATTTCCTAAACTGTTTTTAATACTTTTTGTCAACCATGCATGAGACAGATTCAGGAGAATTACCAATATCCTTCCTTTGAAAGGCTTTTGCCTTTCCATGATGACATCATTATAATATCGCTATTGCCACATAAATATAAGACCCAGGACTTAAAATTCCCTTCATTTTTACAACATTTAGGCCAAGCCCCCCACCTAAAACTTCATAAATATCATCAGATTAGAGATCTTATTGTTTGAGTTGAATTGTTTTAATGCATATGAAGTTAAACTACAGACAAAGGAAAATGATGTGAAGCTATAGTAGTATGTATGATACAGAGGGGATTCTCTACTCACATATTTCGAACCATGGTACCATTCGTCTGGATTAGCATTGTAATAGCTCGGATTTTGGAACCATGACAATTCACTATATTTGCTGTCATCATGACTGGCCTCCTCATGGATGTGCTTTTCAGAATGAGAAATCTGTAGAATACATGTAATGAAGATAAAAAAGAGGGCTTTTGTTTTATAATCAAATTAGTCAGGTAAGGACAGTAACCAACCAAGACATGGCCAAGAAGATCAACAGCTGAAGAAATGAGTTTCTTGGGGTAACTTCTTCAGTTCATCGCTAATAGGAGAAGACTCATTAGAAGGGATAATAATTTGTAAAAAGTCTATGGTAGTCAAATAGAGGATGTGGGACACCTACCTTCTATATAATTTGTCAATTTCAAGTCACCATCCCTCACATTCTTCAAAAACCATTAATTCCTTCTCTACATCTCTAGGGTCTTTTTTCTTACTTTGGAAGCAAGTGTTTTTTCTCCAGAGATTTAACACATTTGTTGATAATGTACAAAAAATTGAAAAGAAACATATTGAATATGGCAAGATGTAGGATTCAGACTGTGTCGGTTACTCACATATTCAGTCTTGGTATAAACTTCTTCCTCATGCCCATGGTAGTAGGTTGGTCTTGGAGACCATGATTGTTCTCTATATTCAACAAGTGCATATTGAGGCTGCTCGTGGCTGTGCTTTTCATAAGCATAAGGTTCTTTATACTCAAGAAAAGAATACTGGGGCTGCTCATGCCTCTGCAAATTATAAACATGAGGTTCTTTGTACTCGACAAAAGCATAGTGGGGCTGCTCATGGCTGTGCTTTTCATAAGCATAAGTAGGAGTTGCATATGTACGGTTCTCTTCTCCACTTCCACCATACGGATATGAAACACCAAACAAGTAATCTGCAGTCCCATTCCATTGATTTCCATTGCTTGGTGTTTCTGCAGGGCGTAGGGCATAGTTATCTACACCATTTCTAAATGGACAAAGCCAATTATTGAAGAGATCTTCACAAGTTTTAGCATAACTCGGGTAAGAATCATATCCGGCTTGAGTTTCTGTCATCCCATTCACACAATTGCACTGCCCTTCTGCACCTTGGTATGGTTCCACAGGACTTTTGTAGTCATCGCAGTCATACCCATTGCCATAAGAGAAAATACCTCCATTCCAAAAGTCATAATCACTGCCAGGAACAGGATTGCTGAGCCAGCTCCCATTGCCTGCGTTAGAAGGCTTATCCTCCTCATGATGCTCTGCTAATCCACCACTATTTTGAGGCTTTTCATGATCAACGGGTTGTTGGCCATAAGGTGCAATCACAGACCCATAAGAGAACTCCTTTAAATTCTTCGAATTTGGGTTCCAATCAGAACGAGGATAGCAAATTGCATCAGATGGAGGAAGCGGTTTGCCATAGGTGAGATCTATATCATACCCACCATTGTAAGGTGTGGGATCATATTCCAGGAATGCGTCTTCATTGAAATCAGAGGGAGAATCAACCACTGCCTTAACTACGCCACTCACTCTCTCCACCTCCGGTGCCTCACACCGGTAGATCCTTTTGCCAGAATTTGATTTCGACGATGCACGCCGGAGAATTTTCTGAGCTAATTTCATGGCGGATAGCAGGCAGTAAGAGGTGGATGCTTCATTAACGGATGAGAATGAATCGGTTGGTATTAAGATAAAATGGAAGCCACAGAAGCCGAGGCGCTGACATCAAACACAGCTTTTACTGACATCAGATAGGTACAGTGGAATATACCATTAACAGAAAAGTGCCAGTAGTAAGTGGTGATGAGTCATCCATATTCCATAGAATAAGACCTCCACTGTGTATAGATCACCGATTGACAAACACGAGCCCAGCCCACTTTAATGGACCCATTGAATAGCTGAAGCAGAGCCGTATGTATATACAAATATATACTAAAGATATTTTTATTATTTTACACTAAAAATATCGCTAATTTGAAGTTTCAGTCATCACATTTTTCAACTTTTTAAAATATTTATTAAAATAAAAAGTCAATAGAATATATATACTTTTAAATTCAAACAATAAAATATATACTTTTAGAGGCATATAAAAATTCTTTAGTTATTTTTAAACAAAGAAATACTGTCTGATGGTATTTAACACCTTTTAAATAAATAAATAAAAGGTGTACGTACAAACCGAACGCAGGGATGATCGGAAGTCACATTACAGGAACGTATGCGAAAGAACTGCGGCTAAGATAAGAGGAAGAAAGGATGCGAACCAAGTCTGCATCGACTTTGCTTTGGATTGGCATTTTGTCGAACGGGTCGCGGGCAAACTGAAAATGCCAATGACTTTCTCTCACTCGATTTCTTCTTCGATTGGCTAGAAGTCTTAGTCGACCCTTTGCGTAAAAGATAAGTATCATTTTCCACTTTCTACCACTGACTTCTGCTGTAAGTAATGATTTATACTTTTGGACTTTGGAAGATTTGCAAATGATTTCGTCTCTCTTTTAAACTTCCGTCTTCGAAGATACCTTTCTTTCCTGGTTTGGTAGACAATGAATTATTACCATACTTCATTAAAATTGGAACTTAAAATAATTTCTTAACAATTACTCCTTCATTATTAAATTTATCTTTTATGAAGGTTAGCGTTTATTTGATTCAATCTTCATCATTATTAAAATTAATAATCCGAAGGGCCACTCCCGTAGCTTTACTTAATTTGGATTTTCACATGACCCAAAGAAGTAGTTGAATGAGACATCTAGACACCTTTTATTATAAAAAATATTAAAATTATCTATTTTTATAATTTAAGAATAATGATAAAAAAATCAAATTTTATATAAAGTCTATGTAATTTGAATCCATAATTTAATAAAATAACAAATTACTTCGTCTTTAACTCAACTTAAATATTATGTGTTGATTGTGTTATTTTATGTTGTTATTACATGTGATCTATGTTTTGTAAGGGGCTAGTGCACATGGAGTTGAAGGAAATTTTTCTTTGGTGAGAGTTTTTTAATTTTTATATTAGGATGGTTCATATGAACCTTGTATAATAATATATTTTTCTTTTTCCTTTTTTTTTTCAATGAAATCTTTCTTTATGTAATTTATTAAATATATCAAAAAATTGACTAATCATAAGTGTGTGGGTGACACAAAGGTTGTACATGATTTGACGTGTTACTCTCTACAGTGGCCATATTTGTCACTTGCACTCGATGTGGGTCTTGCTATCACTCTCAAATGTCCAAAGGAATCTCTTAATGCAAAAAGGAATTTTTGAAAAAGATATACATTATATTTATGAAAAATCCTTCGCATTAGTAACAAATTAAAATTTAATGCATTTGAGGGTTTTGCACTCTAAATTTTGATAAAATGAATTTTCTCTATGAATTCTTTGATACAAAGAGAGAGTGATTGATTACATTATATACAAAAATTAGAGAGAATCTCTATTTGATTTGATTTCTTCAGGGAGATGATTGCTCCACTGATTTCTAGAATCGGTGATGAGGATTGGTTTGAGAATGATTTTCGTTAAATTTTGAATTTTGAAGTGTGATTGGATTGACTTCACTAACACACACTCTTAAGTTAAACAATATTGGGCTCAAGTAGATAAATTGAGTAGAGGAGAGACCGTTAGTGAAAATACCAGTAAATTGATCAACTAATTGGTTAAATATATCGAAATCAACATCACCTCGAACAACTTTCTTTCAAATATAATGGTAGTCTACTTCAACATATTTGGTTCGAGCACAATAGATGTAGATGCCAAATAGATGGTACTATTATTATCACACCAAATTGGTAAGGGTGTTTTGAGATAAATGCCAAAATCCTCGAGTAACACGCGAATTCAAGCTAACTCAACAGTAGTATGGGTCAATGATCGATAGTCAAATTCGGTACTAGAGCGAGCAACATTAGGTTTTTGCGCTCCAAGAAATGAGAGATTGACCAAAGAAGATACAATATCCATTTGTGAATCTACGGTCATTTGGTTGCCTGCCAAATCTGCAACAGAATATGCAAAAAGGGAAAAATATTGTCACGCCCCGACCCAAAAAGTGGGCCTAGAACGCGACTGATTTTTTTTTTTGAAAATTAAACTCAAGAAGTCTAACTGGGCTGGATCAACGGTTAGGCCCAAAGGTCACACATGATCTCAACATGTGGAATCAAACACATATCATAAGTCTACCTCCAAGAGACATCAACACAAACACATAAATTCAACAACAATTTATTATTACAAAAATTATCAGACTAACTACGAAACACATGGTAGTTTAATACATTACATCAATACAAAATAAGTACCACACACAGTACTTTACATAAACAAAAAGTTCAAGGAACCAAAAAGCAAAGATAGCGGAATTCCCTTCAGCGGGAATCTCAAGGCAACGTAGCAGCTTATCCATCATAAGCTTCATATGGAGGGTTCTCCTCCTCGGGCACATCTCCTGAAAGGTGAGTGGGGTGAGCTAACTAGCCAAATGAAGGAAATATAAAAGTGCAGTCAAATGAGCATCAGGTTAGTAAATAATCAACATTTGCAATATAATATCTCATGCTTGATAATAAATTCTCAACATCAAGTATAATCTCATCATCATTTCCATTACTGCTGTTATCCAACGTAACGTCTACATACTACGCTGAGACCATTATATTAAGTCCCGACATGATCAAAATACATTCCTGCAAGTACATCTCCGGCCCTCACATGGCCGATACTGACACTCCTCAAGTCAGCAACTGTCGACACCCCTGGTCCAGTAGACGTAAGTCCATTTCACACACATGGCCGATATTGGTTCAATAGTCAAGGGCACGTGGAAGCAGTATTACATATCTCATATGATCAACATCATAAATAGTCACAATTATCATAAGCACTTCTTACAACAGTGCATCATGTCTAGGCACATGGATGGGTTCATCAAACTTGAAACCACTCATTTATCAAGATTCATCTCCTAAAACCTAATTACACCTACTGCAAAGTTAAATTCCTTCACCGAAAATATGTGGTATCGCGGTTTCTGTTCAAACAAGCAAATAAGTGCACAATCAATAATAGGTTAACATACATAGCATTCAAATGCATACATACAAGTAGTATTTCAAAACCATATTGTTTTCCCAAAAATTTCTAAGATAAATGGAATTGAGTCTCCTATTTAGTTTCTAACCATTTTAAGTTACAATAATCCACAATGTATAATAATAGGGTACTCAGTCCAAAACTCATATTGTCTTCTGGGCATGACCAGATTGACTTATTGAGTTAGGTCTAGATACTCAGGTCACTTCTCGGTTGTCTTCTGGATATGACCAGATTTGACATGTTGAGTAAGACCTCGAGGTGACTCAGTGCTCGACAGATATAGCGTTGGCCTGGAAGTGAAGTCACTCAGTGTCTGACCAATAGGGTCGACCTGGAAGTGAATACAATAGTATATACACTATAGTATTAAGAGAAGAGGGTTAGTACATTTTTAATTTATTACGTGGGCATAAACATAACATTAAACTTAGCATCTAAACATGCATCACCAAATCAAACAAGATTTTACATTCAAAAACTGGTTTCCTCAGAACATGCATCGGAAGCAGGTACTGTGGCTTCGGATCATCCGAACAACTGCTTAAACTAGTCACAGGACTTCGGATCTTGGGTCTATCTTCGGACCGTCCGAAGATCAGGTCTCGGATCGTCCGAAGGTCCTTCCGAACCGAAAAACAAAGAAACAGGCTTTGGTGGGTCTGTGTGTCTCGGATCGTCCGAGAGGGTTCGGTCCTTCCGAACAGGACTCTAAACGTCCGGCGGAGAATGGCTAGCCTCGGATGCTTTAGGACTTCGAAATGAAGCTCGGATCGTCCGAAGCACAACTCTCGGACAGTCCGAGAGTTGTCTTCCTCCTCTATCTATAACAATAGACAGTAACGGGTAGTACTCCACAAAATACGAATTCAGAAACAGTGGGTTTTCTGAATTCGGTTTTCACATCCAACTACTCAGATGGACTCCTCAGTGAGTCATCTTTCCATAGAGAGTGGTTTGGAGCTTTAAAACTTAATGGGCCATTGGATTTAAACACCAAAAACACACTGATACAAGAAAAATCAAGTTTGTTCTTAAACTTCAAAACCATTTTACTCCTCAAAACTTGGCCAAATTCATTTTTTCTTGATTCTAAATCGATTGAAATTTAAAGAGGAACACAATGGTTACCTTCACTCGAGTTCCTGGGTTGAAAATCTAAGCTTTAAAAATTTTCTCCTATAATCTACGGTGAAGAAAAGTTTTGAAAACAAAGAGGGATCGACTGGTTTTCAGATCAGCTGAGACTGAGAGGGAAATGAGATAAAATTATCTGGGAGTGAAATCACGTGGAGGAGGTTTTATAGAAAACACAGCTCAATTGAAGGAGGCCAGCCGGAGGTTGCATGCAGTTGTGACCTACGTCCCCAACAATAACGGTACTGTTTGGGTGACTGGTTGCAGATAAGTCCTCCATAAATTCTGATTTTGCAAATAGGCCCCTATTTTAATAAAAACTCGAATTTTAACTAAAAACAATACTTTTAAAGCTCAAAAATTTTAATTCAACCTGACAGATAAGTTGGGTTTTGAAAACTCTAATCATCATAAAAATTTGGAAATTAAAAACTCACCAAAAACCATAGATTTAAATAAAATTCACAATTTAACACTATTTATGTGATTTAACTTGTATTAAATAAAACGATTTAAAGTCCTCATTTTTGGGGTTTAAAAGAATAAACTAGACCATACTAAAATGATCTAACATACTATACTTGTTTCAAAAAATTTCGCATTTCCAAAACCATTTAAAAATATTTACTTTTCCCTTTCGGGGTTTTGACGGGGGGTTTTTAAATACTATTTTCTGAAAATAAAATTATTTTAAAATCAGAAATAGGAATCCTTGATTAAGGAGAATAATATCATCCAATAATAATCAAATAATAACACAATTTATAAAATAATAACAATAAGCGGTAAATTACCATTTTGCCCCTCCAGCTGGACGAGCTGGATCACTGAGTTTTCGAGCTCAGATTGGGCCACACCTGGGCTTTTCACAAAGCCCTAACCGAAATCTTTGAGATTAACAGGTCTA
Source organism: Chimonanthus salicifolius (assembly GCA_013350335.1). Classification (NCBI taxonomy): domain Eukaryota; kingdom Viridiplantae; phylum Streptophyta; class Magnoliopsida; order Laurales; family Calycanthaceae; genus Chimonanthus; species Chimonanthus salicifolius. The sequence continues at coordinate 860,491 of CM023542.1, read as the reverse complement.
AGAAGGATTTATTAAACTAAATACGCTTAATTTGGGTCAGGGTATTACAAATATCTAGGCCATATATGCAAAGGCTTTAACCTACAAAGTCCGACGAACTTTAGGCAGGCTCAGGCTTCTGTATATATTAACGAGCTCATGCTGCAGTAGAACATAGCTTGGCCTGAACCCGATACATTTTCTTCATATTTTATAGAGAGTTCTTTCCTGAAGCGTTGAGAGAGATTTAAACCATCATATATGTGGATGAGATAATAACATTTAAGATAAAAGAAACAGAAAAAAAGAAGAAGAAGCATGATTTGTCATAAGATCTTCAACTTCAAGGGGAACAACTCTTCAATTAAGAAGAGAAAGCCTTGGTGACTTTTTTTAGAGTTTACTACTAGAATTCTAATAGATTCTATGTGTAGGTCCCATACTCCAAATTTTACAAGAGTTCGAGTGTAATGAAGTCTATCCTATTCTAACCAAAAAAAAAAAAAAACTATCAATATCTTAATAATAAAATAAATATACATACATGCATACCTACCTACCAACATGCTGATGGCGATCATCAAACTCAAGAGAGCCAGTTGATAACTTTCCTTGATACATAATCAACTCCTTGCCAATATCTGTCCCACCATTCCTTTCTCATGGCCAATACACCAAAGAGTCCTCCAATCCCAAGTGAGTAACCAAAGAAGACAAGCCAAAATAACCACATTTTTTGTTTCCTATCTAGCCCATCATTCTCCACTTGATCCACATCGTTGCCACGTGGATCAATCTCACAGGCCCTACTCAGAGGTGGCCCACATAGCTGATCGTTTCCAATGTAAGCTGACCCATCCAAACTCAACGTATCAAAGTGATCTCCTCTAGGAATCTTGCCACTCAAATTGTTGTATGAAAGATTCAAATAACCAAGAGAGTCCAACAAAGTCAAAGTCTCCGGGATCTCTCCAATCAAATGGCTGGCCCTTAGATCCAAGGACTCCAATCCTGTCATGTTGCCAATGTTCAGTGGTATCTCACCTGAGAGATTGTTGTATGACAGATTAAGCATGTATAGCCCTTGCAACTGACACACTTCAACTGGGATGCTTCCCTCCAAAAGATTGCTAGAGAGATCCATCCCACTATTGTAAGAAAAAACGTATTCAAGCTCATGAATACTCCCCTTGGTCACAATTTCCAATTGAATTCCTTGGTATATGAGTGAAAACACATAGCCCAGCAAGCTTCCATCTGTTGGTATTCTAGTCAGTATACTGAATCTGCCTATGCTTTTAGGGATTGAACCAGACAGCTTATTGTGTGATAAGTCCAGGAATTGAAGTTTTCTCAAATGGGTTATCACTTCTGGTATTGAATCATTGAAAGAATTCGATCTCAGCACGAGAATTCGAATGTTTTGAAGCTTTCCAATAAAACCAGGAATTCTCCCTTCAAATTTGTTGCCTTTCAAGTTCAGGAACTCAAGTTTATCAAGGTGTTGGATGAAATTGGGAAAAGAGCCTTCAAGACGATTGTTGCTTAGCTGTAGGGAGCTTAGGTTTTTCACAAATTTTAGCTCTTCAGGGAGGTACCCAGAAAGGCTGTTAGTGCTAAGGTCTAGAGAAACTAGAGATTTGCAGTTTCCAATACTTGAAGGGATTTCTCCAGAGAGGCTGTTGTTTGAAAGATCGAGGTTCATTAAAGCAGAACTCTTCTGTTCACAAGAGTTTGGAATTGGCCCAGAAAGTATATTTCCTTTAAGAGAAACGTATATTGCATTGGATATAGTCTCTCCAATTTGTCTCGGGATTTCTCCTGTGAAAGTATTCATAGAAAGATCAAGAACTTCAACGGTCCCAGACACCAGAGGAAGGGACCCTTCAAGGCTGTTATTTGATAAGCTTAGTCCTGATAAAGGGAAGCCAGACTGGAAGTGGAGTGAAGGTGGAAGGATCCCTTGGAGATTGTTGTTTGAGAGATCCAAAAAAGTGAGAATGGGGAGTTTGAAAAGCCACAAAGGGATTGTGCCTGTTAGATTGTTGTCACTTAAGGATAAGAAGGCGAGACGGGTCAGATTGGAAATGAAGGCTGGAATTTCTCCTACTAAATTACATGAGCCCAAGTCCAGTAACCATGGTTGGAAGTTCTGCTGAAATGGTTGTGGTTCTGTCTTGACAGTGATCCCACTGTACGCCAGACCTACGATGACAGGTGAGGATTTTTCGAAGAAGGAAAGCAATGAAGTGATGGTTCCCTCCAAGGAGTTGGAATTAAAATAAAATACTTTAAGATTATGAAGCTGACCCTATGCAATCAGGTAATGTTACATTAAAACTATTACCTTGTAAATTGATGTCTACAAGTGAAGAAATGTTGCACACTGATTTGGGTACTTGCCCTGCTAACTTGTTGTAGTAGACACGTAGTGCTTTGAGACCTTTTAAACCAGAGAGTGGATGGGGAAGCTCTCCAGTTAAGTTGTTCAGAGAGAGGTATAGGATCTGTAAATTAGAAAGATTTGTGACTGAATTGGGAATAGGTCCTTGAATCGAACAACTTGACGCAATGAGATTGACCAATGAAGAGGTATTGGAAATGGAAGGTGGTATGTGACCTATAATGTTGGTGGACTGAATTGAAAGTGTGTCCAGGTATGTCCATGGAAGCGCAAACATCCAAGCGAGATCAATGGAAAGATCTTTATTATCTCCCAGATGCAATTCATGCAGTTGAGGTAGGTAGACAATGGAATCTTGGATATGAGAATCACTGAGATCAAGACTTGTCAGGAAAGTAAGATTAGCTAATTGAACTGGGATGGGAGAGGCAAGAAAATTCGAACCCATTCCTAGAGAAGAGAGGCGTGAGATTGAGTAAATAATTCATTGGAATCATGCCTGATATTCCACAATCTGAGAGAGAGAGCTGCCTCAGATTATAAAGAAATGATATAGGTTCTGCCCAATTTGTAACCAGAGATGCTGCAGATAAATCAACACCATTTAGTAGGAGCTCCCTCAGATTACCCAACTCTCTCAACCAATTCAAATTTTGACAAGAAACATAGCCATTGGAGAGGTATGAAAACTGGGATTTCCAGGAAATGTCAGGGGAACGCATGATTACCTTCATCGACGACATATCAATAATCTGAACAGAAGAAGAGAGATCAAGGGATTGTAGGGAAGAAAGGTTTGCTAGTTGTGTAGTGATGGAGCCAGAGAACATGGAATTCGAAAGGTTGAGATAACTGAGGCTTGTGAGATTTGCTAGTAGAGGAGGAAGTTTTGTAAGGTGGAAATTGTTGAAACTAAGATCAAGGTATTGGAGATGAGGGAGTGTAAATAGAGAGGGGGAAATTGTACCATTGAGGGCCATGGATTTTGGGCCAGCGAGAGACACAATCCTTCCGTAGAAGCCGCGGATTAAGATACCTGGATTGGGCTTTCCGAGGTCAATTGAGACAACATGCAATGAATCGGAACAGAGAATTCCATGCCAATTGCAGTAGTTTATGCCTTGCCAAGAAGACAGACGAGCTGAAGGGTCATCCAGGAAGGACTTGAAGCTCAAGAGAGCTGCTCTTTCATCCTCATAGCAGCCATGTATGAACCAGAGTTGAGAGAAAAGAACAAGAAAAAACAGACGTTTGAAGTGGACTTGCATGGCTTTGGAACTCTAATTCCTCTAATGTTGAACATGGTTGTTATAGATTTATGTTTTGTTTCTACACAGAAATTATGTTAATGGGTGATGCAATCATCCTTTGAATATTATGAACAAGTCATACAAGCAACAATAGCTTCACCAGCACGTCCAGGTTAAAAAAAAAAAGAAGGATTAGGGCATAATTATAGTTTAATGCAATGTAAACCAGTTCACAAACTCCTTGAAATTGATAGATGAGCTCATATAAGAAAACTTGGCCTCTTCTACCAACTGAAAAACAAAAAAATGTAGAAAAAAATAACAAAAGAGAGGAGCTTTATCTTCAAAGTAATCACAAACTGTTGAAAGACTTGATTTCCAAGAACCTTCGTAGATGAGATGTGTCAAGTTTAAATATAAAAGGAGAGTCTCAACAATGATGTGGTATCCATTTTAATCACTGTCACAGATTGTGACATACATATGTAAAATGCCATCTGTTTTTTAAAATATTTAGTCAGAGCCTAACTGTTATATTAAAAATATAAGTGACTTGGTCAACATTGTGAGAATGATGCTTTGTTGGGTGTGTTAGAAAGTATTCATCTGATTGCAAATTCAACTCTTCAAATGCAGACTCGAAATTGAATACCCATGAAAATTTTGGATAGAATTGCAGATCATTATCTAACATGTGTCAAGGGTATACTACAAATCAAAGTAGGGGTGTTCATTTGTCCAAACTTGGCGTAAACCCGACCTAAATAAACGGGGTTGGACAAAGATTTTGTCTAATAGGCTGGGCAGTTAAAAATATAACTATTTAAACGGGATTTGACAAAGGTTGACAACTTTATTTAATCTTACATTCAAAAAGAAAAAAAGAATCTATACAGTTATATTTTCAATTACATAACAATTGTTTTTTACAAAATAAAAAACCGTACCAGATGCAAAATAAACGGGTTTTAATCAGACATAATATGGCTTTGGCGTCTAAAGTCCACTGAGCTTCAAATGGACTCGGGCTTTGGTAAAAATAATCTAACTCAGGCGTTTTTTAGTATAGCCCTGTCTGAACCAAACCCGTGAATACCCGTTAGTCAGATCCTGAAAAAAGAAGGAAACATCAATTAATTGTTGCTTGATTCAACCTAGTCAAATCCATTGGCTTCTCCAACTTAGTCAAATCCATATCCTAAGAACTTAAAATTAACTGATCATTTACTATGGCAACATGTTCTCTTCAAAGTAGAAAGCCCATAGAAACCCACTGCATATAAAATATGGACATGGGTCCCTCTTTCATGTACTTATAATACACTAGATTGATGACAAATTGAATACCTTGTATTGGACTTTAGTGCTATGTAATGATGTATGATTCTCTCTAGATTGTTCGCTTAGGAACGTCTTGACGGGACTTAAGAAGGTGCTTTTCGACACAACTGTGTTAGGAGACACGGAAGTACCGTTCATCAAGTACCGGTATACCGATCAGGGCCGGCTCAACACATATTGAGGCCTAAGGCGAAAAATCTAAATGGGGCCTTCTTGGTATTTAATATATTATTATAAGTAATAATTAATTAAAATTTTAATTATATATAATAATAAATTTATCTAAAATCTATTTTTTTTTTTACTTTTTGAGATGTAAAATTACTAATTAAATTTTTGTATTCATGTTTTGCTAAAATATAATTGCAAATATGGTTAATTCATTTAGTCTTTAAATTAATGAAAAATTAAAATGAACTAAATTGAAAGGTTAAAAGAATAATAGAACATGACACTGTGAAAATAAGAGAATTGATGAATGGTTACAATGTCCTCTATTATTCTACAACTCACCAAAGATCTCTAAATTAAAAGTCACAGCATGATTTGCAAAGAGGAAATACATTCTTAAATAAAATTTTATAAGCACAAACTTAAACCAAAAGAAATACAGAATAATCCAAAATTCCAGCTCTACAAATTCACAAATCAACACCCACAGAAAATACAAACAATTTCAGAAATGGTTAGGAGAATCCCTTGAAATATATTCCCCTCGTCTAAGTACTTTAATCAATTGCTTATTTTATTAATAGAAGAAGCTCCTCTTGACTATTGAGTACTTGAAATTACTAAATTTTTTAGGTTTGTAGCCCTTGTATCTCTTTGCCAACATATGTAATTTTCGAAATATTTGATCCACTTATTAGATGAAAGATCCTTTAGGTCTATGATCAAAATTGGAGATCAGTATTTTCTAAAACTATGTCCTAACTCTTGATGAATATCTCTACTAAAACTAGTCTCATTTCAATTGTAGAGTATTTATTACCAAATATCTTATCATAATTCAAAAAAAGAAAAAAAAAACTCTTGACAAATCCCTAAAAAATTGAATACTTTGCATTTCCTTCCCATTGCAAATGGTTTTACCATTTTTCATCTAAGCCAAATAGGCTTAGACGTGTCGCTTTTTCCACATGCTATGTCTCTCAATCCCATCCACTCCACCATGCAATCAAAGTAGGAGTGGGGCCTTTTTCAAATAGGGGCCTAAGGCCCAGGCTTAACTTACTTTATAGTTATGCTGACCTAAAATGCTTTATAGTTAGGCTGGATTTTTCCACATGCTCTGTCTCTCAATCTCATTCGGTCCACTATACAATCAAAATAGGAGTGGGTTTTTAAATGGGGGCCTAAGGCCTAAGCCTAACTTGTCTTATAGTTAGGCCGGGTCTGGTACCGATATGCAGAACATATACATGCAGAACGGCATGTTATCGGTACACCTGTATTTGATGAGCGGTACACCAGTAGAGGTAAAATAGAAATTCCACTCTATCCTGTGTCTCCCTACAGATTTTGCGGAATGGATAGCCGTTTCAATGGTTAATCATCTGGCCTTTCTTTATCTACGTGGTTTGAGTTGTGGTTGAGATCCATTTGTCTCTTTATCTATGTTTGCGTTGACAGAATTCAATCTTTGTCAAACGATTCATTGATTGGTAAAGCTGTAAATGGTTCATGTCTTATCTGAGAACTGAGTGGACCTGAGCTGAGAAACCTGAGACTGGATCCAAGTTTAGGCCCAAGTGTCTGGAATGTTCCTGAGTGGAGGTCCAATTGAAGAATTGGGTGTTTTTATCCTTTTTGAGATATGGAAGATCTTCCTCAATCGAGAGCCCAATTCTTCTGATATTTCAACCCTCCATTGTCTGCAGCACACGTATGAGATTCCAATTGACAAGGAAGCAGATACGCCATTTTCTGCAATCCTCAATCTATGTCTATTAAGCAGACACATTTCAGTCCACTAAAAGATTTATTGCCTGCTTGCCTTGGCTTTCTTCACTGAGTCTCCAACTCGCAAAGTGCAGCCAGTCATGGAGGTACTTCTATCCATGTTTCTGATGGCACTCTCCTTCGTCTTTGCTGGTCTCTTGCTTAGATTTTACAAGAAGAAAGTTGTCACCACTCCACCGGGGAGCTTTGGATGGCCATTCCTTGGAGAAGTTCTTGAATTCTTTACAGTGCCGGAGAAATTCGTAACGAAGAGGATGGTCAAGTACCACAAAGACATCTTCAAGACTGCACTGCTCTGGCAACCAATGGCAGTGTTCTGCGGCGCAGCAGGAAATAAATTCCTTTTCTCCAATGAGAACAAGTTAGTACTCACTTGGTGGCCTAGTTCAGTCCAAAAGATCTTCTCCTTCTCCCTCCTCACATCCACAGGTGACAAAGCAAAGCTCACCCGCCGATTGCTTATGACATACTTCAAGCCCGAAGCTCTACAAAGATACGTCGGATTCATGGATTCAGCTGTGCAGTCCCACATGTCAGCTGAATGGGAAGGGAAGGAGCAGGTGAAGGCCTTTGATCTTGTTAAGGTGTTCACATTCTCTTTGGCGTGTAGTATTTTTACGGGCATTGAAGATCCAGCCCAGATGTCAAAACTGATCGCCGAATTCAAAATTATGTTGAAAGGAATGTTTGGATTACCATTCAATTTTCCGGGCACACGCTTCCACCGGTCGCTTAGAGCTACAGAGGCCATTCGCAAGGAACTGAGATCTATAATTCAGTGTAGGAGAGGGACCTTATTGGAGAAGACGTATGACCCAGATCTTCTCTCATTTCTCATGGTTACACCCGACGAGAATGGACAGTTTATGACGGAGAAGGAGATTGTAGATAACATACATGTCCTGCTTTTTGCTGGCCATGATACCTCCACCTCAACCATAGCCTTGGTTCTCAAGTGCCTCGCTGAGATGCCTCACATCTACAACGAGGTCTTGAAGGGTAAGATTCATGATTTGAACTGTCTTCTATTAAGATATGGGAAATTATTACCCGTCTTACAATTTTATATTTGAATCTTACATCAGTTTTATATGAGAACATCGTTGAGGTTGAGCATGAATTGAACTCTAGACCCCGCTTCTTGACCGTCAGGCCAACCCCTTGGGTTAGTTTAGGAATTATTTGGCAGGTTCTCCTCACTGAAAGGGATAACTGATCGGACAAAGGAGTGAAGGATGAAGGATAAATGGGTGAATATATGAATTGGGCCTTTGTATTTATGGGATTCAATTTCATAGATTGAAGAGCAGGATTGTTTCTATCAGCAGGGTGAAATCTTGGTGGCTCATTCTATATCCCACTCTTTACCCAGCAATTCTCAAAAATTAAATGCAACTTTAGAAAATGTTGTGGTCGAGGTTTATTAGTTTATTTTAGTTAATTGCTTCTTTTATTTTTAACATCAGAGCAGCAAGAGATTGCAATGTCAAAAAAACCTGGAGAATTGCTAGAATGGGGTGACATACAAAGAATGAGGTACTCATGGAATGTGGTGAATGAAGTGATGAGAACCTGTGCCCCTGTCCAGGGAGCTTTCAGAGAAGCCATATCTGATTTCACGTATGCTGGTTATTCCATTCCCAAGGGCTGGAAGGTAAGTTGCATCATCGAACAAGTTCTTCCTCTTTATCTATTGAAATTTGCAGTGCTAATACTGTCTTTCATGGTGATGATTGTTGGGTGTACGTAAAAACAGAGAAAAGAGAATGATTTGTAGGCGATATCCTCAAGCCATATATAGATTTTGGTATATTATTTATAGAGACTTAAGAATACAATTTCGTAACTTAGTTGGTCTAAGTTTCTAAGATTAGACTAGAGGTTTTGGATTCGACTCCTCTCGAGCTTATCTGATATACAAGGTTTGTGGGTGATTTCGTATATCTATGTGATTAGTCTCACCTCCAATCTGAGAGGGAGATATTCATGTTATAAAAATAAATAAAAGAATATAATTTTGACTATGATTACAGCCACTGATTTAGGCAGTAAATGGAAAAATATTTAGCTTTTTACACAATAATTACAACACTGACTTAGGATGTTACAATATGAACTCTAAATCTTGGAACCTTGTAGTTGCGAGGCCTTTTGTGAAGATATATACCACTTAGATCAATAGATGAGATGAATTTGACAACAAGATCTTCTTATGCTATTCGCTCGTGAACAAAGTGCTAATCAATCTCTATGTGTTTCACACGAGCATGAAAAATGGGATTGGCAGTGCGATAAATAGCACTAATGTTATCACACAATAAGATGAGAGGTTCTTTGAGAAATATTCCCAAATCACACAACAAATACTTAAATCAATGAAATTTCAGCAATGGGGTTAGCAAGACCCCTGAATTTAGATACAACGCTAGATCTAGCCAATTGTGTGTTGCTTCTTTGAGCTCATGAAATGAGAACGGGCCCAAGATAGATGCAAAACCCACTTGTCGATCGATGACCATCTGCGTTGCTGGCCCAATCGGCATTAGAAAAATCAGTTAGAGACATCAAGGAAGACTTTTAGAGGAGAAGCCCATGATGTTGTTAGCAAGTCTCACATTGTCAGTGGACTTTTGGATTATGGGGTTTATAAGCATACTTGATAGTCTTATTCTGAATCTAATCCACATGTAAAAAATGTAGTTGATATGCTGCGACCAATACGCAATGTACTGAGAAAAAAGGCAGCCGGAGTCCATGCGTATGACAGATGGGTACGGATAGATGCATATCGGCCTGTTGCGGCCAATACATATTGGTCCGCCGATAATCTATATAGGCGAATTGATTTTTTTTTTTTTTATCCAAGAATTCTAATCCAACTTAATGACCACAAGAAAAAATTAGATCTATCTTTCTATGCTTGCAATTTGTGAAGGGTTATTTGCTTATCATTGCTTGCATTCCTTTTTGCAGTTATACTGGAGTGCAAACTCTACAAACAAGAACCCAGAATATTTTCCAGAGCCAGAGAAATTCGATCCATCAAGATTTGAAGGGGATGGGCCTGCACCCTATACATTTGTTCCATTTGGAGGTGGGCCTCGTATGTGCCTGGGGAAGGAGTTTGCCAAATTACAGATACTAGTGTTCCTCCACAACACAGTGAAAAGATTCAGATGGGAAGCAATTTCTCCTAATGAGAAAATAGTAATTGACCCAATGCCAGCTCCAGTTGATGGGCTTCCTCTTCGCCTTTATCCTCACCATTACTAGGATTATATGCAATTGATAAACTTAAACAAGTTGGTTTGGCCGAGTTATTTATCTAGTCTACTTGTAATTCTAGCATATATCGTTGTGTTTGGATGAGAGATAAATTTTACAGGAGTTTCATTTATGCAGAGGTTTTCTTTAAACATGGGGTTTCTTGTTTAATAATTACAGTGAAAAAAGGAGTTTTATGTGTTGAGAAAAGGAAACTTGGGATTTTTTCCCCCTTTTCTTCGTTATCAAATTGGGATAAACGAGGGCCAAATCCCACCGCCCTTGAACTCCTTGTAATACACCATGTTAATATTATCTATGTCTAGCTTACGGGCTAAGTTGGAAGACTTTCATAATGATGGTGGTGATGGCGACAAAAAATTTATTTTGATTGGATACTTGATATGAAGGAGAAAAAAAAAATGAAAGGATGTTGTTTCAAATTGTACGATTACTAATACATAAAATTAGTGACAACATTAAAAGGAAATGAGAGTCCAAAGGATGATAGATTGGTTCTTTTCCGGTCTATTTATTTTTCTCATTAAAAGAATACATGCCACACCAATGAATGATGTATTTCTCAAATTAAATTAGAGTAATTAAAAAAAAAAGTGGGATATTTGCAAAATAATTATTTTTTATATATTATAATGAATGATTCCATTGTTTATAATTGAAAAGAAGAGTGAGAGTAAGTTTTTTAAATTAGAAAAGCTCTTTGTTGTTTAGGTATTTTGAACTTCTAACTTTCTCTATATGCCCTCTTTTTTATTATAGAGTTTGTTTGGATCCTTTCTTTCCTCCAAACAGAGGGAAGGATTTTCTTTCATGAATGGTCCTTTTTATTCCTATTTAGTCCCCTTTACTTAATTTTTTTTAATTGATTTTTACATTTGTTAGGTCCTTATATTTTAAGCTAATTGCAAAATTTAGCTTAATTTTCAATATTTATAATTTCATTTCAAACATTTGAAATGCAATTGTGATAAGAGTTATTATTATGTCAATGTATCTAATTGTATCTCAATCTAATCATAATATCTTTACGAGTTGGAGTATAAAGTTTTAACTTCTATAACACACTAATTCTTATATTCTATTTGACAAATTTTGAATAATTAGATGAGAATAAAACTGCATCTACCATTTATCAATATTATCTTTTAATATATCGTGTGCATTTTGGTATATAGATTTTATTTTAAAAAAGATATACAAGGCTATTATTCCTTCATAAAAAAAAATTATGTTTATATTTCTATTAATAGAAGTTATTGCAATCTATCTTCATATATTAAAAATAAAAAATTATAATTAAAAACTTAGACACTTCTATACAATTGACATAAACTGTAGGCCAGCAATCCTCCCACAGGAGGTTTGTGTAACGAGACACGGATTTAAGTGTATTGTCAATTTTATCCATTGCATGAATAGTAAAATTGGTTCACCGACCTTTCGCATGAACAGTAAATCGACTAACTTACCAGCATTGGAAAACAGAGTAAATCGGCTCGTTTTACTCTGTTTTCCAGGTACCAATAAGTAAGCCGACTTTAGTGTTCATGTGAAGAGTAAAATTGGCAATACACTACAACCCGTATCTAATTAAACAAACCTCTTGTGGGATTACTGCTACCCAACAATGTATGGAACATAAAATACCCATTAAATTATAACGACAGATATGACGGGGACCAGTCGAGAAGACGGTCACGTTCATGATTGGATGACAGGTGGAGTCAGGGAAGGGTTTTACACGTATAAAAGAGAGAAGAAGATCTTCGTTTTCGAGAAGTAGAACGCAGGCAATTAGCAATCGTATCTGAAGAGTTTACAAGTTTTTACAGACGAGCCTTTAGGGTGTCCAATCTCCTTGCGTAACAGGGATGAAACCTTCCGTCTTTCTTCCTTCCCTTCGTAGTCTCTGCCTCGCCCGGGACGTGTCAAAAAGATGGCGGAGACCGTAGCGCGCCTTGACGATCGCTTCGTCTCCAATATGGGCATGAGTTCTAGCTCCTGCACTGATCTCAGGTTCAACAAATGTTATCAGAACCGGACCGTCTAACGAACCATCTTCAAGGTATCCCTAGTTCTCTGAACGGCTACACTCGTTTAGTATTGCTGCGCTAGTTTGACTCACATTGAATTGATAAGCTTGGTGAATCAAGTTTTGTGTCAAAGGATTCAAACCTTAAACCCTAAACCATTTCGTTCTCGGTCCTTACAGTTAAACCCTAGATTACGAAGGCATTCCACACTAGTTCTCTAAATTAGAAATTCCCATGTCTTTCTCTTTCATCCTCCCTGTCCATGTTTCTATCTGGTTTTGACCTGCCGTAGGCAATGACATGTGAGTGTGCCCACATTCTTAAAGGTGGTAACTGGATATCACTTGTTCCTATCTGATTCTCAATTGCATATCCGTTGTCTCTCCCAATTGTTTTATGAACTGTCCAAATCAATTTTCCTCACGGGCTTTGATTCCATGCGATGTGAGTTGTTTTTCCTTCAAATCGCTGTGACACCCAAGCTCACTATTTTTGTCAGCTTATTAGTTATATTGAATTATGAGTATCTTCATGAATGAATATGAGTGTTTCATTTGCCTGTTTTTTATAATGGATATGAGACTCCAAAAAAATCATAATCATAGAATCAAATAATTTATTGTTTTAAACATCATAGGATTTTAAAATTAAAAAAATAATTTGAAGTGGGTACGATTTGAAGTATTCGAAAAAGGAAATTGACTTGGGATCAAGTCATATTATTTTTTTGTAGACTCTATATTTAATCATAATTCTTTTCAATTGATTGTCATCTAAGAAGCATCGATACGAGTACACATATCGGATACAACAAGTATTCGATACGGAGATACGATAAATTTTGAAAAACTAAGATACAGGTTTCGCTGGATACGACAAATTAAAAAAATTTTATATATATATATATCAACAAAATAAATTCAGACATTTACAAAAAATATCATAAATTCTACTACGAGATAAAAATTATTAGAAAATTATATTTTTATATTTATAATGAATACAGTAAGTATATATATATATATATATATATATATATATATATATATATATATATATATATAATACATTACAAAATATATATATTATAAAGATTAGACTATTAGCAATTTAGTATTATGAAAATATATATATAAATGTTTAAAAAATATTTACAATATTACAGTATATAATATGTGAATGATTATTGAAGTTAAAAAAATAATACTGAAGAGATATTTTTTTTCCTCTTTTCTCTCATGCTGCAGTATCCCGTACTGTGTCCCACCTCCTATGGCAGGGTAACCTTAAATGTCTAATTATAGTTCTCTAGAATTAAAAGGAGACAAAAATAATACACCTTAAATTTAATATAGACTGAAATTAAATCAATAATTAATATATATATTAAATAATATAAATTTACTACAAATAATCTTATAAAATGGCACATGGTTCTAATTTAAACGCTTATACTCAACGAAACAAATGGATACGTGGGCCACGGATAACACAGTGTGGGATATGAATGGAATTAAAATAAATAACAAATCGATATGTGGGTTACGGGTGACTCTCGGATGCTTTTATGTGTTGCGGATGCCTCTCGGATGCTTTGATGTGCCAAGCTAAAGAGGTCTTGAACTGCGGAAGTGGGTGAGAGACAATTCTGGGTAGAGGCGTTCTCAGGGGAGGAGTTGCAGCAGTTCTAGAGGTAACAACAGGAAGAGGAAGACAAAGAGAAGAAAGGGAAAAGAGAGAAAGAAGAAAGAGAGGAGTACCTGAAGAAGGAGATGGGTTCCATGGTTTCTCACCGGCAAAGGTATGCTTGAAAATTTCAAATCTTATTCCATCGTCTGTCTCCAAGGCTACAAGGCTTTATAAAGACTTTATAGTGTTAAAAAAAAAACAACAAAACCATTACTAAACTACATTTAATAAAATAAAACTAATAAATGCAAAAATAGAAACACATAAAAACAGAAGGCACGGAGCAGGGTGTATGCTCTGCATCAGCGCGCGTCGACTAAGGTCATAAATTCCCTCACTAGATATGTATGCAGGTTCAAAGTACGTGATTGAGATCGAGTCAAGGGATGGCCGGATATGGACGGAGAGAAGAACCAAGTGGAAAGCTTGGAGGATAAAGATATTTTATGTTTTGAGAGTTGTGAGGATATTGAAGTTGTATAATGATATTCTTTTTGAGGATTGTAATTTTACATCCCTTTTTGTACTTTGATTCGTAATTGACTCAATGTGATAATTGGTAGGAACTTTCTTGTTTGCTATGGAATGTATGTTGACTATTCATGCGATATTATGAAATGTTTATAAATCTTCCGCAGGATTATGTTAGTGTGTGCAAAATTATAATGCACACACTGGTTGGGCTGGTCGAAGGTCAGATCTTCGGACTTGAACTCGGCTTGTGTGGTGGCGCTCGCCTCCCTCTCCACTCAAATATCTTTATTACCACTCTGATGATGGTGGTTAGAGGGAGGAGCGTTACATCTGTTACCGTATCCGTATTTAAAAAATGTTTTATTTAATTGGATACGTATTCGACACGTATCCGAGCAGTATCCATGTCAGAAACGTACTCGACACGGATACTCGAATGGCTTCGTAGTATCCGTGCTTCATCGATTGTCATTGTTGGCGAAGGAAGTCTACTGTAGGGGGCAGATGGCGGAAGAAGTTGTTGATGGAGATCCTTTATTTATTTATCTTTTTTTTTTTTTGAAAAATGGGATGGAGTTGGGAATGAAGATGAGGCTCTGATTTATCTTTAGTTTGTCATTTGATTTGCATTTACCCAGATCTGGATTTTTATCTTCTTTTAATTCTCTTCAGTTCTCAACAATGCAAAGGAGGTAATCTGATGAACATAGTCAAGGATTCAAAAGCTTATATCAAGAAAGTGAAAGAAGCATTTCGAAATGATAGAAAGAATTTTGAAGAATTTCTGCTCCTCATGAAAGATTTCAAGGACCAAAGGTCAAAAAATATTAAGTTTCTACAGTTTCTATGATCTTCCTTTGTTTCATTTCTTAAATTTTCCTTTTTAATCTTGTTTGCAGGATAGATGTTGATCTTGTTGCAATCAAGGTTAAATGGTTATTTAGAAATAACCTTGACCTCATTGTGGGATTCAACACATTCTTGCTTGAAGAAGACAAGATAATTGAGAACCACCCTTCATCAATGATGGAGGACGCATTTCATTTCATTAAGAGAATACAGGTACGAATCAGTTTCAAACATTGGTTTGGTGTCATATTACTCTGTTTTATTACTAATGTATCTCCATGCATTCCTGACCCAACTGCCCATCCAATGCTTCCTAAAAGTCTTGTCATCATAGTTATTTTTTTGAGTAAAAGCTTGTTAAATAACTTGGTAAGATATATAACTATATATGTATTGATTTCTTATATTTCTAGATCCAACTTAGCACTAGTTAGTGAGAAATTTGAGCAGGCTTTCAAAGCTTGATGCCATCCCGAATGTATCAAGCCCATGTGTATCTAACCCCAACCTTGGTAACACCTTTATAGTGGAATTATTATTATTGTTGTTGTTGCAGTCGTCGCCGCCGTTGTTATTACTATGGTTATTATTAGTATATTATTTTTGTAATAGTACCTTTAGGTGAAGCTAATTCTACCTTATTTCAATTTTAAATTAAAGTGAATATGATTTTCGGGTTGAAAGATGATGGAAAAGAAGGATGATGATACAGAGCAACTGATGGAAATGAAGGATGGTGAGACAGTAAATGATGGAAATGAAGGATGGTGATGAATATGATTTTTGGTTTGAAAGATGCATAGGATTTGAACCCACAACTTTTAGGCTGTAGCAATAAGCTTTTCTCAAATTAGAAATTAAAGTGAACAGTAAAAATTTTCTCTATCTTATACTTTGTATTCTGTGCATATGTTCCAACAAATCTGTTGCAAATGAGTTTAAAAGGATGGATACTGCTGTGTGTGTATTCTGAAATTTGAAAACTGGTGTAGTTGTCGGTTTTTTTTTTTTTGAATTTTGAATTTTTTTTTTAATGATTAAGTTTAGGAGCATCATTGGATGGATGCCTTGTTGTCTCATTCATCAAGTAATTTGTACCTGCAGGCTCTCCCAAATGGTGATCAACTATACATACAATTCCTGTGCATGCTAAACAAGTTCCAAAAGTCAGAAATGTCTTCTAGTGAAGTCTACGAAGAGGTATACATGTTAACAAGAACTTTATATATTTATTTGAATTTATCAGAAGACTTTCTGAACTCTGTATATTGTTGATGGATATTATTGGGAATGTTTCAATTGTGTCTGCAGGGAGCTTCACTTCTTCAGGAACACGAGAATTTACTTGAGAACTTCAAACATTTCCTACATTCCTCAGTCAAAGCTCCTCTGCAGCAACATGCTTCATCTAATTCGAGTCAGGATGAGAGGAGTTATACTCTCCGTATGACGCAGTCGGAGCAAATAGAGAAGGTAATGATTTCCTTAATTTTTGAATTTTTTGTAGTTTGTTAATTGTATCTTATTACTAACTTTAGTCCTGTTGTTTTTCGTTTTGTCAAGAGGGGAGCAACTATCAGTTATCATGCCAATCAATGCATCATTGCTGACCATCAGTGCAGTCCTAATCTTGATAAAGCACTGATGAAAGGTGACAAAGGGCATAGAGAACATGTGGAAAAGAAAATACTGAAGAAAGGCTGCAAAAGGACAGTTCATCTTTCAGATGATGAATTCTTAGGGCATGAGAACAAGAAGAGCATAAATTCTACGCAGCATCTCACGAAAAAACAAAAAATTGCTCATAGTATTAATGACTCCGTATCAGAGCAATTACATCAAGGTGAGAATTGATAAATATTTGGAATACATATTACTTCAGTTTCTTTCTATTTTGAGACAATTTCCTTTAAAATCTAATGATCTGTGTAATTCAATACTGTCCTTGTGTAAACCTTTGTTTTTTTTTTTTTTCCATTTTATTTTGTGAATTGTGGTACCATGAAATTCAGCAACAACCATCTTGTATCTACTATACTGTTATAGCATTCTACTATTCTCATCACCATGTCTACCATTTTTACCTTTTTTAATTTTTGTTTTTTTAATCATGCGAACTCATAGCACAAGTGATCAGGTTGGAGGTATAAATCCTGAATACTTGGCTCTTTTCAAGTTGAGGTGATTTCAGAAGGTTCATGACTGTCATTAATGGAGCTGTTTTTTTTTTACCCAATGTAGATGATGATGATTATGATTCCTTTTGAGATCTGATTTTTCTTTTATGATGTGGAATGTTAAAGTGGTCATTTTGTCTTGCACTTGAAGAAATTTTCTTTCTTTAGATCCATTGTTGCACATTTTACCAAATCATTAAAAGTTTTCAGGGCATTTTGTGGATGTTCTGTTTCTATTGTACAGAATCTAACCATGAATTTTGGTATGAGCAGAATGTTTGTGGGAAGAAGGGTCCTTAGCCAGCCAGAGGGGCAATGAGAGGGAATGCTCTGACATGCATTATACCTTCTGTTGTAAATGCTATGCAGATCATAATGTTCCTTTCAGTTCTGAAAGAAAGGAGTGTGAAGTCAGGCCGACTTCAGAACTTGTCCTCACAAATTATCAGGATTGTGGTCCTTACAATCCCAGTTACCGCCATCTTCATAAGGTAATTTTGCTTTTCATATTATGCTGTTGATACTTGATTGGAATATGTGATCTTTTTCAAAATAATCTTCTTGTTTATTGCTCAACAGAGTCCAATATCTCCAATAAGCTGGTGTAAAGAACAAGAAACAGCCAGGACTGAAGAAAAGGAACTTGATGCAGCTGAATTGAATGATGAGTTGGTCATTGTGAGATTCAGAAATGAGGACCAGTCTTCTCAAACCATGCGCAAAAACCCACAAGAAGAAGTGCTATTTACATGTGAAGATGAAATGTATGTTACATTGCCATTGCATATCGATGGTTATTTACCCGTTTTTGATGATTTTGAGTATGGTATTACATCACATTTTGCCAATTTATGACTATATATTTATCATCTATTGCCAACAAAAGACATTACAGATAAAAAGTTCAGTTTCCCCTTATCGGATGCCAATCAGGCCTTCTCACTTTTATTTATGATGTATCAGGTTTGAGATGGATCTGCTTTTAGAGAGAGCAAAGAGCACCATTAAGTGTCTAGAAGAGATGTTATTGAAGATGGATGACAACACAATGAAACCTGATGGTTTCTTGAATATTGAGGACCACCTTTCTAGTATGCACTTTTCTGCTTGTTTGATGTTTGTACATGTTTATTAGGGCTGCAACTCTGGTCGGACGGGTCGAGTTCTTTAAAACCCAACCCGACCCGAGTTGATATATAGGGAACTCGACCTGAGTTGATATATATAGAACCCGACCCACCCGACCCGACCTGACCCGAATTCTCAACCTAAATCTCACAACCCGACCGAATCCTATTCTGAATCAACCCGAATTCTGACCCGACCTGTATTTTGAACCCATTTTAGACTAATTTTAGCCAAGTCGGGTCGGATTGTGTCGGGTTAACTTATAAATTCCTCAACCCGATCCGACCCGAATTTCATGCGGGTTTTTATCTTTTCAGCCCAACCCGACCCGTTGACCTGAAATTCTCAACCCGACCTGCATGATTTCTAGGGTCGGGTCATGCGGGTCAGGCCAAAACCCGACCCGAGTTGCAGTCCTAATGTTTATATAGACTTTAATCTAACTTTAATTAATTATGTCTTGCAGTTCTAAATATAAGGTGTATCGAGCAGGTGTATGGCAAGCATGGCCTGGAAATGTTTGACATGCTATGCAGGAGTCCCAGTATTGCATTGCCTCGATTACTCACACGTCTGAAGCAGAAAGAAGAAGAATGGTTGAGATTTCAGTCGGATTGTAAGAAGATTTGGGTGAAGGTTTTTGCTTGCAACCATTAAAAATCACCTGAAAATCAGTGATTTGTGAGCTCCATTTGTATTACATCATCACCGGCAATATCGATTGTCCAGTATATTTTTTCCTGTTCTATGTTCTTATTTTACTTCTTGCAATGATTACCAATTGTGCAGTTGTATCTGATGTTCCAAGTAATGGACTCTCTTTCTCTCTATATATATATGAAAAATAAATCACTTTTGTGAATTCAATTGAAAGAGAGCAATCTAATCCCTGTGGCCTTTTTTATTAGCGGTAAAAAAAAAATTCATTAAAAAGAAAGAAAGATACAGAACAAAGCAAACGAAAAACAAAAAAGTCTAAGAGAGTTAGGCCCAAGAAAAAACAACAAATCAGCAACAAGAGAATAAGTTTAGAAAAACAGTTAGCTTTTCAGAAAATGAAAAATTTCTAAAATTGATCCTTCTACACCATTTTTAGTCAAGAAGTCAGCAACACCGTTTGTCGATCGATTAACAAGGTTGAAGGAAATTTTCATGTCTGCGGAAAATTCCTTAATCTTCCTAACAATAATGATTAGCCTCTACGTGTTACAGAAAAACAATGGCTATCTATGATGGTATGATCTGATGCAACTGAAACTTTATATCTATTTTGTCTCCTAAACTCTCATGCAATCATTATTCCTAAGTCAGTCTCTAAGCTTAATCCAAACCTGACCTATTTATTAAAACCTTTAATAGTTTAATACAACTGATAGAAAACTGACAAAACTTGAATGTGTTGGTCTCAATTGCCTTATTTATTAAAGTTGGACCTAATATAATATCTTGACTCATTTACTAAATTTTATTTTTTCTTATTTAGGTTAGCGACAAATAAATGTAAGAAAACTTCAGAACATAAAATGATTTTTTGCTAAACTATTTTCTTAAAAAAAATTCTCATCAAATTGTGTTTTCCCATTAGAATAAATTTTCTGAAAGAAACAACAAATGTGCCCATGAAATTCTTAAGCTAACCCAACCCATCTTGTACTCTTTAATCTAATCTATTGCTTCCTTTCCTCTTAGCCAAAATATCTTTAAAAAAAAAAGTAAGAAAAGCCCAGCACGTTTTCTTTTTATATTTGATATTCGTTGTTATTATGTTTCGTTTTGGTTGGAATAGATGGAATGTTTCGATTCTAAACTGAAATGGAATGGAACAGGTTATATTTTTTTTTTTAATTTACGTGTGGAAAACTACAGAATACTCAGCGTAAAATCTTCACGGGTGAGTCCACTATCCCTAGGATACACCAAGGTTAGACAATAGGAGCTCAAATCCACAACTTCCCACTTCGTGAGGCAGGAGGTAACAAATTGAGCTACACCATATGAGTTAAAATAATAAAATAAAACGTTTTGGAATAGGTTATATTTAACACCTACCTATATTTTATAATTTGTTTTAATATTTTTGTAATTTAATGCAAAATCTGACTGTACCAAATTTCACTTTAAATTTTATTTTTCAGTCACTTAATCACAACAGTCGGGTGTCATTAATTCCACAAATAACTTTGAATACTAAGATCAAGTAATTATAAAATAATCTTTGAGCTAAAATTTGTAATTATTTTTAATTAATGGCTGATATTTTACAAATATGAAGGAAATGGGAGAAAAAAAGAAATGGATTTAGAATGTTGAGTTGAGTCTTTGATTTTATATATATATAATTCATTCAATTCAAGTTTATTTTCTAGTATTGAGTTTTTTTGTCTATCTTTATGCTCTCAAAATATAATTTAATCAATCCAATAAAAATGATTCTCGATGAATCCAATATTAAAAATTTAATATGCCGTACGCCGCACACGTATAGATGCGTGATCACTTCATTTTTCTTCCAAGGTTGTTGTGTTGGACCTTTACATATCCTTTATAGTTTTTTTTAGGAATCTTTAGACTATCAAAATTAGTTAAAGTACATCAAATAAAATATATTTTAAAAAAAAATCTATTTTACTCTCAACTTTATTATTTCCTCCACATTTTATCAGACTTTCCTCATAATGAAGTTGAGGGTAAAATATTTATTTTTTTAAAAAATGTTCCAAAGGGTTCGAGATATCGTCCGATACGTAACGTATCGGCCAATATGTAGTAGTTTTTTAGGACCGCACTATATCGGCCGATACGCTATGTATCGGCCGTACATAAAGGTTATCAGCCAATATGACCGATAAACGGTCGGAATTATCGGTCACCATATCGGCCGATATGTATAAATATCGGTTTTTGAAATTTATTTCCTTTTAAAAAAAAAACTAATATCGGCCTATAAGGACGATATATCGGCCCATATATCGCCCGATATTGGTTGTATCGGTCTGGAAAGAGTGGTAAAAAAAAAATCTATATAGGTTGTGGGCTCCGAGCTCCACACGATATCGGCGATATTATGTCCTAATATCGGCCGATATATGTACCGTTTATCGGTCTGAAATATCAGTCAATATTTCAGATTATCGGTTTGTATCGATTTTTTTTTTAATTAAAAGTAATAATATCAGTCCTGGGGCCCACAACCCATTAAAATTTCTGTCTCTAACATTAAGAATTTAAAAAATTAGATGAATTTAAAACCACATATTAATCACATACAAGACACAAGGATTTTATGTGGTTCCCTCGAATAAAAAATTTTGCTCGGAGGCTCCGCCCCCTAACCCTCGAACAAAATCAGTGGGAATGGGATTACAAATAAATAGCTTTTAAATGAGATCTTAAATATTTATTATTAATTATTTTATCTTAAATTAGTATAAAAGTATGTAAAATGCTTAATGCCTTAATCACTAAATTTATCAAAAATTTCTTACATATTTTTTCATAATTTTAATTTTTTTTATCATTTCTCTTCATTTTATTGTTAATTTTAATATTAATCGTATTCGAGACTTAATAATTTGAATATTTATATGACTGATATTTAATGAAAAATTATATTTTCAATAAGCTTTAAATTTTCTAAAATTATTATAAAATTTTCAAACTAAAATATAAATAAATGAAAATATCAAAAGAAAAAGAAACTTACCGATCGATATTATAGAGAATATTTACATGTCGACTGTAATATCGGTCCAACTGACATTTGGACGCTAGTTTCGATTACTGATTTTGATGGTGTAAATATACTTAAATATTACTATCCTCATTTTTATATTATTAAATAGTAGGAAATGGAAGACAGATTTGAGAGTTGCAAGCTACTCACCCAGGACACGTGGCACTGTTTCTCTGTTTTTCGTCGGGATAGAAGCCTAGAACTAAACAACAGTGAAGCTTACTGTAAGAAATGTTAATCCAACTCCAACGTGTCGACTTCCGATTTACTGTCGTTGAAGCCGAAAAAGAAAAAGAAACGAATTCGTTGGTCTAGCATTTTTGGCCCATCTTCTCCCTGCAGCGGAAGTCATTTTTGTCGGCTCTCAATCCTGTCAGTCGCGATGCAAATGCATAAGATATTAGAATTTAAGAAGAAGAGAGCAGACCTACACCAGCACCCCAGCCCATTTTTTTAAGATTTTGAATCTATCGAAATTCATCAACCACTCTCCAATTCCCAAATCCTAGATCCCAATCTCTGATTATTATCAGCAAGAAACGGGAGAAACAGAGAGAGGGAGAGAGAAATGGGTTGTGAGAGCTTGTTTTATACACTGTTCATCTCCCTGTCCGTGGCTGCAATCACTTACAACGTCATTGTCTCCACCAATGCTCCTCTCAAACAGGGCTTCCCCGGCCCTGATTCTACCCGCAACCGCTTCTCTTCCTCTTCTCGCATCTTCTCTGTGGACCCCGTCATCAAGATGCCTCTTGACAAATCCAAGGCGTCTACTTCTGCCAAGAGGCTCTTCCACACTGCCGTTACGGCTTCCGATTCCGTCTACAACACGTGGCAGTGCAGGATCATGTACTACTGGTTCAAGAAATTCCAGAACCAACCTGGTTCCGAGATGGGCGGCTTCACCCGCATCTTGCATTCGGGTAGGCCCGATAAGTACATGGATGAGATCCCCACCTTCGTTGCTGAACCACTCCCGTCCGGTATGGATCAGGTAGATCGACAATTCGAAAAAAAGATTGGATTTTTGGGATGTGGGTTTTCCCTAGATTGAGATTTTCCATATGGGTTTTTTATTTGGCTTTGAAGTGCTGAGCTTTTTCCTTTATGACGCTCTTCCATCATTACTCCCGTTTCTTGAGATCATCTAAGTATCAGTTTTTTCTTCTTATTTACTATTCTGGATGTGGATTTTTATTCTAGGCACTGAGTGACTAGGATTCTGGGTCCAGTCCTTCAGTAGTTTGACATTTTGAGCTTATCTGATATGGTTTTTTATTTCCCACTTAGAGAACGAGTACAAAGTTTCTATTTGTTCCCTGTAATTCATGCTGAATTATGAGAATTGTGGCTTTTATGTATTGGATTTTGATTTTTTATATTTTGCATTTTTGAGAATCATTAGTTTGACCTTCCGAGAGTATATGGATTTGGGAAGAGCAATTGGTCTTCGTGGATGCTGTGATCAAATGAGATTTACAGGACCTTAGTGATAAATTTTGCTGGTAATTTTGGATTGGAATTGAATAGATAGTGTTGGCAAAGGGCTCAGTTAGGCTCATAAATTTAGCCCACTAGCGTGCAGCCCATTTAGAGGGGATAATTGGCCATTTCCTCCGAATTTCTTGGCCCATATACTTGGCATCTAAATTCCTCTCCACGTGCAAGCTAGTGGGATGAGTTTTCCGTTCCGTTAACACCTAGCATGCCAAGTGTCATTTGGTGGAATGAACATTTTTCCTCCCTTGCCATGTGTCATGGGTGTCACAAGCTCTTTCCCATTAACACCTAACCCATCCATAAAGCATATGGTGGCACAAACTTGTCTCCCATTCACACCTAGTAACCATGTGTCATAGGGTGAGTTTTATCTCCCATTGACTCCTAGGCACCATGTGTCATAGGGTGGAATGAGCTTTATCTTCTCAATGACACCTAGCCTCCTATATGACATGTGATGCCATGATTAACCAATCCCATATAAATCCATGACTTCAAGTGAGAGATGTATTGTTTGCAAATCTCATTTACTATCATTCACCTTATTAGCATCACTCACGTTATCACGGAGACCATCTAAGTACCGTTGAATCAAGAGGGGTGAATGGTGTAGAGCTTTCCAGTTGTAATTGTTTCTATCTGACCCTCGGGATTAAGGGACTTGGCTCTCATTGGGCCCAAAAACAGATAATTTTTTTCTTTGATGATATGTTTTGTTTGATTGTGCTCGTTTAATTGTATATTAAATCTATCATGCTAACACATGAATAAGTGGAGCCCACCATGCTTGGACTGTGCAGCCTAATAGTGGTACCAAAGCAGTTGGGCCCTACAACCAAGATACTTAAGACAAGGTGTTAAGTATTTGATGTTATTGAGGTTCTTTTCCTTTTTTCTTTGGATAAATATTTTACAATAGTTCATTCTATTCACTCAAGTATGTTCTTTCGAACAACTGTATTCTTACAATTTCAGGGATATATTGTCCTCAATAGACCTTGGGCATTTGTTCAGTGGCTTCAAAAGGCAAACATTGAAGAAGAGTAAGAACCACTTTGATCATTAATTTAATTGAGAAACAGATCTTTATTGCCTTGTATATTGCATTAACTGGGCCCTGTTGACTTGACATGAACAGGTTTGTGCTGATGGCAGAACCAGACCATATTATTGTCAAACCCATACCAAACTTGTCAAAAGATGGGCTTGGAGCTGCATTTCCTTTCTTTTATATTGAACCGAGAAAATATGAATCTACTCTCAGGACGTTTTTCCCTGAAGCGAAGGGTCCAATCACCAACATTGACCCCATAGGAAATTCTCCTGTCATAATCAGCAAGGTGATCATAATCCCTGTTTTAGTTGCTAAGTGAAAGCTGTTTTTCAACTTTTCATCGTTTTGATACTTGTGTCAAATGATTTTAGGCATCTCTCAAGAAGATTGCCCCTACGTGGATGAATGTTTCTTTGGCTATGAAGAAGGATCCTAAAGCTGATAAGGCGTTTGGATGGGTCCTTGAAATGTATACTCTTTGTTATATTCTGTCATTTGACACATTTTTAAATTTGAGAATAGAATTTTCTATTGGTAAGTTATACAGTGGGAATGTTTTGTCCTTTAATAGTACTCACTGATTTTCAATTCTAAACATACTAACTTCAAAGATTTGATATTCTAGACTTGAAAATTTCTATGTTTGACGTGACAATATTTTATCCAAATTTCTAATCATGATGTAAAATTCCATGTTTGGTGCAGCAAACTGATTGTAATGTCGAATATTAAATATTTTGATCTGGAAGTGGTCTTTATCTTATTTTATAAAGGTGCCAAAGAGTTGGTCAAAACTTATTTCAGAATCAAATTACATCTTATATCAAAGAAAAAGGCCAATAAAGCATTCCCCACAATAATCTGCTGTCAGATTACACTCCAATTATCTTTCTTGAGAATGAAGTCCCCACAACAATTGCAACTGCTTTAACTTGTCCATTGACCCTAAAGTTGAAACAGTGGAAATGTCTTTCATCAATCACCCAACAAAATAACAACAAATGACATGTAACTATAAAACCAAGCTAAACTCCAAGAGAATTGGAGATAGAACAATGTCCATAGGCAGAACGGATGCCATCAATAAAAGTAAATTATGTGGCACATCTTTATGCTAATCCACAAGTCTTAAATCAAAGGGCCTCATTGCAACCACATCTTATGCTTGGTGTACATGGCTTAAAGCCACAAAAGGAGAAAAATTATAGGCAACTAAAGACATATGTAACTATGTAAGTAGTGGTAAAGACCACAATGGTAGTTTTACTTCTAGAATCCAGCTCAGTTATCCTTTTCTTCTATTTCATTTGAGAATTGAAACCCATGGCCTTTTATCGTCATGATTCATGAGCTACTTTTGTGCAATCACAATTGGTGTCTAATTTACTAGCTAGGCATCAAAAGCTTGAAATGCCAAGCCAAGCGAAGAGGATCGACCATTTTGTAGAAAATAATGGTGAATACGCTTCCCTAGATTCTAATACAACATGCTGTAACAAAATCTCAGAAAGGGAGGAAACCTTTGTTGTATTCTTTTTAATGGAACTGAAGGCCTTCTACTCTAGCATTGGTTGCTTCATGTTCTAATAAAATCTCAAAAGCAAAGAAGTCTATTCTTTTTAGAGGAATTGAAGGCCTTCTACTTTAATATTAGATGTTTGATTTGATATTATAAGTGGCTATCTGTTTTGTAGGGACAGATTTAGAAGAAAGAGTTGATTAGAGAAAGAAAGTGAAATCTAGAGAGAGAGAGAGAGAGAGAAAGAGAAAAGAGAGAGCATTTCAAGAAAGAGGGTTTATTAAAATGGATGAGAGAGAGAGTAAATGAGATAGGGTAGTAGACACACACAAAGAGAAAGAAAGTAATTGAGATAGAGTAGTAGACACACACACAAAGAGAGAGAGAATTACTATGTGAGAGAAGATAGGATCAAAGAGAGAGATGGTAAGGATCCATAAAAATTATTGAGAGAGGTTGAGGGAGATTTGTACCTGTTTTGTGTTAGGTACTTAACCAATATGTTAGAAGCTTCAGAGTTGATGGAACATGGAAAATTAAGCCTTTAAGCATATCCCATACTAGGCTTGGCCTAACTTGAGGCCCATGTCCTAAGTTGGCCCTCACTAGGCACATAATAGACCACCACGCTTCTGTGCCGACGTCTTGGCGGCCGACATTATGGTGGCTTGCACTCTAGCATCAGGTAGCCCTTTCCATAGGTCTCCCCCTTCTGGATTAAAACCCAGAGCATGGTACCTGCTTTGATATTGTATAGTAGGTACTTGATCATGTTCATGTGGCAAGACATAATTGGTTGGCTTTTCAAATTTTTTAGCATCGAGGCTTTTCTGTAGTTTGTTATATACCAATCAAATGACTTGCACATTAGCATACGGTATAAAAGAGAATAATTTCATGGTAAGTTAAACATTTTCCATATGAAAATGGTGTTTACAACAAACGGGCATCATTTAATCATTCAAATGATGTGACCCTTGATATGTCAACAAAAATTGCATGGCCTCCCATATGGTGATTGTAATCCATTTGATTGGGCCTCCATTAATTTACAGAAGTTTCCTTGTCGTTGTTATGCTGGATTGGTATAGTGTCATCCGACAAGATTGGGACTGCTCACTAGATGAATTATTTATAATTTTGTACTATCAATGAACAACGTGCACTTGAACACCACTCAGTTATACAAGAAAGTGCTTTATTTTTTGGTTAAGCATCATATTAGTTTCATGTTACCCTCATGACTTCTTCTTTTTAATATTAAATTTTACCATTACTGGTTGACACGAAGAGATCATTATCCTTTATTGAGTGATTCCTTCCTCATTGGCTTTTGCTTTTGTAGGTATGCTTATGCTGTTGCATCTGCTCTGCATGATGTAAGCAACATCTTGTACAAGGACTTCATGATTCAGGCAAGTAAATTTCCTTGCTCTAATCAATGTTTACTTTTTCTTTGTTATACTTTCTGAATTTGAAATGCCTCTTTTGTTGTGTAGCCCCCATGGGACCTAGAAGTTGGGAAGAAGCTCATAATTCATTATACTTATGGATGTGACTACGACATGAAGGTATTATGATTCTCAGTTCATACATTTTGTTTTGATGGTTTGTGAGGTCTCATGTTTCAATAACAATTACCCTTGTTCTTAACTATTGAAGTGACTGTCTTTCTCTCTCTCTCCGTGTGTGTGTTCTATTAAACTACAGTTGGCTTGTTGCTGTTACAGGGTAAGCTAACATATGGAAAGATTGGGGAATGGAGGTTCGACAAAAGATCATATGAGCGTACCCCACCTCCAAAAAACCTTACATTGCCTCCTGCTGGAGTCCCAGAAAGTGTGGTATAAATTTATCTGTTTTATCCTTTGTTTGTTGTACTATTTAAGCTAAGTTGCATGAGTATAGGTACGAGTGTCGGTGTCCGACATGACTATGAGATGTCGGACACGGCAAGCCTAGAAAAATATGACATAGGAACACGGCATCATATTTAAATAAAATTAATTATATTTATTTTAAATGAAAATAAGGTGCGAAAATAACACTAATAGAAAATAATATACTTGTTTTACTCTAAACGTTTAGGTGTCAAAGGTTTTAAGAGTGGAAATGTGTTATAATATTTTAGTCATCTTAGAAAACATTATTAAAAAGCACTAAAATAGTCTATGAAGAATGGCTACGAGTGTCTACAAGTTTCCGACATGGGTGCGAGTGTCTACAAGTGTCCTCAAGGTACGTCACTCATTTTGAAGTGTCTATGTAACGTAGTATTTAAGTTATAGCAATGACATGCTAGAGGCTTATCTATTGCATATTCAACCATAACCCAACCCAACTGTTACTGCCCTCAACCCTAATCCAACCCAACCAACCGGACTTTAGATTGAGTTGGATACAAATGGGTTAGGCTTAAGCAAATAACAATTTTAATTAGGAAGGATCATTAAAGTAGTAGCTTGCTTGCTTAATCTAATCTGATGAATAGATGATTTGATATAGATTATAAATTATTTTAGTTTCAAATATTTTCTTAGTTTCTTGTTCTTATCTCTACTACTATAGAAGTTGGAGGTGTGTTTTGTCACCCCTTCATAGAGTAAAGAATTGGTGTAGGTTTCTAAAAATTCAGCTTCATTGAATGACTCTAACCATGAAATTGAACTTGATATGCAACCCTATCTACCATTGATTTTCCGGTCCTTCAAAATCATAGCTAGTTATTGAATCAAAGCTGATTTTGTATAAGCTATATGCATGCATAGATCTTTCTAACCCGCCCAACATCATTATTATAGGTGGGCTCTACATGAAGCTCTCACTATTAGAGTACTTTATGAGGTGTGCAGCTAATAATTTCCCTATATATGGAAATCCCTCACCAAAAAGTAGCAATTGGTTTGGGGGGCCACTCTTTTATTCCCAAGATCTAGGGAAATCTATGGTTGAGATGTTTAATTTGTTAGTATTTTCCTACTAGAAAATGAGGAAAATGAAAGGAATAGATTGACCTATTGAGGATGGGATAGGCTAGAAAAGAGAAGTAATCCTGAACACAGGGTTGATCTTGCTGGTATAGATCATGAATGATGATCTCATAGGTGGGTCCCACCTCAGATTAATTAGAAAATTAAAAAACATAGCAGTAGTTTTGTTGTTGACAAAAACTCATTGATGGTTTAAGAAGGAGATTAAAGGAAAATTGTAGGGAAATCGTATTCTCATTACTTAAATCAAAAGATAGAGTAATTCTTCCTCTTTGCTCACCATTTTTCAGTGAGTTGCTTCAATTGGAAACTCACTTTTGTGATGGATCTACCTAGCATAGACCCAACTAATTGGACCAAGTACTAGATCTACTTGATCATGGTTTAGGTTTTGCTCAATTACTTCCAAAGTTTATAGTATGACTCACAAGTTCAACAACTTGTTTGTTCACAGGGTTTTGAATGTCTACTGTTGTTAACACTTGACCCACTTGTGTTGGCATGCCTGTTGTACACAATTTATAATCTAGGTATGTTAGTCGATCCTAATTCGAACAACTATTTTTTTAATGTTTATTCAATCAACGTGCAGGTCACACTCGTGAAAATGGTGAATGAAGCAACAGCAAACATCCCAAATTGGGAGGCCTAAGATAGCAAAAGGAGCAGTGAAATCTAAACAGAACTGACGGCTTTGATGTATTCAGGTCTATGTATGTACGTCTTGTCACTCCATATTTATTTAGGTACTGGCAAAACATTGTGAAGACAATTTGGGATAAGCCATCAGATGGAAATTCTTCTATAGTGAGCTGAAAGAGAGATTCATGAGCTAACATGGTAGATTTAGGTTTTTGGAACTACTGATGTTTAAACCTTGTAGTTACCATCCCCAAACTGATGCTTGTGACCTTTGCATTATGCGGAGCTTTTAGTATATTGAGTGTATTTTGAAAATCTGGATCCTCTAGAAGTGAACTTTCATAAAATGGCGTAGATCACCTTCTCTCTTTTTGACAAATTTCACTGTATGAAAAGGCCAGTCAGATAGGGTGCTCTACAAGTTTTTGTTGAAAGTCGAATACCAGAAGATCCAGACTCATTTTGATCAATGCATATGATTCTCTGAAGTTGAAGCTTGTTTTCCTCTTGTTGGTTAAGCTTGTATAACGTGGCTCACTTACCCAAATTTGATGGGTCAAATTACTAAATATTCTTAAATTTTAAA
Organism: Chimonanthus salicifolius; assembly: GCA_013350335.1. Taxonomy (NCBI): domain Eukaryota; kingdom Viridiplantae; phylum Streptophyta; class Magnoliopsida; order Laurales; family Calycanthaceae; genus Chimonanthus; species Chimonanthus salicifolius. The sequence goes on along the minus strand of CM023542.1, from coordinate 829,896 downwards.
TACGTGCTACAGATGAAACTAGCTTTGAACTAATTTGATATGTAAAATGAGTAGGCCTAAACAGAAATATGACATTAAAAAATTATTTTGATTGGATAATTGAATCCATCATTTTTAAGCTCTTATTATAATGAGGATAAAACCATCATTTGCCTAGACACATGGTATCTATTGCTAAGGAATTTTTTTTTTTTTGGCTGTTTATTATATATTTGGAATTACTAAATATGCTTGAAAAATAGGAATTTTTTGTTGATACCCAAAAGAAAAAAAGGAAATGGAAGTTATTATGTTTAAGCTCTCTAAGTTGATTAATTTTAAGTGCGTATTGGAAAGGCATAAATACAAAAATGTAATTAAAAATTATCATGATTGAATCAATCAAGTCATATTTTTTAAGCATCAAATATGCACTCTAAATTGGACTTGATTCAAAACTCATTTTCTATCCCATGTTTTCAAGGCGCAAGTGTTGTTGAGTTATGGGGCCCAACAATCGAGTGTTGGTGTGTGGGGGACCTTTGTCAGTATTATTTTAAGCCCATAAGGACTAACTGCCACCTCACAAAAAAGTCACTTGTTCCACAATAGGGAATGGGTGCAAGGATTTGATACTTATACGAGGGGTTGCATCTCTCATCCAAGGGTTGAAATATCGGCGGATATATATCGTATCGGCGGATATGTATCGGTTTTTTAAAATCGAGCAATATCGGTCGATACAATATGTATCGGCCGTACAAAACGAATATCGGCCGATATGGCCGATATTCGGTCTGCAATGTCGGTCACCATATCGGTCGATATGTACAGATATCGGTATTTAAAAGTTATTTATTTATTTTTTTTTTAAAAAAAACTGATACGGTTTTTCACGGTTTTTCCACGGTTTTTTGCGGTTCTGCACGGGTCTTCCGATACGGCTTTCACGGTTTTTTGCTGTTGTTTGCGGTTTTTCACGGTTCGTCACGGTTTTGCACGGTTTTTTCGCGGTTCCGATATCGGAGGAGAGAGAAATGACCGATATCGGAGGAGAGAGAAAATTCTCGGTCGATATGCATATCGGCCGATATATCGGCCGGGGCTTTTTTTGACCCCTGCTCTCATCTAGTGTAACGCATTTTGAAAACCGTGAGCCCATACTGAGCTGTGTCTAAAGACCTTGCGGGAGGTGAGGGGATCTGAATTGGTTGGCAAAGTAGACATGGCCCACTAACGCCCCACCCCACCCCAATCCTGTATAAAAAATATATATTTTAAAAATTATAACTTGGATTAACTTACATTTATATAATGGGGCGATTTACCTGCATGATCTTATGCTTGAAAACTATAATTTCTAAAACCCTAAATTGCATTAACCAATTTCGTAGTCATAATATTTTGGATTCCTTTGGGTTTTTCTTTTTTTCTTTTTTTTGAAAATGACTATTATGCCCATTATCACATTAGACTAATTTTGTGGTTTTGTGGAAAAAATCTAAACATGTACATGTGATTTAAAAAAAAAAAAAATCTCAGTATTTGTGGAAGTATGTATGTATATCTTTCTCCCTTCGATGCTAAAAACTAGCAACGAATATGTTGTTTTACATTTACATCAAAATCTTTCATTAGCAGCATTGGAATAGATGTACATTAAGTATATAAAAAAAAATCTAAGAAATCACTTTAATTAAATATTTGAAGTCATATTTTTAAAAAAATTGAATTGAGAATAAGGGGTAAGATGGTAATTTAAGTATAAATCACTTAAAACTAAACCAATTGCTTTTTCTCCAGTAGAGTACATAACAAAAGAAATAACAAAGAATGAAAGAAACAAGAAAGGAAGAGGGCAAAGCTTAATCATCAAGACAACATACTTCTCAAACCAACCCGCAGGAATACATGATTGTGCAACATCATCAGTAGAAATGAAATATACAAGCGAAAAGATACAGGAATGGAACTTACTGACAAGAATGTATGGTAATACTAGTTCAGTACATCCATGACAAGTTTTGTTTATATAATAAAGATTTTGCAGCCCCTTGAATACCCTTTTCAGAAATCTGCGGGCAATCTTCCACTGTCAGCAGTTCCAATTTCTGTGAACCCACCAGCAACTTCAATCCAGCATCTGTCACACCCAAACACTTTGAAAGTTTGAGAACACTCAGGCGAGGGAAGTGTCTGACAAGTTGCAACCCATCATCACTAATTTCTTGGCATTTGATAAGCTCAAGCCTATCAAGAAAGTAAGCAGAACATAAAGCCTCCATCCCAAAGTCATTGAATGAGTAGACATGGTCAAGAACCAAAACACGAATTGGGCATCTTTGGATCAAAGTAAGAATGCCATTTAATGTAAAAGAGGAGAATGAAGGGAACTCCCCATCAGAGAAAGAGATCTTGACTGATTCAAGCATAGAGCAGTTACAAGCTATTGTTCTCAAACTCTCATCTGTCAATCTCAATATATTGTTCATCAACAAGGGAAGCGAAAAATCCGATGGCACACATAAAGAGATGGACCGAAGATCGTTTGAATTTTGTGCTAAGTTCATCACATCGCTGTCTCTTATCCCAGTACACATGTCTAGGTGAAGCTTTTTTAATGCCTTGCATTTTCCTAACACACATGAAAGGCCTCTGCCAGGACTTATGAGGCAATTTACCAAGCTAAGCTCCTCCATTGACTCACATGGAATCCATTGCTTCTGCCATCTATCCACCGTTGAGCAATCATGCACCTTCATGTATCGGTAATTGGCATCCACTTCAAATTGCAACCGTTTCAATTTTCTCCAACCAGGTCCCAGCTTTAAGAGATCACCTTCTCCAATAGCCCTGCAGTTTTTGATTGAGAGATCCTCCAAAGTCTCAAACTTACCGAGATACTCCAACCACTCAACACTGCTTACATTCAGGCACCGAATCAGATGGAGGGTGGACAGGTTCTTGCACCCAACAGCTAGAGACAGTATCCCACAACCTGTGATTCCTGGTGTGAAATTCAACTTCAAAGCTCTGAGCTTTGTGCAAGAAGCTAAATGACATAGACCCGCATCAGTGATAAAGGTACAGAAACTTAGGGTTAAGTTGACCAATGAAGGGCAATGATCTGAAAGTATCCGAAGCCCTGCATCATCCAATTGTTTCCCTAATTTGGACATCCATCCAGAGTAAGTGATTTCCACTTTTGTCAGGTTTGGAAACCGGATACAAAGAGACAATAAAGCTTCATTTGCAGGATCTAATCCACAGCCAACCCTTAGAAATTCTCTCTGTTCTTTATCTAATTCATGGAGGCACTTACACACTAAAGACACTGAGTTCCGATCAAAAGTCTTCTGTATCCTACCCATAACATCCCAGATTATCTGGTCTGGCAAGCAATCCATCTTCCCAATTTTTCTGTTTGCACAAATACATACATATATATATATAAAGAAAAGAATACCAAATTTATACTAAACGTTATTTCTAAAAAGTTCCAAACATGAGTCAAGCGATTTCAATCCTTACGACTCCACCTTTTGCTTTACCAAATCGACCGTTGATTCAATTGGAAAAAAAAGAACCCAGTTTATTCAAAGCAGAATCTGATTGACAAAAGATTAACAATCACTCGAGGCAACTCTTCATGAACCTAAATAACCCAGACTTTTTTTGGGAAAAGAAAATAACCCAGAAAATATTCCTTATCAATTCACCAACATATATCCAATTCCACAGTTTCCACACACAACTACATAATTTAAATGCAAGAGACAGAAAGAAAACCGCTTACAAATCAAAAGAAACTAAAGCTTTTTCCAATATCCATCATTTTGAAAGGAAATCTAAGCCTTCATTTGATAGAACACAAGAAACCAAACGCAAATCAATTTCTTTGGGATAAAATAAGATTTAAAATATATGTACAGAGAGATGACGATTCGTAAAGGATGAAAGGTATACCTGAAATTGGAAATGGGAGAAGGAACAACGGAGGAGGTTGGATTTCCGCGAGCTTAATTAATTAAAAACTCCAGGGAAGCCGGCCGTCCCTCTATCTTGCAATGGCTTCTCTATAATTAAACGGTATTTTAAAAATATATATGTAAAAATAATTTGAATTTTTACTTGAGCATTTTATCTATGCAATTTTTTATTTTGAAAATTAATTATCACTCATTGGGTTATGTTTCTATATATCTTGAGTTGGGTCCGGTTGGAAAAAAATAAACCCACATGAAATTTGAGTCAGATCGGATTGAGAAATTTAAAAGCAATCCGATCCAACCCGAGTGCGACAAGTTATAAAATAATATTTGAGTCGAGTTGAATCGGGTCAGAAATTCGGGTCGAGTCGGGTTGAGTAACTCGAGTCAGTAATTCAGATCGGATTAGATCGGGTTCAATAATTTTTAACATGGGTTGAGTTGGATTTATTGAAACCCGATCCAACCCAACCCAAGTTTCAGCCTTAATTATATTACAGTATTTTTATGACCTATCTTATGATATTATAAAATCAGATTTAAGAGTTTTCTTTAAATTATTGTTAATGAAACCATCATTTCATTTAACCCAACAATGTAGGGCCAAATTATAAAGAAGGTTGAGCTTTGGTGTTAAAAACTTGGTATCGACCGATATTTTTCTCTCTATTATTTTTTTTTAGAAAAAATATATCAATCGACCGATATCAAAGATATATATCGAATATGTATAAGTTTTCAAAACCGATATATATCGGGTGATATCTCGACCCCTATTCAGCCTCCTTATATCCAATATTCCAATCTCTTTATATATATATACACAGCCTCCTTATATCCAATATTCCAATCTCTTTATATATATATATACACGTCTTTCTAAATGCAAACCATTTTCTTATTTAGTTGCACTAATATACACATCTTTCTTAATCAAATTCTAAACTTTCTTAACTCTTATCTTCACACTTCTCTCTCAATCCCCAAATCTCTCAAGATCTCAATACTTTTCTTTCTTATTTGGTTAGAATTCTGTCACATATACTATCTCTTTAATGAAAATTCGCCAGACTTTATACCATTTCAAATCCGTCCATCTTCTAAACAATAAAATTAGTCATCAAATTTGTCAGTAGAGGTCAGATTTGTATAATGGAGGTATAGTATGTAATTCATACCATTAATGGATTAGATAGAAAGATTGTTGTTATGATTTGAGGTACACATTTTTATACGGGAGAATTTTTTCATCTCACAAGACAATTCAAATTTTTTTTTTTTAAATTTCCATTTTAACCTTTCAACCAATATGAAAGGATAAAACGGAAGTGAAAGAGTAAAAAAATAAATTCCCGTATGAAATAAAATGATTCTCCTACGTGAGAATGTTTACTTTTTATAAAATCAGCTTATCTAATCATTAAAGTCATATTTTTAATTTCTTTAAATTTATTTAAATTTTTATACATTACATTTTGGATTCAGTTTCAGGCTTACTTTGGGCTTGGGCCTTCTTGTTTTTGATTAAAAACTTACTACTATGTTACCAACTTAAGTCCACGTGCAAACCATGTGTCCACACCAATAAGATATTAAGGGACAATTTATCATTTTTCTTAAAGGAATCAACTTCATAAATAATCATTTTATTTAAATAGAATAAAATAGAAGATCAAGTGAATTTTTTTTCAACTATGTACGTCCTTTATTCAAATCATATAAATAATGATATTTTAAATAAATTAAAAAAACATATTGACTCAACTTTATCATATTAATATTTTTTAATAATTATTTTATTTAAATTTATTTTTTAAAGTCAGACACCTCAAGAAAACGTTGTGAACTGATGATGCTGAGGAAGAGAGAGGAATAAGAAAGAGGGAGGGAGAGGTATTGGGATGAGTGAACTCCGTTTTAATTTTATTTTCTCAAATAGGAAACGGAAGAAAACGTTAAAAGGAAGCTGCGAGGGCCATGCCTGTGTTAGTAGCGAGTTCCCCGGCTTTTGACAGCGGCGTCCCACCGGCCGCGCTGCCTCTGTCCCTCTCTTGCATTAGTCTTTCTTCTGAATCGGATAGGTAATGTTTTCAAATTTCAATGGCTCCTTTGATGCATGGATAGTACTTTCCCTGGAGATTATTCATTTTCTTTAATCATAAGCACTAAATGATTATTCTCTCTCCGCTGCATTAGTCTTTTTCTGAACCTGATAAAGGTAATATTTTGAAATTTCATTTTCTTTAATCACAAGCAATAAATGATTATTTTTCCAAGTAAACACTTTCCACTCCACTGGGTCCAAACAGAGCCGCGCATTTCAATTTTCGGTTGTTGCATCTCAAACTTTGTAGTCCATAATTTTGTTGATTGCTCCTTCCTTTGGCGTACTCAATCTCTCCGCTCTCTTTCAAGCTTATGAGATCGAATTAATTTGAATCTTGTAATTTCATGGCCTTTTCCAGTTTCTGGATTGAATTCTCCGTAATCGTTATCCGTGGATAGTGGATATATCGAAAGATTTTCGTTGTATCGCTCCATTTTTCTTCAAATTCTCAAACTCCCCCCTCTATCAAGTTACTGAGATTGACTTTATCTGAATCTTGTAATTTCATGACTTTTTCCAGCTTTCTGAATAGAGTCCTACACAGCTTCATGCCAGGAATGTCCAAAGATTTTCCCTTTCCTCTCTCAATTTTCCTTGAAATCCTCTGAAAGTTTGGTAAAATTTGTTGAATCTCTGTCCGTGGAAAATGCCCCCGAACTTTGGTGAATGGGAAGGAAAGTATTATTATTATAAACTGATAATAGATATATTTCCTAAAAAGTACCTTCCTTTCTGGATGCATGGAACGAAATTATTTACTTGCAAACCATTTTTGGTTAAAAATTGATTATTTTCTAAATAAGTACTTCCTCTACATGGGTCCAGAAGTGATTTCATGGAAGGTTTTTTCCCTGTCTGTTCTAGTGAAATCCAAGTCATTGAGACGAGAGTATTTTTTTTCTTTTAAATTTAGAAAAAGGTCATTTTGTCCCTTTATTTTGTCTAAGGTTTTGGTTATATTGATTATATCTCATTTTCTGAGTGAAGGCTGTAATTTACCAGAGAATTTTCAGTTTCATTGTCTGAACTTCAACATACACATGCAACTGAGATGAAATACCAATAAAATTAGATCTTTCTGAATTTGTTTTTTTTTTTTTTTTGTTGTTGGATAAATTGATAAATGAGGTTAGATTTGTCGATTTTAGTTTCATTTATTAGATCATGAAAATATTTATCAGATTCTTGTACTTCTTGTAATTATGATCTACATGGAGATACCAGATGGTGCAATGAAAATGCTTTGTTTGGATTATATGCATATTTTATTTCTCAATGTTCAACAGGCAGACAATCAAGAATTCCCATTGTTCTTCTGTTTCATGAAGTACTTGAGAAGGAGAAAGGTGAAACATTCACTTATTTCTGTTTATGAAAACCCGAGATTGTTATAAAAACCCATCCCATCAACGGATGATGTATTGCATTTCTAGGGATCTGTTTTGATGTGTAGAAGGGAAAGTACTTTCCCATAAATTAGAACTTTGTAACTAACTGTTTTAAGAATGGCTTTTTTGGTAAGAAAAGCAGTCATTTTTGCAACAGCGTATTTTACTTTCCTTGCATAGAAGCAGTTATTTCCATGGAAGTACTTTGTTTTCATGAATCAAATTCCAGCACTGGTTCTGTAAAATCTCTGAATTCTTTAATCTCACAGGAAAGGGGGCATCGTGTGCTCATTATTGTTGAGTAGCTGTTACTTAGTCTGATGGCAATGTTTGGATGCCGTTCACCCATTTTACTTTCTTCATGCCAATACAAGCCATTGGCATGGCAGTTTGAGGCTTGGAAGTGTTCATCTGCTGCACGGATTCCTCAATTGAAGTATAGGAATGTGAAAACTCTGACATGTAGCTTGGAAAGCAATCAGTCTAGTTCAATGCCATTATCATCCACATTCAAGGATGTATGGAATTATTTTTCTGCTTATTTATGTTGTTCCTCTTCTATATATTTATTTTATTGATTTAATTTTGTTATTCACTTCTTTAATTATGTACGCGTATGTGTAGATAATTGAATCTCTTATAAACCGGGTGGATTTGTCTGAGGAAGAGACTGAAGCAACTCTTGCTTTTTTATTGAGTGAAGCGAATGAAGCCATGATCAGTGCATTTCTTGTTCTTTTGAGAGCCAAAGGAGAAACTTTCGAGGAAGTAAGTGGTTGGAATGTCTCTCTTGTTTAACCACTTTACTTTTTTCCCACTTGCATGTGTATTAGCAAGACGGGCTAAAATTTTACTTAATTCAAGAAGCTACTTACAATTTTGTGGCACTGCAAGCTCCAAAAGCTGTCTTTGTAGAACATGATCTTTTGTTATATTTCTTTTATATAGATTTATTAACCTTCCAGTGTTCAGATTGTAGGGTTGGCAAGGACGATGATTAAATGCTGTAGGAAGGTTGAAGGATTGGCTGATGCAGTTGACATTGTTGGAACAGGTGGCGATGGAGCAAACACAGTCAACATCTCGACAGGGGCATCCATTCTTGCTGCAGCATCTGGTGCCAAAGTTGCGAAGGTAAAATTCCATGAACAAATGCTGTTAGAAAAGTGTCCTATCATGACCTGCCAGCGGTTGGATGAGAATGATTTGATGAGTATTATTCATTCTTACTTGCAGCAAGGAAATCGCTCCAGTTCTTCTGCTTGTGGAAGTGCTGATGTACTAGAGGAATTGGGAGTAGTCATTGACTTGGACCCTGAGGTCAGTATCAAAAACAGGATTTAAACATTTTTTTTTTTTATATTTTTAATGGAGATGCTCATTTATTTGAATGCTAGAGTTCTTGTTTATCATTATTTTTACCACTATCATTTGCATCTGTGTTCATTCTGTTGTTATTGTCCTTTTAATGCCATGGCATGGGTGGCATCTCTTACAGGCCTTCTGTGAAGTGAGATGCAGTGATCAATTGTTAATATGCTATTAATCAATGTTGTGAAAATCGAATTGTATTATAGAATTATTTTAGCTTAAATCTCAAATTGTGAATCGCAAATCATAGAATCATAAGAGGCATGAGTGTTTTCTTTGAAAAATGTATAAAATTAAAGCCAGAATAAAGTATACTTAAAAAGTTATAATATCAGCAACTCTTCAATTTTCTTCCCACATTAAGTATATAGATTGCAAAATGAAGTGAAATAACATATTCACTACAGCTCAGTTTTCAAAGTTCCAACTTCCAAAAGTATGATACCAGTGTACACTCCAACCATTGTTCTAAAATAGGCCAACAATAAACCAAAAAGCTACCAAAAGAACAAAACAACAAAGATACCTAACAGTTCAAGCCTTAAAAACCATCAAAATCAAAAGTTTCTGCTTTCAAATTCTAAATAGCTCTATAATTCTATCATCAATAGGAATCTTAATATTTTTATACCGACACAAATCGTTCCTCTTTCCATCATATGATCGTAAGATATGGATCATGTATTGTAAGATTTTAGCAACAATGCTATTAATACAGATGGGAACATTGAATCAAAAAATCTCAAATATAAGCGTGTATGCTCGTGGTTCAGAACAGTATTGAGTATAAACATCTGTGTTACCTCTAATATAAGTTGTTTATGTTCATTGTTCAGAACTGTATTTTTTGAACCAGATGGTTCAGAACTGTATCAGAATATGCAATCTATGCTTACCTACTAAGATACTGGGAAAATTAGCTTTTCTGCCTGTTTGCCTTATGGCTAAATCTGGATAAGAAATATGGCCTTTTGCCTTGAGAAAAATGAGCTAAACTTTTAAATGGAAACCTGAAATTTCAGGTTGATTCCTGGATGGACAAATATCTTCCTGCTGGATTTTGTTATCTCTAGAGCCCCGAACTCAGGGTTCCTTTTGATCTTTGATGCAGGACAACTAATAGGGTGATCCTAAATGCCTAAATTTGGTTCTCTAAATATCATGAGAGATGAAATTAATGCACCTAAAATTAATATGGGCTGAAATTAATTAATCAATTAATAACGGCAACAAGAAAAGGTGTAGAATAGCAGTAAAAGGGTTAAGAAGATGTTTGTACAAGTTTAAGATACAGATCTAAATGTAGTAGTAGATCTAATAGGTCTAGGACAGATCTTGGACAGAACCGGGACTGATCTTGGGGCTGTTTTGGGACAGATTTGGGGCTAAACTGGGACAAATTTTGGGACAGGTTTTGGGGTTGTTTCTGGGACAGATTTAAGGAGAAGAAAAGGAAAAGAGAGAGGAAGAGAGATAAATAGATAGAAGTAGAAGAAGAATATCCGAAGATGGAAAAATGGTAGCCTCATGCTAGGCTTCATGCCAAAAGGGCGTCATGCCAAAGGAATCACTTTCAAATTATTTTCGTCGCACAAACAGCAGAAGAGAACTTCAATTTCAATCATCATTAAGTGTCAATTCTGTGTGGAGAGATTAAATCACATATATAATGACTTAAAAACATGAAAAAGACCAAAATACCCTCAAATAAACAAATACCAAACTACCCCCAATGATTCAAAAACCCTAATTACATGTAAAATCACTAAATTTCTCCAAACAAAATCAACTATTGGACTAAACAAATAAATGAATGAAAAAAATACAATTATGAAAAGCTGAAAACCCTAAATCTAAATATAAAAACTTGCTAAATATGGAAATTCGTGTGGTGCTCCGCATCAATCTTTGATTTGATTTTCTAAGTTGGTCACTTTTCTCATTTGATAAACTTTTTCAAGAAATGGACCATAGAGGTTTATCCCTTGTTCACTCAATTATAATCTGGCTCATGGAGTCTTAGACCTTTTTTTTTTTGGAGCAGTAATGGTGAAAGACTTCCATCAAAACTAAGAAAAGGTACAGGTACAAATACAAAGAATCGGGTCTAAAAGACTTAGACCACAAAAACAAGAAAAACGTCAAGAAAAGATAAAACAAAAATAAGTGTTCTGCAGGTACTGCTGTTTGTATCTCAATTGTTGCCCGAATTGTTAGCTGTCACAACATTTTATTGCATATGCATAACCTTGATTGCAACTCTCACAGCATTTATTTACTTCATAATGTACTTTTTTTTTTTTTTGGAATTAGGGGGTGAAGAAATGTGTGCAAGAAGTGGGCATTGGTTTTATGATGTCTCCCAAATATCACCCAGCAATGAGAGTTGTTGGTCCTGTGAGGAAAAAACTTAAAGTAAAGACAGTATTCAATATCTTGGGTCCTATGCTGAATCCAGCACGGGTTCCTTTTGCTGTTGTTGGGGTCTACCATGAGAATCTAGTAAGTTTTAGAAACATTTAGCTCAGTTTATTGTTACCATGTATGCATATGATATTTGCAAAGTGAACTATCAAAACTGATTTTTTTTTGCGTTTGTTTTTTCTTAAGTAGAAACTGTATTATTTGGCATCACCTTTTCCCATGTTATGTCTTTCGTTGTTGTGTTTTTGTTATTGCTGTTAATCTTTTCCTGATAAGCAATAAAGTGTTTGCAGTATTCATGGATGCTGATATTAAAGAAACATTGAAATTAGACAAAAAATAAAATAAATTTTAATTTTAATTTTATATGCATATAAAAAAGGTGAAATGTGCAGTTAGGTGTCTATGGGTATTGGAGCCTGAGGCACAAGTTGATCAATGTCTTCCTCCGGGTGGCGACATAAGGGGCAACTCAGATCCTCCCCTTCCCCCCGCAAACCCCTTCTCTTAAGCTCCAATCTAGTCAAGATCTTATCCTTTAGTGTGCACCAAACAAATGCTTGAACCCTTGGGGGAGCCAAACCTTGATTACTGCCTGGAGTGAGGAGGAAGTTCAGGAATGAATCTCTGACCCAGAATGGATGAATTACTTCAACTCAGTCAAAATCTTGCACTCCAAATCATACCAATCAGTTGGATGGACGTGGGTACATTGCTTTGGGTTGCTTTGTTCTATGTAGGTGGCTTGAATGCCATGTACACAATCCTCTGGTACTAGGATAGAGAGAACTCCATAGTTTGCCAATCTCCAATGAGTAGAGAGGCCAGCATAAACTATTTGTTGTCTTTACCTTTGTACAGAAGTGTTTCCCCTACATTATCCTTCGGTTTTTTTTTTTTTAAAAGCTTAGGCACTTACCCAAAATGACAAAATGTGGTTTGTATTACAAATGACACTGGCGTTTCATGTGTGACACATGTTTTTGTGACATCTTGACGCTGCATGTTTTGATACATGGTTATTTTGATCTGTGTGTTAGATTTTGTGGTAAAAATGTTGTTTCATTAGGGGTTCTATTTTAGAGACATGATTTTTGCTAATATACGTGGCTAGTTGATAGTTTTTTGAATCAATTGCATGGATAGGTCTACAAGATGGCTAAATCACTACAAAGGTTTGGGATGAAAAGAGCATTGGTTGTTCACTCCGAGGGTTTAGATGAAATGAGTCCTCTTGGTATGTACCTTTTTTTTATTTTTCCCCTTTTTTCTTCATTTCATATATGGAAACTATTTAAGTTTGCTTCTTTTAAAGCTTAAAATCTTAAGTTTGATTCATAATATCTTAGTGAAATTGGCTTTTGTTCTCCGAATCATTTGCATCTTTAGTTGTTAGTTACTGATCAATGTATTGATTTTTGCAGGGCCTGGATTTGTCCTTGATGTTAGTCCAGAAAATATCGTGAAATTCTCCTTTGATCCATGTAACCATCTTTTCGTTTCTATTTCCGTATTTAATCATGACAAAGACAACATGTTAGATAAAGTTAATGTGCTGCTGTAGTTAACAATTATAGGCACACACATATCCAACAATTAGATGGGCTTGGTCTGGAAATGAGTGAGAATTCCTAGATAAATCATTATACATCATTCAGCTCATTTATCCATAAGCATTTTTTTTTTCGTGATTATGATGCTGGATGCCAATTGAACTGACCCAACACATGTTCTTTACAGTGGATTTTGGTATTCCCCGTTGTACTATAGAAAACTTGAAAGGAGGCGGCCCTGAATTCAATGCACAAGTTCTCAGGAATGTACTTGCTGGAGAGGAGGGATCAATTGCAGATGCACTTGTAAGTACCTTCTCTATTTCCATGGTCTATCTATGAACTACAAGCTTAGACCCTAGGTTTCAGGGTCGGCTTGAAGCCACAATCCTTTGCAAGTCTTGTCCATTTGGTGGTATGCATGAACCATCACTCACCAATTTAAATTCATACAATACAGCCAACTTTTCAAAGGCTACCATGTGAAAGCACATTTTTCTCCTTTTCTGTTTGAGAGGTTGATCATGTGAAAAATACACCAATCACATTGTCTTGAACATACAGTGATTACCTTTCTTTTTTTTCTTTTTTTGCTAATTATACATTTTTCTAGGTCCATAACAAATTGTATTGTAGTTTGGTGGTAAAAGTGTTCATTTATTTTTTAATGAAGTTACTTAAAAAAAAAAACAAATGGATTGGAAAAATTGGAAACAAGAATTAGGACTAAGGAACATGATGTTGAAATGGAGGTCTCATCTTTGCCCATAACTCTAGTAAATGTTCTATTAGCTAATCTCACACTCCTTGATCTTGGAATGCAAATGAGACTGAGATGCCATTCACGTGATAAGTATCTCCTAAGCCATTAACCCATGCTAGAATTTGAAGAATTTGAGGTTTTGGAGGATTACCCTAGTCCAGGGAACCATATTCATTTTTGAGGACTTGCATCCTTTTACTTGTAATGCTTCTTGTTTTTGGTGCACTACCAAAAGGAGGAGGTTCTTGTTCCATGCCCATATTTGCGAAGGTAGTGTTGGCAATTTTCTCACCATGCAATTCCCAACCCTAGTTAGTTATTTGGCATATGGCAAAAGTACATTACGGGATAAGCACAAGTATTGTCCAATCAAGTTGGTCAATGATGTGGTTAAAAATTTAGTTAAAAAAATATGTGAACGACAAAAATTTGAGAACAGATACTTTCGGATATAATACGGTTGCCTTAGAAAAATATGGAGTAAAAAATTCAGCATACTCACATGGGTATATATATGCCTATAATTGATAGATATGCACTGAAATATTTGAAGAAGAGCTCTTGGCAAGGAGCTCTTGTTTCATGGAAGAGGGGTTGTTCTCATTTTCTGTGCATTTCATTTTCCATCAGCAGGAAAATGGTAAACAGCCCCCAAGTGAACATCAAAGACACGGACTGTTGTATGCTGTCAGAATATTTAGATTTTTGCAGCACATATATCTTATGCGAGATTGTTGATGGTTGATGCCCCCTCTATACTTTATCCAACACAAGATCTCCCACCATTTAAAATAAATAAATAAAATAGCGATCCTTTTCATTCAGGTATAATGCTTTATAATCGAACTACTGATAAAGAAATCTTGTATTGAAAAAAAACACTAATCAATTAATTAATATTATTCATTTATTTTTTCATGTAGCCGGTTTCTAATGTTTTAAATATTCATGTTTCACAAAAATCAGATCTTAAACGCAGCAGCAGCTCTCCTGGTAAGTGGGAATGTGAACACCCTTGGTGATGGAGTTATCCTAGCACGCAAAACGCTCGTGTCTGGTCGAGCTCTCAAAACACTTGATTCATGGATTGAACTCTCTAATGTAAGTATGATCTATAATTCTTGAAAGATTGTAGACCCCTTTGCTTGAAGTGCTCTGATACCACCATACATTTTCTCTTTTAATTTGACCATTGCAGAAGTTAAAAGAACCGGCTATTGTTGGAGTTGCTTGAGTATAATTATGATTACTAATAATCCAAGGGCTGGCCTAAGCCACTGATGGCATAATGAGTTGGTGTTTTTTAGATTAATTATCATAAAGGGAAGAAGCATCTTGGGGCCTTGGACATGGTTTGATATGTCAGGGATGCAGTTTTAGTTGTTTTTAATTTATTTTTGACTTGTATTTTAATGCTATTGTGCACAGAAACCATTTGCATTTTCTTGTTATGAATTATTACTTTGATCGATTAAATGATGATAATATCACTAAAAAGGGATAGGGTTTCAAGGGCAGGATGAACCAATACATGAAAGAAAACTAAATGAATTGCATGAATAAAAAAATATATTTGTAACTTGACTACAATGACTCGGTATCATCAGGATTGTGGTTCTGATCATTGTCACAAATACCGTTCTCGGGATATTAACGGCGGTTGGTAATATTGGGATATTTTTAAATTTTTGGATTTTTACTGGGAAAATATCGTGGTAATTATAATATTTAAAAATAATAAAAATAGAATAAATAAAATAAAAATGGTAATAAGAAATTCAAAGTGTTTACCAAGATATTATCATTTATATGATGAATTCATATTTGTACTTGGTAATTTAGTAGTTTTTTTACCAAATGATAGAAACACTTCCTTTTTCCATTCTTTAATGCACATTCTATAAAAGAATACAAAATTATGGGTGCATATATTGTAATTTTGTCTTTTTTACTATAGAAAGTCACCATAAAAGTAATTTTTATCTGTCCCAAAAAAAAAAAAGTGTCTCCGTCATTTGTCTTAACTTTTTGTTTTTACTTTTCAACTCCCTTTATCTTTAAGTTAAACTAATAATTAAGATCGGAAATCAAGATTGTAGTAGGCCAACTCATTCATTGAAAAAGTCTTTGAACCTCGAAAGCAACTTCTCCAAATAATGGAAATTTTATGGAATTGCAAACCATATACTTCAAAGGGTTGTTCCAAGCCTGACCTTTTCCCTAAATGCCTGAAGGTGTCATAAAGAAATGGATTTGAACACAAGACCGTCAGATATTGAACACTAAAATCGAATGACTAAAATGAGTTGAGACTCAAATTAGGTCCATTTATAGTTTATTTTCAATCTAAATAGTTGAATTTTTAATATCAAGCCTGAGCTTGTCTGTTTAACTTTACAAAGCCTGATATATAAACATGCTCGGGCTATCACAGAGCATAGCTCAACTGGAATCCGGCCATGAACCCCTAAACTTTAACCCACCACCGTTCTTGGGACTTCTCAAATGCCATCATAGAGGAAAGCAAGTAACCGTCCATACAAATTGAAATTCCCAACACGACCAATCTAATGATACAATTACATTTTCTCTTTGATGATGATATTAATAACAGCAATAGTAATTATTGTAGAATCATCAAATTATATACAATCAAAAGTTTCAGATGCCACAATTAATTAGCTTTAGATTACCCTTCCATTGAACACTTGAGACTCTGAAGACCCTCTATTGAGATGCTCCTCCTAACTCTACCCTTCTTCTGCATTACAAATTGTGGAGGGGGATCTGAATGAAAGCATATCATCACAGTCGTCAGATTATCAATTGCACCTCGCTTTATAGCCTCACCAATCAATTCCTTGCAGCACCTTTTTACATCATTGTGTGCTTGGAGCCGCCGCCTCACAAAGTCTACTGCATTTTGGTTTGTGAAGACATCCCATATTCCATCACTACAAATTACCAAGAACTCATCTTCTTTTGTTAAGGTAGAGAGTCTCAGTTCAGGTTCAGCACTTAGTGGCCCCCTGCAATCACCAACTGACTTCATCCCTTCAATATGCCAGTCACCTAGAGCTCGCGTCACACCAAGTTCCCCATTTAAGTATCCATCATCGATAAACCCACCTGATGATTCAATGCGGCCCCTCTCCTTCACACAGCCAGGCTTGTGATCTTTTGACATCTCAATTGCTAATCCGCATCGAGAAAGCACTGCCCGGCAATCCCCAACATTTGCTACCAGTAGAGATCTGTTCCAGAATAGTTCCATCATAGAAAGGAAGCATGTCCCAAAATAAATAACAAATAAATAAACACCACCAACAGAAGATAGATATGCAAGGGAGGAAGTGATCAAAAACATTTTTCGTCCGCATACATTTTCACTGAAGCATGTAATAGATATTATTGCAGTGAATAGAGGGAAACCAACCTTCCGAATATCATTGCGGTCAATGCCGTCGTCCCAGAAGATAGAGAGGATTGAAGAGAACACGTCTTTGAATCCATCTGCTTGAATGACCTTGTGACCACTTTTTCAAGCTTTATAGGAAAATCTGCATCCTCAACGATAACACGTGGCAAATTGTCACGGACAAATTGTGCAGCACTCTTACCTCCATGCCCATCAAATACCTGGAGTCAGAATTGGGCATAGCGTTAGACATCTTAGATCCTTAGTTTGCATGTGCACTTTGACATGTGGGATGCTTTTACTTCACTGGTTTTCAGAATAAGACCCAAATATCAAACTATGCTGGGCAATCAATTCCAATTGTGCTAATGTAAAACAAGTTTGTAGGTGTCACTGGCTTCCAAATAAAAGACACAAACATCAACATGTTACAGGGAATCAAGTCTTGAATCCAAGATGTCGGTCTGTGTTAACTACAACCAAGTCTGCTGGGAGATACAATGGTGCACTAATACAGTCATCGATTTATATTTTGGAGAAGAAGGAATAGGATTTGAATATAAGCATGTGATTATCACAAGGGTTGGAACAAAGAGCGTAATAACTTAAATGAAGATCCTTGTCATACCAATGAGGATGGGACTTGGTCATTTTTTTTTACCTGTTCCACTCACGAGTACAGCATGTGCATGAATGGGTCTTAATGAATTTTCTATTCCTTTTCCTTCTCCCTTGAGAAAGTAAGATTGCCCATTTTGGAATTTTTTTTTTTTTTAACTCAACAAACACATCTAGGAGAAATAGAAGAATGTACAAAGTATGCTCCCCCAACATCCAACAAATGATACCATTGTTAGAATGATAAAATACAAAACGTCCTTATCAATTCCTCTTTTAGCTAATTCACCCCCCACAAATTGTAGCATTGAACCCTCGTAAAACATGCCTAATAGCTACTGTAGCCTTTTTTTAATATTATTTTTAAAAACCTTTTGTGCCCCTTATACAAGAAGAATCCCATAGTTGTTGCCCCCCTCCAAGTGACCACTTTACAGCATTCAAATGACACTTGTTTAAAAGAAACTGAGCTTCCATGATTTTTGTCGGGAAATGTCACCCTTGTAATTTGCATGTGAAAAAGAATGAGATAGCAGCACCATAGTAGAATCCAAAAATAAGCGCCAAAAATCACGAGCCACAAAGCTAATACATAGGATTTAATAGAGTATATGTAAGAGAATATCCACAAATAATAGAGTAATATGTAATAAATTTGAGATAGTGCAAGAAAATAGAAGAATACACCCTTGATAGAACCAGCAGCCTTTCTTATGAAAGTTGGAAATTTGAAACCAAAGTGGGCGCCACCAACAAGATTTAATCCATGGCAATGGTGAAGAAAACAGGAATGAAGAACGACCTCTAGGACATTTAAAATGAAGCATTAAGGAAAAGCCACTTCTCGCTCTCGCTCTCTCTCTTCATAACGACTTCATCCACCATTCTAGTTGTGGTGCTTGTATCAATTTCAATCCACATAATCTACACAAGACAAATTCAAAAACTCCATAGGACTTCAAGTTTTCCAACTTCGCTCATAATGACAATAACCAGACTCTCCAAACTACATGTGAATTAAATGGGAAAAAAAGAAAGCCAAAATTGCAAACCACCAAACAATTTGTTAAAGGGGAGCAAACTCCACCGATCCCATAGATCAAACTAAGCAAACTTCACATTGAAGGTCTTCATGGTTTGTGAGATTACCGAGGTAATATAACCACCCATAGCACAAACTAAGCAAACTTCACATTGAAGGTCTTCAAGATTTGTGAGATTACCGAGGTAATGGTGGTTTTTTAGATTCTTAAGGTAACGGTCCACACAACTATTAACCAAGACCTTTAAAACAACCCCATTGGTGAAATTCTTCATTATCAATCAACAACCATTTTAAGTTCTACTTGCCATTCTACCCCACCAAAGACTATATCCTGTCACTCTCCATTTTATCATGTCTATTTTCACTCCCCTTGATCCAAATCTTTGAAGGTCTACCCCCTCACTGGCCACCTACAAAACTTCAATTCATTGTACAGGGGTTACTTCTACTTGTCATAACATGCTAAAACCATCATAGGTGTCCTTACCCCTTCTCAATTATTGGGGCTATTTTTTTAGGTTTTCCTAATATACTCATTCCTAATTCTAGTTTTAAGGATTTATCTATTTGTCTTTTCTATATTAACCAGCAATCTACTCCATGGTGGAGTCCTTTTGATGTGAAATTATGCATTAAGGAAAACAGAAAATTTTAATAGAAAATTGAACGTCACTAAAAACTTGTCAAGTTTTATACTTGAATATTTTACAATACATAATCAAAACTAAGGGCCTATTTGGTAACTGGCAAGGGAGGAGTAGAATGGTAACAAATGTTGACATGGCACTAATTCCCAAAGAAAAAATGTGTGTTAGGTAGGTTTTGGATGGCTCATTTGAGCCATTCGAAAGCACTACTTTTTTTATAAAGAAATTTTCCATTCTAACAATAACAAGTCTTTGGGGGGGATGTCTTGCATGTCTCGGTGTGGAATGGGAAGAGAGCGGCTTGGACCATTATTTCCATTCTTATACATGAGAATGGCAACCAAATAGGGCCTAACTAAATAGATGGGATAAGGCTAACATGGTTATGATGAGCATGGTCGTGATAGTGATAACAACTACAATGTGTAAAGAATAAATCTATAGTCCACAGTGTAAAAGAATTTTAGATACTTCACATGCATATAATCTTATCAAACTAAAATCTATTAACAACAAAAGGGAGAACCATAAAACTAAAAACCTTTTAAAATTCAACTCCATTTACAACAACATGCCACTCAATCTAAAGACAATTAGTCATATTTCAATGACTACAAGAATACATTTCAACGAAAATTTTTGAAATTATCTTTGATTTTATTTCTACAAGAGCACCAATTTTCCCATCTAATTACTATGTCATATTCTTTCTATGAAAAAATATTACTCTTATCATATTCTAACGACAAACTTTTAACAACTCTTTTGTTCATCAAGGAGATAAAACAACTAAAATGGACATTTGATCATTAATTTTTCATTGGATTTCAAAACACTAGTTTTGACCTAGTCTGTGAGAAGTTCGCATGCACAAAATGCCATTTAAGCCTAAAGAGCACATTTGTTGCCATTACTATAGCTTCATTTTATCTTTTCCTATAAAATTTACTTTGATAGACCAACAAAGGCCAATTGTTGATCACTTGTTTCTTCAGCAACCAATTAAGATAAGAGTTTCTTGTCCTTGATAATGGTCGATTATTACATTACCTTTTTTTTCATTTTTTTACTTTTATTCCAACTTTAAGGGAAAAAAATGGAGAAAGAATCTCTGAGAGAGATGAACTTAGCAATATTGACCATGGAGACTAACCCCAAATGTTGTTAAGAAACCATTATGTTGTGTGGGATGTTTATGGGGCCGCATGAATGGTAGGTTTATCATAATTGCTCATCCAAGCCTTATGATTTTCCTCCTTAAATTACTGGATGGAAATGAAACTCCACCCACCACCCATCCATATGGTCTCTCATGCACATCCCACTAACCATGTGTCATATATGGTCTCTTATCCACTTTCAAAGTCATTCTCCTAAGAATTCACCCTAGTGTTGTTTTTATCCAAACATGCATCCCATTGTGAAAGGTGTTGGGTATGTTAGGATTAGGATTAGGATTATCCCTAGGTTATTGAGATACTTAAAAGATTGGATAAAGTTGTCATTATTTTAATATCTTCTAACATATTACTATCCTATCTCAACACCTAAGCTTAACCTAACCCTAATCCTAATCCTAACATATCATAACAAAAGGATTCTTTGCATTAGATCCATGAGGACATGCATTTTTATAGCACAATCCATTCTTCTCAAGAACATCCTTCATGCATTATTCCTATTAATTAAAGATTTATAGTTCCCTTACTTTTTTTTGGATAGTATTTATAGTTCAACTACTTTTTTCATAACACATGAATAAAAGAACAGACACCATGACAATACAAAGAGTATGAGGTCTAGAAAAACATCTACCCTTATTAAATTAAAAATCCAATTTAAAATATCAAAAATAAAAGATGATTTGAGAATTGAATACAAAAAAAAAAAAAATCAACTAATTAAAAAAAAATACAAAAAGAAAGAGAAATTAGAACTTACTCCATAGAAGGAAATAGCTTCACCAGCCAGGAAACTGTAGCCAAACTTCTTAGCTAGATCTGCAATGCAAACATGAGTATCTTCCATATATTGACGGGTACCAATATCAGACCACTCCCCTGACCGAATGATTGGCATGAAGTTTAGAGACTCATTTTGTTGGTCATCTTTAATAGCCTTATTTTCACAAATGCTTTCCAACTGCCAAACACCCAAGGACTACAGATTAGAGTGACAATTAAATGCATCGATTGTACAAAGCTGATAACCAATAGCCTAAAAAATACAAAAATGACAAATAAACATTCATACTAGAAAATAAATATAACTGACTGAGCAACAAACTTAAAAAGATAAAAATACAGTATCCAACTAAATTCAGTTTATAAGAAATGCCACATTAAACGACATAGCACTAATGAAATTTTGCTTGTTGATTTCACTATCCACATCTACAGAACTCAGCTTACCATATGTCCAACTCTACTTTGCAAAATAGAAGTGGCAAAATACTATTTCATAACTAATGTAATAAAAACATAAAAATGAGTAAAGAATACCATTCAATGCATGGAAAAATGTAAACAAAATGAAAAAGAATAAATGCCAAAAGGAAAACATCAAGGAACAGTAACGATAACTTGTGGATTCAAATAATTTGAAATAAGAAGATGCTATCATGATTTCATGTCATTCATGCTAAGTGGGTCCACCACATGATGAGGTGATGGCCCACGGGTATCACGGGTAGCAAGAAAAGTTGAAACGAGATGAGTTTTTTTGCAAGGCAAACTCACATCGGAAGTACAAGAACATTCATTGAAGTTACCTCTATCACCTAGAAAAAAATGTCAAAAAAAAAAGACGTAAACCATTGACTCCATCATTGATGAGAAGTAAGTTCATATTTGAAATCCAAGAACTCTATGTTTCTTGATACTTTGTAATCTTGACTAATCTTCTTGGTTAGTAGAGTTGACAGAAGTAAACAATTGTCATCCCATTACTTCTACAAAGTTGAAGTGATTTAGAGTTTGTCATGTAGTTTTTCCCTTCTCCTTGAAGGATTTTCCATGTAAAACTGACATCCTCCCTAGTGGTGTGCGACTTTTGCATTATGTGCATACCCTCTTTTAGTTATTTCATCTTTTGGTCTACACATAGAAGAGGAAAAGTTCCAAATTCCAAAGTACCCCAACAATTCATACTAAAACCAAATTTACAAAAAAAAAAATGCTACTCATAAAGTAGAACATAAAACTCAGACCAGAAATTTGTGTCAATAAATAGAAAGATAAGAACTATTATAATTATTATCAGTTAAAAACCTTAATCTTCAACCATTAATGAGCATTCATTTCTACAAAAAAATTCCTGCTTTGCCAACAGAGGCACTTATCTACCAATCTTTCACACCACACTCTGTCCCACATGAACTGGATATGCTACTGTTGAATTGTGACACTATTCCATCATACAATATTACCATTGATTACTTGATCAAGCAGATTTAAGTATCATCCACAATCAATGCACAGGACATCTGAATTCCCCTCCCCTTGATTGTGCCTGGCCCAAAGCACAAAAAGAAATCCCTTTGTTCTCTACTTCAAATTTAATACAACAAGACCCTGTACTAGACTACTACAATAGAATTAGGACTCCATACTAGAATAGTGGGAGGAAATTAGCATCAAATGAAGAAGGAAAAAGGTATAGAGGCTAATACAAAAATATGCATAAACCACCCAAGCCCCACCCAAAATAATAATAATAACAATAATAGTAATATCTCAACGAAATGAGCTTAAAATAACAGAATATCGATCTAATTTTACATAAAATTTATCTTTAAAAATTCTATATTACATTTAAATTAAAAATCAATTAAAAGAAAATTAGGACTACCAAAATTAAGTAGTATGATAAGAATACTGCATAAAAAACCTTCCATAATCTCAACCCAAATGCTTGAGTTGAAAATTGATCAATATCCAAATTCAAGGAATACTGAAAGTAAATTCTATGGCATGCTATTAAGCCATATATAGTTGCAATATTTCTTCTTAGGCTTTTCAAATTATGACTTTTATTTCAAAGCCACTAGACATTATTAAAGTTGATCATAACATTTTTATAACAATAGAGATGATTCTTTTTTATTCTTGCCTTACCAAATCTATGCACATATACATTTTTATGCATCATAGAAAAAAAACCTTTCGAGAAAAAATTACATAATGGAACAAGACAGTAAGCAGAATAGTATACTAAGCCTACTTAATCCCTTATTAAAGACTACGTTAGATAAAATTAGTAATATTTGCGATATATGGAAGAAGTGTGTCAAAATACATGACGTATGATTGCTATAATCTAAATTGATAGTTTCATCTAATTGAAGTCCATAAGGACACTCAAATTACTATGGGATTGATTGTTTTCAAATGGAGTGCACTAATTGGGTCTTTATTTAAATTGTAGAATCTAAGAAGAAACAACTTAGGGAATATATTATCGTGGTCACTATTAAACAAGTCGGGAGAATGGACTAAAGTAGTCAATGTCAACAAGTGGGAGAATATTAACATGAGTGGTCTTGGATCATTTTAGTGGGACCACTTGTTAATGCCAAGATTCCATATTAACATTTTTATTTTTAGTAAAACTTGGATTCTAAATCTATCAAACTTATTTAGGAAACTCATCCAGTGGAAAATCTTTACAAATATGGGTTATTTTTAGAAGATTTCTTTGATGAGAAAAACCATAACATTACAAAGGATAGGTCTACATTCCTGAGTTGAAGTACCCAAGTGTTGTGACAACATTTGTCAAAGGGTGGAGTCCACTGAATCATTGGATGGGTCATAGGAGTTATCTGTGTCAAAAATGGAACCCAATGTGTGTGAATTGGGAGGTTTACACATGCTCGTGGATTAGTCTAACATCCAATGTGGGGTGAGGATACCCATGTTACAAAAACATGGAACCCATTGAATCATCCTAGAGCTTGATTTTTTAATACGAAAATAAGATATTGGATAAATATTTTTCCTTATCATAATCACGCAAGAACCAAAAAAAAAAAAAGCAGAAAAAAACAATAATAGACTACAAGGAACTTAAGACGAAGGACTTAAGCCTAGTCAACACATTCTTTCCAGGCACGCAAAATATATTCCTAAATTATTCAAGAGAGATAGCCCACGAAGCACAATTGGTAAAAGCTTTTCTTGCATCGACTCACTAGGCTCAACTATATCCTTAAAAATCTTGTTGTTGTGTTCCCACCAAAGGCTCCAAATGGTGGCAAAAAATGACAAATGCCACAAGGAAACACATTTAGATGAAACAGAGACAATGTCCCACGCAAAGGATAACTTTGCCACAGACGATGGCATGACCCAGGCCACGCCAAACTGATCAAGAACGGAATTCCAAACATACGCAGAGAAGGGACAATAAATAAGAAGATGATTCGACTCTTCGGAGGCTTGAACGCAAAAAGGGCATGCACTGACCAATGTTTTTCCACTTTTGCGCAAGCTATCTTGGGTCAAGATTTTCTCCAAACCAACAGTCCAAAGGAAACTAATCACTCTTGGAGGAGCTTTGGAGGACCAAATCTTGGGGTTGGCCGTGGCAGTGCAAGCTGTGGAAGTAGTCCAAGTGTAGAAGGATTTGACCGAGAAGATGCCAGTGATATCAAGCCACCAAATTTGATTCTCCTCCCCCGATGTGCGGATCCTGCAGGAGGAGAGGGTATGAAGAAGATTGGCAAAAGTAAATGTTTCAGCGTTGGAAAGGTTTCAACGAAAAGGAATGTCTCAAACAACTTGCTCACTTGTAATGTAATAGAACTTGGAAATGTTCCCAAACGGCCTTAGAGAGAGACAGTAGAGGGAGGGGAACTGAGAATCCAAGGAAGAGCCACCACTCCATAGGACCAAAACTTAATTTGACCCCCACAGCCAGCATTGAATCTGATACCATCTTTAAATTTATCAACACAAGCAGCGATAGCTCTCCACATGCCTAAAGCTCTGCGAGGGGCAGGATTGATGATCCAACCAGAATTCTGAATACCGTACTTGTACATAAGGATAGATTTCCAAGTAGACTCGTCATCAGAATCTAATCTCCAAATCCACTTAGTAAGAAGAGCAATATTGGTGACCTTGATTGGACGCATCCCAAGCCCCCAGAAACAGTAGGAAGACAAACTTGCATCCAATTGACAAGGTGATATTCTTCATATCTTCTTGATCACTCCAAAGAAAATTCTTCATAATCTTTTCCATTGACTGAATAATTTTGTTGGGGCACCTAAAAGCTGAAAGGAAGAAAACTGACAGGGCATTGTGGACAGACTTGAGTAGAGTGATCTGTCCACCTAGAGATAGGTACTTCCCTTTCCACGAGGCGAGGTGCTTGCAAAACTTATGGATGATGGGTTCCCACAACGAGTGCCCAGGAGAGCTGATGCAGAGAGGCAAGCCCAAATAAGTAGATGGAAGGGTAGAAGAAACACATCCCAAAAGCACTGAAAAGGTAGCAGGCTTGAAGTTGTCCAACTTGATGCCAAAAACTGCACTTTTGCTGTAATTGATCTAGAGAGAAGATGCCAGCTCAAACCACCTAAGTAAGGCGTGAAGATTCATTACAGATTGCTCATTAGCCTCACAAAAAATGATCGTGTCATCCACAAACTGTAAATGATGGAAAGTGCATACGATAATGGGTCACCCTGACGAAGACCTTTAGAGCTCTTGAATAAACCTTTGGAAGATCCATTAAGAAGAATGGATCATAATCAGTTTAATGGTGAGGATGCATCAAATGAAAACAATAAAAGTTGGATCTAATTTAAAAGAAAATTAATATTTTCAATGGTTTGGACCAGGGCCGGCCAGACACAAGTTGAGGAGGCCTAAAGCAAAAAATCTAAATGGGCATTCTTTGTATTTAACATATTATTATAAGTAGTATTTAATTAAAACTTTAGTTATATATAATAAAAAAGAATCTGAAAAAAAAATTCGGGCCTTTTTTTTAACACTCTTGCAAGCTGAAATTTGGGCCTCCCTAATAGGATTTTGCGGTAAGGTTATCAATAATTTCGGGCCTTCCAATATTTAGGGCCTTAAGCAGCCGCTTTTGTTGCCTTTGGGTAGAGCTGGCCCTGGTTTGGACTCATCATAAACTAGGTCCCACATGGGGCCCTTGTGCTTGGGCACAAAAATGCCCAAATTGTTCTGTAGTTTTCCCAATTATAAATACTATACCACGGTTCTTCTATCTGCTTAATACAAGTCTTGTTATTCCATTGCATTCACACAGAATTTAGGAGAGAAAATTCGTGGGTCGATTTGGGGTACCAATTAAAGACATCTCAAATTCATATTATTGTTCCAGATCGTCAAGGTGTATACAAACATCCAGGCTTCAGATCCTCATCGTTATGGCACAAGCCGTGTAAATCATTGTCCCATTATTCAGATTCATTTCATATAAATCTAGATCCAAGACTGATCGCATAAAATAAAAAAATAAAAATGAAAACCCAACTCAAAATTCAACGAAGAGAAGAACATGAAAGAAAAGCAACCCAAACCACACAAAGGTACAATGTGTGTTCTTACAGGAAAGGGACTACCCCGAGTCGGATCATTTCTAAGTCGAATCCGATCGTTCCCAATTTCGTCCGAATCTTTTCCCCAGTTCTCCATTTCTTCACCCATCGGCTCCCCGTCCTTCACACACATGTCCTCTCTTCGTCTTGGATAAAATTGCAGAAGAAGAAGATTCCAGAAAATATTCAAGGAAACTGTTTGGAGAGGTTAAGTAGGGCAGGAAATCCGATTTTTTTTTTTTTTAAAGTATCTGAAAAGAGGGAAAGAAAGGCCAGAGAGAGAGAGAGAGAGATTTTTCTAGAAGGCGTGGTTGAAATCAGTTGGCTTTGACGTGGAAAATCCTCTGACATGAAAAAAGTTCGGTTTGCGGATGCAGCGTTCCTCGTATCGTCACGTGTTTGTACGACAGGGAAATAGCATCTGCCACTCGGCGGTTTCTCATTGTTTCATGGCCACCGCTTGGAAGGGGAGAGAGTGAGGAAAACGTTTATCTTTTCAAAAAAAATTAATGATTACGAACAATGGTAAAGAATTTAAAATGATTATATAAGTGGTGTATTAGCTCTCATTTTTAGATAATATGAATATTCTCATTTAATATTAGAGGTGAGACTAATTTCAGAAATACATGAAATCACTTATAAGTCTTGTACATTAGATAAGTCGGAAAGAATCGAATCCAAAATCTTTCATCTATTCTTATAAATTTAGATTGACTGAGTTATTTATACGAATTAAAAATTTATATCAAACTAATCATGTAGACTAAATTTTAGTTAGAAAAATAAAAAAGGTTCACTAAATTTTAACCATCAAAATCAGTGTGCGTATTTAGAGAGAGAAAAAATAAGAAATTAAGATTTAACTTTTAAGATAAAATGTTAAGATATATTTAGATTATTTTCCTCAATTAGTGCTTATTAAATATTGTATTTGTCAAATTTAGGACTTTCCTCTTTTATTTGATATCATGTAAAATAATGTAGTATCTCTCTTAATCAAAGAGAGACTCAAAGATTTTATTTATAGAGAATGAGAAATATAAATATAGAAGATAAAATCAAATAAAAGAAGAAAGCTCATAAGCACTAATTGAGAAAAATAATCTAAATATATTTTAATATAAATCTAATTATATCTTAACATAAAATTCAACTCGCGTGTTGATATCGAAACTATCTATCAATCTCATCAATCGTATTTTTATTAAACTTTAAAAATAAAAATATAATCTCATCCAACAAACAAAGATGTGTTCAGGATGTAGAGTTGGATTAGCAAGGGTAGTAGATGTAGGAATAATTCGAGATTGGAGGGAGATATTGATCCTTGGGATGAAATATTTTTTTCATTGAACATTACTAAAAAAGTGTTCAATAATTCTATTTTGATCTTTAAGAAGTTAAAAGGTTAAAAATGATATGAAATATATATTTTGACAATTTAAGTAGTTTTATGATGAGCTATCCAACCAACTAAAAGTTGTCATTATTGTTCGATGATAATGGGTTATTGAAAAGTTTTAATATTCAATTTATAACTCATAAAAAATCATTTTAATTGGATCAATCAAATCATGTTTATTAAATTCTCAAAAAAATTAGTACGTTTTTAACCCACAAGTTTTTATGATTTTCCATCTTGATCCATCACCATCAACATAGACAAACCCCACATTGCAGATTCACGAGAAGTGTGGAGGATCATTATCTTTATATATATTAAAAGAACAAGTTAACATTTCATTGCCTTTATTCGATGTAACATAAAATTTTCATTTATAACTAAAAAATTACAGAATTCTGTTGTAGCTCCAACCATAAGATTTTTCATAGATGAGGATTTCAAGATCTTAAAGTTGGTATCTAAGAATTTAAAATTACAACAGATTGAAAATCCATGATTTTGCCTCTACAGAAACATGCCCGAAAGGGAATTTACTTGAGATAGACAACATCCATCTATTTACAAGTCCCAGAGGATAGACAATAGGATCTTATGAGCTAGAAACAGAGCCCCCACTAGCACCCTCACAAACATTCCCACGGCAGAGAGGGCATACCCTGTAAGAAACAGCAAAAGAATGAAGGGTGTCATGTATAACTGAGATGATGATAATGGAAGGGTTCTGATTTGGGCACTGGTGTTTTTATAACAATGGGCACTATCCCACCATATGTGAAGGAGAAAATAGTGAGATATTTGCAAGATTTCATGAGACACTGCCCAAATCAAAACCTCAAAAAAATGGATAATCATGTATGGTGATGATGATTGATACCCGTGTATTTCTTTCAACCATTTGTCAACGCATGACATGTGGTATTCATGGCGGCAGGGAAGAACTCTTATTTTATCTTCTTCCTCGTACTCAGCCAAACAAATGTAGCACCTGTAACATTACAGCAAGTAGAACCAGTTGAGAAGTCGAACTGAGTAAAAAAATAATCAATCTGAAGAAGTGATTTTCTAAGAAAAGAGAATTACTATTGGAAAGATGAATAACATAAATCGATCCCAATTCAATCATATAGGTGGAAATAATGCTTATTAATTATTTTTCTGAATCTTTGATGTGTTTAATGGATCAAGAAAACATGATTATAAAACAATCAAGTCGTCTCAGCTCAACAAAAGGCGTGAAGGCCACAAACAACGGCAAACAGGCATAATCTTAAGTAATGAAGTTCATATGCAATTATACACAACTTTAGATTTTTTTTAACATAAAAATAAAAACATAACAAAATCATATTCTTAGATCTTTACTTGAGTTTGTATGTGATTAGAAACCGTTACATAAAGTCAAGTTTTTTATGTGGCACATAATATTGTAACAAAACCAATGATCCCCACTGTGTACTAATCTAATGATCTAGATGTCAATACTTTGTACTACTATTGATGATACTCCTAAAATAATGCAACTGAACTCATGAAACACAAGATTTTATTATCACTTTTCGTAAATGACTAGCACCCATGAGTTGGAAAACTTCTTGTTTCACTCAGTTAATTCAACCAACTCAACCTAACTTGATGGGAAAAAAGTATACTTGGTGAAAACTCAATTGACCATAGAGTTGCGCCTCCCCTAAGATCATGTAAATTCAATGTTGATGGAGTAGCAAGGGGTAAACTCGGGCCGGATGGAATAGGTGGAGTGTTGCATGACGATAGGGGTAGAATGTTGATAGCTTCTTCCAATCAGTAGGGTCAATGGAATCAAATAAGGCTGAACTGATAGCAATTAAGAGAGTACTTCAGGTTTGGTCTAGGTTTAGGAGCGGTAATTTCATTATCGAAGGTGACTCAACTAATGACATCTCCTGGGCTAGTAATAGGAAATTCTCCCCGTAGACGTTGGTTTGTATTGCTAGGAACATTTGGAGGTTGTGTAGGCTGGACATCACTTTCACTCATACACCTCGATTAGCAAACGGTGTAGCAGACTTCTTGGCGAAATCTGGTGTTCACTTACAAAGTCCAGCTTTGGAAATTTTTCATCTCTCCAGCCTTGGGAGTTAGGGGAGTAGGGATCTCCTTTTGGATCCTGTGTTGGGTGGATTTTTTGATGTATCTCTTCTTTTACTTCATGTTTTGTATTGTTTCTTATGTTTCTTTTTCTTCTCCTTGGTTCTAAGTATATATCTCCTATATTCCGATCCCTCTCTTGTACTCCCTTCTTGTTTTAATGAAATTAAATCGTCCACAAGTGTCTTGTCAAGGGGTGTGAACAGGTGGTCGGTGTCTTCTTCCTTGAGTCGTCATCAGATCCCAACATATACCCCTATGGCTTAACACTACTCTAGAGAGGATCTTCCCCTTCAAAGTGCACCATACAAATGTCTGAACCCTTTTGGGGGGGGGGGGGGGGGGCGCAGGGGGGAAGTCCTATCCATGCTGAGAACGACCGATTGGCCTCGCCGTGTGCTTGTCATATGACCAAGTTTACCATTGCCTTGACTGAGACTCTAGTCCATATTAATCCGTCCTCTTCCTCCTTACAAATAGGAAACTCCCCTAATAAGGTCTTCAACTCCTCTAAACTCTATTGTTCGAATGTCCTCAAGTTCCTTCGAAAATCAAGCTCCCAGGATATATTGCCCTCTTCCTCCCTACAACAATCATGTACTATAGCATTTGATATTTTATACTTATCTGTATATTTATTATATTTATAGCTAATTTACTGTTATTAATTGATCTATTGGATAATTAATAATATTATAAGACATCATGCTCATGGGATAGGTTTGACTGAGTTTGACTACAGTTGAACCCCAATTGAACCCTATCAAACCCAACCTTCTCCTAAGAAGGTTTAATCCACAAGTTGGTTTTTAAAACAATGAGATAGAAGAATGATTTTACTAATAGAGCTTTATTCAAAGGACACAATCAAAGAACATGGGAAGTTTGGGTTCTTGGTTGAATTTTTTGTGGGTTGAGAGAGAGACTACAAAACCATTTTTGGCTCTCTCTCCTTTGGTGCTTGTTCAAGGCAAGATCAAGGAGTTGGAATGCCCAAATTCAACCATCTCCATTGTTTCACAGGCAGTTTTAACTTGTTGCATGAAGATTCATCGAGATCAACTGGAGAGACTTTTCAAGTAAATCCTTTGCTCTTGGTTATGAAATAGGAAAGCACCCAAGACTATGATCACTTTCTTTTTTATCGACAAGCATGCTACTCAAAGATATTCTACCAAGAAATATAATCTTATTAAATTACCAAAAACCATTGAGTGACAGAAATCTTGAAATCTCCAAGACTATCTTTCATAGTGCAGAGTTCATATTACAAGCGTTCAATTGGGTAGGAATCCACATTAGGTGGTGGAAAATCAAAATAAAAAACAAGGGTATTTCAATAAATGAGACTTTTTAGTTACATTTCATCCATAACGGGACAACACTTTGATTGTGTAGAAATGTGCATCATGAAACAGGAATAGAGGATGAATCACCACGTCAACCATGATCATCTTACAGGAGTCAAAATCAAGAAAAGTATCACATGATACACCATCAACAAAAGAAGACATAACAGCACTGTTTTCCCTTACAAGTACCATTTTATTTAATCAAACTAAAAATTTCTACGTGCATGACTTCCATATTCCAAGAAATTTCTAGCAATTACATGTCAAAACCAACTACAAAAGAGGGGGCAACTTCTAATAAACAAGGACAATAAAAAGCTCAGTTGGCGTGAGCCTAGGTATAGACTAGAGGTCTCGAGTTCGATCCTCCTTCGACTTATCTGATACATGAGGCTAGCAGGCAGTTTTGTGTATTTGTGGATTCGTCTCACCTCCATTGTTGGGTGGGATATCCATGTTATCCAAAAAAAATACAGTCAACTATGTACATTCAAAAGAGAAGGTAATTAATAAGGCTTACTGTTCGACATCATCTCCACTTTCAGGTATTTTATGCTTTTTGTGATTCTTGATAGGAAAAGAATCAACAACAGATTCAGGGGCCGGTAACGACACCATCGAAAGAGAGAGTGATATGGGCTGGCGATGAATTTCGTCCAAGACCTGCAAAATAGATAAAATATATAAATCAAAGTACATAAAGGCATAGTTAACATCAAGCAACAGAAGAAAGCATGGATAAAATTACTTCAATTGCACAGAATTTCCCACCCAAAACTCTCTAGTGGTCCTTGATTAGCAAAAAATATATACTTCCTCCTTGTTTAGCTCCCTCTAGGCATGCCTTAAGACCATCTCCCGTAACAGAAACATCTCAAAAGCAAAGACTCCTAAACACCCATTGTTTTTCCTTTTCCAGTTCAGTGCATTTCGCAGATATCTTCTTCCAACACCAAAAGACCTGAGGGTGCATTTTTGAACAATTTGATGCCTTCTCTCACAGCCAAAATTGTTGCCCTATTGGATCCACCACCCAGTCCTCCCCCTCTTCTTTTCTAGCCATGTTATTCAGAAACCAATACCACCTCCTAATCCTTTATTTTACTTTCAGTACCTGGTGAACCTGGATTTTCAAGCATACTGCCATCTATGTTTGATTGCCAGTAAGCTGGTCATGGACTTACACCCTCTTTGCATGCTGGTCATGGTCTGCCACAAAATCCCTATCTCCTCTACCCACCAAAATTCTAAGTCCCCTTTTGAATGTTGCACCTACCTTTCCTTCCCCAACAAGGAAGATATCACAGTACAACTCTGTCCCTAATCTTTACTATCTTCAAGATCCCACAAACAAAAGCAAGCTACAACAAATTTTCTAGAAACATTAAACCAAGTTAACCCATCTGGTAAAAAGGTATGATCTATCATTTCGGAAAAATAATGATCATGATAATACAGTGATAAAACTGAAACGAAGCTTACGCCTCATTTGTTTCCTTCCTGTTTTGCTAGTGCAAAAGAAATGATTTCTAGGAATTCTAGTCTTTGTCCAATGACCAAAAGTCCAAAATCTAGGAGAGAATTTTATCCACTCCCTAAACAACATGGAGTCAACCGCAGCATCTATAACCATTATGTAGCATAAAGAGGCCTCCATGTTTAGAAAGAAAGCTACAAAAAGGGTATCAAAGAAACCTCAATGAACATAGTAGTGCAAAAAAAAAAAAAAAAAATTCATAACCTTTAAGCAATGGGATGAAAATCACCTCAAATAAGGCCTCAGCTAGCATGACTATTCGAGAAATACTTGCACGGGTACCTGACTCTGACATTAAGAACGTCCCACATGAGCATGTACCATCCGGGTGGATCCCAGATGCACACAATGCAGTGCCCCCTCTACGCTCATCAAGGTTAACACGAAGTCTTTCCCATATCTGCAAGACACATGTATCTACAGTCACACAAAAACAAGGAAAAAAGTGGGGAAAACCCAGAAAACAAAATAAGCATTACCAGTCTGCCACCAAACAATTAAGCTGGTGCCTCACAATTGCCACCCATCAAATCAACAAGATAGGAAAATCAATAAAACAATTATTTAAAACCTGGACTGGACTGTGGGGGCCATCCAGCTTCAACTGGAACCTTAAGGTTGTTATTTGGCTCAATGAAAAAATTGCTCCATGTGAAACCATAAGAACCAGGTGGATCAGACAGTAAACCTAGCAACTGCATGAATAGTCTGATTTTCAATGAACTGGAGGGAGAGGGAAAAGAAAAGCAAACATCTTCAGCTTGACCAACAGTGAGCAGATGACGGGCCACAAACTACTCATTATTCTTCAACTGTTTCTCGGTCTCTTTTTTCCTTTTTTTTCTTGAGTCTCCCTTATCTCCACTTTCTTTCTTCTCTCCTTGCTTCCTCCCTCAGATTCATCTCTCCCATCTCTTTACTTTGTATGCTTCTTTCATCCTATCGTCCCTACTTTAGTTTTTATTTTTCTTTTGATGTTGAAAGAAAAAAGCATCTGACAGCCAGGCATGGGCTGTGACTTAAGCTCTGTCACATGGGTCTTTTTTAACATCACATGGTACTCTCATAAACATTAACATAAATCAGTTCTGTTAATACAGAAACTTAGTCAATCCTGTCAAATTAAAATATACAAGTATAGATTACTTAAACATAAAAAAATGAATTTAAAGTTATTATTAGCCATTCGATCAAATTCTTTAAAACCAGTGTCAATCTCATTGTTCTTTCTAGAATTATTTATATTTCATAAGAAATAATGACATTGGCTCAACCTTTTTGAGGGAAGAGAAGTTCAAGATCTTGCTTTCGGGCTTTGGATTTTGGGTATTTAAGTGGCATCATAAATGGCATATAGTTTTAGAATTTACATATGTAATTATGATAATCTAAATCTTTAATTTTTATAAATTTATAAAGTTTTACTATTAAACATATAATTATGATGTCATGGTTCAACCCAGTTTGTATCTACCAGTTAAACATCATTGAACCGAACAGTGACTTTTACCAGTCCAATGTGGTTCGGTTTTTGAAAGAATGCAACCAAATGTATGAAAGAGGAAAGATAGTTTCCACAGCAGTCAAAGTGCAAAGTGCACAGTCAAGGTGCTAGCATCTCTTAGAGCCTTCGCACACAGCAGAAGCCAAATTTTACTGGATAAACTAATGTATACAGTTCAGAATGAAATAGATTTCATAGCATGCACCTCTTAGAGCCTCAGGTAAATTGCATGAGCCTAATTTTATTAGACAAACTTATTTATACAGGATTTAAATATTATTTCTATTCATTAGTTTTGAGTCTATAACACCAATATAGCAACTCAAAAAATACATTCATCCAAAGATCCAAATGACGAGAGAGAGAGAGAGAGAGAGAGAGAGAGATTCTAATTAAGTATTAGCATTGGTACTGCATACATTGTATTGTGGAAAGTAGAACTTGAAAAGTTCTCCAGATAGATGGGACAAAGGCTTTTATGATGATTACAATTTACTAATACAAACAATGACGTCCATCCAAAGCTCCAAAGGAGGGAGGGAGAGGAAGAGAGAGAGAGAGAGAGAGAGAGAGAGAGAGAGAGAGAGAGAGAGAGAGTAGAATATAATTTTAAAAATGAAAAAGGTTGGCCTAATTGAGGTCTATCTGCACAAATTACAGTGAGTATAATGATTGAGACAACACAGGAGTACATGACCCATTAAACCTCTATAAGAATAATAAACCACATAAAATCATATTTATACATTTCAGTCCATGTAAAAGGAGCATAGAAAGAAGTACAGTTATTGGACAAAGAAATGGGGAGTCATATTTGGAAAACAACAGAAGATGGATATGCCAAAACAGTTTAAAACTATACCTTTTTGGCTTCTATACAACTATAATGTAAGATTTATATTCTAATAGTATACGAGAACCAAGCTATATAGACTAGAAGCAGTATATAAAAAGGTGATGTATGTTCATGTATCTAGCATAAATAAATAAAAAAGCTCTTCAAAGAATTTCAAAAGTCAGAACATTGACGACTCATGCAGAAGCCTTTAACAAAATGCCAAACTTCCTAACGACAAAGCCGTTCAGAAGGACATTTAAAATAATAATAATAATAATAATCATAGTAGCAGTAATAACAAAAGGAGCAATAACAATAATAGATCCATGCCTTTGACTGTCCTGGCTGTAGTATGAAATGTCCAGATACAGTTATATATACACAAATTTGGTAATCTGTCAGCATAAAATCAACTGGCAATTGAAACATCTTTAAGGAAAAAGTGTAGCTAAAAGGATTACCTCAGATCTGGAATGCCATCGCCGTTCATGCAGACTGTGATTTCTACTGCTTCGGTTACCTACATCGCCAGTTCTATTGTCAAAAAGGTCCCCACTGAAATCAAGGAGCCATCTGTCGTGAGATCCAACATCGTCAGTATCCTCAGTTGAGAAAACTATTGTTGTAGAATCACTATTCCTTCTAGAACTGCGTCTTGAGAAAGCATCCCAAAATAGCCTTCTACTATTTTGCCTTCCATCTTGGTTGGTAATTTCCTCAGTACTACTAGGTAACATATCAGAAGTGATACTCACCACATCAACATGAAGAACACTTTCATTTCTTCGATCATTTTGCCTAGCAGTAGGTCGGAGGGATCCCAAACTGGGTGATGCTCCTTCTTGAAGTAACTCTTCTCTGAGAAATTCAGAAGACGATGATGAATCAGGAACAGCTGACATAGAACCTGGAATATTGTTTGTATGACTTTCAACAGAAGATGAGCCATCTTCATATGAACGAGTGAGTTCTTGTTGTGGAATACTACATGAGCATAACCCCTCGCAGCAGACATGGGAACTATCCTCATTTGTAGAATCATCTGTCTCAACAACTGTCTCCAATCTAATATCCCCATTTGTAGGGGCCAACTCGAGAGGCAGTTCTTCAGAACTGCTAGCTACACCAGCATTCTTCTCCCAAAAAGACTCCTTTGTACTATTACCAGCATCTACCTGATATGGAACTAATTCCTTGCTTTCAGCTAAGCACTTTCCAGTATCACTTGTGCTACAATTTTGCGAACCACATTCTATAGAGTGTTCCCCCATGAAAATACCATTACTGCTGCACGAAGCTGAATTCCCACTCATGGAGCTCGAACACTCATTTTCTGAAGACAAGAATGATGAGGATTCCTTCACTGAGCTCTGGAGTTCATCATCAATGATAAAATTTCGCTGCCCAATGGAATTAGCTGATAACACAAACAGATTGTCTTCCATCTGACCAGTTGCAGTTTCAAAATATAAGCTCATGAACAAGTGATACTTTATTATCATAAGAGTGCAGATCTAGAACCGAATACAGTATAAGTGCAAAGCACAATTGAAATCCACCATGGTGTAAAGCATTATTACTTGACCCCAAAAATCCAAAAAAAAAAAAAAAATGAAATACAAATGATGTCCATATGACACTGATATACAAAACTGAGAAAAGATCGATGAATACTTTAAAAAGATAATAATAAGGCTTTAGGCAGTGGAATTGGGAGGGGTCATGGGGAACGTAGCCTAATGCGATTGCAAGAGCTAAGGGTAAGAAGAACCATCTTTGAAACTTATTCTTATAATGGGGGTTAAGATTCTATTTTGCCAAGATAAATGGGTGGGTGAGACAAGTGTAGCAACTTCATTTCCTCAATTATATTCTTTAGCAGCAAATAAGGAAGCTACAGTACAGGATAGCTATGAACTTATTAATAATAAGGTCATTTGGAGTCCTACACTACAGAGAGAGTTGGAGGATTGGCGGAAGGATGGGTATCTCTCTTGACTTTATTGGACAATATTTTTGTGGTGGGTCAGGTGAATGATCGTCGAATATGGGAGTTGGATCCCCTTGGATTATTTTCTATGAACTCTTTCTGTAAGGAGATGATGAGGACAAATGAGGTCCCTTCGTTTCATCCTAAAGTTTGGGTGGGGGTCGCTCCACTGAAGGTGAAAATGTTTGGATGGCTTGCTGGACTGCAAAAAATTCTGACAATAGATAATCTGCTAAGGAGGATGCTTATTGTAAATGCTTGTCCTCTTTGCTTGTCGGATGCAGAGTCAGTGAATCATCTTTTGCTTCACTGTTGGTTATCTCATCAAATCTGGATGCACTTCATTCAGTTGTCGGGCTTTGCTTTTTGTATGCCTCGGGATTGGTTGGATTTTTTAAATGAAGAGGTGATGGTTTCAGGTAGCTCTTTCAGATAAAGTTTATGGTCCACAACAGTGCAAAGTATTGTGTGGTCTATTTGGTTAGAGCGGAATAAAAGAATTTTCAAGGTAAGGTAGGCTCAGTGGCAAATTTAATTGACATCATTAAACTTTGGGTTGCTTGGTGGAT
Source organism: Chimonanthus salicifolius (assembly GCA_013350335.1). Lineage (NCBI taxonomy): Eukaryota > Viridiplantae > Streptophyta > Magnoliopsida > Laurales > Calycanthaceae > Chimonanthus > Chimonanthus salicifolius. The sequence continues at coordinate 791,693 of CM023542.1, read as the reverse complement.
GGCTGGCTCATCACAGTTCAAGTGCATTTCCGTCTCCGATTTGTGTAGGGATTAGGCATCTGTTGATTTTGCTATCCCGCATTCAGATTCTAGACCTCACTTGTCTTGGATTCCTCCGGATAAGGGACGTTTAAAACTTAATTTTGATGGAAGTTGTAGGCATGAGGACGGACTTGCAGGCTATGGTGGGGCCATCCGAAATGATTCAGGGTTGACTGTTCTATCTTTTGCTGGACCGTTTGCAAATGGGTTTGTCATTGAGATCGAGCTATTGGCATTATGGAGAGGCATCTTGGAGTTGGAAAAACAAGGAGCTATAGGGAGCATAGTCAAAGGGGATTCCAAGGTGGTTGTGGGGTGGGTGTCAGGCTCTCACTGCCCTTGGATTTTCTGGGATAAAATTGAGCAAATTCGGCATCTGATCTCCCTTTTATAACTTTCGGATTCAATAGACACATCGGTCTGCAAAATCAGCAACAGATGCAATGGCTCGCTATGGGGTGTTTTTTACCATGGAAATTGTAAACATGTTGTTATAGTTCGGGGGTTGCTTCTAATCTTTTCTTTCCTCGTTTGGAGGTATTCTTATTGGCCTCCACCTTTTTATATGTTTCTCTTTTAATTTAATACAGTTAATTTTCAAAAAACAAAAAACTCATTCTTATAATAGGGACGTCAGGCAGCTGGGAATCAGCATGGAGATTTGTCTCAAGTTAAACAGAATTTTCAATTAATGATTGGAGTGGAAAGAAGATCTGAGGAACTTCTCTAGATTTTCGAAAATGATCAAGTTCGGGTTCTCTGAGCTGGATTTGCTAATTTTTGTTCTATTTTATGTTGGAGACCTAGTAGGTGCTAAAACCGATCCTAACCTTCATCATGCCAGTACTTGTATTGAATAATGGACAAGTGAACAATTACCAACAATCAGAATGGCAGCATCTCACCTTCAAATTTTTCCACTTTTCATTTAAAAACAATCATGACCAAATGTAACCTTCCTAATGTTAGGGTATAGACCCAATACCCTCATACAGAAAATACAGATTCAATCACACACAAACACAGAGAACACAAGATATACGTGGTTCGGCCCAACCTTATCCTACGTCCACGGGAAAGTGTAGATTTCATTATAGATAAAAAGAATACAGATACAATATTTGGATCTCAAGATCTTTTTTGGTATCTTCCCTCTCTCTATCTCCCTCACTACACCTTTGCTACAAGAGGCCCCTTCTGGCCTCGGAAGACACTCGGCCGAACGGCAGGGTTTCCATGAAACCCACGTCCTTAATATATAGCAGTATTGCAGTGTCCTATGTTTAGCAGTTTTCTAATGTAATTAGGAATCCCATTTAATTAGGAGTCATATGTAATTAGGAGTCCCATGTAACTAGACTCCTAATTTCAGTAGAATTGAGCCACAAGTTGTCATGGACAGCAATTAGATGGTGACAATCCTCTATCTGATCAGCTCGATCTTCTAGAATATCAACTGACAGTAACAATAATCTGGACAGTCTAAACTGAAATATATGCATGAATTTCACTGGATGGAGATTTTTTTCAAGGCAAAGCTAACATGCTTAACCAATAACCAAACGATACTCCTGCACAAGAAGCATCCAATTGATTTTTCAATAGAATTTGTCCCCTCAAGAATGCTAACTCCAACCCATCATTTGAATTTTCGCTAAGAACTCAAATCCAATAATATTGACATCCAAATGAACAAATTATGAGTCCCCAAGAAACATATGTTGTGAAGAACGCCATTGAAAGAGCTCTGACAAAAACTAATTGAAAGTCGCATATTTAAGGGAGAAGAGAAAGGAAATGTCAATTTATTAAGAAAATAACAATCGCTTGATTAAAAAAGACAGATCGAAATCAGGGTATCAAAAGATGAAGAAATTCAAAATAAATAAATACATAAATAAAGGTTAAAAATAGCCAAAGAGGGAAAGAATAAATGGTGGATTCGACAATTAGCAACGATTTACCTCATCATCGCCATCGAGTGGGGAGTGAGAGCGAGAGGTGCCACAGAGAAAGGGAGCCAGAACGCGTCTCCTACGGCTGAGTTGGTGCCGAGTTGGTACTCGGGGCCGAGTTGGGCACGTCCCCAGGCGACTGCTGCCTGAACCCATGACTCGTTGAGAGAGAAAGAAGGGAGAAGAGATTTGTAGAGGAACTAGCTATCAAGGTCAAGATCTGTTCTTGCAAAGAAGATGGGATTATGGGAAAATGAGGAAAGGAAAGGGGAAAGAATGCGGAAAAGGGAGGACATGAGAAGCCACTCAGACACCCAACCAAAAACAAAGTTCAAATTTATCTTTTCCATGTATCTTCCACATTTCTTCCATCCATGTGTCTCACGTTTTAGTCAACGGCTGTGGTTTCAAACTTCACAAAATTTAAATTTATTTGAACCATCGATTAAAATGTTTGGTCGATTATGATAATCCTTTTCCATTTGGGTAGTGATTTTTGTACTACCATTTCTTTGTTGGAGTGTATTCTTTTAAAAATAAATTTCAATTTTGTCTTTTTTTTCCCTCATTTACTCTCTTTTTCAAAAGTAAAGGTAAAATTAAAATTTCCTTTCAAAGAGTGTATACCACGAAAGAAAATTGGTGGTGCAAAAATCACTACACTTTCATTTAAACTATTACACGAGAAAAGATATTAAAAAGATATCTTTTATTTTCCAATTTAAAAGATTATTTAGTAATTTTTTTTAAGAAAGCTATTTAGTAAGTATCACCATTAGAGAAAAAATGAACACAATGATTATTTTGACACATCAATCATAAGATTGCCTAGAGATTTTTGCTAATAGTAATAGGTTCATGCAATCGTAATGTTAGCAAATCAAATTTGTTATATCAAATAAGTGATTATTATTATCTCTACCTATTTAAGCATCTTCCTACTTTGCTCCAAACTGTAGAGAGACACCTAATAGTAGAGATTGCTTTCCTTCCAATAACAAAATGAGATAGAAGGTTCAAATTTATTCAGCTCTCATATAAAGCTCAATAATTTCAAACCAGAAAGGGGTTAGCTTCATCTCAAAGAGGTTTTCTTAGTAAGAGTTCAAGTGTCCAAGTACCCAAAGTCATCTTTGAAGATTGTATTGGGTTCAAGGATTTTCTGATTAGCAATCTTGTAACTCTTTGTTGTAATCTTCTATGATTAGTGAATGGAATCGTGCTTAAGCATTCTTTATATTTGATCTTTTCTCTTCAATTGCATGTTGTACCTACTCAGGCCCGGCCCTGGGTATAGGCGAAATAGGCGGTCGCCTAGGGCCCCCAAATAAAAAAGGGCCCCCAAGTCCATAAGTTCCTTTACTATATGTTAAATATTTAATAATGTCTATTTAAGGCAGATATACATTCTTGTCTGGTTGGTTAAAATTCTCCCTCTATAGAAAAAGGACTGGGATCAAATCCCGGCTGTGTTATAATAATAATAATTTCGTAATTTTTTTTTATCAAATTATTTAATAATAATAATGAAAAAGCTTAGATTTCTTAAAAAATTAAAATAATGATACTAACAATCATAATAATAATAATTATAATTCTCATTTTATTGAGTTTAATAATAATAATAATAATAAAATAATTTTAATTAATAAAGATTCTTTTAAAATATATCTATCATCTAAATAAAGAGAAAGAAAAATCTATATTGAGTTGATAATTTTGAATTAAAAATAATTTAAAGCTTTTAAAATTTGAAGAGATGAAAAAACATAACTTTATTCATTTGATCAATGTAGATTTTATTAGAACTAATATACAATTATAAATCATTATAATTAAGATAATTTTTAATTTTTTAAAAAATACAAAAAAATGAAAAATTAAAATAATAATAATATATTCGTTTCAAATGAGAATTTGCATTAATGTCACACTCCATATGATAAAAGATGCATTACCAAAAGAATGAATTGGTGTTTTCCAAATGCATGAATTGCTTATAAAATAATATTAATTATACAAATTACAGTTACCTATGCAGAAATAAGTTTTTCAAAATTAAAATTGATAAAATCTTATCTTCGGTCTAAAATGTCACAAGAAATATTGAATAAATTAGCTATCTTATCTATTAAAAAATAAATGTTAAAAAAACTTAAATATTGTAATTTAATTAGTAATTTTGCTTCTCAAAATAAGAATAAATTTTAAATAATACTTTATTATAATATTTTATTTAGCTTCACGCATTGTAAAAAAAAATTATATAATTTTATTTTTTACGAGTATATAAAGGCCCCATCTTAAAAATCTCGCCTAGGGCCCCTGAAATCTCAGGGCCGGCCCTGTACCTACTCATATGGGTGTAGTTCAACTGGTTGACTCCCATCTGAGGAAGTGGGAGGTTGTGGATTTGAGCTCCTATGACCTAACTTTGGTATGTCCTAAAGATAGTAGGCTCACCCATGAAATTTTACATTGGGTCTCCCGTATTTTCTTACACGTAAATTCAAAAACTTGCATGTAGTCATGTTGTAGAGATTTCATTTGCATTTCATCCTTAGTTTGCATTTTGCCCTTTTTTTTCTAATAATGAAAAATACCATTGGAATTTTAACCCAACTTTCTTTAAAAATGACTAAGATTGATATATTTTGGATACAATGAAGTGTTGAAAGTCATAACTGACATTAGTAGAAGTCAGAAGATGGATGGTAGGAAAGCTTTCCCATTTTATTTTGAGAATTGAAGTCCAAACTTCAGAAATAGAATTGGAGTTGTCTCAAGAAAGTGGATGAAGAGACTTGTAGATTCAAGTTGAAGCCATTAACCCTTTTGAAGAGTCATTAAACATAGAGATGGCTTGTGGATCTCAAGCCAAGAGAAATTGCGCACTTGAATTGTTTAGTACAAGATTTGATGAAACAGAGATCAAGAGTTAGATGATCATTGGGAGATGATCGAAGTACAAAAAAATCATTATATTGCAACTGCAAGAAAGACGAAGAATAAATTTGATGTTTCGGAATTTGATGGACAGCTAGTAAAGCCAAAATTTTAGATGAGGCAGTGAGATTTATTTTCCCCTTTTATATGGATGCTCATCCCAAAGCAAAGCCGTAAAGGTATGTGATGCCCAAAGCAGACGATATTATGTTCGGTGGGACAAGGTCATTACAGATGATATCAAAGCTGTGGATGACTCTTGTCCTAGGAGAGAAAGAAAATCACCATTGTTTGGCCTTGGAGGAGGGGGGAAACTCTGGTATCCCACATCGCCTGTGAGTGTCGTCCAGATCCTGGATAAAAGTAACAGTATTCCTTCAATCAACACAAGGCCATTTGAGATGTGTGTATGGACGCTCATTCCAGAGAAGCCATGAGGGTGTGTGGTGTCTAAAACAAATAATATTAAGCTGGGTGGGGCATGCTCATTATAGAAATTGATAGGATCAATGGTTTTTTCATTTTTTTTCATTTTTTTTAATGCAAAGTCGACTCAAAATGGATAGTCAACTCAAACTCTTTTTGTAATATCTTGACCCAAAATTAGGCTTAATTTTGTGATTTTGTGCAAATAATCATGTTCGGGCTTTAATACACATTGGTGAGATGAAATTTTCAAATGTCATTGTGAAATCAGATTTCCACTAATAGTACTTCAAAAGTTGATTAAAATAAGGAATACGTCGTTTTTGTTAAAATAGACGGGTTTTTGAATATATTCACCTCCAGATTTTTATAGCTTCACTAATTTTTGATGTCACGCCCCGACCCGACCGGTGGGCCCGGAACTCGACTGATTTTTTTTTTTTTTTTGATAAACTAAACCACAAGCATTCTTACTGGGCCGGATCAACAGTTAGGCTCAGCGGTTACACATCAGCCCGTTAAATGGACTCAAACATGTACCATATGCCTGCCCCATAGACAAAGCAATAACAACACATAGAGTAAACAAGATCAATCATTAATTCATCATTTCAAAATATTGATTAATCATTCATAATATTGTCTCAAATGGCAACATAGCCGATTACAACATTTAATCATAAATTAAGTACCACATCCGGTACTTAATTAAAAGACAACGGTTCCAAGAACCAACGGAAAAGATCAGGGCATTCCTCTCCGGGGGAATCCCAAACACTGCTTTAGCTCAAACGCCCTAAGCCTGAAAGAGAGGGTCCTCCTCCTCGGGTTCATCGCCTGAAAGGTGAGTGGTGTGAGCTAACTAGCCCAGTGAAGGATAATTAACAATGCACATTAAGTAAATAGTAAAACAGGTTAGCAATAGTTCAACATTACATGCTTGATAGAAAAATAAGCATAATCTCAAGTAATATATCAACATCATTAAACTACTGCCATTATCCACCGTAACGCCTGCCGACTACACTGAGACCAGTATTAAGTCCCGACACGGTCAAAATACATCCCTGCAAGTACATCTCCGGCTCTTAAACTTAGCCGATACTGACACCCTCAAGTCAGCAACTGACGACAGCATGGTCCGCCCATGGCCCAGTAGACATAAACCATCTCTCATATGGCCGATATTGGTTCAATAGCCCAGGTACGTGGAAGTAGTCTTACATACACATACGGTCAACACCGTAATATCAAATAATCACAGCACTCTTACCATAGTGCATCATGTATCGGCACATGAGTGGGTTCGTCAAAACCGAAACCACTCATTGCTCAAAATAACACTTGTTTACAAAATCTGTAGAGTTAAGTTCCCTCACCGTGATCGTGTGGTTTCGCGGTCTCTGTCAAACAACATACAAGTGCACAATCAATATACATATCAGATACGTACATATACGTAGCATTTGGAAATCACATGTTTTCCCACAAAATATCCAGGGTTCATGGAAATGAGTCTCCTACTTGGTTTCTAGCCTTTTTAAATCATCCATAAGATAATAATATAATAGTAAAAAGGGGCTCAGTCCAAACTCATATTGTCTTCTGGGCATTGACCAGATTGACTTATTGAGTGAGGTCTAGATCCTCGGGTCACTTCTCAGGTTGTCTTCTGGATAGGACCAGAGCTGACATTTTGAGTAGGCCTCGAGGTCACCCAGTGCCCGACTATAATGTCGGCCTGAAAGTGAATCACTCAGTTCCCGACTAATGTCGGACTGAAAGCGGATACAATAATATTTACACTATAAATAATAAGAGAAAGGGGTTAGTACAGTTTTATTTAACAAGGGGGGGTATAAATCATCACATCACATAATCTAACGAAATAAAAAAAAAAAAATTGAATAAAATAATAATATTTAATTATTTAATTATTTATTCATTTTTTTTTCTTCGATGGGAACCAACATTTGAAATCATAAGCAACTATATTCTCAAATAAAAATATTTTTTTTTGGAATAAAATAATAATATTTAATTATTTAATTATTTATTCAATTTTTTTTCGATGGGAACCAACATTTGAAAATATGAGCAACCATAATATCAAATAATTTTTTTTTTAATAAAATAATAATATATATTTTTTTCTTCTTCTTCTTCCCCGTTCACTGTCTGCAACAGACAGTGAACGGCCGGTGAACAGTAAAACCGAAAATAGCAAAAGGGCTATTTTCTGGACTCGGTTTTTACATCTGACCGGTCCGATGGATTCCTCCGGGAGTCCTCTTTCCACAGGAAGAGGTTTGGAGCTTTGAAACTCAGTGAGCCATCCGATCTTAACACCGGAAGCTCACTGCTACGAGGAACCCTAAAATTTTCCCTAAATTTTTTGAAATCGATTTTCTCACTGAAATCAGAGCCAAATTCAAAAAATTTTTATTCCAAATCGGTCGAAATTGAAAGGGGAATGCAGTGGTTACCTTTGATTGAGTTTCTGAGCTGAAATCCGGATTTTTTTCTGAAAATCTCCTCTAAGTTGCAGGTTGAGAAAAAAAAAAACAAAGGATTGGCCGGCCGGAAATAGAGAGCTTAAAGAGCAGAGAAGGAGTGGGAGTGAGAACCGAAACTGAGCCGGTTTATATAGGATTTTCGGCCGGAAAATCCGGCGCATGCGCGATGGGACGGGACGTCGGAAAATTGCCGAAAAATCGGGCAGCAGGGCCTGCCGCACGGGGCTGATGGTGCTACAGTAACAGCAGGTTTTCTGCTGTTTGCAAATCAGCCCTTCAAGTTTTCCATTTTTGCAAAAAGAGCCTCATTTTGATAAAAATTGGATTTTTAACTAAAAAAATAATTTTAAAAGCTCAAAAATTTAATCCAACCTTACAGATAGGTTGGGTTTTAAAAATCTTAATCACCATAAAAATTTCAGATTTTATCTCTTATTAAAAATCATTTATTTAAATAAAATTCATATTTTACCCATAATTACTTAATTAAACAAATATAAAAATAACTAATTTGTAAATCTTATTTTGAAGTGAAATGAAATAACTAGACCATTCTTAAAATGGTCTATCATAAAATACTAATTTCAAAATTTATTTCATTTTCAAAACCCTTTAAAATAATTAATACTCCTTTTCGGGGTTTATACGGGCGATATTTAAATATTATTTTCTGAAAATAATTTTATTTTAAAATCAGAAATGTAAATCCTTCATTAAGTAAAACATTATTCACCAATAATATTCACAAAATCACACTATTTATAAAAATATACACAACAAGTGGTAAATTACCAAAATGCCCCTCCAGCTCGACGAGCTGAATCACTGAGTTTTCGGGCTCAGATCGGGCCAAACTTTGGCTTTCCTCGAAGCCCTAACCAAAAACCTCTAGATTAACCGGTTAAACATGATTAACGAGCTAAAACTCGTCCTAATATGGGGCAGGGTATTACATCCTACCCTCCTAAAAGAAAATTTCGTCCCGAAATTTAAGACAAACACTTACCTCCTTGGTCAGTAAACAAACCAGGGTACAGCTTCTGCATCGTCGATTCAGGTTCTCACGTCTCATGTTGCACGTCGCGATGTTGCCACAGCACTCGCACTAGAGGTATAGACTTCCTCCTGAGCTCTTGAGTCCGACGCTCTAGAATCTTGACTGGTGCTTCTTCAAAAGTTAAGTCTTCTGACACTTCGATCTCTTCAAAACTGATCACATGCGACGGGTCAGGCTCGTACTTCCTTAGCATAGACACGTGGAATGTACTATGCACTCTCTCCAAAGCCTGAGGAAGATCCAACTGATAGGCCATTTCACCTATCCTCTTCAAGATCTCAAAGGGTCTAACATATCGAGGTGATAATTTTCCCTTGCGCCCGAACCGCTGCACTCCATGACGTGGTGCCACACGTAAGAAAACTCGGTCGCCAACTGCAAACTCCAAAGGTCGTCGCCTTTTGTCAGCATAACTCTTTTGTCTGCTCTGGGCTGTCTTGAGACGCTGTCTGATCACTTCAACTTGCTCTGACGTCTCACGCACTAGATCAGGTCCTAGTAGCACTTTGTCTCCTGCCTCTGTCCAACAAAGAGGTGACCTGCAAGGTCTGCCATACAGAGCCTCGTAGGGTGTCCATCTGCACACTGGAGTGATAACTGTTGTTGTAGACGAACTCGATCAAAGATAAGTGATCTTCCCAACTTCCCCGCATATCCATCACACAAGCCCTTAGCATATCCTCTAAGGTTTGAATGGTTCTCTCTGACTGACCATTCGTCTGAGGGTGAAAGGCAGTGCTGAAGCACAGCTTAGTCCCCAACTCTTCTTGCAATCCTTGCCAAAACCTTGACACGAACCTCGGGTCTCTATCAGATACAATGGATACAGGTACTCCATGCAATCTGACTATCTCCTTCAAATACAATCTGCTTAGAGTAGCCAAAGAATCCGTCTTCTTGATCGGTAGAAAGTGAGCTGACTTCGTCAATCGATCGACTATTACCCAAATAGCGTCGTTCTTTTTAGAAGACTTAGGAAAACCAGTTACAAAATCCATCGTGATATGCTCCCACTTCCATTCAGCCACTTCCAAAGGTTGTATCTTTCCGCCAGGTCGTTGATGTTCTGCCTTCACTTGTTGACAAGTTAGGCACTTAGATACAAAATCTGCTACCTCGCGCTTCATCCCTTTCCACCAGAAAAGTCGCCGCAAGTCACGATACATCTTCGTACCACCGGGATGCACCGCAAAGTGAGATCGATGAAAGTGATCAAGCACCTACATAAGCTACTACAAGGAGCTTACAAGCTCCTCTCCTACAAGCAGCTTACAAGTAGTTTACAAAGCAGCTTACAAAACAGCTGCATAACCACCTTCATTTGCATATTTAAACAAACCCATGGCAATGAATTTTGTCACGCCCCGACCCGACCGGTGGGCCCGGAACGCGACTGATTTTTTTTTTTTGAAAGGTAAGTAAACTAAACCACAAGTACTCTTACTGGGCCGGATCAACAGTTAGGCCAGCGGTTACACATCAGCCCGTTAAGTGGACTCAAACATGTACCATATGCCTGCCCCAAAGACAAAGCAAAAACAACACAAGAATAACATCCACTCATAATATGTTCAAACAGATACCAACATTGATTAATCAATCATAACATTGTCTCAAATGGCAACATAGCCGATTACAACATTTAAACATAAATTAAGTACCACATCCGGTACTTAATACAAAAACAACGGTTCCTAGAACCAACAGAAAGATCAGGGCATTCCTCTCCGGGGGAATCCCAAAGCACTGCTTTATCTCAAACGCCCTAAGCCTGAAAGAGAGGGTCCTCCTCCTCGGGTTCATCACCTGAAAGGTGAGTGGTGTGAGCTAACTAGCCCAGTGAAGGATAATTAACAATGCACATTCAGCAAACAGTAAAACGGGTTAACAACAGTTAATATCACATGCTTGATAACAGTAAGCATAATCTCAAATAAGATAATAACATCATCAACTATCAATCACTGCCATTATCCACCATAACACCTGCTGACTACACTGAGACAAGTATTAAGTCCCGACACGGTCAAAATACATCCTTGCAAGTACATCTCCGGCTCTTAAACGTAACCGGTACTGACACCCTCAAGTCAGCAACTGACGACAGCATGGTCCGCCCATGGTCCAGTAGATATAAACCATCTCTCATATGGCCGATATTGGTTCAATAGCACAGGTACGTGGAAGCAGTCTTACATACACATACGGTCAACACCGTAATATCAAATCATCACAGCACTCTTACCATAGTGCATCATGTATAGGCACATGAGTGGGTTCATCAAAACCGAAACCACTCATTGCTCAAAATAACACCTGTTTACAAAATCTGCAGAGTTAAGTTCCCTCACCGTGATCGTGTGGTTTCGCGGTCTCTGTCAAACAACATACAAGTGCACAATCAATATACATATCAGATACGTACATATACGTAGTATTTGGAAATCACACGTTTTCCCACAAAATATCCAGGGTTCATGGAAATGAGTCTCCTACTTAGTTTCTAGCCTTTTTAAATCATCCACAAGATAATAATATAATAAAAAAAAGAGGCTCAGTCCAAACTCATATTGTCTTCTGGGCATTGACCAGATTAACGTATTGAGTGAGGTCCAAATCCACGGGTCACTTCTCGGTTGTCTTCTGGATAGGACCAGAGCTGACATTTTGAGTAGGCCTCGAGGTCACCCAGTGCCCGACTATAGTGTCGGCCTGAAAGTGAATCACTCAGTTCCCGACTAATGTCAGACTGAAAGCGGATACAATAATATTTACACTATAAATAATAAGAGAAAGGGGTTAGTACAGTTTTATTTAACAAGGGGGGTATAAACCATCACATCACATAATCTAACGAAATAATAATTATTTTTTTTTTTTTTGAATAAAATAATAATATTTAAATATTTAATTATTTATTCAATTTTTTTTTTCCTTCGGTGGGAACCACCATTTGAAATCATAAGCAACCATATTCTCAAATAAAAATAATTTTTTTTTTTTTGGAATAAAATAATAATATTTAATTATTTAATCATTTATTCATTTATTTTATTATTTTATTACTATATATTTTTTTTTTCCCAATGGGAACCAACCTTTTAAAAGCACAGCAATATCAAAAATAATTTTTTTTTTTCATTTTTTTTTTCTCCCATTTTTTTTTTCTCTTTCTTCTTCCTCTTCTTCTTCCCCGTTCACGGTCTGCAACAGACAGTGAACGGCCGGTGAACAGTAAAACCAAAAATGGAAAATGGGGGATTTTCGGGACTCGATTTTTATATCTGACCAGTCCGATGGATTCCTCCGGGAGTCCTCTTTCCATAGGGAGAGGTTTGGAGCTTTGAAACTCAGTGAGCCATCCGATATTAACACCGGAAGCTCACTGATATGAGGAACCCTAAAATTTTCCTTAAATTTTGAAATCGTTTTTCTCAATGAAAACAGAACCAAATCCAAAAATTTTTTATTCAAAACCGATCGAAATTGAAAGGGGAATGCAGTGGTTACCTTTGATTGAGTTTCTGGGCTGAAATCCGGATTTTCTTTTGAAATTTCCCTCTAAGTTATTGTCAAAAAAAAAAAAGAGGGAAGAACAGAGAGTCGGCCGGGTTTTGGCTGGGTTTTCTTTTGGAGAACAGAGACAGAGAGAAGGGAGAAGAGAAGAAGGTTCTGTGGGAGTTAAAACCGATCGAAGGAGACCGGTTTATATAGGGTTTTTCGGCCGGAAAATCCGGCTGCGCATGGAGCGACTCGGCCGGAAAATCCGGCTGCGCATGGAGCGACTCGGCCGGAATCCCGCTGCGTATGCAGCGACGATGGGACGGGACGGGGAAATGTAATTATCGCCGGCAGTGACGATGGGACGGGACGGGGAAAAATCATCATCACCGGCAGCGACGATGGGATGGGACGATGCCGGAAAATCGGGTCGAGCAGAGACACTGCACGTCCGTACGTCGCTGATACAGATTTTTTTTTTTTTGCAGATCAGCCCTCCTATATTTCCATTTTTACAAAAAGCCCCTAGTTTTATTAAAAACCTGATTTTTAACTAAAACAATAATTTAAAAATCTCAAAAATTTAATCCAACCTTATAGATAAGTTGGGTTTTAAAAATCTTAAGCACCATAAAAATTTCAGATTTTAAATCTTACTAAAAACCATTTATTTAAATAAAATTCATATTTTACCCATAATTACTTAATTAAACAAATGTAAAAATAACTAATTTGTAAATCTTATTTTAAAGTGAAATGAAATAACTAGACCATTCTTAAAATGGTCTACCATAAAATACTAATTTCAAAATTTATTTCATTTTCAAAACCCTTTAAAATAATTAATACCCCCTTTCGGGCGATATTTAAATATTATTTTCTGAAAATAATTTTATTTTAAAATCAGAAATGCAAATCCTTAATTAAGGAAAACATTATTCACCAATAATATTCACAAAATCACACAATTTATAAAAATATACACAAGAAGTGGTAAATTACCAAAATGCCCCTCCAGCTCGACTAGCTGAATCACTGAGTTTTCGGGCTCAGATCGGGCCAAACTTGGGCTTTCCTCGAAGCCCTAACCAAAAACCTCAAGATCAACCGGTTAAACATGATTAACGAGCTAAAACTCGCCTAATCTAGGGCAGGGTATTACAAATTTTCTTTCATGAATCCATTGCAAACTGTTCTTCCATCTCCTTCCCTTATTCTTCTTCATCTTCCCTTTCTCACTCTTCTTCCTACTTTGTTTCTCTGCAAAAGTAAGTTTTGGTGAAATTTTCGAAAGAGCCGAGACTCTGCCAAAACTCTCCCCGATGGTATCAATTTCATCAGGTTTGAGGTAGGGAGTACGAACCTTATTGGTATTCAATTTTTTTGTTTTATCGTAAATATATGAAGATTTTATCGAAGTTTCGCTTGTTATTCATATGTTTGAGATTATATTGTTTGTATAATTATTTTCTTTAAATACCTAACAAAAATGTGTGTAGTTTGTTTATATGTGATTTGGGTATCCTTGGAACGATGTGGGTATGGTCTTGATTAATAAAGGTTCTGGAATATTTTATGTTGAAAATTATTTACCCCGAAGAATCGGCCCGGACCCGTCAACTTGATTAAATACCCTTCACAAATGTTATGTGATTAATTGCGTGAATGATGCATGGATTATGTATTTACGATTATGAATAATGCATGTTGTTTGATTACACAGCTTAAGTGATTGACCTCGTAGAGCTGTGTAGAGTATAGTAGGATTTACTCTATGACAGGATATGATTAGGTTCATGTGGGAAATCTAGGTATTGGTTGTATTAATTGAGTGGAGAATAAAGTAACTAGCCCATCTTGTGTATTATTGGGTCCCGTGATATTTTAGGAACCAATAGATACGGTCTTTGTGGATAAAGCGTATGATGAATGTCTTTATACAACATGTATGATATTTATGATGGTTGATAGGGCTTTGTGGACCAAGTGTGTATTGTTGATTTTGGTCAATGGGAGATAAGCCACGTTGACCTATTGTGAATATTGGTGAATATTGACGTCGGTACATGTCATATGACATATGATTTAGGGTGTGTATAACTCTATAGTCACGGTAGGTCTGGGTGAGACCAATAGACCCTAAAATGTCTTGTGAGCGGGTGAGGAGTATTTACTGTCATGCTACGGTGAGGGTTGAGGCTATCACCATTCAGTACCGGAGACATATGAGTGAGACACATAGCATTGATTTCTATTACTAATAGATAGATAAATAGGTGGATTATGATAATAGCACATACGAGAGAAGTATGTAGTGGATAAAATATTTGGATTGAGATATATACGTTTGGAAGTGAAAACTTTTAGACGGTAGATTTGACTGTCTGGCAGATTATTATGTCATGTCACCTACAGTTATGTGTGTCCATATGTTGTATATGGATCTTTGTGTATTGTATTACTGCATGATGGTTTGTATGTACTATTTATTGTTATATTTGTGCATATTATGGAATATAGATTTAATTCTTACACTTTTTACTTTGGCCCCTGTACCCCTACTGGGCTTATGATCTGTGAGCTAGTGTTGTTCACTCCCTAACCGTTTCAGATATCAGTTGGGAAGGGACAGAATGACTCACAGCGATGGCAACTCGATGTCGGGTCATGGACGACATCAAGTTATTTTTAGATGTACTTTCTTTTGAAATCTTTTATCTTCAAGAGTTGTAAATCATATTAAGATTATTGTAATTAACTCTGGAGATATGCCCAGCATATGTATTTCTACTGTGTTTATAAAAAAAAAAAAATTCACAGCGTCCGTCTCGGAGCGGGTCGTTACATTTTGGTCCAATTTTTTTAAATTTTTTTAACTATACTTGAAATGCATTAAAATGAGTAACCATCTCACTTTCATATTTTTAATGTATCATCATTTAATTAAAATGATCTTTAATTGTAAATATTAATTTTAAAATACTTTCAAATCTCTCATTAAACACAGTAAGTCACGTATGATAAATATTTTATATTTATTATTTTAAACTAAGCAATAAGTGCAATGCAAGAGAGAGAGATAGATGGTTGAAGGAGAACAAAAGCTATATTTGATTTTACGAACAAATGAAATGGATAAAACCCTACTCACCTCTTATCCATCCAATACTTGCATTTCAAAAAGCAAAATAATAATGATCTCTAACTTGTAAAAATGATGTAATTTCACTTACGATTCTTCATAGGTAAATTCAAATTTACCATTTCATTCTAGTCTCTCTTGTCTGAAAACTACACATTACTATAAAGAATTTATTATTACCCAATTACCCATCCAATATTTGCATTTCAAAAAGCAAAATAATAATGATCTCTAACTTGTAAGAAAGTAATTTCACTTATGATTCTTCGTAGTAAAGTTCCAAGTTTACTACCATTTCATTCTACTCTCGCTCTTATCTAAAAGGTCAGGCATCCAAACACGGGTAAAATTTGATCTGTAGGAGGAAGAGCATCCTATCTAAAAACTAAACATTACCGTAAAGAATTCATTATTACCCACTTGCCCATCCAATATTTGCATTTCAAAAAAGCAAAATAATAATAATCTCTAACTTGTAAGAATGTAATTTCAATTCTTCATAGGAAAGTCGATCAAAGATGGTCTGATACATATACATGTTATAATAATAATACACAAAAAGATATATATCCCTTTCCCTATACCCCCAAATAAAAATCCAATCCCACATCACTGCTAGACGGACGAGTGAATTACTACCTAGCCGTTAGGAGTCCAGAAAAGGGTTCTGAAATTCATAAAAATTACCATCGAAGGGAGTTATTTGTAAGTAAAGCATTGATGTAATAATGTTGTTACTGCTATTAGTAACAATCCTCCCATCAATTATGAAAGAAGAGGTTTGGATGAAAATTCTCGTCATCGTCGTCTTCAAATGACACCCATCTGCTGCTGTGCTTCTGCTTCTCTCTGGCAGCCACATGATCTTTGAATTCCTTTCTCACAACATCCAGCACCACATCACCATACCTATCGCACCATGATCTAGAAACAAAACAACACAAGAGGCCAATAAAATTTCAAAGTTTAATCACACAAAATGAGTTCAATTCATTCGATTACAATGAGCAAGAGAAAGAAAGATGATCACAATGAGCATTACTGACTTGATTTGCAACAGATAATTTCTCAAAACACACATCAGATATTAGAGGAACAGAAAATTGCTTACTTTGGGAAGAACTTCTTGAGCTCTGCTTTATCAACAGGCAGCCTGGTTGAAATAGCTTCTATTTGTTCATTCCTTACAAAGAGAGCAATAAAAGAAAATTGAATTAGTTCTAAACACAGGAGCATGGAATGAGAGCAAAGAGAGTTGAAGTGTGGAGAAAGTAAGACAGCATTTACGAGAAGGAAAGGGTCGGATTTGTTGTAGACAGTTCCATTTGAATCCGCAGCAGTTCTGTCTTTATGTTCTCTCCTAAAACCTGAAATTTAAGGAAATAAAATTAAAGAGCGAGTTCAACAAACTGAAATAATCTAAAAGCCTACAAAATATTTTGAATTTTCAAACCTTATCAATGAAGAAATCTGATGCAGAGCCATCAGAATGTATCTTTTTCTTGATGAGTTTTGTATTGGGACCCTCTCCAATTGGGCTGGCAACAAGCACACAAGAACTTGAAGAGATGTAGTCTGAGCGCTCCCCCGGCTGCAGATAAGGCATTGTGGATTCATCTTCTGCGTTACTTCTCTTCCACCTCTTTAACGCATCAAAACCCCATTGTTTCTTTGCTGATTTCCATGCTTTCTCATTGGATGTGGAAACAGAGTCACGATACCCACCACCACTTTCCTCACTCAATTCCTTTTGAAACAGAGAACGAAAGGCTTTCTTCTTCACCTTCTCAGTTCCCCTTTCTTTCTCAGAATTGTTGGATGGGGGAGGCGAGCATTCAGGCATAAGGATTGATTGGTTCTCTTTTCTGTTGGCTTTCTCATTGAAAGACACGAAATTGTTAGTAGGTGAGCAATTCAGATCGATGAGGCACAAGGGTTCTGCAGTTGAATTCGGCGTCCCCTGTTTCCCTCTACTCTTTCCCAATTTAGAGGTAGATTTAATGCCCATCGAGGACGCTGCACCTTTTATCTGTTTCAGTGGAGACCGATACTTTGCCTTATTTTTTGTTTTGGACAAGCTATCATTGTCAATCAAGCACTGTTCATCCTTAAAATCGATATCGGACCATTCCTCTTCTGACTCCAAATGTCCCGGTGGCAGCAGCCCTGAAACGATCACATCCTTGCAACCAATCTCAGCTCCTTGAACAGCTAGCCTCTGCAACAGGGGCCTCTTAGACGAATGATATTCATCTTCAGAAATGCATTTTGCATAGAACAGCTCCTACAAAAGGATCAGAAATCTAATTTCAGAAGGATCAAAAGGGAAAAATCGTAAGCCAATTAATCATACCCACTTTATCCAGCGATCTAACCTGCAAGAAAAGTAACTTGTCTCGGATGACGGCAGGTTGTTCTTGATCAGCTGGAGACTTGATAAGGGTTTCAAGGAGCTTGCACCGGAAGGCCGAAACCTCCCCTTCGGGCACTATTCCTTCCTTTTGAAGACCGATCAAATTAAGAATCCGGTGGAAAGATTCTTGCTGCCATTTGAGGTTCTCGGACTGCTGCTGGGCAAGCTTTTGTTCGATGCCGGTGGTTAAGCTCTTCTTCTTCAGAGAAAATGGGAGGATGGTTTTGCACAGAGAGGTGATTGTGTCATGGAGAGAAGAGTAGTAGGCTGGAGTATATGTGTAGACCATTTTCTACCGATTGCCTTCTGCAGTTGGCGATGGTGAGAATGGTGGGAGTGGAGAATTGCTATAGCTGAAGGAGAATTGCTATTTTGGTTCGTTTTAGTTCTTTTGTTCCTTTCTGAACATGGAAAAGTGCCTAACAGGTTCGTGGTGGAATTCTATTTGAATTTTAAAAGGAAAATTCACAACGGTAACATGAACTAGCCGTTGAGCTTTCCCGTTTGACATGCCTCTGACACTCACCCATGCACAATTACAAGACTGCCTCACTTTTTTCTTTTTTCTTTTTTAATGTGGTTTTATTGTTTTGATGGTTATTAATAATATATACTCAACTATGAGCATAAAAATAGATTTGAAAAATGATACATGGGATAATATGACGTTAGCATGTAATACAAAATAAAACTAATACTTTTGATATGATTGATTAGGTTGAATAATTAACGATTTATATAGAAACATAGAATTTCATAAATTAATAACAATAGAGAAATTGGAGTATTTATTTTGAATGGGGGAGACAACATATTTACCAATGATCAACCTATAAATTTTGTCCTCATAATCTATAAATTCTCTAGTCACTCTATATTTTTAGATAAATGGTCAACCTATTTATTAAATGAGAAAATGAGTTTGAATGAATCCAAACTAATTAGTTTTAAAAAGTATAGATTTAGTGAAGTGGACCATTTAATAAATAAGCAATATGTTAGGGGTTAGTGACCTGAATTTGAAATCAACCCAACACGTCTAAACCCTTTTAGTGAACATAGTTTGGAGGTTGGTAAGCCAACCCTAAATGAAACCCAATGCAATTGGCCTTTGAAACCCAACCCGATCCGACCCAACTTAATATATAGTGGCCAATATGAATACTTAATTTTTTTTTAATATTTTTAGGTTATGATTTAATCAATAATCATGCCATTATCGATGAAACTTTATTTCTTTGTATTTTTTCCTTTTGAACAACTGGGTAAGTTTATTCAAAAGCTGGGGAAAAACCTCAAGAGATACAAGGATAAACTCAAAACGCGAGCGAGAAATAAAAGAGGAAGTCCTATAACCCGGGCCAGGCACAAAAAATCTTAAAAATCAGTAAAGACTCCCGTACCATAAAAAGAGAATGAGAATACATAAACTGTTAGTCCAAGATTTAAGGTTCAAAAAATAGTGGTCATTTTTCTTTGCCATGTACAGATCATTGATATTTAAACAATTGAGAACATCGGCAACTGCACGAGCATGGGTCTTGAGTTATCAATGGCAAGAGGATGGAGAAGAGATGGCATCAAAGATCTCTTTGTTTGTATTTTTGTGTGAAAGTATTATTTCTTTTAGAAATAAAGAATTTTGTTTATTCTCAATTCATTGTCATTCTTTTGGATATTAAATGTGTGAAAATATTATCTATTCAAAAGTAAAGTATATTAAATTTGGATTTTTATGAAAAAAAACTCAAAATCAATCCAAATTCAGATTTAGAATCAGGTTGGGTGGGTCAGGTCAGGTCATGTTCTTGGGCTAGATTAGGTCATGTTGGCTTACAAATATTGGGCCTTTAAGTCGAGTTAGATTGGATTGAGTTCAACTAGGTTGGGTTTGGTACAGCAAAAACCCACCCAATTTTCATCTTTTATGCTAAATGAACAAGTAACTCATAATATCATGTACTTCCCATAAAATGAACCATATGCTCTACATAGTTCGGTTCATCGGTTGGATAGGTGATAACTGTGAATATAAAAGATTAGTTGGATACTCTAAAAAGTCTAAGACACTTTGGTTATCAGAAAGCCAAAAAAAAAAAAAGTTTTCTCTGATCTTGGCACAAATTTCGGTTTATGTCTACTCTTATTTCATTGATTTTTGTGTTTGCTAGTTGGCTTGAATCAATTTCACCGTCGTTGTGATACTTGAAATAGAAAAATTAATATTATTATGTTTAGGGAAGTATCATATATTGTAACTCTTAAAATGTAGTTAAAACACATTCTCATACCAACGAATTAGATCTTTTGCCTCGGATATGTCAAGATTGAGTTCAACTTGACTCATATAAGATGATGATAAATAAATGCACCCTGTGTATTTAAGACATTTATTAGTCTAATATAGGATTTTTATAAAATGAATGTAAATTTAAAATCATTAAAAGATAATAATTACCATAATACTCTTTGGTAATTATTAAAAGCAGTCCTTTCTTCGCACAAAGAGATACATCACCATGGTGCTTTGTTGCGAGCTCATTCCGCAGAGTGACTCGTACCTTCTTGTTGCTGTATTTTTTTAATGATGAACAACCTCCTCAACTTTTTTTTAGGGATACGAGGGTGTTGGACAAAACTTTAGATATTATATTTATAAGATAGAAAATTAAACAATAATTTCTATATGTATTTAACTGCTTACAAGAAGTTAATAATTTGACATTTCAAAAAATAAAAATTATACATATAAAAGTAATACCATTTATCAAACAGAGTTATGTCAAACTTGGGTGACTCCTTCCTCTTCTTTGTCCGTATAATTGAAATTCCAGAAACATCAACAATTACTCCCATTATATCTACAAGAATTGAAACTATTATCATTATTATTTTTTATTTTCTTGTAAACACAGACAATTTTGTGTATACTGAGAAGGATAGTTCGTCAAATGATATTATGAGATAATATTTCATCGGTAGCTCTGGCAGTTTTCATTTATTTCGGAGAGGTAAAAGGAGCTAAAATAAAATAAAAAGAATGCATTTAGATGAGGGGTAGAGGGGTGGAAACTAATCCCCCCAGTTTGATAATAAAGGGAAGGGGTGAGAAAATCCCAAGTTTCTTCTCTCCATCATAAATTTGAAAACCCCGTACCTCTCTTAGGATAATTTTTTTTTCTCTTATATCCTTTCCACCGTAATTACCAAATAAGACTAGGGAAACCATGTTGAAGGTAAACCTAAAATTTACATCCCATTCAAATGCAACCAAAGTGCCCCACTTTTCCATGTCAAAAGCGACTTGGTTCTAATGACTAACAAATCATCAAATTCCTTCACTTTCAAACCTTCCTCAAGCCTCCTTTCACATATAATATAGAAAATTGTTTCACTAAATCAGAAGAGTTGCACTGCATAATGCAGTGTAAATTTTCTGCTTTATCAGAACAAATATTAAATGATATTCTGGTTTTGGCAGAGATCAAAATTTTTCCTTGTACATAACAACCAACAGAGGCAGCTAGTAGAGTGGGAGCATGGAATCTGATCAGGAACAGTGTTCTACAACATCAATAGAAGCAAATGAAAGCATTCTCCTACCTCCTAACAAGCCTAGCAGGACCTAACTTTGGCAAAGCACGTCCAACTTCCTCCCTCACCCTTTCAAGCAATAAAAATTATGTTTCGAAAGTTTCCATCCTGACAGTACCAACCCATGGCTGGCAGAATAAGGACTTGGGAGCTGGCAGTGGCAAGGAAGCTGGGATGGTGACAGCAGGACAGCATGGCTGGTTTGAGATGGTAGAACGTTTGAGAGCAAGGGATGGCAAAAGGATTCCAACCCATGGCTCAAGTTTTTTGCACTCACTCTTCGCCTTTGATTAAATAATACTCCCTCTGTCCCATTTTAGTTGTCACATTTTAAAATTTTGAATTTTTTCAGGAAAGACTCTCAAAAAACTTATGAACTTCTTTCTAACATCCTCTAACTCTTCTAAAATACACGAGACAACTATTTTGGGACAGTCCCAAAATGCATGAGACCACTAAGTTGAGACATAGGGAGTATTATTTTGTTTAAAGCTATCATCTCTCCATTTTTGGGGCCCCTTTTATCTATAAATATGAGATATTGTAGAATAGAAGTTTGTTGTAGAGAGAGGCTTCAATTGACACACAAATTTCGGCTACTCCCTTTGAGTCTCCTTTGAGAGTGCTGAGAGATTTTATGAGAGTTCTCTTTTGGTATTTTGAGAGATCTATGAATGTGAGAGTAAGAGTCGTGAGCCTTCAGGTTTGTGCTTCGCACATTGTAATTCTGTCATTCTTCGTCTCTCTTCTAACTAGAGAAGTTATCTTACGTTTCACCTGTGTACAAAAATCCATCTTTCAAATTTCAATAATGTAATGATAATAGTAGACATAATCTCATGTACTCTCAAATTGTACACACATTATTTGCTTGATATATTTAAAATTACATTTGACAAAATAATCAATGTTGGGGCCAACTTTGGCTTAGATAAAATACTAAACCAAGGAAGGTCGATTACGCAATTCAGGATTGAAATTGGTCCTGAGCCTTGCCAATGCAAATCAAGTTAGAATTGGGCCATACAATTATAAATTGAATCAAGTACAGAATGACCCGAAACCCCACGAGACTACTTTTTTTGGTGAAATATGTATTCTCATATTATATTAAAAGCCATTAGTACAAAAAGAAAGGGGTAAGCAACCCCTGATATTAATGGAAATATAAGCAGCAAAAGAAAGAAAAAAATAAAAAAATAAAACCTCTACAAATGTGCTGCATGTTGAGTCGTTTACCTGGAGGCCTATGCCATTTTCACAACTAGGTCTTCATTAGTCATCCATATTCTTCATATACTCCTTGGAAAGTTTGGTATTCATGATCAATTCCTGCTCCTTAATGAGAGAATAACCAGACTCTAGTAATGCTTCGAACAGTTTGCTGTTCCACAAATGCACTAAACATTTCAAGGGCATGAAAAAGTTGTAGCTACCAGTGTCAGAAATACTCATGAACAGATATAATTATATTCTAAGCATTTCGCCAGAGTATTGAGTAACAAATACATGCAACAGTTATATAAACTTAAAAGGTAACATGAAAAATATATAAAATATGCACAAGATCAACTCGTACATCAACAAAGTTCAGTAGTACATCACAACAAGCTACGGTACAACAAATAAGATATTAGTTAATTACAAAAATATCTATTGTTATTCTTTTAAAACAAAATGTTTTCATTATTGACAGGTAAATCATTAAAAAGATCAAATCCTTCCTAGTGTTGCAAGAACTTAAAATGAATTTTTAAGAAAGTTAGTGTAAAGCAAGTGTGCTCAAGGAAAAGGACAAGGCCCATTTGGAGAAAGGTCTCCATGTTTATCCAAAGTAAGTGTTTCAATTAATTCATTGCTTTCTTTAATTGAATTTAATTTTTAATTGCAATTTCCTTTTATTCGCTTTAATTGCATTTCAAATTCTTAATTGGAATTTGCATTTTAAAATTTAAATTCAATTCTAAGAAACATAGAATTTTTGGGAACTTGCTCAGGATAGACATTCATTGATTGGTCTTTGGTAAGGTATCCGTTCATAAACACTTGAATGATTCAAGATCTCGAAAACCATAAGATTGATGGGTCCGATATCCTGGGCGAACCTCGGTCGATTTCCGTTATCATCCCAGTTTGCATCACTATTGTGTTATTTTAGAATCTCGTTTGGTTTCTTGCCGATGCAAGAAACAAACTTTTGTTGCTCAGTCCAATGAAGAGGTAAAATACAGGGCCATGGCCAGCACAACATGTGAATTACTGTGAAACAAATAATTTCTTGATTAAATTGGGATTTTCTTCCTCAAAGGTACTTATCATGTTCTGTGAAAATCAAGTTGCAATCAATATTGCTTCAAATCCAGTTTTACATGAGCGTACAGAGCATATAGAGTTTGATTATCATTTTCTTTGACATCATGTATCCTCTGGGAATATTGTCGCTCCATATTTGAAGTCCAAGGATCAATTAGCAGACATGATGACAAAAGTCATCTTTCTTGATGATGTTTTCAACAAGCTGGTGTTTTTTTTTTTTTTTTTTGAAACAGTAACAAATAAATTCATTAAATGATGAAAAGGGTATAAAAGAGATGGACCACGTATAGAAGAGCTATACATGGCTATCATGTGAAATATCAAAAGAAACAACTGAAAATACTATATGTACAATACACCGCCTCCAACATAGATACATATGAAGTTCCCAACTCCCCATACACCAAGAAAGAATCTTGACCAAAGCAGCTCCATTGCAGGTCTATGTTTTTGTTCTCCCACCTTTGCTAGAAAATCAGCAATATTGTTCGTTGACCAAGGAATGTGTGTGAAAATGATATCTCCTGACCTACACAACCTCCTAATGTCCCTAAAAATGATAACCAACTTCCAAGGGGGGCTTCCTATTGCTACCCCAAGAGATGGCATTAGTCGAATCACCTTCGACAACTGAACTTTCTATTCCCAAACCTAGACCAAATCTGAAGTGCTCTCCTAATTGCTCTCAGTTCTACCTCATTCGACTCCATGATGCCTAAATGTTCAGAAAATGCTAATATCATCATGCCCGTATCATCATGCAACACACCTCCTATTCCTGAGGGGCCCGGTTTACCTCTTGCTGCCCCATCCACGTTAAACTCAAAAAGTCTTGAGCTAGTGCTACCCAATCGACCCTGGGTTTTCTAGCTTTCCCAGCTCCCTTCAAGCACCCTTCCCAAGACAAGTAGAAGCCCTCCGGAGCCAATCTAGAGAACTCCTTACAAACTGATAGCCATCCTATCAAATTCCATTTCGCCTTCTCAAAAACCTCTCCAATGGACCCCCTTTTCTCCTCGAAGATCCTCCCATTTTGTTCTTTCCAAATAGCCCACAAGATAGCATATGGTATCAATCTCCATGCCAACCTAGATCTACACCTAAAGCCTCAAACCCACCCCCCACAAAAGCCACCCTGCGACCACACCCTCCACAGCTCTCCCCAAGACCCACGAGCATCTGAATTGCCTCAGAAAATAACACCATACACCCCACGTGAACCGACAATCACTCAGTAAGTGATCCACTGTTTCATTCTCCTCCCACTCAGCAAGTTGGGCTTGATTGATATCTTTGCACCGGCTTGAGGGGGAGTGTTTTAGATATAGATACAATTGTATTTCACATTTTACATTTGTTCTTTTGTTATAGTTGACTTATAGCTGGCATAGATTGTAAAATATTCTCTTTCTTTTTCCGTCGCCTTGATTGTCTCCCTGTACATTGTATATTCATGTATTATCTCCTATTGAATACAAGCAATACAATACACAGGGAATCATCTCCCTCTACAAAGAAAATAATAGAAGTTGGCCATAGTTTCCATTTTAAGCACAGCCTTTCCAAGAATAGATCTATCTGATTTTTGGCCATTTGAACATACATTACAACTTTCAAAAAAAAAACATACACTGACATGACTAGGTGGAGGAATACCTCATAAGAGTGTCAAAACTGGCATCTACGGCCATAAACAAATAATTTACATGCATTCGTCTAGCAAAAATGTATAAGATAATAAATTATAAGCACTAATTAGGTTCACTACCTTTGGGGGTATGAATATAGGGAGACTATCATCCTTTCTTCCTTTCAGAAGTTTCTGCGCAAGGTTTTCATAGCCACCAATGTCACTTACCCACTACAAATTTGAAGGAATCATCAGATGAGACAAATCAATAGAACTCTTAGAAACTATTACCAAAAAAAAAAAAAAGATGACTATACTAAACCAAAGAAATGTATCTGTGAGCCCAAGCAAGTATATACAACCGTGCATGAATGTGGACAAGCATGTGTGCATATGCATGTGGTGAGCTTGTGCATGATGCCCTATAATGACTAATACATGTTAACACAGTGAACATTGTTTTGGGGACCCACTAAGATGCATGCCAATTCCTGATGTGAGTGGGATGTGCAAGGGATAGAGACATTGGGACTTAACTATAATACCACTATGATACCATCAAGTTGTGCTATAATTGGCCAAAAGTCCAAGGTTCAATGCTATACATGTCTATTGCTTCAGTGATTTTCATGCATTTGAGGATATCAGATGGATGGATAGCAGTTTTAAAAGTGTATACCAATTCACACACTACCAGAGGGGAAACGTCCTTTAAAAGGAGGGAGCATGGGGAAGTGGGATAAAATGGTTGATAATCATAAGTAATTAGGTATTATGCCCAATGATTTGCTCTTAATTTATCATTTAATAAGATCAATTCAAATAACACAAGGAAATGAATTGACATTTCAGTAAGGTCAAATCAAATACATACAATAAAGCAAACTTCTCATTATGGCATACCATCATATTTGAACATCCTTGCAAGATATGTGATGGCTACTGATACCACCATTAGGCTGAGCCATGCCATAGGGCATTAATATTTCCATAGTGTGGTTCATGATGGCTGTGAATACACCCATATGCAGGTGATCTTCAGTTCTATCAACGACCACTTATGGATTTTACTTGATATTGAAGTTTTAATGCGCATGAAACTAAGTTATATTGATATCTTTGTACTAGCTCAAGGAGGAATGTTGTAAGATTACTATACAAATTTAGATATTTTGAATATATGCAAATGTGGTGTACAAATGTATTTAATCCGGCGATCATCTCAGGCTCTAGTGTTGACTTTACTTTTTTATTGTATTTTCTGTCTATGAATTTGCTCTTTTCTAATCTTTTAGACATAGAAGTGAAATAATTTTCTACTCAATATCATTCTACATTTTTTCTGTTTCTTATTCAATATTCACAACTAATCAATACAAGTTTATTTAGAGCACACCTAAGACAACATGATTAGTTAAAGCATACTCCATAAAATACCCAATAAACTCAGATATATGGGTGTCTAACACAATACATCACACATATGAATTGTCCTAGCATCATGGCACTTAATCTTTATCAATGTAGGGATCCAAACAACTATTCAAATATTTCAACAAGAAAGTAAATGAATTTTGATTAATAAAATATGAGTATTTGGAACACCTTCAATATTGATAGATCATACGTTCGGGACCTAAGAGCTCCATAGAAATCTAAGGCTGCACAAAAATGAAAGACATTATCATCATCATTATTATTATATTAATTATACAACATAAAAGAAGTTGTTAGTTTCTACATGTATTTTCTCAAATGCATTTTTTTTATCATTGCGTCTTTCTTTTTCTTTTTTCTTTTTTCCTCGTTGAGTGGGTGGGGAATATAAGAACACCAAAATGGAATTCAAAAACACATCATTGGTAGCAAGTTATAAATACAACTTTTATATCTTTCGAAAAAAAAAAAAGAATATGACTTTTCTCAAAAACAAATTAAAAGAAAATGAATAGCCAAACAAGAAAATATTTCAGCTGGAAAAAAACATCTTGAAGAATAAATTCGAGGTCCCTTTACCATTGATGGTGTAAAAGTGCCATATGAAAGTTTAGCATTGTCACAAGAAAGATGCCTGGGAGATGACAAACCATGAGACATACTTGCCATATGATCTGTAGCCCTAGTCAATAATGCAAAAAATTTCGGATGAGGCACTGAAAACAGATGTCACATATACCTATCTAACCAAGAGATGCTTGGGAAGGGTCAAAAGAGACTAGCACCCTTTCTAGCTGTAGACAAAGTTGAATCAGATAATTTTCTGTAAAAACCAATTGAAATTTCCGAAAGTATGTGATCATCGATGGCTTTTTCATATGTTATATCAATGGGTTTCATATGTGATCTACGTTCTCTGATGCTTTTTTTTCCTTGTCCAATAGAGGCTAATTGAGCTTGGTCATCAAAAATTTAAGCGTTCACAGATTCTCGCAATTGCCTTTTCTCTAGGTCTAAACAGAGAGAGAGAGAGAAACCTATTTCTCATATGATTGTTAGACCCTACATATTCACATTTAGTAAAGCCATACAACAAATCATGGTGGGAAAACAAGATTCCACATTGGCTTCTTGAAGTTTACAAGAGTAACTCAAGATTATGAGGCATTATTCCTATCAAGGAAAGTTTGTACAGTCTTATGATCAACAAGCATGTGAATCCAAACCCTCACACGGCCAATTACATGGTTCTGTAGCGATTTCCTTTTCATATTTTCTGATTTTGTGAAGATAGTGTTTTTTATGTCATGTTCTTCAACATCCACCTTTTCTCCCCAAGTTGCTATCAGCCCAATTTAAAATTACCAGAACTACAATAGTTATCTTGCATGCTAAAACAGTACTAAAATCCCTACACAGGGTAGCTTAATTGGCAGACGCTCTGGCTCAAGAACAAGACGTCCCATGTTCGAGTCCCATAGTAACCCAATGCCTGCGGCTTGTGGGGGACTGCATGCATCCAAAGTTTACCCAATGCCCTCGTAGTCAAGGAAAGGTGGGGGTTTGGGATGTCATTAAAAAAAATAGTACTTAGATGAAAAGTCCAAGCATTTCAATGCAAGAACTAGACAAACCTTGATTAGGGAATGTGTCCACAATGCTTACAACTTCATCTTTAGTAATTCCATCTTTCTCATACATTCTTTGGACAACATTTATAATATCTTCATGGGTTGGTTGCCTGATTCATGAAATAATATCTCAGAGAAATGAAATAATAAATGCTTGTCCATGCATTATATTCTAAAGAAAAAAGTGGAGTAAAATTGGAAAAGTATTTCATAAATAATTTGTAAATAAAGAACACTTGGCAGATGATAATTTAAGTGCATGCACCCACCACAGTATACATAGCATAAAGAACATTACTGCAATGTTCCGAAAAACAAATGAATTAGGATAGGTTATTCTAACTCTTGGTTAGTGGGCATTTGATTGCTAGAATAGCAACACTATACAGTGTGACATTGAATTTGCCCCATCTGCAATGGATAGTAACAGTTTGGTTGGTCTGGATTGAGGTACTAGTGTAAAGTGGCATTTTACATGTCCATGGGCATCAAACTCTTAACAAGGTATCATATACTTATGCATTAGATGAAACTCAACCGACCCCTCCAACAATAAGGTACAACACTTGATTTGACAATCTATCTTTGAATGGTGTATGCTATGGCCTTTATACAATCTCAATTCTGAATGACAGGATGCAGTTTGAAAAGACATTTCAATATCATGGAGTGATTCATTGAAAGGAGTAGCTTACTATAGCTGTCTTACCAATAGAATTTCTCCATCCTTCCATCACGAATCAGGGGAGCATAGAGTGTTGAAAAATCATTTCCTGTAACGATGATTGGAATTCTATGTGTAATATCTGATTCTCTCCAGTCCTGCCCGATGCTGACTCTTGTAGGATTGTCACACAAATTCATCAAAGTTCCAACAACAATTTGATTGTTGACTGTCATTTGTGTGTTTCCTAGACAAGCGCAAGTAAAAGATAGGTTATAATAAAATTAAAGAAAAATCTCATTATAAAACAAAGGGAATACCCAAAAACAATGTTAATATAGGCATGTTAATGGGCTGGCTTGGGCGAGGCTTTTCACTACCTCAACCCAGTGCAGTTATATATATAAAAGCCCTAGCCCACTCGTTTGAGCCTATTAAAAGTTCAACTCTTCAAATTGAAAGTAGACAAATGAGCTACAAGTTAACCAAATTTTGAATGAAAACTCAATTCCTACCTACTTGATCTTAATGCTCAAAATAACCAAATGTCCTTAAAGATCAAGTGACTAGAAATTGAGTTTTTTTACTGAAATGTGGTCTACTCGTAGTTAATCAAGTCTATTCAAAACAGAAAAATAAAATCATTCACAAAGATTTAAAAAATAAAAGGAAAATGGACCAGGTTACACACACATATATGGCAAAAAGGGCTCAAGAACCCAACAGGCTTCACAACCTTATTCAGTTAATCCTAGCCAATAGACAAACTCATTCATTTCTGACGGATTTCAGCCGGGTTTGGACCAAGTTTAGGCCCATGAACAAGCCTATGGTAAGTTGATGATGTATGATATAATGATACACAATAATGTAGCACACCTTCACTGAATAAGCAATTCTAGTGTAAAACAAAGTTGCAACCCCTTCAATTCGAAAAATTAAGCTTTCACTAAAGCTTTTTGTTAGTCCATAATCCTCCAACAATTGGACTAAGTTAATCACCACTTATTTGCCATGGCTAACTAGGGATGGCAATTTAGCCTAAAAACCCAAAAGCCTAAATAGCCTGGCCCAAAAGAAATAAGGGTAGGTTTTTTATTTTGAGCCCTGATGTTAATCGGGCTTGGGACAAATAATTATCATAAGACCGTTTAAAAATTGGGTGAGGCTTGAGCTACAAATGCTCAGGCCCGAGGCCTGAAGTCCGGCCCGAAATCATAAGCATATTAACTAACCCTTTTTCCCCACTTATCCTCCTATCCTTTTTATCTAATAATACCCTCTAAGTGTTAGGTCGCCCAAGCATGGTGGGACCCACTTAATCATGTGAAGGGCCATAAACATTGCATGATAATCTAATATACAATTAAACAAACACAATAAACAATGCACACCGGAAGCAATAGTGTCCGCCCATAGATCTATATAAGAAACAAGCTCTGATACCAACTGATGAAGGCCGGGATCAGTTTTAAGGCCTGCCTAGGTCTATAACAAAAAAATAGCAAACTGGGATTCGACTTAAGTTACGGAGCGTTTGAGAGAATCCGAATCATGTAGTTGCCTGGAAATTCGAGAAGTTCCTTGGATCTTCTTCCCTTTCCAACACAAATTAAAATTTCACCATAATTATGGGCAAACAGAAACTAACTGGAAAATAATCACATAATCTAGATTTCTCTATGAATAAACAAGAAAATGATCAAATCTCACTGGAAAATCGTCACCTTGCGAAATTCGCAAAGGAAATTAATTTCAATGAAAACCAAGATCGGTTTATGCTGAATTAAATTTAATTTGCAAACTGAAATAAATTAATTCAGATCTGAATCAAATCAATAAGTTTCGGCCAGCAATAGAAAAAAAAAAAAAAAAAACAGTTTTAAACAATTTCTACGTATCATGTTCGGTAGAAATAGAAATAAATCGATAATTAATGGTTAATCACAAAATCTGTTTGAACTGAATCCAATAATTCAGACCTTCCAACTGAAATAAAGATTTACTCAAATCAGTTTCAGCTATATGCAGACATTCGGCCAGAAATTTCAGCAAATAAAAAAATTGTTTTAAGATCCAGAATTGACCAATACCGAATCACCCAATTAAATCGTTAATCATAGACTTAAATTCAATTGAAATCTGATTTCAGAATTCATTGAACCTGAAATCTGGGATGCTAATTTCAAATATGAAATAAAATCCAAACAGAAAAAAAAAAAAAAAAAAAACTTGATTTAAGTTTGCAAAGAAAATTGAAACAATTCAACATAAACTGAACTAGAATTCAAAGAAATTCTACTTAGTTGTGCCAAAAAGCCAATGAGACTCTTCTCTCAATTCAATTTAACTCAAACTTCAGGGATACAAAGGATGGTTGTTCATGCCTCTAATTTACAGAGGTTCATGGTTGAAAAAAAATAGAAAGTAACAAAAATACAGTTTGTCGTCACTCTTTGACACTTGATTACAAAATTGGTCATAACTTTGTCTACGTATATAGGAATTGCACAATTTGGATTCGTTGGAAAGGTTATTCAATAAGATATCTTTTCTTTTTAACGGTGACAACAGTGAATTTTATTGATAGAAAAAATTAAATACAAAACAACAAATGAAGGGGTCTAAAAGGAATAGACCCAATAAATGCATAAGGAAAAAAAACAAAGAAGATACATCAATGCAAAAACAAAAGAACTATCAAAAAGCTTCAAGCAATCTCCAAATCTTTCCTCCTTAAAGTTGAAAGACGCCGGAAACAAAACTGTTGACTCCATTTTTAGCCAAGAAAAATCTGCCACCCCGTTGGTTATGTGACTGACTTGGGTGAAAGACATGTCGAATCTCGAAATCAGGGCCCTATTCTCCCTAACCATAGTAATCAATCTCCAAGGGGAGTCGGTTCAAACCCCTTGCCCATTTGATAGTTTGTCGAATCCCCTTCAATTATTAGTTTTCTATCCTCGTAGTCTGCCCAAATGATAAGGGCTCTCCTAATACTGAGTAATTCTGCCTCATTTGAATCCATAGTCCCCATTGACTGTGAAAACTAATAAAGTTCAATCGTTATGATCCCAGAGAGCGCCACCTGTCCCTGTCGGTCCCAGTTTTACCCTAGATGCCCCATCTACATTGAATTTCAGAATACCTCTTTGAGGAGGTGACAATTTGACCGAGATTTTAGGTTTCCTAGGGAGACTTCTCATACAAGCTTCCCATGATGAGAAAAGATCGTTGACTTTAAAGTCCTTAAACTCTTTGTCAGAAAGGAGCCAAACACAAAGCCTCCATTTGGCTTTTCGAAAAAGCTCGCTAACATCAGTGGAATTACCTTCAAAGTTTCTTGAGTTTCTCTCCTTCCTAATAGTCCAAAAAATAGCGGTTGGGATTGTATTCCAAGCCGTCCTCCTCTTACTATTGAGGCCAGAGAGGGTCCACGATCCCAATAATCCATGACAAGAGTTTGCAAGGACCCAATAAACGTCCATAAGGTTGACAAAATTGGTCCTAAATTCTAGGCAACAGGGCAAGTAACAAAGAGATGATCAGCGGTTTCCTCCGATGACCCACAAAGAGGGTAACTGAGATCCTCTTCAGACCCCAACAAACCTCTCTTCCTAAGGTCCACTAAAGAAAGGATCCTCCCCTTTATCACACACCAAACGAAGGTTTGAACCCTTGGCGGAGCTAGACCCTTCCAGGCTAAACTAGAGAGCGGAGTCGACCCAATCTGATATCAGGTAGCTAAATCCCCCAGATGAATAACCCATCCTTTCCCCTAGAGATAGCGAGAACTTGTCTAACTGACCTAACAGATCTTCCAAACTCTCACAATTGAATATTCTATCCAATGGATCTAATTTCCATGTTACTTGGAAAATTATTACACCCAAATTTAACTAGTACTAAAAAAATAGACCAAAATGTATTCTAAATAAAATTAATATCACATGCATGAAAAGAATTGTATCTATAGTAGGGTGTTGTCAAATGCAAATCTATATGAAAGGAATGTTCTTTCATCTTTAGTTGCAATATTTCATAGCTTATAAGATGTAATTGTTATTGGTGAGTCAAAACAGCATCTGACTTCTCCACTCATATCATAAAGAAATGAGTTTAGAATTCACCAAATTTCCCCAACAAATGTCAATAACAGTATGTATCAAACATTTATCTAAAAAAGAATTGAGTAAACCTTACCAAATCTTCCCAAGCCAGCATCAATATCATTAATCATCAAACAGCTCATCTTCCCCTGTACAATAAAAGAAGAAACATAAAAACATAAACATTGCACTAAAAAGAAAAAAGAGAAAACAAGATTCAATAAAATCAAAGGTAAAACTCATTCAAAATTATAGATTGAATTAAAAACAGCCAAAAATGTATCCCACCAAATAATATCATGTTTAGGAAAGAGTTCTGTAAAATAATGTACTTAAATGTAACAAACACTTTTTTTGTGAAACATTAACTGTTAAATTCCATTAAAATAAAATAGGAGTACATAAGAAGAAATTGAGCATAGGAGATATATATTCGGAGCAAGGAAGAAAAAACAAGGAAGAGAGACAAGAGAAACAAAAAATAAAGTAATAAAATACAACAAGTAGCCACCCCAATAGCACAACCCCTAACTCCCAAGGTTGGTGGTAGGAAAAAATTCCATACTTGAAGATCAACACCAGCTTTCGCCAGGAAGTCTGCAATACAATTTGTTGAACAAAGCGTATGAGTGAAAGTGATGTTACCCATATTGCACATGCTCCAAATGTCCCTAGCAATACAAACCAACCTCTACGAGGGGAATTTCCTATTACTAGCCCAAGAGATAGCATTAGTTGAGTCACCTTCGATAATGAGTTTACCGCCCCTAAATCTATACCACACATGAAGTGCTCTCCTAATTGCTCTCAGTTCAGCCTCATTTAACTCCATAGACCCTACTGATTCGGAAAAAGCTGCCAACATTCTACCCCTATCATCGTGAAGCACACCTCCAATTCCTGCTGACCCAGCTTGCCCCTAGCTGCGTCATCCACATCAGGGGAGGTGCGGCCCATTTGACTGACCGCTTGCTAACTCTGCCAATCCCTTTCATACAAATGTCCCAAGACAAATAAAAATCATCTGGAGCTAAGCCCTGAAATTCTTTACACACAGTCAACCAACCAATCAACTGTCATTTCGCCCTCTCAAAAACATATTTAGGATTCCCTCTCTTACCCTAAAAAATTCTCCCATTTCGTTCTTTCCAGATTACCCAAAAAACTGCAAACGGAACCATTTTCCAAGCCACTCTATGCGTGCCACTAAAG
This sequence comes from Chimonanthus salicifolius, assembly GCA_013350335.1. NCBI lineage: Eukaryota > Viridiplantae > Streptophyta > Magnoliopsida > Laurales > Calycanthaceae > Chimonanthus > Chimonanthus salicifolius. The sequence goes on along the minus strand of CM023542.1, from coordinate 757,102 downwards.
GGGCTCCCTATCCAAGCCTCCACTCCACAACCAAAAACCCACAAGCAACCAAACAAGCCTGGGAACAAATACCACACAACCCCCGTGAAGCGACAATTGCATAATAAATGGTCCACGGACTCCTCTTCAACCTCACATAATGAGCAAATTGTGGGAGCCTCCGCTGGAATAACATTTCTCCTCCTAAGATTGTGTCTCACAAGTATTCTTTTTTTCAACACCGTCCACACAAAGAATTGGACTCTAGGGGCGATCTTGTTGTTCCAAGCCAGATTGCAGTTAGGGGAAGAGAATGAATTTACTGCATATGCAGACCGCAAGATTGACTTTACTGAAAAAGAGTCAACCGATTCGAAAGACCAGATCCACTTATCCTCCACCTCAATCCACAATCTAACATCACTAAGGATTCCAAGCAAAGCTTGGTGGGAGGCCACCTCAAAGTCCCGCAAAGTCCTTCTAAAGGAAATTATCCACTGTGGTGAACCATTGACCTCTCTATAATACTCACTGACCAGAGCTTCCCGATTAAGAGCCACCCTAAATAGTCTGGAAAACAAAACCATTGAAGGACTCTCCCCCACCCAGATATCTTTCCAGAACAATACTCTCAACCCATTGCCAACCTGTAGCATAATCCCCCTAAGAAACCTTTCCCCTATCTTTCCTTCTCCATTCCCACTTCATTAAGGCTTTCACTACTGATGAACCATCTATAGCAGTTCTACTACCCAATCTCCACTCCCCAAGGTCATCCACACCATATCTCGCAGTTAACACCTTCCTCCAAAGGGCCTCTTTCTTTGAAGCAAATCTCCACAACCATTTACTAAGAAGGGCATGATTTCTATCTCTAATACTATAAATCCCCAACCCACCATTCTCCCTCAAGTTTCTAACCTCTTCCCATTTCGCTAGATGGATTTTTCTCAAGTTTTCATTTCCCTCCCATAGGAAGTCTCTTTGGATTTTCTCTAGCCTTTTAGCCACTCCTTTAGGTATTTCGAATAAAGAGAGATAGTAGGTGGGTAGATTCACCAAGCATGATTTAATTAGAGTCGATCTACCCCCAGTTGACAGGTAAAATTTACTCCAAGCATTCAATTTTTTTAAAATCCTTTCTAGAACCGGTTCCCAAAACACTTTTGATCTAGGGTTACCGCCATCTAGTAAACCAAGATACGTAAATGGAATCTTACCAACACCACACCCTATCTCCTTAGCCAACCCTACAAGCTCTTCCACCTCAACCCCCAATCCAATGATGCTACTCTTCCCTAGATTTATTCTCAACCCCGATACCAGTTCAAAGCATCTTAGGACGGCTCTCACCCCAAAAAGTTCCTCACTAGACGCTTCACAAAACAGTAGTGTATCATCCGCAAATTGTAAGTGACTGATAGACCAATTGCCTGGGGCGATCTCCAATCCTTTAATGAGATTTGACTGCTTTTAATGCAACAAACACTTTTAGAGAAGACAAGTGGCTGCTGAATGAAAATTACATGGATGTTTCTAAAATGAATTGAATCCTCCAAGACAATTTCAAGAAACATTCATGACCATTTATAATCCTCCATTGAATTGCTTCAAGCTGCAAGGATTCCATCGACCAAAACATTAGGCATTACTCTTTTAGCTTTATTGTTTTTCACTCATCATAAAGGGAAAATAAAAATAATTTTAAGTTAATTTGGATCTCTAAGTGGATTTATAATCAACAGTAGACAAAGCAGTCAAAGTGAATGTTTAGGTGCATTTTTATTATTTCTAGGCACACTTTTTGTGGAAACAGTGGCAGAAATGTCATTAACAAAAGAAATACAGTATAACAGAAATTAGAAAAAAAAAAATAACATAGGAGAACTATACTGAAGACCATCAACACTATGTACAAATTACAAAACAACTATCTCTCTCCACTCTAAACTTACAAGAAAATTCACCACCCCATTTGCAAGTTCTTGAAATGCTTAAAGATGATACCTAAGCTACTAAGGCTTCTAATGTCCATGGCAATCAAAATGAACATTCAATGCATTTTCTTCCTACCTTTTGCCCATACAATTGCATTAGCTAAGCCCCCTCTATAAGTTGTCAGCTTCGCCAACTCTCCCCTCTACTTCCCCTCGCCTTCCTTTGGTGACTCCGCTATCAGGTACTCCTCCCACTTCATCATCTTCTACTTTCATTGAGATTATCTCTTCCAGTTCTTGTTGTTTCTCCCTCTTTTCAGGTAGACAGGACGTTCACAGGGTTCAAAGACACTTATCAGAATGGCTTTAAGAAGGAGGGCTTTACTCAATTAGGAAGATGACCTCCAGTGTCCCTTATTCAGCCAAACAGAAGAACGGGCAGATCATCTCTTTTTAGAGTGCCCTGTTGTGGGTCAATTGTGGAAAATTTTCTTTAATCTTATGAGAATATCGTGGGTACTCAACAACACATGCAAAAGGGTTATGCAATCATGGTCAATTTCACACCTTGACTCCAGGAGGAAGATGACCTGGAATACAATTCCCGGAACGATCCTCTGGACTATTTGGAAGGAGAGGAATGCAAGAATCTTTCAATCAAAGGAGTCAAAGGCTACGGAATTATTTCAAAAGGCCAAATGGAGATTGTGCACTTGGCTCTTATCAAGGAAAGACTTCACAGAGTCCAAGATAATTGATTTCTATCAGTCATGGGAGGGTTCTATGTTGGAAGTCTCTAAAAAGACTAAGAAATCAATCACCTAGTCACCCCCACAGCAAGGTTCTTTCAAGTTCAACGTGTGAAGCTTGAAAAGGGAAACTTTCCCTTCCCCATTTCCAACCCAGAGAAGGAAGCTTTCCTTCCCAAAACCAGCCGACGAGATCAACTAGCCGATTTGATGATTTGATTTTTTTTCTTTGCTTTCCATTTGCGTTTCTTTCCTTCTTTTATTTTGTTCAACCAATCGTTATAAAATCTCCAAAATAGATGTTGTAAAGGGATCTGATTATTGAATAAAGACATTGAGTTTTTCTTTCTCATCTCGTTCCTTCTCCTTCCTCAGTCCTCTCTCTCCCTGTTAACTGTGGGATTTTCCCCAACTGGCCGACAATGCTCGACCATACACAGGAGTCTTCTTCCCCGTTTCGGTTGAGACCCTCTGTCTTGCGAATGGTCCCCCTCCTCTAGCCGCGTCGGGCATTGCCCATTCCGTTGTTGTCGTCCGATGCTCCGTGGCGCATAGGTTGCCACCACATGTGTCAACTCCTCCAACGCCCGAGCACTGCCTCTTAGGCAGTGACCTTGCTCCCACGCTAGGTGCTGCTCCGGGCTTTTCCTGCTCGCAACACCTCTCCAACTCCGGGCTGAAGATGTTGCTCACCAAGCTCTATTCCCCGTTCTTGATCGCCACCCCCTTTTGCACAGGTGCCTTCTCCTTTTCCCTGATTCTAACCAAACACAACCCTGTTTCCAATTCCATCAAAGTAGAACTCCCTCTTCCCGTTTCCACAGCCTTGCCCAAACTGAATGGTCCCTTGTTATTTATTTTTTCTAGTATTTGTTCACCGTGGGACCCCTTTGACCAGCATTGGCCGAAGCACTCCTGTTTTACTGGGTTTCGCCCATTCCTCTTGCACCCGATCCTATCTGTTGTATCATGTACCTATCTTTTGGAGGATAGAAGATGAATAGAATTGGACAAGTGACTCATCCGATTTTTATTCAGTAAAGAGGGGGGTGGAATTGGCACTAAAAGAGTGTTGAGCACTGAAAATGACTATTTTACCCTTTAATTTTGGATTAGTTAGCCTTTGATTTGTATATAGTAGATGCGTTTAATGGAGTTTTCAAGTTTTGAAATGTATTTGTGAGAATACAAGAAAAAGGAATTAAAATGCAGAAAAGTGGGCCATAGTTCTATTTTTGGAAATTTTGTAATTTTTACCACATAATTTGATTTGGAATTATTGTAAATTATTATAATTCAGATCCGGATATGAGAGTTTCAATTATAATAATATTTTTTAGACTATGTTAAATTATAAAGGTAGTAGAAATTTATAAACACACAAATGGACCCACTGCTCGAGTCTGAAGCCTATAAGTCAAAGTCTACCAGTATTCCGGGCCAGATAAAAGTCCAAGTATGGGATCCAAGTCCAAAAGACCAGGTGGGACCAGTGAATTTCGTTTGAAGGATTGTGGAAAAAAAAATGGGATTTGGATTGACTAGAGTGAATTTTGGAAGGAGGAATATTTTGACACAGTTTCAGTGTTTGGCCATAACTTTTCACTCCAATGTCCGATTGCATTAACTCTTGTTGTGTTGGAAAGAAGATTTCAAGGGCTATAACTTTGTAGTTTATGAAATTTCGTGACTCGGACTTTAACAAGGTCAAAATTGAGCTTCAAGTTGGTGTATGTGTAGAAAAACGGGATTTGCACCCTACTTTCCAAATTAATCCAAAATCCCTAAAATCCTGGTGCTTTATCTACAAAATTCGACCATGGCTTAGAAAAAACAGTAAATTTGGATAAATAAAAGAGAGAATTTTGGAGAAAGTTTTGGAGAGAGAATTATGGAGGAATTCTCTCCAAGCCTTGCGTAATCCGGTTTCTTTTAAGCACTATAAATAAAGGGGTTCAGGAATTGTAAAATTGGAATTGGAGCAAGGATTGAAGGAGCACTGAAGATTGGAGGCTAGAGAGACTAGAGAAAAAAGGAATTTTGGAATTTAATTTGTAAGTTCTTGTGTTTTCTGTCTTTGATGCAAAACTCCAAAAGCATTGTAATTCCATATTCCGATTTATTTGAATAAAATTCATAGGCAGCTTATTTTAGATGTATGGTTTTTCAATTATTAAATATCGTGTAATGTAGTTTGAATTTTTATTTTAATTTCTCTTATAAATGTTATGTTAGAAATTATTTTGAGAATTTTCAAGGAAAAGTAAAACCCCTTTTAGGATCGGTGGAACTTGATCTTCCCAGTCTAAGGTTCTTTTTAAGAACAACTTCTTTTAGATTTAGAAAGGCAAGTATAAATTTATGCCCAAGCCTAAGGCTTGAATTGAGAATTTCTTATTTAATGGAAGCCATAATATTTTTAATTGGAGTTTTGATAAAAGGCAAATTTGAATATGTATTTGATAATTCTTGAAGATTTCATAGTCTAAGCCGTGATTTTATCATCAAATGGGATGAAATGCCTCCATAAATACTTGTCTCAATTCCATTGTACATTATGTGAATATTTTATTATTTTTATTAAATTTTTTATTCTTTTCTTATTCTCTCAAATTCTTTTGAACTAGGCTGAGATTGATTTAATTGCATTTTAATTTTGTTCTCTTAAATTGATTTGAGATTATTTATAAATTCTAGATCCATACCATTACTTTAATTAAATTTGATTTATTGGTTAGATTTTAAATTTAGATGATGATACTCTAATTTTTAGATTAGTTTCTTAAAACTAGAATCCAACTAATTGGAATTCATATTATAAAAATTAGAACTTGATTTTCATATTTAGGTTATTTCTAAAGATCTAGATTTTTATTAAATCACAACGTTTCAATTTTTTTTTGTTGTTTCCTTGTGGGATCGACCTCGCATTCTTAATGCTATACTATTTAAATGATTCGTGCACTTGGGAGTTATAAATTTAAAATTTGCACAACAAAGAGTCTATCAATAAGAGATGCCCGAGTCTTTCAACATGGTCTAGAATAGCTCCGCCAAGAGTTCAGGCTTTTACTTGGTGCGCCCTTCAAAAACACATCTTGTCAAATGCAGAACTTAATAGGTGGGGAATTAGTGTGTCAAACAACGATCTTTCCTTAGTTTAATTGTGAAGAAGAAGCGAACCATTTGTTAGGAATTTGTTTAATTGTGAGAAATCTTTGGAATAGATTTGCCTCCTTGATGAGTGTCATGGGTTCTCCATAGATCCTTTACGTCAATTGTGGAAAGTTGGGTCATCTCCAAAGTGGGACTTAAGCTGGCATGGAACAACATCTCGTCAATCATCCTTTAGTCAGTTTGGAAAGAAAGGAAGGAACCAGAGAATCTTCGAGAACAAAAGATTAGAGGAAAATGAAATATTCCAAACATTGAAATGCAAGTTATGTGCTTGGTTGGCAACCAATTCGGCATTTAAAGGCCTTAGTTTAATGGATTTCTATACTTCTTGGGAAGGGTGCTTATCAAGAACGCATAAAAAAATAAAGGATTAAACTCGAAGTTTGGGCGCCCCTGCATAATGGAGCGTTTACGTTTAACGTAGATGGGGCCTCCCAGGGCAAACCAAGGCCTGCGGAGATAGGTGGAGTTTTGAGAGATTCTGATAGATCGCCCTTTGCTAGTTTTTTCAGAATCTATAAGGGTTAGAGACTCTAATGAAGCTGAGTTGTTAGCCATTAGGAGAGCCCTGACTTTGTGGGTGGACTGTGGTCATGGTAAGTTAATAATTGAAGGGAATTCGGTGAACGTAATCAAGTGGGCAAGGGAATCGAAACAACGACATTGGAAACTAGTGGCAGTGGCGAGGGAGATTAGTACTTTGTGTGACGAAAGAAAGTTCTCCTTCTCACTTGTTAGGAGATCGGCAAACGGAGTCGCTGACTTTCTAGCCAAATGGGGAATAGACAAAGATGACGATGAGACTCTTTCTTGGGATCTTTGGGGTTTCCACATTCTATTCAATTCTTAGAGTAATATACTTCACCTTTATTATCGTTAAAAAAAAAAGGCTTTATTATGTAAGTGGTTGTGGAGGTATGTTAGAAAGTCTTACTCATTGTAGCATAGAGCCTTAGATGTTGTTTATGGTAGGAATGCTTCTTCTTATTGGTGTTTCAAAAATGAGATCGAGAAAAAAGGATTTGCAGAGGTTAGGCACCTTAATTAGCAAAAAATCAAGAGAAAAATAACAAAAATTCATAGCTTAGCATTCCATGAGCCAAGAAATGTACCAATAATATAAATGACCCCAATTGGCATAGAGACCCCATAATCCAGATATATACCAATGCGTGGACCATATAAGATTTATTGACAGCTTCATCCTCTTTAATTTAATTACATAACCCCAATCCTTAACTTGATTGAACCTCTTGAGGCTCTCTGAATAATTTAGGGCCATGGAAAATGTGGCCTTGGTTGTCTAATTATTATATAAGTTTGCAAAAGACAAAGGATGTTAAAACCCAAAAGCTATCATTCTAGTCCTTTAATTTTGTATTAGAAAAGATATGAAATAAAGGCCAAGGCTTCAAAGAAAGCAAAAGCCAAAACCTAAATTACATAACAGAGCATTCAAGACATACATAAATTAATAGTTAAAGTAATAGGGCTTCTAACTTGGTTTTGGACAACTTGGGAAGCTGTTCTATACCGTTCACGTATGAGCCTGCCAGGTTCTCCTGAAAAAGGAAAAAAAGATGTAAACAAACAGATGATATAAGGGATAATTCTATCATAAATAGCTCAAATAGGAAAATCCTCTTTATTGGTGGACAAGACCTACGTGATAGAGAGACACTTTTGTGCTCCAAGATGTAGTAAGCCATGCTAACATGCCACTGTTAAATCACTAAAAAAGAAAAAGAAATTCAACTTTTGGGACCTATCACTATCACTATAAATAAAAAAAGCAACATGTCATGTGGGCCCCATGCTTGGCTTATTACATCTTGGAATATATAAGAATTTTCTCCTCAATAAATTATCAAAACATTTTTCATGTAGCAAAGTTTCTTGAGTGTCAGGAACTCTACAAATCTTTGGGGCACATGACTTCACATCAAAACATGAAATGCAAGAATCAATAAGTGATTGGGAAATTAAAAGAAATTGCATGCAAAAATGTTTGGCTTTCTAGAAACCAATGCACATGTACACCATCCCTTCTTGCCTAGTGGTTGGAATGTTCTCCATTCAATATGAAGAAAAGGGTTTAAGGAATGGTGATGCAGGCCTGGTCAGATTCCGAAGAGATCTGCCTAGACGTGCCAGGATGATGGATATCAAGATGTTTCCATCTTCAAAGCCACGCAACCAATCATGAAACATGAAAGGATTTTGCATAAATTACGAGTTGATGGATTAGAGACTCAAATAAGGCTGAACTACTTAGTATTAGGAGGGCTTTGACTATCTGGAGAGTTTATGGGCAAGGCCCACTTGTCATAGAAGGGGATTCGGCAAATGCAATTAAATGGGCTAAGTGACTCAGATGTTCTCCATAGAAGTTGATTACCATAACCAAGGAAATTAGGGGTTTAACCTTGGGAATTCTCTTTCTACGATCGAGAATGACCTTTCCACAAATCTCACAAGGGTACCCCGACCCTTTTTACAAGTTCCACTCTCAATAAAAATCAAATACAATTTGAAGCACATGAATAACTCTCAATGATAAACAACAATAATCTAGAGTTACTCGTTATGATGAACAAAGATGGCTCAAAGAAAAGATAAGCAGGTTTTGGTTTTTCTTTTTCAGTTGGAGTGATTTGCAAGTGGGTCTCCCTTTGTTATTTGGTAGTGGTCTCTCTCTCTCTCTCTTGTGGCAAATCCTCTTGTGGACTTACATTAATGCAGCAATATATAAATATTTCAAATGTGTTACCGTTACAAGCATTAAATGCCCATTTTAATTCCATTGGATTGAGCATTAAATGCGCCAAGATAATACCATTGCCGCCAGACAGTCTCCAGTCCAAGGAGACAGTCGACGGTATAGTCCAGATATATAACATTTTGAATTTGGCGACAGACGACGGATAACAGAGTAGCAATCGTTGGTTGGCTATCAAAGACCAAGACTGATTTACAGTCAATTGTACAGTCGACGGTTAACAGAGTAACTGTCGACGATAAGCTATCAAAGACTAGAAAAGATTTACAGTTATACAGCACAGTCGACAGTTGCCATTAAGGCGGTTGACGCTATGTTATCAGAGACCAAAGTATTTATATAGTCAATATGGACAGTCGGCGGTTACCAATATGGTAGTCGACGGTGTCCAACCGGAGAATTAACTATATTTTCAGTAAGGTTCCCAGCCGAAGGTAAGAAGTTTACCTGTCGACGGTATGGTCTGAGAAACATACAAATTTCTAATCAATGAGCTCAATCAATTTGTGATCTTACACAGTCCTCTTAATATTCAATTTCTTTGGACTAAGGCCCAGTTGTTGACTTGCACAGTTCTAGAATATTCAATGGTTTAGAACTGAAGCCATGTTGTGGTCTTACACTGTTCTATGTAATGTTCAATGATTCAGAACAGAGGCCAAGTTGTGGACTTAAAACAGTTCTATGTAATGTTCAATGATTTAGAACTAAGGTCAAGTTGTGGTCTTACACTGTTCAATGTAGTGTTCAATGATTTAGAACAAAGGCCAAGTTGCTAAGAACCAAATGTGATGTGTTCAAGTGTGGTTGCAAGGTCCTAGAGTCCAACTAAGTTCTTTTGAGCCAAGGTGTTTAAGATATGAGTAACTTTACAAAAGTCCTAACACTCAAGGCCCAACTCTAAGTGACTTGGTCTTCATGTCTTCATTTCTTCAATGATTCCAAGTCAGAGTCTTCATGTTCATCAACCTCATTTGATCTTCAATATATAGCTCGTTGTTTGCAGGTTGTGATCTTCAACGTTGTCCATGAGTCATATGATCTTCAACCTTAATCTTTTGTGCTTGACTCAGAACATCTTCTTCAAGGGGCTTGCGATTATGCATATATTATCCTTTGCATTGGAGTTCAATCGATACCTGTCTTATACATAACTCCAATGAAACATTAAATACTTTAAGACAATGTTTTGTTGTCATCAAAATTACTCTTTTATCCTTGGTTTGAAACCTTGGGGTCAACAATCACCTTCTTGAGGTAACCCATTCCCTGCTATTTACTATGCATATACCTAAGTCGCATTGGCCAAAAGCTATTTTAACTTCATGCTATCTAATTAATCGCATGCCCTCACGTTTGTTTCATAACAAAGCTCCAATTGATATTGTGTCCATGCACAAACATGTTTCCACCATTCTTTTACACGTCTTTGGATGTGTTTGTTTTGTCCATTTGTTTTCTAGTGATAAACTTTTCAAGTGTTCTGTGAAATATCTATTTTACGGATACTCTCCATTTCATAAAGGGTATAAGTGTCTTGATCTGGCTAATGGTAAAACATGTCTCCATGAACATCACATAAGATGTTGCAACTCCTGAAAAATCGAAGCCTCTTCTTGTCTATCAACGAAGAAAGAATAAGTCCATGACTCCACATGATGCTACTCAACTGTCTGCTAGTGACTCAAATCCCTCTCCCACTAAGCGTAAACTTCCTATTGCCCTCTTAACAACACTCATATTCCTAAAAGGATTGATACGGCTCTTTGGGATCCCTCCTACAAAGTTGCAATGGAAGAAGAATTGGAAACACTTGAAAAAAATCATACATGGGAAATGGTTTCTCTTCCTCCAAAAAAAACTATTGTTAGTTGCACATGAGTTTTTACACTAAAGGATAATCCTGATAATTTGATTGCCCAATATAAAACTACATTGGTTGGAAATGGCTTTACGCAAATGTATGGGCTTAATTATCAAGAGATTTTATTTCCTATGGCTAAAATCCCATCTATTTGGATCTTGATATCCATCGCTACCACGCATCACTGGCCTCTTCATCAATTAAACATCAAGAATGCCTTCCTTCATGGTGACTTAAAAGAAGAGATCTACATGTTTCCTCCTCCTGGGTTTGTGAAACATGGGGGAACAAGGGTTGGTTTGCAAACTCAAAAAAGCTATCTATGGCCTCAAGCAATCTCCATGAGCATGGTTCAATAAATTCAGAAATGCCTTGTTGAAGTATGGCTTTTCTCATTATCAAACAAATCACTTAGTGTTTGTCTATTGTGTCAACTCTATTGTGAGCTTTTAGTTGTTTATGTTGATAATATTGTGCTTACTGGGAATAATGCTCTATCTATTAATGCATTAAGAGACTATTTACGGCACTCTTTCGATATCAAAGACGTTCCTTTAAAGGGCCTTTTTCTCTCTCAAAGAAAATATGCCTTTGATCTCTTATAGGATGCAGGATATTCAGGAATGCAAGCAAGCAGACACTCCTCTTGATGTCAATACTAAAATTTCTACTTCAAATGGGACCCCCCCTATATGACTCCACATTTTATCAGAAACTAGTGGACAAACTTATTTATCTAACCATCACTCGACTAGATTCATCCTATGCTACTGGAGTGGTTAATCAATTTATGTCTGCCCCACGTGATGCCCATCTTCAAGCTATTTTTCTTATCCTTTGCTATCATAAAGTTCACCTTGGATGAGGCTTGATCTATAAACATTAGTCTCAAATGCTCATTCAAGGTTACTCAGATGATGATTGGGTTGGTTTTTACGACCGTCTCTCAACCACCAGCTATTTCATTTTCTTAGGATCTCATCTAGTCTCTTGGCATATCGAGAAAAAAACTGTTGTTGCCCATTCTAGTGAAAAGGCTAAATATTGTACCATGGCCAATACTGCATGTAAATGACTATAGCTCCAGCAAGCCGAGTTGGATATTGCCTCCTCTGGATCATTATTGATGTTCAGCAATAATCAAGTCGCAATCAACATTGCATCCAACCTTGTGTTCCATGAGCGCAAAAAGCATATTGAAGTTGATTGTCACTTTGTCATCACATTTTTTTTGTCATATTCTCACTCCTTATTTACAAACCAAAGATCAACTTGTTGATATTTTCACCAAGGTCATATCTCAGTCACAATTTCATGACGTCTTGAGCAAGCTAGGCTTAATCGATATCTTTGCACCAACTTGAGGGAGAGTGTATAGATATGGAGTATTTTTCACAATTCACAATTTAAAAGTGTGTTTTATAGTTGATTTTTGGTTGTCATGCATTGTAAATTGTCCTTTTCTTTTCCGTCGCCTTAATTAGCTGCAGGTACTCTATATATAAATGTGTCCTCTTTGTTGAAAATACAAGGAATAAAAATACGCAAAAAAATACTCTCTCTCAATTCTTCCTTTTTCCTCCATTACTTTCTTTTCTCCTTGCTATTCAATGTTTATGAAAGATAGCAATGACATCTAAAGGACAATGGTGTTGGTATAGGAACACAAAAATCCCCATCAAATAGCCAATAAGTACAACATTTCACAATATAAACAACTAAATGACAATTGAGAGATTTCCCACCAACTTCAAATGGCATTGCTACAAGAATCTAGGCATACATTCAGGAAAATCCCAGACGTTCTATTATACCTGCTCTCTCTGATTCCAGTTCCCCAGCAGACATAATGATTGGTTCAATTCCCATAGCCTGAAAAATAAGCTCAGTCTGGAATGATTTGCCTTGACCTTTTCCTCCCCAAATACCTAAAATAAAATTCAATGTTTTTAATTAGCATGTCACAGTAACACCATCTTTTGACATAAATAAAATACAAAAGTTAATGTTGTATTATCACGAAAACTGCTCTTATCAATATACAACATATGCAACCACACAAGACCAAGATGAAACAGATCAATCATTATGCAAAAGCTGAAAGTAAAACAAGCAAAGTGAAACTCGAAAAAAAAAAAAAATGAAAGAAGAAAAAGAGAAGGAAAAAAAAAGGACAAACAAGCATTGCTCTTCTTCACATCATGTAGTAGCATCCATTTCTTGACAAAAATAAAAAAACATTCCTCTTCATCTGTCACCATCGCCTGCAACAACAGCTGTTGTCAACCACCAAAGTTTGGGTTTCATTTCCCTTGGAAAGAAAAAATAATCCTTTTTTTTGAAAGGTAACTTCGTAATTCACAAGAAAGAAACCAGTTTAAAATCAAATGATTATGCAAATCCTATATTGAAAAGAGCACTTCACATAGATGCTAAGATCCAAAAAGTAGTCTACTTTCCTAGACCATATATGGTCTCATATCCCAAACTTGCACCAAGTCAACATAAAAGAAGTATCCTGATTAAAAATCACAAAACACAATCAGCAAAAGAAGATTTCAAGAAGTTGTTCAATGTATCTTACTAAATTGAGTTTAATGAGAAATAGTAAATAGGTAACATGTCTCTATCATGAAAAATAATCCTAGTTGATGTGGAAACAACAGGATCAAGAAAAGGAACTCAAGTGCCAATCCATATTCTAAATACATAAATTACACATATTAGAAGAATATTACAGGACAGCACTGGAAACTAGAGAAAAAAGAAATCGTAAAGCCAACCCCAAATAGAGGGGATTTTGGCTGATGATGATGATGATGAGTATGGGAAACTGGTGTCGCCATGGTTGTATCGTTGGATGTCAATCAGCAAGGACAAAATTAATATTTAAATTTGTAGATTTACCTAGGATTAAAGGAACTCTCGTGTTCAGCAGATGAGCAATATAGTTCTTCACAATATGGCATACTGCAAAAGAAAAAATTGTTATTAATGAAGAAATGGAAATGGCTTCTGGTAGAAGATTGAACAGTAATCACAGATTGAAACCTACAGGTAGAAGATTCATGCATCCTGCTGTTCTATTTGACAGAAGATTTATTCATGGTCCATTGCATTAGCTCTAGACTAATAAGAACACAAATGAAACAACAGTCCCATTTCCAGTTTTATTTCTATAGAAACATTTGACTAATTCCAAAAAGGAATATATAATGACACAGGCCCAGCAAGTGAGTGGCCTGGAACCAAAATTATACTACAATACATAATAACAGTTTAAGACACATCCTTCCAGCTGCCACAGAACAGACCAACATCAATTCCCGCAAAAGAACTCAGCCAAAGCCTACTAAATCAAAAGAACACTGCATGGCATTTCAAATATATATATATATATATATATATATATATATATTTGATATAAATTGCTCCAAGGACCTTTATTCCCACATCTACATAGTTTCATCTCAATGCAATTATTTAAGCAGCAACATCCTAGTGCCAAGTGGGATGACTACAGCTGCACATTTTTTATATAGGGGCATCTAGGGCCAATCTCCCTCTGCATTACATGTCTTTATTTGAATTGTCGAAAGGCGTCGAGAGGAAGTTAGAGATGTTACAAAAGGATCTTTTGTGGGGAGAAGGAAGATAGGAAGAAGATCCGCCTAGTAAATTGGTCAAAGGTCACAAAGCCTAGGAATGAAGGAGTCCTGGTATTGTGCCTTTGGGGGTTAGGAATCAAGCCTTATTGTGTAAATGGAGCTGGAGATTTAGTAGGGAGAGGGAAGCTTTGTGGAGAAAGGTACTTGTAGCGAGATATCAGTTGAAGGATGCATGTGGGTGGTGGTTGGGGATAAGATTGAAAAGGAAGGGTCCTAGGTGGTCAAAGCACGGTGAAGGATAGGTAGAGAACAGGGGAAGGTGGGTAGCTTGTTTAGAGAGAATGTTAGTCAGAAAAGGTGACTGATCCCTATTATGGGAAAATTTATGGGTAGGAGATAGACTTTTGAAAGATATTTACCCTAGGCTTTGTAGAATAGCTTTGGATCATTTGGCAAAGGTGCAAGATTGCTATGTGGTGGAGGGTGGGGGTAACTAGATGGGAGTTTTCTTTTAGGAGAAACCTTAGGGGCTTCAAACAGAGTAGTTTGGAAGACTTAAAGGTGGTATTAAGGCATTCTCAGTCTTTTCAAATGTTGATAATGAGCATATATGGATAAGTGACTAATCTGGTTGTTATAAAATATATTCTGAACTTCAAAAATCAGTTCCATTTGGAAATGAACATATTTTACAAGAAATGCATCTCCTTCAAGAGGATTATAAAATCAATATCTGTCTTGGTAAATCATTGTCATTATTTTTTCTATAATGCATACGGTTAAGCTTTGAGGACTGGCAGCAGCCTTCAGCAACATGATAAGGTGCATTAGAAACTGATTGGAAGAGCTATGGTTGCTTATGTATTGCTTCCATATAAATACAGTACCTCAGAATGTTTCAACATGAATGCTTCGTCCATTCGGGGTTTTATAGACTTACCAATTTTATCCTGTAGAAAGGATGAAAATACATATTAGTAGATCTACAATAAGAATCTAAGCATGAGAAGTACAACCAAATGAAGTAGCAAAACTAATCAATTAAACAAGAACTGACGTCTAAGAGATCTACTACTATTACAGACATTTCAATGCCAAATGGAAAAGTGATGTGTGCAGTGCACATGCGAGTGTATGCACATCTCTACTCACAATTAAATGGGTCACAGACAAATGACCGTCAATATATGTCAACTCTAAAAATAAATAAAAACTAGACTATAAGAAATTCAAAGAAAGAAAGGAAGTACAAGGAAGCAAACTCACCATGAAAACAGGTGCAATGTAGTAATCACCCTGAAGATACGCAAATGATCTAGTCACTTTTTGCCTGTAATCGAAAACAATATCCGCTGCAAATATCATCATCATTAGCTCATTAGCTACTATCCCATCTACGGCCTTTTCAGTCCTACAATCTACTGCAAACAACGGAAGGGGAGAGAGAGAGAGAGAGAGAGAGAGACATGTTGGACAAACATATTATTCTATATTTTGCAATGAGAACTGTGGGTGGAATAGGAATCAAAGTCAGCATTTGGCGGGAACGTATATTGTTTTCCTGGGCCCAAATCATTGTGAGCATTTTGCAATCAATTGCCAATACCAAGAGCTGGACCAGAGGAAAAGGATCTCTCCCTTCCTCACAAAATGCAATTTCACTTCACCTCCTGGGATTTATCATTCAGTCTGAAATCCTATAAAAATGGTCCATATTTCAGCGAATCTGCTCCAGATAATGAGAAACAATAGTATACAGAGAACAGGACCATGAAAAATCAGTATTCATGAAGGTCAGTCATTGAATGGGTGTGATGCAGGGTGGATTACCAATTCAAGTGGGAGAACATTGAGATAGTGCAGTTCTGCCACATACATTCATACACGTAGGATTGCTTTCAGCTGGGTGGCGTCACCCATGAGCAACAATCTACTTCAGGGCCTTGCGGGGCTCTTTATGTACCTCACCAATGCACTGAAACTCCAGAGATGATGGAACTTGGAAAATCAAGACCTTAAACTTATCCCATACTAGGCCGACCCAACCCAATGTCCATATCCGAGGCAGGCACATAATAGGCCCACAAGGGTGGGCTCCAATATATGGATATGGGTGCATTTAAAGGTACTTTCGGGATGTCATAAAAATCTTAGTCCATTTAATATGAAAGTCAAGAATTTCAAGAGTCCGAAGATCAATGGTCAAAATAGGGCCAGGTTAGAATTGATTTTTAATCGAGTGGTGAGATCAGCCTATAATGGGTTTAAATTGGGTAGATATATTTCATGGGAATAGATGTGTGACAGAAAAATGGTGATTCTAGATTCCTGGTGGACCTCACATGGAGCCGAAGTGGGGGCGTTGCTCATGGATGATGTCGCCCAGCTGAATGCATTACCTAAATATATAACTTTTCATGCCTGTACAGTAAATCAATTTTTCTTTCCTCTAGATATCATTAGCTTCCCGCAGCATTTGGAAAATTGAACTCAGTAACCAACTAACCACCATCCCATAATGCGAAAGTATTCATATTCAAAAAAAAAAAAAGTCGAATGCAATGCAATTGGGAGAGGGCACATCCAAACGGAGAGAAAGAGTCTGTGTGCCATATGATCTTACAGTCCCTTCCGAGGAAATTGCCGACAAAGAGATCGTCAATGATTCCTTTCCTCGCACCAACAGTGATGTTGACGTTATCAGCCTCTTTCCCAAGCCTGTACAGATAATCCCTCCCTTCTGAATCCTTGGCCTCCCACGACGACTGCTCCGATATCTTCTTCTTCTTCTGCGCTTCCTTTGCCCTCTCGTTCTCTGCGTCCAGCCGCTGGTTTAGTATCCGACGACGACAGGGTCTTATGGACGGCAACATCGACGACAACGATATCTTTTTCTTCAGAGTTGATGAGGATAATGACACTAACGACGATGGGAAATTAGGGAATTTCATGAAATTCGTTAAGGATCGGTCACAGAGGAGAGACATGACTGAGTAAAGAGAGGAGAGCAAACGCTCTGAGAGCGAGCACGAGAGAGAGATGATGCTGCGTGGGTGGGTCGGACATTGGCGCCACAATAATAATAATAAGAAAAGTAAAAATATATTATTATTCTTATTCTTTTATTGTAGTAATAATAGTAATAGATATAGTAATTATAATAATAATAATAATAATAGTAATAGATATAGTAATTATAATAATAATAATAATAAAAATAATAATAACAATAACAGCAATAATAAATAAATTATTTTACTTTATGCATACATAAAAGAGATACTTTACAAATATTCACCAAATAAACTACCCTCATTCAATTAATAAATAATTAAAATTGAATATATTGAAACATTTTGTGCATTCAATAAACAAGTATTCTTTAAATACATTTTAAATAGTTGCTCTTCTTCTTCTCCTGCGAGAGTGATAGAATTTAAACAGCATATTAGAGTTCTTTATCACGGCCATAACAAGAGATATGTATTACATAATTGGATATACTTAGGTGATTAAAACTAATGATCGTAACTACAATAAAATTTACATACTTTCAAAACCTTCAACTTAAATAAATTTTATATTCAAATTCTACGACTTAAACTAAGGTCTTCAATGAAACCCCAAATGACAACCGACAATTGTCGTCCCCATTGTACAATAAATGAAATCTCAGCTGTATAAACTAAAATTCCAATTTCTCTTAAAAAAAAAGAATAAAGTCAAAATAATCAAGTACAAATTAACTTCATATAGAATTCTTCCAAAATTTTTAATTCAATTGGATTAAAATTGAATCAGATAGTCCAATTTCAATTATAAAGTGTAGATGCAATCAATTAAACACTTGAAATTCAAAATGCAAATAAATACACACTTGCATTAATCAAAATTAACTCAATATGTATTAAAAAAAAATGACTCAGCACACTAGGAGAGACCCAAAAACACTATTGCTTTAAGTGGAATTCAATTCAACTAGTTGTGTACAACAATAGTAGTTCGTGTCTCTAATTTATAAAAGTTCTAAATCCACAAATTTGAGTTCGTTTGAAAGGTAATTGACAAGCTTTCATTGAATTCAATTTTTAAAAAATATGATATCATTTAGTACCTCAAATCTAATCAATAAATTCATATCATATTTTTCTGTCAGCTCTTAAATAACATGTGTCCCAAGTCCTAACTAAAAATAAAAAAAATAAAATAAAATGAAATCATAATCTAATTCTACAATGGATGAATTTGGAATGTGATTTAATGCTGATTTTAGTCTCAAAATAGTCATGGGTGAATTTGGAGTTCGTTTGAAAGGTAATTGACAAGCTTTCAATGATTTCAATTTTTAAAAAAATATGATATCATTTAAGCAATACTTGATTGTTTTAGTTATTTAATTTTTTATTTCAAAAGTTAATTTTATAACCTTTGATTAAATGAGTAAAATTTATATTTGATTGAAATTTTATATTTAATCTCATCTACTGTGAGAGAATAACTTACTAATAACTTTTTAATAATAATGTCTTTCCATGTTTCTCACTGTTTTTTTTTTTTTTTTAATTTTTAATTTTTCCATAGTGTCTATAACTGTTTAAGTTGCTAACGACACTCGTAACGATCAAATTTGATTTGAACAAAATTTCGGGGGCGAGAGTGGACAGCGATGTTAAATAGTGCTCGTCGAATGTCGACATATACTAACGACGGAGGCCGGCTAGCTCCCCCTTCTCCCTTCTCTCCTCCCCCCTCTTTCTCTCGATTCAGAAGCAAAGAAACAAGGTTCGATCCCTTTTATCTTCTATTGATGTAGATCTTGATTGAATATATTCCTTTATGTCTCGATTGAATTTCACTCCCTTGAATATGTCAGTACTGGAGATTGTAAATGTTGAAAAAAACTTTTGATTAATTTTATTCGTTGATAAATTCCCTGGTTAATCTTCTTTTACTCTTTTTTTTCCTGATTCCGAAGAATTAGGGGTCTTTGGATTTATAAAAAATCGGATGCTCTCTCTCTCTCACTCAGATACACACACTCTCTCTCTCCCTCCTAGAAGCTGTGATTTGATAATTGTTAATCTGGGTGTGCTTTTTATTAGTGAAGGCATTTGGTGTTTGTTATTGCATTTAAATGTGGTTGTTGAATACTTGAATGTTTTACTCGGATAAGTGTCTTTTAGGCGCCTGAAGTGATTGTGTTGATTGGCTGTCAGTTAGTCTACTGTGCCTTGATTCGGAATAGGTTGGATTCTGAGTGATTAGGAGGGGGTAGGAATTGCATAAGGCTATGCATTTTGGACATGCAGCAATTTTGGGATTTCTCATGTGAAATTATCAATGAATCTGAATTTAGTCAAACTATGTGCATCCATTTTATCTTCGAAAAGATAAAAAAAAGTCCATCCAATCTGCCTCATAGCTGGGGTTGCAAAACACAGTTTATTCTGTCCTAGTTACAAGGTCTACTTTGAGTTCTCAAGTGGATGCTGATAGTTTCTTTTTAATGATATTGTGGACTCTGAAATTGCAAGATGATGAGGTCATCAGGGAGCGGCATCAAAAGGTTATGCGTTGAAATCCAATTAAAATCTCAATATGGCTGGATGATGATCTTTTACACCTTCCTAATATGTCAGACCTTGGATAAAGATGATAGCCCTGATTGTACATTGATCTACCGGTGGCTTCGAAGATTTGACTCCATCAGTCTATTTACTTCGTCTGAGTCATTTGTTTGTGGATTGGATTGATCTGATCATTAATCCAATGCCATCTAGACATTTGTTTTCGTTATCTTCTATTAGTGCCATATTGTTTATATGTGTTTCAAGATTGTTATAGACATGTATCTGTTCTAATGGTTTGAACTCTCTCACATGTGTACCTCAAGTCATACTAGGGTTCTAGTAGTGTTTTTTATAAATAGTAGCTTCTCCCAATGTAAAGTTTGGTGTGATTCATTTTGTCTCCTTGCTGTGAAATCAATAGACCTTTTGTGATTCAAGATATATATTTGTTTTCTTTTTCTTTTCCTTTCCTCTTTATCTCTTTTTCTTCCCTTTTCCCCAACTTGTTCCTCTCTTTTATGCCCCATGTTTGTCCATTTTCATCCAAACCCTAATCCCAACCAAACCAAGACCCAACCCACCATTGATCACCAAAACCTAGCTAGAACCCACCTATCTGTGTGGATGTCCATATAGGTCCCTATGATTGTATGGACAAGCACATTTTGACCCCATTTTGTCCTATTTTCTCATCCCAACCTTTAGATCCCTATTTTGAAAGTGTAGATCTAACTCTAACATGTCATTTTAGCCTACTCGAGACTTATCTTTTGTCTTAAATGGAAAAAAAAAACACTAATCCTTTTTGACAAACTCTAGATGGTCCAAGAGAGCCCTATTTTATCCTTTTAGGTTACTAATTTTTAAATCTAGAAGGCCAAGGACAATGATTAGGATGATCTAGTTAATCTTGTGAGAGATTTTGCAATAAAGGCAACAAGCCATACAACCATGAGGGCATGATGTGTGGGTGCTATCTTTTGAAACTCTTCGATTCATTGTAAGTGTGAATTTGTGTATTATTTATTTTATTCATGTTTTATGGTATTCTTCTTCTCCATCTTTTTTTCCTTCATTTTCATCTCATTTTTTTCCCACTTTCTAGTTCGTACGACGTACTAAAGGCCAATGCTGGCCCCGTTTTACACTATTTTACACCCAACCTTTGGATCCCTATCTTAGACTTGTAAATCTAACCCTAACCTATTTGTGACCTTGTTTTACTTAGAAAAAAAAAAAATAACAAATCCTAATCCCTTTGGCAAACCTAGGTGGTCCCATAGCCCTATTTCATTTTTTGGGTGATAATTTTTAAATCTAGAAGACCTAGGAAAATGTTTGGTATGATTTAATTAGTCTTTTGTGGAATTTGGTATTTAAGGCCAACAATACAACCATGAAGGCTTTATGTGTTGGTGTCATTCTTCTTTGAATCTCTTTTGTTAATTGTGACTTGTGAGTGTGAATTTGCTGAAGTTTTTATTTTTTTCTTTGTTTAATATTAATTTATCTCTTTGACATCTTATATGAATGGTTATGAGTTGCATGTCATTTTAGGATTCACCACATACAGTTTTTGCATGCTCCTAAAGGTCTCCTTCTAGCATTTAGGTATAGGGTTTCCAATATTAGACCTGTCCGGCATTAGATTTGGTATCAGAGCTCGTCCAACATCAGCGTTCTTTAATTAAGGACACTTGATGACTATTGAATTTTAGGCTCAAATTTTGTTCAATTGTAGTGCATAAACTCTAGTTTTTAGTTAAGGTCTTCAAAAAAAAAAAAACTCTAATCTGTACTTCGGGTGTAATTTAAAAAAAAAAAAATGTATTTCGGGTGTCAACTATTGAGTCATTTGAACCATAGTTGTTCTACACTTGTATACAATCAGGGTGCATGATTGATACCAGTTCTAGATTTTCCATCAAGAAGAGAAAATAATTGTTAATCTGTGGGAGGGGATGGCATCTTTAATTTTTTAGTAGGAATTAGATTTAAATGGCATCTTTAATTGTTAGTCGCTATGTCGTGTTGTCTTTTGTTAGAATTGGCTTTTTCATGGTTAGTTTCTTAGAATTATAATGTACAATTAATCTGTATTTCAATTTTCAACTAATGAGTAATTTGAAGCATAGCTTTCCTACTCTTCTGTACAACCTGGTGCATGGTTCATGCCAGTTCTAGATTTTCTCAAGAAGAGAAATAATTGTTAATCTGTGGGATGGATGGCATCTTTAATTTTTACTAGGAATTAGGTTTAAAAAGTGTCATTTTTTTAATAATTCAAGAGCCACTTGATCTCTGAACAATACTTTTAACAACCATCTTTCTGTATCTAGTCAGTATTTACCCCGCTTTCTTGACAAGGGATTTGTATTGACCTTGTCTGTTATTACAAAAAGTATAACCCTTTATTTGTCTCTGCTTGTTGTGTCAGGTGTGCAATCATTTTTATTGTCACGCAGATCCTTATGATCAGATCAGAAGCTCGAAGAAGTCTTGTCTCATCATGGCATCTGGGACCTCTTACAAAAGAAGGGTACACTCAAAATGTCGTGATCCTGAGCATTTTTATTTGAATACAGATTGGAAAGATGTGACTTGCCCCATCTGTTTGGATTTTCCTCACAATGCTGTCCTCCTCTGGTGCACATCATATGACAAAGGGTGCCGGCCATTCATGTGCGACACAGACCACACCCACTCAAATTGTCTAGACCGTTTCAGAAGCGCTTATGGGATGCCATCAGCAGCAAAGGTTCCTTTGTCTGCAGATGTGACATCTGAGGAAAGCAATGAATTGATGGTGATTAACACCAGTGCCCAGCCATTATGCCCCTTGTGTCGAGGAGTAGTTACTGGATGGGTTGTTATTGATGACGCTCGTATACACTTAAATATGAAGAAGCGATTTTGTGAAGAGGAACAATGCACATATGTTGGAAACTATTCAGAACTACAAAATCATATGAAACTCAAACACCCGCATGCTCGGCCATCTAAGATAGATCCAGCACGGCAACTTGATTGGGACAATTTCCAGCAGTCCTCTGAGATGATAGATGTGTTGAGCACCATACACTCAGAAGTACCACGTGGAGTGATACTTGGAGATTATGTAATTGAGTATGGAGAAGACGATATTGGAGATGTGCGTGAGGACTCCCCTGGGAGAAGGTGGTGGACATCCTGTATTTTATATCAGATCTTTGACAACTTTAGGGCATTGAGAAACCGACGGAGGTCTAGAACTAGTGAAACAAGGAGAGGGCATCATCGTTCAAGTTATGATCCTTCTATTTCAGATGATGGTTTTGTGACTTCTGTGGATGTCCAAGAGTTTTCAATGGATGAAATTGACTACGTTGCTAGAAGATTTACCACTAGAGGGGGCTCTAGTCAGCGCAGGTTGGTAGAGCATCTTTCTTGAACCTTGTCTCTGGTTTTCCTTAATTATATCCTATTTGTTAGGCTTCCTTTATCTTAAATTGAACGATAACATCAAAATATATTAAAACATAAAGAAGAACGATAACATCAAAATATATTAAAACATAAAGAAGAAATACAAAGAAGGGTAAGGTATAAGAGATACCACCCAAAACCAAAAAGACAAGAATACAACCAAAAGTCCCACCATATTACAAATTGCAAAACCCCCTTTTGTCAACCCAAACATTAGCACAACCACCACAACATAGACACGGATCCTTCTACTCCCTTTACACCTAGTTTCACAAAAAAATCTGCCACCCTATTAGCTATCCTTTTAACATGTCTGAAGGTAGCTGATGACTGAAAGAATTGATTTTGCACAACACAACACCACCCATACAGAGGGGTTATATTTATAATTCAATAAAACAGTAACAATTTGAATTCAAAGACAACGGTTGCTTTAACTAAATCTAACTAATAACTAAACATAATCTTATCCTAATCATCTAAATCCTAAACTAACATCAATACACTAATACACCCCCTCGAGCTTATGGGTTGGTGAAGCACATGGAGCTCGTCGTTTAGAAACTGAATCAAGTTGAAGAAGACGTCAGTCACTTGATCAGCAGTAATGATGTAGCGAACCACTAACTTGTAACTAGGAGAGGAAAATGATGTCTAATTGGACGGAAATACATGAAAGTAGGATAGAGAATGGCATTCCAAAGAGAATAACTTGGAGAGAATTAGACCAAGGTGAACCTTAATTCAGTTCAGTTTAAATGACATAACCTGAATTATTAAAAAAAAAAAAAAAATCACCTAGAATCAACAGTTGATCCTCGAACCACCTTCAATTCAATCCACCAATTAGAAAACCCAACCAATTAGGGCAAAATTGATCTTTGATTGGAAAACCCACACCTGATTTCTCTCAATGGAAAATCGATTTAGGCAAATCTCATTGGGATCTTAGCACTATGTAAAATCTGTAACGACTCGTCCCTCTAGCACAGTATTGCTCGCTTTGGGCTCGAAAACCCGCACGGTTTTGCATACCTCTTTCATGTCCCACATCACCTAGGTGCAGGGGCATTAGTGCAGGGGCATTACAATCCACCCCCTTTAAGACTATAGTCGTCCCTGGCTCACAGGCAGAGAGTTGAAATATTCTCTGATACCATTTGTAATGACTCGTCCCTCTAGCACAGTATTGACTTTTTTGACTCTGTCAAAATTCACCGAGTTCTTTAGTAGACTCTATTGGTGAAAAATCAAGTTGAATTTTCGAGGTCTAGAACATTTGTTTCTAACTTGTGGGAAATTGATCTGTATAAGGAACTATAAACTGTATTGAAGTTATTTATGCTTTGAACCTCATTGGTGTAGCTTCATGGAATTACACTGGAGCGATTATCTTAGATTAATATTTCAGCTTGCAGCAAGCAATGGGGCCTGCTAGCTCCATTTTAAAAGGGAGGATTGTGGATCAAACCTTTAGTAGATTAGCTCCATTAGTCATTCTTAGCCATCCTGATCTTCTTCATTAAATCAACATCAAAATAAAAACCAATTCAAGGTGAGTAGGAGACTAATCTGCAAACAGCCTTGAAAATAGTGGAGGTGGTCTCCATTACTGGCCATGTGCTGTAGCATTACTCTTTACCATGTCACTACAACTTCATGTAATTACGTTTCTTTCTTTTTTGGTTGCAGTTTAGCAGGTAAATAGTTAACTTTCAGGTTCATTTTTTTTAGTTGGTAACACTCTCTCTCTCTCTCTCTCTCTCTCTCTCAAAACAAGCATGTAACTTTGCTACTTCACTTTCTTGAGCTTATTTCATCGTTGGTTTGATCACTATCACAAACTAAAATAAAACAAAACTAATTATTGTTTCCTGGTTTCATTTTTCAGCTCATGGAGGCACTGATCTCACTTCCCTGACTGCTAGCCATCAAACGTTATTCATGTCCTGGTATGCTTATGTTCAATTGATAATCCAGTGGCTTACTTGTGCCTTGAGATGTGTATATGAATCCAGATGTACATAGTTGCAACTCACGGTTCTGTTTCTTTCACTAATTCTTTAGTGTTGAAGATTTTAGAATATTGGATTTGTAGTAGACACATCAGGTTACCCTGGTAAGGCATCGTGCGGTTGATTTTCTCCAGTACCTTTAGGTTGGCATTTTGTACATTTTGGTAGCCATGACAATTACTACCATCTGAACAGGGGTTATAACTTCTGAAGTCCTGAAATCTAGGGCACAACAAAATGACATTGGTATCATATTTGATTGACAATGATTGTATCATGACAAACCTCTTGTACTTGCAATTTGTATTCTTTCTGCTCTGTGTTTTTTGGCTCTCCTTTCTTCCATTTAAATGACCAAACTACATTAAATGTTTTTTTTTCTCATTTAAAGATAGCATCCGGTAGATGACAAATTGCGAGAAAACTTTCTAAAGTGGTTTCGTTATGTAAGTAGAAAATTGGAGATGGCCCTAGTATGTAAATTATAGGTACAAGGAGAAGTGGTAGAACTGAAACCATGGGCTGCATTTGGACGAGGAAAAAGTCTTGTTGGGGTTTTCCCTATGCAGGGAGTTTTCCTTTTGAGGAGTTCCCATGATCTTATTTAGTAATTATAGGAAAAAAAGATGTGAAGAGAATTTTTTTTTTTTAAAGACAAATATGTTTTTGTTTGCTAAATGTAAATATGAGAAATTTGATATATTATCAGTTCATGATTTTTTCTTTTTTAAATTTCAACTATGAAATTTTTGAAAAATCACCTTAACTTTTCAGCGTCTTTAAAATTTTGATAATTTTTTTAAGATTTTGTCCAATTTTTTTTTTAGATAAATCATGATATATTATATTAAAGAAGCTATTTATTATATGTTCTGTTTGATATGACAAAAAAATTAAAATTTTCTCAGAGAATATTTTGCTAGATGGGTGAATTTTTAAAACATAACACTAGCTTTATTGATTAGTTCAATAAAAATTAAAATTGTCATTTTAGAAAATATTTTATATTGTAAAATTTGTTAACTAAACTAAGTAAAGGATGAAGTCTATATATTTCTAATAAATAAAATTTTATTAATTAAAGTATTCTTTAATATCTGACATTATGTCAATTTAAAATTTATATTAGTTAACTATTATATTTTATTGTTATATATCCTCACTCTTAGCAGCCTATTCTTCAGGTAGAATAGAAAACTCTGGGCTATATACATTTCGATGGGGTCTTTTTTTGTAGGACTGAGAATTCTTGTATGGAATTGCAATTCTGAAATTGTTCAATGAATATCAGCTTCTGAACCAGAAATTCTACACTAGGAACTATGCTAAGTCCCAAGGAATTCCGACCTGTTGGGGTCTTATCGAGATGAGATATTTGGTTAAATTTTAGAAAAATTAATTTGTTTGAAAAAACTTGTTGATTCTCTTGACTCGAAATATTGTTGAGTCGAGTTGATTCAGACGGGTTTGGTCAAGTTTTTTATGAGTTTTTAAACAATGTATAAGTAAGTGCCTTTGCATCATTGCTCAAATACAAATAGATAAATAATATTTGAACTTATGTTATATCTAATATTCATCAAATATATTGAAATAATAATAATAAAATAATAATACAAGATCACATTTTAGAAAATTTTCATTTAACTTTTAATTCTCCTTTTATAATTAAATATTTGAGATAAATTTGAACTTGATCACTGGAATTCTATGAATCATATAAAAACATGATAAATGTATATTATTTGTGATTTTTTCTAAAAAATTATCTCATTATTATTTTTTTAATTTATGTATTGAAAATCGTATGATACCCAACGTAAAACCTTCATAGATGAGCTC
Source organism: Chimonanthus salicifolius (assembly GCA_013350335.1). Taxonomy (NCBI): domain Eukaryota; kingdom Viridiplantae; phylum Streptophyta; class Magnoliopsida; order Laurales; family Calycanthaceae; genus Chimonanthus; species Chimonanthus salicifolius. The sequence goes on along the minus strand of CM023542.1, from coordinate 730,117 downwards.
ACTATCCCTAGGGCACACTAAAAATAGGCCACGGGGGTTTAAACCTGCAACCTCCCGCTTGCTGAGGCGGAAGACAACTTATTGAATGGGTAATATCTCATTTTACCGAGCTAACTCTTTTTAACCAGTTCATTCATTATTCATTTGGATTACTTATACTATATATATATATATATATTTAAAATTATAATATCATTTTCAATAGTTTTTCAATATGGAGGAAGTTATTATCTATTTGATTGTAAATGATTAAAAATACAGTGAATATAATAAATTTTAGATTTGTCGCCTTTCGAAGTATAACATTATATTTATCATCTAAGACTTTTTACTTTGTTTTGGGAATTATAATTTAATTAGATTTTATTAAGATTCTTCTCTAATTTAGTGCAACTGTATTTAAACCAGTATGGATACTAATTTAATACAAGTAAAACATGTATCTTACTAATATATTATTATATAATTACTTACATCTATAAATCTTGAACTTCTTTTTCTACATAATTAATTATTTTTTAACTTATATGTTTAATTTTACAATTATATAATATAATAAACAATATGTTTATGTACTGTAATTTTTGTGCAACGTACAAAGCACCAGTAAAAATAAAAAACCCACCAATTTCTTGGAAATTACTTTTAATATTAGTTAGATTTGTTTTTTAATCGAACATGCCACGTGTAAAAGCCACGGCCTGCGGTTGAGTAGAGACACTGGCGAGCCGGTGTTGAGTATCTCTCCGTCTAGTCTCGATTGATGTCATTTCGCGCCGCCTCGCTGCTCCTGTTCCGCTGCACCACAATTGTCAACCACACTCCCTCTCAACTCCTCCATCTCCGTCCGATGGCCAGTGGCCCGCCTCTCGACCCCGTATCACCTACCAAAACTCGTGTGGGTTGGATTGGCACGGGCATCATGGGCCGATCCATGTGTGGCCACCTTATCTCTGCCGGTTACTCTCTCACTGTCTTCAACCGCACTCAGTCGAAGGCTCAGCCCCTCTGTGACATGGGGGCCCACTTGGCCAACTCCCCCAATGCCCTTGCCTCTTCCTGCGACGTCGTCTTCACCATCGTCGGCTACCCCTCCGACGTCCGCTCAGTCATCCTCGGACCTTCCGGCGTCCTCTCCTCCCTCCCTCCCGGCGGAGTCGTCGTCGACATGACTACCAGTGAGCCCTCTCTAGCTGCCGAGATCGCCTCTGCCGCCACCGCCCGCGGCTGCACAGCCATTGATGCCCCGGTCTCCGGCGGTCACCTCGGCGCCCGTAATGGGACTCTGGCCATCTTCGCTGGCGGTGAAGAAAGGGTCATCCGGTGGCTTGCGCCGCTTTTAGAGTGTATGGGGAAGGTGAATTACATGGGTGGTCCGGGGCTTGGACAGTGTGCGAAGCTGGCGAATCAGATTACCATTGCCTCGACGATGGTGGGACTGGTTGAGGGCATGATTTACGCCCACAAGGCCGGATTGGATGTAGGTCTGTGTTATCATTACTAGTAGTCCTTATTATTCCATCTCTTTGATGCATAAAGCTCTTTTTTTCCTCTCTTTGTTTTTTTCTTCTCTTTACATGAATGGTGGGTGCGTTTCAGGAAGTTTAACAGAAACAATAATTTCAATTTTCCTACATACACATTTATCAAAATATACCTTGTGTGCTGTTTGATTATCGCTATTGTCTCCAAAAAAGGAAGAATATTTGTTGTTTATCATTTTCAAAATCCCTGCAAATTAGGTTGTTGGCACATTTCAGGCAATATAACAGAAAAGTGTACCTTTATCAATCTGCATCTTGTGTTGTTTGATTATCTGAATAGTCTCTACTAAAGTAACTATTTTGTGGCTTAAACATTTTCAAATCTCTCTTTACTTTATCTAGACATGTTAAGATGGCCGTTAAATGAATCTTTAACCATTCATTCATTAAACAGTCATGATTGGCATTTATTCTTATTAGAAGCAGTTTCGAGAAAAGTTTTTGTCTGAGTGTCTCTTGGGCTTCCTCTCTAGTGGAATTTAGAAATATCTCTATAAGTGACATTTTTTGAGTTTGGAAAGCATTGAAGTGTTGTTTCCAGTGTTTGTGTGGCCGTTGGGTGTATCAGAGTGTGGGCTTTTTGTATTTTTGTTGTTGTTTTGATGCTTTTATATTTGCACCTCCGGTGCTTCCTTTTCATTAATACAGTAACCATTCAAAAAAAAAAAGATGTAGATGCTGTGTTCATTTATCTATATTTAGTAACTACATGATGGATGCTATTCTTAATGCAAACTGATACATGGTGGTATGTCCAGATGTTGCTTTGAACTGATTGTAAGCATTGCAAAAAGGGTACTTAGGCAAAGAGGAGGAGGAGAGAGGGGGGTGGTGGTGGGAGAGAGGAAAGGGGATGGGAATGATTCCTTGCCTAAGTTCCGGTCTTTGTGTGATCATCAAATCAAACCTGATTTGTCTGGTTTGCACTACACTCAAAGGGCTTATAAGCTTTAATGCGATACAACTAAACACTAAGTTTGTCATTAGGCAGAATGTTGCTGAGGAGATTCTTTGCTTTGGTTTATTGCTATTTGCAACAAGTCAACTAGAATAAATCTAATCTAAGAGATCAGACTCCAAAAAACCAAATCTATGATATGATGGGCTTTGTTAGATAGCCTTATCATCAAGATGTGCTGTCTCTTTTGTCTTTTTGGGCAGCCATTTGATTAGATGTTGTTACATAGAACATGCCTAAGCTGTCAATCCAATCTGACAGTCATTTATTTCAGGTTTTACCGGTCAAATTTACTTTCATGCACAAAGGCTAAAAGGTCCATGCATTGCATTTGTTCACATGTAACTTTGAGGAAGTACACACTATTTATATTCAGATAGAACACATTATAAGATTGTTCTTTTCCTTTCTCTTTTCTACCTAATTTCTTGAGTGGATTTGTGCTAATGCTATCAAAACAACCCATTAAACTTGTCATGTGGATGGTGGGGTAGCCCAAGAATTGGTGAGATCTCTGTTGTGTTTAGAGGCCCATCTAAAGGCTTTCCACTCAATTCTACTTAATACAATGATTGAAATTTTCCCTGTGGAGACATCCAAGACAAATTTCTGTAAAAAATGATTTTTCTTTGATGAAATAAGTGAAATAACTCTCATTTTCTTAGTGATAAAGCTGCAGTTGTACCTATACCAAGTTAGGTGATCAAAGATTTGCCAAGATGAATTCAATACTTTCTCTCAAAACAAGATTTCCATTGTTAAGAAGCACTGCAATTGTATAGTCTGAGTAGAAGTTGACTTTTTACACCTGATTAGGATTTTTTACTTGTTCGGAGCACGAGATATTTTCTTAGTTCCGACAAAGCATTTGGGAGGGGTATTTTCTCTGTTAGACCCAAACTATTGTTCATTCTTTGATTCTTTTTCTTCCAAATCCAAATGCCATACTTCAAAGTCCCTGGTTCCACCCTTCTTTGCTCTGCTTACTCTACTTGTCTTAGAGACGTGACTACCATGGCCATGCTAATGCTCACGAACCTGTTATGGATTTATTTATGTGTTTCTATTAATAATGAGGTTGAAAATGACACCTATATAATCATCTAATTCTTCATATTTCCACAGTCAAACAGTAATGCACTAGCCTGCCTGTTATTAAGCCCTTGTACTTCATTTGATTTAATTTCCTTGTTTTAATCCCTAATAGAGCCTTCTTTTGGCAATAGGAATTTTCAATGGAGTTACCTTTTTGAAATGGATTTGTTAAGTTCTACATTTTCAGTTTGGCCTATCAACTGTTATCAATAATTCTACATTTTCCAATTTTGGCAACCCCTCAGAACTATCTATGGAAGAGACAACCCTTGTTATTTCAAGCATGTGCCTTCTTACACAATTTCATTCTAATAACGAATATTGAAGATATATGAACAATATTGTCATGAAAACGTGAATGGTAGTAGTGATCGAGACAATACAGTTGTGCTAGACGATGAGGCAAACACTTGGATTCTCAATTTACATATCATTATGATAGCAGAAGGTATTACAAATGGAAGATAACGATAGTAATTTAATGTTGCGATGCTAACTTTAATGTTAAAACATATTTTGAAGACTTCATGGAATGGATGGATTTAAATACACTATAATATTTGTAATTGATGGCAGGAATTCAAAATGAATATGATACAGATAGATTTACTAATGAAATATAGTTTGAAGACGTGTTGGAATGGATGGATTTAAATTCATATGAATATCTGTTTGTGATTGATGACGAGATTTGAGAGTGAATATGATATTTACATGTCTGTGTGTTTGCCCGCCTGTTCTATATTTGTGATGAGTTCAAATTGGTTGTAGTCTGTGTATTTGACTTCCATGTTATTGAAGTATATTATGTCTATGTTGGACTGTGTGCATGGGCTTCACATATTGTAAGTATTGGATGAGGCCCACCTATACTGTATGTGTGATGACTCATGTCCAATTTTGCTTATTTTATTTTTCATACAATTTACAGGTTATGTAAGTGGATCATAACTCTATATTAGGGGTTATGATAAGCCCATACTTATAGGTTGTTCAGTGAAGCCTACTTAGATTACACTTGTGATGCTTGGAGGGCCCTCTTATTCCATATTTGTGATAAAATAAGTTTGATCATATATGAACTATTCATTATTATCATCGTCAGCCATCTCAAACCATGCACGAATGGGATACTAGAATATATGTAATTAATTTATTTTAGCTTTAATATTGATTTCACATAAGCTTTTTCAAATGTACAAACATTAGAAAAAATGATTTCATAGGAAAAGGTTCTCATCTCATTTTCCTAAGAAATCTACATTCTATCATGGAAAATTAGAGAAATGTGCCCTTAAGATTCCTCCAATGAAATGCCCTCATTTCTAATTTCGGTGTAGGTTTGTATCTTGATGCAATATCGAAGGGGGCTGCAGGCTCAAAATCGCTAGATCTCCATGGCAACAGGATCTTGAAGAGGGATTTTGCTGCTGGGTTCTTTGTGAATCACTTTGTTAAGGACCTTGGCATCTGTTTGAGGGAATGCCAACAGATGGGCCTGGCTTTGCCGGGGTTAGCGCTTGCGCAACAACTGTATGTCTCACTCCAAGCACATGGAGAAGGGAATCTGGGTACCCAGGCACTTATCTTGGCTCTTGAACGCCTCAACAGTACACAATTGAAATCCGTAGTCCCTCCACCTTCAACATAATGATCTCTACTTGGTAGAATTTGATGATGATGGTTGTGATGACGCTGCTGCTGCTGGTTTCTGTTTTTGTATTTAGTTTATCTGCTTTTGTATTTGAGACATCTTTGTTATGACATGTATTTGTGTTATAAAAACTGCTGTCTCAATTGCCAAGCAATTGAAGTGTGGAAGAAAAATTGTCTTGTCTATGATTCATTCACCCTGTGCTCCCAACCAATGTTTCTTATGCAAGATATGTTTACTCTTTTATGGCTTTTGTATTAGCCAATTTCTTTAAATGATGTGATACTGACATTCTATTTTAATTTGATTTCTGGATGTCTTTTATCTTCATACTGGATACTTTTCACTTGGAGACTTTTAGGTGCTAAGAAACTCAACTGGAAAAGAGAGATTTTTTTTTTTTTTTTTGCCCCCATGGATGCCTAGGAAACCATTTAGATGCCTAAAAAAGATGAACAATGGTGGTGCAAATCTTTAAATTCATCTTCGAAAAAGAATTGGTTCAACTGCCTTCACACCTCCAAGTATTTAAGGTTTTTTTTATTTTTTAAAGTTACTCATGTATGGTGACTCAGGAGATAGCTTGATGATGTGACATTCTTTGGTTGCACCTGAGTGAGAATTGAAGGGGGGATTGGCTATGCACAAATATCTTTTATGCACGATTGGCAGAAACGTTTGTCATCTCATCATTGATGGCTGCAATTGTAGTAATGTGGTTGCTCAAGAGGTGATTGACAAATGAAAGTTCAAACCACAAAAACATCCTCAAATAAACGAGGTAATTATGGATAAAGGGTGAAAGTACCCAGTGCTAGAACAAGATTGTTTCTAGAGGGGGGTGAATAGGGGATTGCCACCCACAAAGGGTATTTAGTTTCTTTATCGATCGAGAACAGATACTTTGACAATGTATGGAGTGATGTTCTACATATGTATGTTTGCCATTTGTTATTAGGAAGGTCGTGGCAGCATGACAAGAGCACTATGTATGATGGAAAGAAAACACTTTTCACAAGGATGGCATGAAGATTGCCCTAGGACCAATTAAGGATTTCTCAAGGATAATACATAGGGTGGGGTTTTTGGATAAGGTTCCAATACATCCTGACTCACCATATATGATTTTTGAAGCTTTAGTATTGTAACAACGAAAGGAATTAGAGTTTGATAATTTTCCTCTCCACTCTCTCCAACCTGGTACAGAAGGATTTTCAGGTGATGGCATATTAGTTGCACATCTGGATAATCAAGGCAATGATTCCTACAATTGAGGCTTATTTTAGAGTGAAGGTAGGAAAGCTACAATGTATGATGACAGTTGAAGACTATATTCATGTTCAACCTTACATAGATCCTGTGTGGAACAATTTTATGATGCAATCTCTTGTATGCAACAATTTTTCTAGATTTGTGACTGACAGATTGGAAGAAATTCTTGCACTTGGTACCCCAGCTTCAATAATGTAGAGCAATCAAGTCCTACCTAATATTCTGAAGCAGAGAAGAAAAGGAAGATCGCGGCGAAAATATCTGTTTGCATTTGGTTTCTCTCCAACAGCAGTTGATCTTAACTCGGGGATGAGTTCTTTTCGACTAGAGTGAGTGACGCAAACTTCTACGCCCAATTAGAAAGACATACAGACCAATGTGAAAATGAAACGACAAATGGGCTCCACAATTTTAAGAGACTTTTGATTGAGGTAAAATAGGGCCAAAATCATTAAATTGGGCCACAAAATTATTCAAATAAGAGTATATGGATATAAGAACTCATTTATAGTGTTTGAGCCTCCGAACGCCTTAATTTAAGACCAGTACATTGAGGAGAGAGAAAATGTGCGGGATTCCTTAGCATGACCAACCATAGTGTTTATTTAGGTTTTTTTTTTTTCTCTTTTTAGTTTCATTTAATGTAAGGCTATGATGTAGAGATGTTTAAGTTGTGTATTCTCCTTTGCTTTATGCAAGTAAATTTCTAGTCATTTTCTAGTTCTTCTGATTTTTAATTTAATTTTGTTTAGATTTAAATTTTAATTGTTGCAATTCTTGCATTAAATTTTATTTAATTTTTAGAAGTTAATTCCAGATTCAATTGAATTTGTAATTTCATTGTGAATTTTGTATGGTGTTGAATTCCAATTAAGTTTGGGATTAGTCTTTTGTTCCGAAGAGATATTGGATTTTGTTTTACTTTCCAATTGATATTTATTTTTTTCAATTTTGACTCAATTCTCAATTGGCATTTTAATTGGAGTCACATGCATTTTCTCGAGCATTTTCTTCCTTTGAGTTCGAAGAACTTCTTACTTTTATTATATTTTATATTTTCTTTTTCTCTTTTAGGTCTAATTCTGCTATACCATTCCCCTTTTTTTGTATATGTTCTCTTTTTTTTTTTTTTTTTAATATATCTTTCTTTGTTACTATTAAAAAAAACTGTAATTGAAGGATATTCGAAAATTTCTATTCTTTTTAATTTTTTATATTCGAATTTCTACCATAGCATTTTTCACATTAATAAATGGTTGTAACAACACCGGCATCCTAATCAATCAAAACCCAAAATAATAATAATAATAAAGTTGGAATAAATGGCAAGATGGAAATTCAGGTAGGAAGCCAGTGGCACATTTGAGTTGTAATTGATGAAAAAAATAAAGGAATAAATTAAAAAAATCCACCGTCAATCTGCGGCTGAAGAGTACGGGTAGCAGAGAGAAGAGAAGAGAAGGTTGGCTTTGGCCATGGCAGCGGCCTCTGCGAGGGCTCTTCTCATCTCTCGCTTCAATGACTTCCGTCTCTCCCTCGAACTCCCTCCTCCTCATCACCTTCATCTCCACCGTCCATCTCATCGGACTCAATCCCAGACACCCGTCAAATCCCTCTCCCCATCGGTTCTCTGCTGTCTCGTCTCCGGAGTCGATGGTGGCGGTGTTGCCGACGATTTCGTGCCCACCCAGAAATCCGCCCTCCGCCGAAGAATTTTCTGTTCTTGCCCCTGTGCTCCGGCAGATTGAACCCCTCGACACTAGGAACTATGTTATGTCCCAAGGAATTCCGACCTGTTGGGGTCTCATCGAGATGAGAAATTTGGTTAAATTTTAGAAAAAATATTTTTTTTGAAAAAACTTGTTGATTCTCTTGACTCGAAATATTGTTGAGTCGAGTTGATTCAGACGGGTTTAGTCAAAGTTTTTTATGAGTTTTTAAACAATGCATAAGTAAGTGCCTTTGTATCATTGCTCAATTACAAATAGATAAATAATATTTGAACTTATGTTATATCTAATATTCATCAAATATATTGAAATAATAATAATAATACAAGATCACATTTTAGAAAATTTTCATTTAACTTTTAATTCTCCTTTTATAATTAAATATTTGAGATAAATTTGAACTTGATCACTGGAATTCTATGAATCATATAAAAACATGATAAATGTATATTATTTGTGATTTTTTCTAAAAAATTATCTCATTATTATTTTTTTAATTTATGTATGGAAAATCGTATGATACCCAGCGTAAAACTCCCATGGATGAGCTCACTACCCCTAGGACACACTAAAGATAGGCCACAGGGGGTTTAAACCTTCAATCTCCCGCTTGCTAAGGCAGAAGACAACTTGTTGAATGGGTAATATCTCATTTTACCCAGCTAACTTGTTGAATGGGTAATATCTCATTTTACCCAGTTAACTCTTTTTAACCAGTTCATTCATTATTCATTTGTATTACTTATACCATATATATTTAAAATTATAATATCATTTTCAATAGTTTTTAAATATGGAGGAAGTTATTATCTATTTGATTGTAAATGATTAAAAATACAGTGAATATAATAAATTTTAGATTTGTCGCCTTTCGAAGTATAGCATTATATTTATCATCTAAGACTTTTTACTTTGTCTTGGGAATTATAATTTAATTAGATTTTATTAAGATTCTTCTCTAATTTAGTCCAACTGTATTTAAACCAGTATGGATACTAATTTAATACAAGTAAAACATGTATCTTACTAATATATTATTATATAATTACTTACATCTATAAATCTTGAACTTCTTTTTCTACATAATTAATTATTTTTAACTTATATGTTTAATTTTACAATTATAAAATATAATAAACAATATGTTTATGTACTGTAATTTTTGTGCAACGTACAAAGCACCAGTAAAAATAAAAAACCCACCAATTTCTTGGAAATAACTTTTAATATTAGTTAGATTTGTTTTTTAATCTAACATGCCACGTGTAAAAGCCACGGCCTGCGGTAGAGTTGAGACGCTGGTGAGCCGGTGGTGTGTATCTCTCCGTCTAGTCTCGATTGACGTCATTTCGCGCGGCCTCGCTGCTCCTGTTCCGCCGCACCACAATTGTCAACCACACTCCCTCTCAACTCCTCCATCGCCGTCCGATGGCCAGTGGCCCGCCTCTCGACCCCGTATCACCTACCAAAACTCGTGTGGGTTGGATTGGCACGGGCGTCATGGGCCGATCCATGTGCGGCCACCTTATCTCTGCCGGTTACTCTCTCACTGTCTTCAACCGCACTCAGTCGAAGGCTCAGCCCCTCTGTGACATGGGGGCCCACTTGGCCAACTCCCCCAATGCCCTTGCCTCTTCCTGCGACGTCGTCTTCACCATCGTCGGCTACCCCTCCGACGTCCGCTCAGTCATCCTCGGACCTTCCGGCGTCCTCTCCTCCCTCCCTCCCGGCGGAGTCGTCGTCGACATGACTACCAGTGAGCCCTCTCTAGCTGCCGAGATCGCCTCTGCCGCCACCGCCCGCGGCTGCAGCAGCCATTGATGCCCCGGTCTCCGGCGGTGACCTCGGCGCCCGTAATGGGACTCTGGCCATCTTCGCTGGCGGTGATGAAAGGGTCGTCCGGTGGCTTGCGCCGCTTTTGGAGTGTATGGGGAAGGTGAATTACATGGGTGGTCCGGGGCTTGGACAGTGTGCGAAGCTTGCGAATCAGATTACCATTGCCTCGACGATGGTGGGACTGATTGAGGGCATGATTTACGCCCACAAGGCCGGATTGGATGTAGGTCTGTGTTATCATTACTAGTAGTCCTTATTCTTCCATCTCTTTGATGCGTAAAGCTCTTTTTTTCCTCTCTTTGTTTTTTTCTTCTCTTTACATGAATGGTGGGTGCGTTTCAGGAAGTTTAACAGAAACAATAATTTCAATTTTCCTACAAACACATTTATCAAAATATACCTTGTGTGCTGTTTGATTATCGCTATTGTCTCCAAAAAAGGAAGAATATTTGTTGTTTATCATTTTCAAAATCCCTGCAAATTAGGTTGTTGGCACATTTCAGGCAATATAACAGAAAAGTGTACCTTTATCAATCTGCATCTTGTGTTGTTTGATTATCTGAATAGTCTCTACTAAAGTAACTATTTTGTGGCTTAAACATTTTCAAATCTCTCTTTACTTTATCTAGACATGTTAAGATGGCCGTTAAATGAATCTTTAACCATTCATTCATTAAACAGTCATGATTGGCATTTATTCTTATTAGAAGCAGTTTCGAGAAAAGTTTTTGTCAAGTGTGTCTCTTGGGCTTCCTCTCTAGTGGAATTTAGAAATATCTCTATCAGTGACATTTTTTGATTTTGGAAAGCATTGAAGTGTTGTTCCCAGTGTTTGTGCGGCCGTTGGGCGTATCAGAGTGTGGGCTTTTTGTATTTTTGTCGTTGTTTTGATGCTTTTATATTTGCACCTCCGGTGCTTCCTTTCCATTAATACAGTAACCATTCAAAAAAAAAAAGAAGATGTAGATGCTGTGTTCATTTATCTATATTTAGTAACTACATGATGGATGCTATTCTTAATGCAAACTGATACATGGTGGTATGTCCAGATGTTGCTTTGAACTGATTGTAAGCATTGCAAAAAGGGTACTTAGGCAAAGAGGAGGAGGAGAGAGGGGGGTGGTGGTGGGAGAGAGGAAAGGGGATGGGAATGATTCCTTGCCTAAGTTCCGGTCTTTGTGTGATCATCAAATCAAACCTGATTTGTCTGGTTTGCACTACACTCAAAGGGCTTATAAGCTTTAATGCGATACAACTAAACACTAAGTTTGTCATTAGGCAGAATGTTGCTGAGGAGATTCTTTGCTTTGGTTTATTGCTATTTGCAACAAGTCAACTAGAATAAATCTAATCTAAGAGATCAGACTCCAAAAAACCAAATCTATGATATGATGGGCTTTGTTAGATAGCCTTATCATCAAGATGTGCTGTCTCTTTTGTCTTTTTGGGCAGCCATTTGATTAGATGTTGTTACATAGAACATGCCTAAGCTGTCAATCCAATCTGACAGTCATTTATTTCAGGTTTTACCTGTCAAATTTACTTTCATGCACAAAGGCTAAAAGGTCCATGCATTGCATTTGTTCACATGTAACTTTGAGGAAGTACACACTATTTATATTCAGATAGAACACATTATAAGATTGTTCTTTTCCTTTCTCTTTTCTACCTAATTTCTTGAGTGGATTTGTGCTAATGCTATCAAAACAACCCATTAAACTTGTCATGTGGATGGTGGGGTAGCCCAAGAATTGGTGAGATCTCTGTTGTGTTTAGAGGCCCATCTAAAGGCTTTCCACTCAATTCTACTTAATACAATGATTGAAATTTTCCCTGTGGAGACATCCATGACAAATTTCTGTAAAAAATGATTTTTCTTTGATGAAATAAGTGAAATAACTCTCATTTTCTTAGTGATAAAGCTGCAGTTGTACCTATCACCAAGTTAGGTGATCAAAGCTTTGCCCAGATGAATTCAACCCTTTCTCTCAAAACAAGATTTCCATTGTTAAGAAGCACTGCAATTGTATAGTCTGAGTAGAAGTTGACTTTTTTCACCTGATTAGGATTTTTTACTTGTTCGGAGCACGAGATATTTTCTTAGTTCCGACAAAGCATTTGGGAGGGGTATTTTCTCTGTTAGACCCAAACTATTGTTCATTCTTTGATTCTTTTTCTTCCAAATCCAAATGCCATACTTCAAAGTCCCTGGTTCCACCCTTCTGTGCTCTGCTTACTCTACTTGTCTTAGAGACGTGACTACCATGGCCATGCTAATGCTCACGAACCTGTTATGGATTTATTTATGTGTTTCTATTAATAATGAGGTTGAAAATGACACCTATATAATCATCTAATTCTTCATATTTCCACAGTCAAACAGTAATGCACTAGCCTGCCTGTTATTAAGCCCTTGTACTTCATTTGATTTAATTTCCTTGTTTTAATCCCTAATAGAGACTTCTTTTGGCAATAGGAATTTTCAATGGAGTTGCCTTTTTTGAAATGGATTTGTTAAGTTCTACATTTTCAGTTTGGCCTATCAACTGTTATCAATAATTCTACATTTTCCAATTTTGGCAACCCCTTAGAACTATCTATGGAAGAGACAACCCTTGTTATTTCAAGCATGTGCCTTCTTACACAATTTCATTCTAATAACGGATATTGAAGATATATGAACAATATTGTCATGAAAATGTGAATGGTAGCAGTGATCGAGACAATACAGTTGTGCTAGACGATGAGGCAAACACTTGGATTCTCAAGTTACATATCATTATGATAGCAGAAGGTATTACAAATGGAAGATAACGATAGTAATTTAATGTTGCTGATGCTAACTTTAATGTTAAAACATACTTTGAAGACTTCATGGAATGGATGGATTTAAATACACTATAATATTTGTAATTGATGGCAGGAATTCAAAATGAATATGATACAGATAGATTTACTAATGAAATATAGTTTGAAGACGTGTTGGAATGGATGGATTTAAATTCAGATGAATTTCTGTTTGTGATTGATGACGAGATTTGAGAGTGAATATGATATTTACATGTCTGTGTGTTTGCCCACCTGTTCTATATTTGTGATGAGTTCAAATTGGTTGTAGTCTGTGTATTTGACTTCCATGATATTGAAGTATATTATGTCTATGTTGGACTGTGTACATGGGCTTCACATATTGTAAGTATTGGATGAGACCCACCTATACTGTATGTGTGATGACTCATGTCCAATTTGGCTTATTTTATTTTTCATACAATTTACAGGTTATGTAAGTGGATCATAACTCTATATTAGGGGTTATGATAAGCCCATACTTATAGGTTGTTCAGTGAAGCCTACTTAGATTGCACTTGTGATGCTTGGAGGGCCCACTTATTCCATATTTGTGATAAAATAAGTTTGATCATATATGAACTATTCAATATTATCATCGTCAGCCATCTCAAACCATGCACGAATGGGATACTAGAATATATGTAATTAATTTATTTTAGCTTTAATATTGATTTCACATAAGCTTTTTCAAATGTACAAACATTAGAAAAAATGATTTCATAGGAAAAGGTTCTCATCTCATTTTCCTAAGAAATCTACATTCTATCATGGAAAATTAGAGAAATGTGCCTTTAAGATTCCTCCAATGAAATGCCCTCATTTCTAATTTCGGTGTAGGTTTGTATCTTGATGCAATATCGAAGGGGGCTGCAGGCTCAAAATCGCTAGATCTCTATGGCAACAGGATCTTGAAGAGGGATTTTGCTGCTGGGTTCTTTGTGAATCACTTTGTTAAGGACCTTGGCATCTGTTTGAGGGAATGCCAACAGATGGGCCTGGCTTTGCCGGGGTTAGCGCTTGCGCAACAACTGTATGTCTCACTCCAAGCACATGGAGAAGGGAATCTGGGTACCCAGGCACTTATCTTGGCTCTTGAACGCCTCAACAGTACACAATTGAAATCCGTAGTCCCTCCACCTTCAACATAATGATCTCTACTTGGTAGAATTTGAAGATGATGGTTGTGATGACGCTGCTGCTGCTGGTTTCTGTTTTTGTATTTAGTTTATCTGCTTTTGTATTTGAATCTTTGTTATGACATGTATTTGTGTTATAAAAACTGCTGTTTCAATTGCCAAGCAATTGAAGTGTGGAAGAAAAATTGTCGTGTCTATGATTCATTCACCCTGTGCTCCCAACCAATGTTTCTTATGCAAGATATGTTTACTCTTTTATGGCTTTTGTATTAGCCAATTTCTTTAAATGATGTGATACTGACATTCTGTTTTAATTTGATTTCTGGATATCTTTTACCTTCATACTGGATACTTTTCACTTGGAGACTTTTAGGTGCTAAGAAACTCAACTGGAAAAAGAGAGATTGTTTTTTTTTTTTTTGCCCCCATGGATGCCTAGGAAACCATTTAGATGCCTAAAAAAGATGAACAATGGTGGTGCAAATCTCTAAATTCATCTTAGAAAAAGTATTTAAGGTTTTTTTTTATTTTTTAAAGTTACTCATGCATGGTGACTCGGGAGATAGCTTGATGATGTGACATTCTTTGGTTGCACCTGAGTAAGAATTGAAGGGGGATTGACTGTACAAATATCTTTTATGCACAATTGGCAGAAACGTTTGTCATCTCATCATTGATGGCTGCAATTGTAGTAATGTGGTTGCTCAAGAGGTGATTGACAAATGAAAGTTCAAACCACTAAAACATCCTCAAATAAACGAGGTAATTATGGATAAAGGGTGAAAGTACCCAGTGCTAGAACAAGATTGTTTCTAGAGGGGCGTGAATAGGGGATTGACACCAACAAAGGGTATTTAGTTTCTTTATCGATCGAGAACAGATACTTTGACAATGTATGGAGTGATGTTCTACATATGTATGTTTGCCATTTGTTATTAGGAAGGTCGTGGCAGCATGACAAGAGCACTATGTATGATGGAAGGAAAAACACTTTTAACACTTTTCACAAGGATGGCATGAAGATTGTCCTAGGACCAATTAAGGATTTCTCAAGGATAATACAGAGAGGGGGGTTTTTGGATAAGCTTCCAATACATCCTGACCCACCATAAATGATTTTTGAGGCTTTGGTATTGCAACAACGAAAGGAATTAGAGTTTGATAATTTTCCTCATTCTCTCCAACCTGGTGCAGAAGGATTTGCAGGTGATGGCATATTGGTTGCACATCTGGATAATCAAGGCAATGATTCCTACAATTGAGGCTTATTTTAGAGTGAAGGTAGGAAAGCTACAATGTGTGATGACAAGTGAAGACGATATTCATGTTCAACCTTACATAGATCCTGTGTGGAACAATTTTATGATGCAATATCTTGTATGCAACAATTTTTCTAGATTTGTGGCTGACAGATTGGAAGAAATTCTTGCACTTGGTACCCCAGCTTCAATAATGTAGCGCAATCAAGTCCTATCTAATATTCTGAAGCAGAGAAGAAAAGGAAGACCGTGGCGAAAATATCTGTTTGCATTTGGTTTCTCTCCAGCAGCAGTTGATCTTAACTCGGGGATGAGTTCTTTTCGACTAGAGTGAGTGACGCAAACTTCTACGCCCAATTAGAAAGACATAAAGACCAATGTGAAAATGAAGTGGCAAATGGGCTCTGCATGACCAACCATAGTGTTTATTTTAGGTTTCATTTAATGTAAGGCTATGATTTAGAGATGTTTAAGTTGTGTATTCTCCTTTGCTTTATGCAAGTAAATTTCTAGTCATTTTCTAGTTCTTTTGATTTTTAATTTAATTTTGTTTAGATTTTAATTTTAATTGTTGCAATTGTTGCATTAAAATTTATTTAATGTTTAGAAGATAATTCCAGATTCAATTGAATTTGTGATTTCATTGTGAATTTCGTATGTTGTTGAATTCTCATTAAGTTTGGGATTAGTCTTTTGTTCCGAAGAGATATTGGGTTTTGTTTTACTTTCAGATTGATATTTATTTTTTTCAATTTTGACTCAATTCTCAATTGGCATTGCAACTGGAGTCACCTACATTTTCTGTGGTGTTTTCCTCCTATAAACTCGGAGGATTTCTTACTTTTATTGTATTTTATGTTTTCTTTTATATTTTTTTTCTTTTTCTCTTTTGGATCTAATTCTGCTTGGACTTTTGCCTCTTTTGTATATGTTCCCTTTTTTTGTTAATATATCTTTCTTTGTTACTGTTTAAAAAAATTGTAATTGAAGGATATTCGAGAATTTCTATTTTTTTAATTTTTTATATTCGAATTTCTATCATATCAATTTTTCACATTAATAAATTGTTGTAACAACACCGGCATCCTAATCAATCAAAACCCAAAGTAATAATAATAATAATAAAGTTGGAATAAATGGCAAGATGGAAATTCAGGTAGGCAGCCAGTGGCACATTTGAGTTGTAATAGATGAAAAAAAATAAAGGAATAAATAAAAAAATCCAACATCATTCTGCGGCTGAAGAGTACAGGTAGCAGAGAGAAGAGACGAGAAGGTTGGCTTTGCCCATGGCAGCGGCCTCTGCGAGGGCTCTTCTCATCTCTCGCTTCAATGACTTCCGTCTCTCCCTCAAACTCCCTCCTCCTCATCATCTTCATCTCCACCGTCCATCTTATCGGACTCAATCCCAGACACCCGTCAAATCCCTCTCCCCATCGGTTCTCTGCTGTCTCGTCTCCGGAGTCGATGGTGGCGGTGTTGCCGACGATTTCGTGCCCACCCAGAAATCCCTCCGCCGAGAATTTTCTGTTCTTGCCACTGTGCTCCGGCAGATTGAGCCACTCGACACGTCCATCATTGCAGTGGGCGTTTCTGGCGCCGCCAAGAACTCCATGAAGCGGACCATCTCCACCATGCTTGGCCTCCTCCCCTCTGATCTCTTCCGTGTTACCATCAGGGTTTCCAACCTTCCCCTTCATCGCCTCCTTGTCTCTTCCATCATCACCGGGTATGATGATCCATATGACCATGTCCAATCTATTGAATTGTGTCCGACAACTGGAATTGGATTTTCATTTCTAACCTTTGGCATTTAGCCCTCTTTGGCATCTTGGAATTCACCCAGTAGAATTGGAATTATGTGGAATTCTCATGATTCCCTCACGAATTCCATGGTTGAAATGATGAAACTTCACATAAGTACAGGGATTTTTTTTTTTCATCGGAAAGTGTTATGTAATTCCAAATCCCGACTCAACTCAAATTATGGAATTTTCAGTTTTGAGCTAATAATTCCAAAACTACCAATTACAGGTTTGTTAATTATGGAATTTGGGAATAATAGATTCATCATCATCATATTCAAGTCATTTACCCATCAATCTGGGGTTGGCAGTTAAATATGGATTTCACGAATTATTTTCCTTGGTTGACTGCCTATCTAATGCCCATTTGGGAGTAATAGATTCTGCTGGAATTTTCTACTTTGGAAGGGAATTTTGATTGGAATTGGAGTTGGTATTCTTTTAGGTATACTCTTTGGAATGCAGAGTACCGAGTATCTTTGATGAGGAACTTTGGCGCTTCTTCTGAGGGGACAAGGACAAATGAAGTGTCATCAAATCTGTCCAGTGGGTGTGAGACACCAAGCGATGAGTGTGAGGACATAGTAGGAGGAGATGGGGTAGATGGTTATTATTCTAGCAAAAGTAGTGAGGGCTGTTTGGTTCATATGCTTGGTGATTTGCCTCCTGCTGCCTTGAATTACATACAAGAGCTGAAATCACAATTGGCAGATGTTGAGAAGGTGAGGACTCACTATAGTAAATCTGAATTTCCTTTATTATTCTTTTCTTTTTTGTTTCATTATGTATTTAGAAAATTCATTTGAGGAAAACGTTCCTTCAGCTATGTTAATGTTATTGATGGACCTGAAGTTAGCAAAATGCGAAGTATTCATTAATACTTCCATTGTGGCTATTTATTTATTCTTTATCTTATCATTTAGTCCTATAATGATACGTAAAGTGGCTGTTTTAATTTAAAATTACCATATAACCTTACATGCCCAGAACTTTTACATGCTCACCTTATTGTGTCGCGTGCCCCCGATACTTGTAAGATACTTAATGAAATATGCTTTTGTGATTCAATTATACCCGTCTCCTAAGACATATACAAAAGAACTGCCATAAAAGAAATTGCTATGAAAAGATTTATAAAATAGATGCTCGTGTCTATTTCAAAAAAATAAAAATAAAAACCATATAAAAAATAGATGCTCATGTGACATTGTCATTTGTCGTGCTTGGAATTTCATAAAGTTAAAAGAAACGATAGCATGGATAAAATATTTCAAGTAAAAAACCATAAACCTAATATAGAACTATATTTAAATAGAACAACTTTGTCCATGTTCTTGTCCTAATTCTTGAAAAAAGTTTGAGTCTTCTATCACCTTTTCTTATTTGCTATGAAGCACGGATACTTCGAAGCCCTTCGAGTGTCCGTGTCGGGTGCGTATCCGACACGGATACGGCCGGATACGGCTCGGATACGTGTCGGATACGCACCCAATTAATTAAAATATTTTTTAAATGCGGATACGTCCTGGACACGCCACCGATACGCCCGGACACGCCACCGATACGCCCGGACATGCGTAATTGTTTTATTTTAGTCACTTAGTTTTTTTCTAAGTGAGTATTGTTTGTTTGAAGTGGTATTTTCTTATCATGTACTTAGTATTTGTTGACTCTTTTTATCTCATAGTAGAATTTATTCATCAATACACCACTAATGCGCCACCGATACGTCCGGACACGCAACACGCGTAGGTGTTTTATTTTAGTCACTTATTTTTTTCTTAAATGACTTTTGTTTCTTTGAAATGGTGTTTTCTTATCATGTACTTAGTATTTGTTGACTCTTTTTATCTCATAGTAGATATTATGATGTTTTTTATAAATGTCTGAATTTATTTTGTTGATATATATAAATAATTTTTTTAGTTTGGCGTATCCTGCCGCACCCATATTCTAGTTTTTCAAAATTTGCCATATCCCTTATCGGTCGTCTCCGATACGCGCACCTGTATCGGTGCTTCTTAGCTTATTTGTATTCCAATTGATGGGTCTGACTGTATAGATAAGGTCATTGTTCAGCAATTTTGAAGAGATCTTCCTTTGCTTGTTATTTGGAGATTTCACTTAATACCACTCAGGTTTGTCGCCTATCTAGCATAATCAAGTACCTGTGTCTTTTAGTTCCCTGTGGATGAAGATGAATAAGGCAATAAAATCAGGTTTTGAGTTCGGTAGAAGTTCAAGAGGTGTATGTATTTGAAATAATTAAGGTGGAAAGAGGGCCTTACCTTTTTTATATGGAGAATTTGACAGTTTGGAAATAGCCATTGCTAGTCCATCAATTCCTTTTGCTGCAACCAACCTGCTTGTGATGATGTTACTCCTATCCAAGTCAAGTATCTTTCTTATTATTCTCCTCGAGGCAGAAGCTGGGTAGATGAAATTAATGCATTATCTTTCCTAAACACCACAATTGTGTCTAATGTCCAATATGGAAGAGATATCTCTTGGGTGGAAGCTAAGGCGAAAGAGCTTTGTAAGAGATATCTCTTGGGTGGAAGTTGAAGGCTTCTTTGCCTTTGTTAGTAGATGGTGACAAGAACCTAGTGCTGACAGATTGCCTAGTGTTAGATTGGTGATCAAGCTGAAAAGGATGAGGAAGAAACAAAGAACGGGTCAAGACCATGTATGGGGACTGGGGATGGAAACCATGCAGGTTCAGGCCAGCTATGCATTGTGCCAAGTTTGAGCTTGACCTAGAAAAGCCTGAGCCCAACACAGGCCCATTTGATATGATGAAGCTAGAGTTAGTGGCGGAAGTGAAAGAGCTATTTCCTTATGGGTTTCTAAGGTTTTATAACCCAATTACCTTTAAAAGAATATATTATAACCCAATTGAAAATTTAATTTTCAACAGAGCACAAAAAAGATCACTCTCGAAAAAGGGATTTTTGGGTAATGGGTATAAGGCTTGTTGTGCTGCTGTGTACAAAAATGGTAGAAAGTGTGGAAATAGAAAACTTTACCATCTAGGTTCTTGTTTCAGTGTTTTGTGGGCTCAAGGAGTGGGGAAAAACAGATGCCTGCAAAGGCCATTAAACTCAATAAAAAGAGCTTAGGAATTAAAAAAAGGTGCCTCTATTTTTAGAGGAGAGATAGGATGTGATGGTTGAGGGGAGGAGTGGTTTGGACTAAGAGAGTGAGAGACCTATATTCTCCTTTGTGTTCCATTGATGGAACAAGACACATATAGGGACGTTGTGCGACGTAGGAGATTCTTAGCCTGACCTTTGTTTTCTTCGGCGACAGGCACAGGCGATGGAAATGGGAAATGTGAAATGAGAAAGGCCTTAGGTAGAGCTGTTGATGTGTAGAGCTGTTGATGTGGTCCACGAAGAAGAGCCACTCCTGACAACGTTGTTGATTTTAGCTGGACCAGTTGAAAGAGCCACTCCTGACAACATTGTTTTCAATTGGTGCTGAAGTTCTTCTATTTTCTCTAAATGTACAGATTTTTGTGATCTCATTTACCTTATTTTGTAATCCTAATTGATCTGTGTTATCTTGTTTTCAGGAGCTTAATACTCAGAAGCAGGAAAATTATCATATGGAATCAAAAAAAGAAGAGGACAATGATCTACTAGATTACTTGAGATCCTTGGAACCTGATATGGTAACTCTGTTACTACTTTTCAAACGTAATAATATGGTGATTTCTTTAGAATTTTTTCCAAAGTAACAGCTTTATCTATACTTGCCTTGCAAATCTTTTATGCATTCAGGTAACTGAGTTAAGTCAACCGTCGTCATCAGAGGTGGAGGAAATTATTCAACAACTTGTTCAGAACATATTGCAGAAATTCTTTAAGGATGATACTGCTAGTTTCTTTGAAGATTCAGCTATAGGAAAGACAGACAGTTGCACTGATGATAATGCTGAGCATTGCGATGCTATTGAAACATCTCGAGATTATCTTGCAAAACTACTTTTCTGGTTTGTAATTTTTCACTTTATCTTCCGTTCTGTTCAGTATTTGCAATGGATTCATTTTCAAGTTCTTACTATCATGTTTTGAATGCCTTGACATTTGCGTTGGTACCAACATTGTTAGGTTGTGCCTTATGACTATTTCTGATGCATACTAAGTACAATACAAGATCCATGACTGACAACTCGAATTGACTTTATTCCAACCGAGTTAACTTGGAATCATTTAGATGAAGTTCATGGTGTTGTTCTGTTTACAGAAAGTTGAGGAAATTATTAGGATTGTGGCTGTTAATGAGTTTGAGATTTCTCATATTTTGCGATCAGCTATTGTCAGAGCTGACAATCTGGTGGAGGGACTGGGCTATTTATCTTGGAAGGTTGCATGAGGGAAGGTAGTGAGAAGAGGAATGTGAGGCTAGCTTGGGCTTTTAAAGGGTTGCTTCAAATTAAATGTGGATGGGACAGCTAGGGGTAAGCCTGGTTTAGCAAGAATGAGGGGAGCGGTGCATAATGGGAAGGGAAAGATGTTACTCTATTTTTTCAGAATTGGTTGGCATTAGCGATTCTGATAAGGCAGAACTCTTAAGAATAAGGAGGGCCTTGGCTCTTTGGGCTACGTATGGTCTAGGTGAGCCATTAATAGAGAGAGATTCATTCAATGGTATCGAGTGGGCTATTGGTGGGAAGAAGTCTCCCTGGAGGCTGATAATGGTGGTGAGAGATCAGAGACTTTGTTTAAAGATGATGGTATCCTTTAGCCATGTCAGGTGTTAAGGAAACAGAGTGGTTGCCTTCTTGGCCAAAGGAGTGGATAGAAATTTATCTTTGTTGTCATTATTATTTGAAAATTCCACTGAAGAGAATTATTGAGTCCCTGGGCCAGGAAATGTATTAAGTTCCATGCATTCATGGTCCATCATTTAGTAATCCATACTGTTTTTGTGATGTGTATTGTGGTTGGAGATGATATACTTGCACTTTTTAAGCAAACTAAAAATGGTGCTTGCATTTCTAAAAGCAAACTTTAAATAAAGGACTTAATCATCCAGAAAAAGAGTTTGTGATGGATGGTTATGAATTATGATCTTTCTGTGATTATTGGATCCACTTCCATCCATGGTGAATCTTAAATATCAGCCTCTGTTCCACTGAAATATGGGAACTTGCAGTTGAGGAGATAATGGGAAGCTAGATTTCCTGAGGCTTTGCTTTTGTCAATTTCACAGTCTATGACCTGCTTTTCTCAGAATTTTGGATGGCTCCACATTCAACTATTCAACCCTTTCCATGAACCTACATTTTCTTAAAACAGTAGCTAACAAGTGAGTAGTGGAAACTAACTCTCTCTCTCTCTCTCTCTCTCTCTAACCATCCCCCTGTACATAGGAAATGCTTGCTGAAAGCAAATGACCCCAAGATTCCTCAATTATATTTGATCCAGCAGATCCTATCATTATTGTTTTCTTGACGAATCTTATATTCCCACCAAGGCTATCTTGTACAATGTTGGATTTAATGATTTATGCACTGAGTGCAGTTCGTACCTTTTTTCTTCTTTTTTTTGAATGATAGTGTACTATGAGAGAATGAACAAAGCGGTTTTCTTCTTCTCATGATCTCAGGTGTATGCTATTGGGTCATCACATGAGAGGCTTGGAGTATAGATTGCACCTAAGCTGCATAGTTGGTATACTGTAGATGGGAAAATAGAAATGGTGTATATTCTGGATCAGCTTCAGGAAACTGATTTATATGGTTTGTATTCCTCTTTTTCTATGTACTATTTCTCATTTTTTTGTTAAAAGGAGTTTTCCTTGCTAATGGTGGTAATTTTATAGGATCATTAAATGGAGTTTTGTCCAACGTCTTGTTTCTTTGTGATGATAATTATGAGGCGGTTAAATTGTGCCCAGCATCCTACAACTTGTCTCTGACCCTGCTTCAGGCATTTCTTAGTTCCCACTGCCCTTCCTAAGATCATCCCTTTGTGCTGTGCTTTTAATCCTGTTCTCGTTAATGCTTTTTTTTTTTTTGTGCACAGAAGGATCATTTGCCAGTGGATTTTAGGGATTTTGATGAGATTCCTTGTTGCTCCTTTTCAGAAGTTACTTTATGTTTGGAGAATGACGGCAAGAAAATAAGGAATTGCTTTGTGCAGAACTATTTTCCCCCAGTCTAATGTTTTTGTTGCTTTTCTGAGTGTAAGAGATATTCACTTTGGCCGCTTTGAGAAGTGCCCTTTACTACGTTGTTATCTTTTGTTGCTGTTTTCATCCTTATCCCTAGACTGAGATTTAGGGTTAGTAAGAAAATCAAGACGGTAGATTTTATGGAGGGGATAAACTAATACACACTAAGGCAAAAAAGACAGCCTGCAGAAGTGGTTTAGCTTTGCCTGCCTTTTCCAGCAATTCAAATGTTCTAGCTCATCTCTTAAAATTATTGAATTCTTAAACTTAATTCTTGAAAATGGCAAGGGCAGAATAGATGGTCTCCAAAAATTTCATAATATATAATTCGTCCCAGATCTTCCTATGAAGCACTCCATTAGAATTCTTACTCTCACTCTCTCTCTCTCTAATATGCAGTCAACTTAAGCCACTGTTCCTAGAACCTCTCTTCTTTTCTTAATTAATTCTTTCCCTCTCTAGGGGCTGTAATCGGTATATAATACACACTATTGATGAAATGAAATCATCCAATTTCCAAAATTCTTCACATAGCCATAACTTCATCCCTGCAACTCCTCCCATTCACAGTTCTGGGGAAATGGCCTCCCAACAAGACCACTTCGTCTTGATTCCTCTAATGGCCCAAGGTCACATGATAACCCATGACAAACATGGCTCGCATATTTGTGAGTCGCAGAGTGGCCATCACCTTCATAGATCATAACATGCCCGGCAAATGCTTCCCGATTCAAGACCGTCATATATCGGGCATTACAGTCAGGCTTTCCAATTCATTTAATCAAGCTCCAGTTCCCATCAGATGGATGTGAGAACTTCGACTTGGTTTCTTCACCAGAAGTAGCACATGATCTCTTTTTTGGGCTGGATAACTACAAGAGGCAGTTGAACAATTACTCGACCGACATCGCCCCCACCCCAGTTGCATAATTTCAGACATGTGCCTGTCTTGGACCTCTGAAACAACTCACAAGCTTGGAATACCCAGAATTGTATTCCACAGGTCGAGTGCCTTCTCTAATTTGTGCACACATTATGGCTAAATATAAGGTCCACGAAAATATCAGCTCTGACTCAGAGCCCTTTCTCATCAGATTGAAATCACCAAAGCCCAACTACCACAACACATGGCCATCTTCACCAAAATGCAATGGATTTTATCAATTTGGAAGGGAGGAATTTTAGAATCTTTTAATTTTTTTTTAAAGTGAGTGGAGTAGAGGAGGTTTTTGAGTGTGCTCGACTAAAGCTCTGTGGTTTATTGTCGATCGATAAAGAATTTAAGGAGTTGTCTTTGACTTGTATTTATCTTGGAAGGTTAGTTACATGAGGGAAGGGAGTAAAAGAAGACGAGGGAGGAGTTGTTACTTTAGTATTTTTCAGACTTGGTTGGCATAAGATGTTGAATTCGTCTCAACTTCAACACAAGCCTGACCGCAACCGCGATACAGTTTCCATGGAGAGTCGTGTTTTTTGCACGCGCCCTTCCTCGACATAGAAATTAAAAACCGCGTTCTACTTCTACAATGGTGTAACCATCACACGCTTGACTTGCTCCAACTCGGTTGCTTTCTTTTCTTTTCCCCCTCTTTTTTAATTACGTTCTTTCTTTCCAACTTCTCATTCAAATCTAATTTATTATTTATTGACTATTTAATACTCTCTCTGTCCAAAATATTTGTCCGATATATATTTCAAAATTGTCCTAAATTATTTGTTCTATTCCTTTATTTTCACGTTAAATCAAAGCTTTAACTATTTTCGATGAGTTTCAAATCACTTTATGATATGATGGGAAGACGACCTTCTTTTATAAGATTTGTCTTACTCATATGTGGCATTTTGTAATTATTTTCACCTTCGACTCTCATCGTCTCAATCATGCATTGTTGTATAGTCAGGAAAATATTATTGAGCAGTAATTACACTAAAAGACACTGTTCAGACCTCTTTTTTTTTTTTTCCATCAGGTTTGTATTGAGTTAGAGAATCTATTAATAGGTTTTTAACGTGCTCCGTACAAAAATGATCCTTAAGAAATAAAAAAATTCAAAATAGAACAAGTATGTTGGGACAAAAGGGAGTAATATAAAAAATTTCGTGCCTAACCTAATATCAGAATTTTAATCTAATTCGATTTTAAAAAAATAAAAAAATAAATATAAGAGGACTTTATGTGATTTGGAGTCATTGAGCTGTTAAAAATTGAAGCAATATACTAGATATTCTACCATAAGGCCACTATCTAATACTAAAAAGGATTTTAAGATTTGCTACAAAAATGTAAGAAGTGTTTCAAATGAACTCTATTTTTATCCATAAAAATAGGTGCTAAGTGAAAACTGTAATACTAATAATAATAATAATACGCATTTCAGAGAAGAATTATTTATTTAAATAGCTTACATAGTTGGCATTTATCGTATATTTACATTCATGAGATTATGAGAAGGGGATGTGTGAATGACGAGCAAGAGATGCCAGTTGTAAATTCCAATTGGTGGAAGACTAGCAAATAAGTAGGGAAGGAGTGGGTTCCTTCTGTTCTCTTGCAAAGGCCACGTGATCATAACATGGGAAGATGGGGCGATCAATTATTATTAACATGTAAGGTTGGTCTTCCACACGCTCGATTCCAAAAGTTTGAATGCTTTTGAAGGTTACGGATATATAATAATTGATGATAACAATAATATTTCTCAAAATGCAGGACAGAACTACGAAATGCCTTGCAAGTTTTTATATGCATATTAAAAAAAATATATGTTTATTTTATAATAAATTTAAATCATTAAAATTATTATTGTTTTTAATATAAATTCAACTTTTATTATTCATTATTTAATTTTTTAATGTCTCTTCTTTTTCTCGTTTTATTTGTTGAACAAAATGGATAATTACATAAATTTAGTGAAGAAAAGATGAAAATATTAATGCAGCAATCACTTTTCTAATTTTTTTATAAATGATTTAAAGTATCTAACATAAAATATAATAAATAATAAATTCCAAGGAATCAACAACTCGAGTCATTACTTCTGCTCTGTTGGATTGAGAGTCGAGACTTGGAACTTGGGATGCGTCACATCGACTACAGCTAACACACGCACTCAACCAACCTCTCCTCTCCTCTCCTAATGTTATTATAATACTGAAGGAACAGCAGCATCTGCAAAATGCGTCGGACCCTACATGAAACGGGGCCCACCAGCAGCCGGTCCCACTTCATCATCAACGTGTATTAAAGCCAGATGTGCGGTGCCAGCTTTTGCAACCTTTTCTCACAACCACTTACGTGTGAAAGACGCGCGCCACCATTGACCCTTCTAATTCTTAATTAATTAAGTAATTAATTCGCCTTATTATTTATTTATATATAAAACTCCGAACACCGGATGGAAATATTGTTTTTTCACCAGTTTTCCTTTCTCACGATTGCAAATTCCATTTAAAACCACATCTTCTTCTTTCTTGGCCCTTCCATTTCCATTTCTAGTGTGAGAAAGAAAGAAGAAGAGAGAGAAGAAGAAGAAGAAGAAGAGGGAGGAGAGAGCAAATTGTCTCTGGTTATTGCCTCTCCCTCTCGGCGGCTGAAAGCCAAACAAAACACGGAAAATCCAAACCGCGTTATCGTAGTCTAGACTATTTCTGTTTTCCATTTCAAGAAAAGACTCTCTCCTCTTTTCTATCATTTTCTTTAACTCTCTCTCTCTCTCTAACTCTCTTTAAATTCTTACTCCAAAATATTGATTTCACCTTCTCTGTTTTCGCCACAATGTCTCGCTTTTTCCTGGCGATTTTCTCCGCCACTGTCCTCATCTCCCTCTCTTCCTCCCCGAGACTGTTGTGCTCAGCGATCCGGTTATTGCCCGGCGAGTCCAACAGAGGATGTTCTTCTCTCCAGCCGAGATTCGCCGAGGCGCCGGAGTACTGGAACGGCAGTCAGTGCCCGTTGTTACGCGCGGAGAGGGGAGTCACGTGCGATCCCTCGCACGTGCACATTGCAATGACGCTCGACCTCGCTTACCTGCGGGGGTCCATGGCGGCTGTCCTTTCGGTGCTCAAGCACGCCTCCTGCCCCGAGAACGTCTTCTTCCACTTCGTCGCGACGGACGGGCCCCAGTTCTCCGACCTTGAACGGATAGTCAGGTCCATCTTTCCCTACCTCCGGTTCAAGATGTACCGCTTCGATGAGAGCGTGGTGAAAAAACTGATCTCGTCGTCCGTTCGTTCTGCGCTGGAGAGCCCGTTGAATTATGCGCGGAGCTACCTGGGCGAGCTGCTGGAGCCGTGCGTGGGTCGAGTAATCTACCTCGACTCGGATCTGGTGGTGGTGGATGACATCCAGCTGCTCTGGAACACCCCGCTCGCCCGCTCGCGAGTGATTGGCGCGCCTGAGTACTGCCACGTCAACTTCACTGATTATTTTACAGAGAGGTTCTGGTCGGAGCCGGGCATGGGTGCGGCCGTGTTTACTGAGCGGCGACCTTGCTACTTCAACACGGGAGTGATGGTGATGAATCTGAAGCGTTGGAGGCGGGGTCATTTCCGCGAGAGGATCGAAGAGTGGATGCGAGTGCAGAAGGAGAAAAGAATCTATGAGCTCGGTTCTCTGCCCCCTTTCTTGCTAGTCTTTGCCGGAAACATAGAGCCCATCGACCACCGGTGGAATCAACACGGGCTGGGCGGCGACAATGTGCTCGGAAGCTGCCGACCTCTGCATCCCGGTCCTACCAGCCTCTTGCACTGGAGCGGAAAGGGCAAGCCCTGGGCCCGCCTCGACGCCGGCAACCCCTGCTCACTCGACAGAGTTTGGGAGCTCTACGATCTTTATCGGCCATGAACATCACATCTTGACCGTCCGCTCCATTCTCTAGAACCATCTGGTGATTCTTTGTTACCATTCATTCATTCATCTCCTTGATTCTTGCATCATTGATTCTATGATGATTCGTTCTTTACATTTTACGGTGGTTTTTGTAAATTGTAGAATTTGGAGGGGGCTGACTTGTTTGATTTGATTTGATTCATACTGTTATTCTTTCTTACTTCGCCAACGTCTTGGTTGGGGAATTCCAGTATACTTACTGTATTGGATTTTGGACGGTTGTGATGACGGATCATGTACTGTAATGATTCAGAGATCAATGATGGACGATTCAGATGATTCATGAAAAGTTTGTCCCTATAATTTCGCTTGCATTTTTTTTTTTTTAATAAATTAGCACCACTGGCCATCTAAATGTTACCTCTTTTAAATTATTTTTTAAAATTTAAAATATTGTGACTTCATTCAAAATTTTGCGATTTTGATTGATTAATAATATAAATGCATGATTTGGTATAGTTGTTATAAGTTATAAGGAGGAACATGTCTAAGGATAATCTCCATCAGTTTTGATGGGTGCAAAAATAGGTCTTATAGGTTAAAAAATAGAAAATTTTGTCGAAATTCTGATATAAATAAAATGTTTTAAAAGTTCTGAAAAATGTCTTAATATTTTAATATGAAATTTATGTTTTTTAGTGTCTTATACATATTTTCTATTATAATTTATAACTTTTTATTGTAACAAAAATCACAGAAAATTACTGACATTTTACGGACAATTTTATAAATATGATATATTATTTCATTAAATTATTTTTATAAAAAACTTTCCATTCAAGATTATCTTAGAGTTGAAATGACAAATACCTTCTTATTTTTTATTTTTTTATATTAAACCTTTTTAAAATTACATCTAATTCAAGAATCAATTGGCTAACGGTTTAAACAGTTTTTTTCTAAAAAAATAAATAAAGAATCAGTTGTATTATCGGCTGGTACGCATCTTTTATGGATGCGATGATATATATGTTATCCATAGATACTTGATCTTTTGTGTAGATTTTTTAAGAAAAAATTATTGAAAAATAAATAAATTCGTTTCATGTTTTATTAGATATCTATTTAAAATTCTTCCATCATGATTTTTTGTGAAAATGTGATTAATAACATTTTATATTTTGTGTTTTGTATTTGAGTTTGACATTTATAATTATTTACATATATTCAAGTTTAACTTATTTGTTGTTTTAATTAATTGATTATAGTTAATTAGTATTTTGTATATAGCATCACTTTGGCTAAGATTGATCCACAAGTTAATTTTTAAAATATACTATGGAGAAATGTTTTCTAGAAATTCATGACCCATTCTTTCATAGGCTTGATTAAATAAATCTTTAAGTACATAGATTACATGCATAAATGAATTGACACCCACTTCACTTGATTTGAGTGGATGATCAAGCTTATTTAAGTCGGTCCAACTTTGTCCAATTTTTAAAATCTTGAACAACCTGACTGGTACCAAACTTAAAATCATTGAAAACAGGTTTCGTTTCATTTGGAGGTTTAATTAAATCATGAGCACATTAAACTCCTGACTGTGAGTAATACAAGTTGTTAATTAATCTCTCTGACTATAAAACATCTGATTATCAAACAGAAGATCCCTGAATTTACAAATAAATAAATAGAGGGTGGGTGCTCATCCTAACACTGGGCATACTCTTTTAGTAGATACTGGATTTTTTGGATTTTTCCACTTTATCCTCATCTGCAGAAATTGGCTCACTTTTTCGTTGAATCGGTTCACTCATTCAGTGCACTGTCCGGTGCACCGATAAGTGAACCGATTTATATATAAAATGATCCGGTCAGTACACCGATTTGGACTTTCAAGAAATTGGTGCACCAATTTCCAAGGGATCCAGTCGGTGCACCTGTCCGATGCACCGATAAGTGAACCGATTCAGTGAAAAGTGAATCGATTTCTATAGATGGACAAGAGACAAAATAGAAAGTTCACTAAAACTCGTGTCTCCTAAAAGATAATAACGTCCGTGTTAAGATGAGTACCCTAAATAAATGTATACATCAAATATATTAAAATGAGAAATGGACATTGATGAAACCCCGTGAGATTGGGCCTTACGAACTCCACAAGTGACCTGATACATCTCCTAAATTTTCTTGTACTCTCAAATTTTGATTTACCATTCAAACTCAAGAAAACATTAGATGAAACTTATGAAAAGAAAAGAAAATATACATTCATTTTTATATATATTTGTTCATAAAGGGAAATTCTGTCATTTTAAACATTTATGGGAAATGGTGAACTTGCAATGGCCATTCCTGGGCTTCTAGTCAAGTAGGCTTCCGACAGCATTATGAAAAATAAATGGTCATTTTAGTATTTCTAAGAACACTTGATGTTCTTTAGAATTGTGAAAATCTTTTAAGAATTTTTTACAGAGGTGTGCCCTTTATTCGCCTTTCTGAGGCAGATTCTTTTTCGTCACTTTAACTTTTTTGAATTAATGTTCTCTTATTCTTATTCTCAGGCAATATTCCACCTGTAAACATATAATGAAACCTTGCTATTTCGATCAGTAAAAAATAAAGAGGTCATAGTTGAATCAACTGTGCCATACCCGATTGAGATTCTTTCCATTGACAAAAAATATCACAAAGATAATGATGAATTCAACTTCTGATTTTCTGAC
This sequence comes from Chimonanthus salicifolius, assembly GCA_013350335.1. NCBI lineage: Eukaryota > Viridiplantae > Streptophyta > Magnoliopsida > Laurales > Calycanthaceae > Chimonanthus > Chimonanthus salicifolius. Next base: position 699,241 of record CM023542.1, on the reverse strand, counting down.
TGGTTCATGAAATACAAGCCAAACAAAAAGGCAGGCATGTTAATTCATTATAAAAAAGGCGTTCGAGTGTACGCTTTCTGATTTCTATTTTTCCAGCCAACTCTATCAATCAATGTCTCTATTGGCCTCTCCTCACATAGCTCATTTATCAAATGACTTTGTTCCAACTGGTACAAATACACCATATTAACATCAACCACCTGCAAACATTCAACACCAGAAAGTCTCTCCAACAGGATTATAACTTGTTGAGATTCCCTATCACTTTTCAAACAATCATAACTTGAACACAAGGATCAATGAGATGAGAACGCAAACAGCTCAATGCAATTAGTATTCTGATGACGAGGAATACAACAATTGCTGAGATTGGGTTCCTTCCTCAGTAATAAAAAAAATCCTGGCCCTCAATTAAATGCTTGACACCCCACTCTGTGATCTAGATAGGTAGACTAAACCTTAAGTGACACAACTAGGACATCCGAATGACTGTACGGACAGGATCAGATCTGCCCTATTTTGGCTCAAGGTTGACTTCTGATCTAGTTTCCTACCCTACAGTGCACTATTTTGTACAGAAACCCTCCCAACAGCACCTTTCTTAATTATAATGCAATTTAATTTTTCAAGTATTCATAATTTATTTTTCTTTGGTATGAGAAATTCTAGTGTGTAATTATCATATTAGTGTTGATTTTGCCTCTAGATCTATTTGCTTCTCCAAAATAATTCATTTTGAAATTTTCTCTTTTGGTTTTCTACCTTAGGAGCCAAAATTCGTTAAGAGTACTTTTATTAGTTTTTGATAAAATTCCAGGATTTTCCAAAATCTCCCTTAGATGATGTAGTTGTGGATTTTCTCTAAAATCTACCTTAGAGCCATGTTCAAATTTCCTTAGATCTAGTACGCCCCAGATCTCAAAACCCTAATCTTTTGGTGAGTTGGATAAGGAGTCTCCCAACTCCAAATTGGGCCTAGTTTCAATTTTTCCTAGATCTAGTTTTTGCAAACTTAGATCTAAAATCCCTTAATGGAAGAGCATAGCTTTGTTTCTTACCAATTTGAACCTTGGCCTTCATTACCCATCAGCACCCAAACACACACACACACACACACACAAAGTATATGAGGCGAACGATATCTTCATCTATGCTCAATAAGAAGGCATAGGATACATCAAAACTCAAGAATAATGCCATTTTGGGTTGCAGATATGTTCGTAAGGATCATATCCACTCAAATGAAGTCCCTGGATATTCCAAATCATTACGAACGATGTACATATTGAATTGCAACCTCTAAAAAATATCAGATTCAATTGGAAATGACATGTCGTCAAGGATCACTGTTATTTAGATGCATTATTCCTGTCCAGAAAGAGTCAAACAATGTACACAAAATGCATGCACGCACACACTGTGGATGTATTACGAAAAGTCCCCATCACTAATTTTTTGTAACAAAATCCATTCCACGAAGGAAAAAATTTACTGAAAATAAATCAAATACATGAGCAATAAATAGCTTTAGCGTCAATGAACCTGTGGCATATCACAAGTTCAGCATTTGCCCAACAAAAGTCTTCAAAAATAAATTTACAGCTAAAATAAATTGGCAGCTAATGTTTAGCAAAACATCTACATGAAGCAAGAGAAAGCTTAGAGGATCAAAACACTACAAGGTTTAAACTACTTAGCAACAAAAGTAATTTCTTCTGTAAGCAAACCCCTGTGCCCATGAATTATAGTTGTTCATTTGCGATGTGGCCACAAGACAATAAATCATTACATGAGAATCTGTGATTTCATTAATGTCACAACCTAAGTTTACCTTTCACAGAAGTATTTTCACCCAACTTTTGAACCATTCAGATCAAGTCAAAAAGATAAACATGCAAAGAATTCATGGACCTCAGAAAATGTACCTGCAGATCTTCCTGTGTAAATCTTGTGCAATCTTCATGTCTTCACCAGCAGAATCACCAGAACAAAAGAATGTTCTAGTGAAACATGTTGAGTGCCCGCTTTACAAAGATCTAATCTGAACGACAAATGCAGGAGATACCTCTTCAGCAAAACAAAAACCAGCATATGTCGCTTTTATCTCCTGAACAAGTCAATACCAATTTTTGGCTTTGAGAGTTCATCAAGATGTAAGGAGTTCAAATGACAATGCGAAGCAAACTGAAACACAGCCCACCATTTCGCCCACTTAAGGTAAAAACATCAGGAGTCGTAACATCTTGTATCAATCACAAAGATCAATAACTAGAAACTCATTCAGTCTGACCACTAATGCTATATATATTCCCAATAACCCCGATTATGCTAACCACTACTGCTAAGCCTAACATCAGCCATGACAAAATCTTCTCTCCATATTGCAAAGCAGCTCCATTCTTATTCAACCTCAATGCAACAAGAGAAGGAAATATGAAACCCAATAACAGAGCTGTTGTGGCACCTGTAAACTTGAATGCCACCCAAATATTAGGAATCATTGTCGATCCAATGTAAATAAGTGCCAATAAGACCACTGTTAAGAGCAACAATCTTTTTCTACTCTCCACAAGCTGACCTGAACCATTGAAGACCAAGGCATCCACTGTTTGCCTAAGAGAGAAGTGGATAACTGGAAAGACCAGCACCAAGTGGAGAACATACCCAATGCGAACAACATAGTTCAAAGCTGAACTATACCGGATCCCAAGATCCCTGTCAAAATTGGTAAGAACATCGGCTTCTGTGGCATCCCCAAACAACAGATACCCTGAAACAGCAGTGAATTCATAAACAACTATACACAGAACAGTTGTAATCCTCCCTACATGGTTCATCTTCTGAGGAGATCTACCGTCGAGCTCATTATATATTGGCTGGACATTGAAATGACATACATATGCATTCGTCATGATTGGGATCACTACAAGCAAATCCAAGATGGACTTCTTTGACCCAAAATCAGGAGCCAGCCTTGGAGTTTCAATCTTCCCCTCAATAACCTTAATAAATGCAATTGTGCACGAAACAACAACAAAGACAAGTGCAAGAGCGACCGAAGCAGCATGAGGTCAAGCTCAATGAGTCGATCTTCTCCAATGCACAAAGAGGAGCAATGAAAACAACAACCACAACCAATATCACAACCTTCCTATGATCCCAAAACCCATTTCCAAGCAATTGATCCAGCACACCAATATGATGGAATGACCCTGAGATGACATCCCCAATAATGATCAAATAAACAACCAGAACACCTGCATTATTGAAAATTATACAGATCTCAGATATAATTCTTGCTGGGCGGCCGAACGCTGATTGGACAAGATCCCCATAAGATGATGCATTCCGAAGAGTGGAAAATCTCACTAGCAATTCAACACTGATTTCGGAAACAATGCCCATCACAATTATCAACACAATCCCAAGAACCAGGCCCAACACTTTCATGGTGGCAGGAAGAGCCATAAGTCCAGCTCCAATAATTGTGGTAGTGAGGTTAAAAACAGCACCGGAGATGCCAGACCCATTCTTGACCTGGTCAGAAACGAGGGGCACACCATCATCTTCATAACTGGCATACACTTCATCATTTTCTACGGCAAATAGTGGTTTTATGGCTGCTTCTGAGAGATCTATTGGGATTTCAGAATGATCAGAAAACGAATTCTTTCCTTGTGATTGCAATTCCACATAAGGGGTTCTCGGAAGAACAGAGTAATTGCTATCCATATGGGAATTTTAGGATAGGATGGAGTGGAAATTAAAACCCAGAAACACTATCGCAAATGGAAGATGATGGTGGTGGTGATGAATAATTGTACATCTGGGTTTTGAAGATCTTCAAAAACTAAATGAAACAAACGATGAAACAAAAACGTAATTAATATTAATAAAAGGTAAAATTGAATCTAGATTTTGAAGATCTCAAGAAAGAAACTGAATGGAGAAGACTTACTGTAGGGTCAGAGATGAAGATTTTTCGTGGGTAATTTTTTTTCTTTTTTACCTTCCCTTCAATGGCAGTCAACAGTCCTAAATCTTGGGATCAGACTGCTGATACTCCGCGAGAGAGAGAGAGAGAGAGAGAGGGGCGGGGTCGAAGAATTTGCGGACGGTATAAAAAAGAATGGATGCGTTGATTGGAAATGAAGCTGGCCATGTGTTCGATTCATCGTTCAGCCGTCTATTTCATCATAGAAAGTTCAACGAGCTAAGTATAGAAACTCTCTCTCATTATTAAATTTTATATCTAATTTTTTATGAAATAGATTTTAAATATTTGGATATGATATAAAAAATTAAATGACTAATAGCTATACAAAAGTTTTTTTTTTTTGTCTTATCATTCTATTTTTAATTTTAAAATTAATAACTTATATTCATCAAAAATTCAAAATTCAAAATTATATGACTTAAATAGGTTTATAATGAAAATGTATTCAATTCATATATATATATATAATAAATTATTCATCACATCTAATTATATAAATGTCTTAATTCATTTAATAAGAAGTCACGGGATAATATCGCTAGCAAAGTCTCTCCGGTACTCATCCGGGACCAACGAGTAGGGTTGAAATCTCAATTTAAAAAGATAGCGGCTGATATTCGTGATATCGAATATCTGCTGAGGTATTGACCGATATTTTTTTCTCTCTTCCTTTTTATTTTTTTTAAATATCGGCTAAGTTTTAATTTTTAATTTTTTCTGATTAAAAAAAAATAAAATACAAGAATGGCCTTAAAAAATAAAGAAATAGACGAAACAACCCTAGATATCAGCCGATGTCCTGGCCGATATTTGACTGATATGAACAAATATCGGTCAAATATCGGTGGAGGGAAAACCTGAAATCAATTTCTTTTTAAAAAAAAATCAATTTTTATGACATCAGCCGATATATATCGCCGATATATTGGTCATATCAGCCAATATCATGATCGTAGAGTTTTAAAATCCGATATGTATGGGTCGATATTTAATACCATTGCAACGAGTTAGGCTTGTCTCACTGAGTTAGAGATATTTCCTAATGAAATTTTTCGTCAAATGAACTAAAAGATCTATATAGATAAATGTGGTGGATAGGTATTTGTATGGATTCGAAGTGTGTAAAGTTTTATCACTAATTAATTATATGAGTGATAAAATTTTTGTCTTTTAATTTTTGATGAACATAAATTATTATTATTATTTTTTTAAAATTTTAAAAATCAAAGAAAATGATTAAAATGAATGAGACATCAAAGAATTAACTTATAAAATTATTTTGAGGCGAAGATTTATTTAAAAATGAAATTTTAATTATCATATATCACTGAAAATAGTGGTTAGAATTTTTATAAAGTTGTAATTTTGACTTTTAAAGTTGATTGAGGTATAAAAAGGTCGTGTAGGCTTTTGTACAGCAGAAAATGAGATGTATCATATAATTTTGTTACAAATATTTTAGTATTATATTTAAATTATTAAACAACTATTTATATATTTTATATTTAATCTGACATTTAAAATTCAACTAAACATCAAGATTGAATAATTCAAAATAGCTTAAATTGATATTTGATAATATAAACATCATATGAAGTTTGCATACTCGTTACTTTTTTCTAAAAATTTTTAATGATATTATACATTGTGTTATAGAGTTTAAAAATGCCCGATAATTATTGTATTGGGCACGTGCCATTCTTATTTTAGTTGCATCATATCCATTCTCTACAATACAATCTGATACAAAAGGGTAATATAATAAAAACCAGTGTTATTAAAGTCGGACCGAAACTGCTTTGCCAAAAACTCTATGACAGCGAGACAAACTCTAAAAATGATTTTAGGGTCCACGTTGTTAGATCTAATGTAAAGAAGACCGTATAAGTAGTTCTTGTATTAAGTTTTACCTCCATCTGATGATCTTATCTTTTGGTTTTAAACTTTTAAAAATCAATGATCCATACTCATCAAAATTTAGTCAATATTATATGGTTTGGATCATCAGTTAATAATGAAACTTTATATACATCATATTCATATACTCACCTATCAACTTAACCTAAATTTGTGAGACCCACGATTTATTTAACGGTATCTCTCACTAGTGTATCCTGCTAACCTAACTTGTAATATAGCGGTTATGGCCAATTTCTTTTATTTTTGTTTAAAAAAATAGTCAATTTCACCATTTTCACATTGAAACTTACATTGGGGATGATTTAGGAACATTTATAAGTAAGTTCTTTACATTTGAAAGATATTTTCTTTTTCCATGTCATTGTCTTTCGGTTTTATCCATTTTGAATTTTTTTTTACAATCTTTTTGAATTTTTGCTCTCAAATAATCTTCATTTTAAGTTTTTTTTTTTAAAAAAAAAATATTGAAATGATATTGTGTTTATGGAATTAATTAAAGGTGTCTTAATACGATTGATATAGTATGATATCCTAATTTCTGCAATATTTTCATGAAATTAAGATCTTTAACAAAAAAAATTATAAATTGTAATAAACAATACATTTCATTATGAAATATTAGATAAACATAAATTTTATATCAAGTATTTGCTATTTGCCAATTGACTTTCCATCTTTCAGAATTTTTAATTTATTGACATACTTTATTTGTCTTGCAAGTTTTGCTTTCATAGTTTCAAAGGTCTGATACTCTACGAGATACTCTGAAAAAAAAAATATTAACAAAAATAGAATTTATGTTTAGATTTAAAACTTGTTAACTCAGAACATAATAGTCAACTTCATGTCATTTCCAAAGGCTTTCCAATTTAAGATTATAAAAAAGATTAGTGACTTTTAATTTTCAAAATTCTAGTCGGGCAGCCTAAGCCTTCTTGATGGAGACTTTTCATTGACCTTGAACACTTTTTAATGAGATATTTAGAGGGTGGATTAAACTTCACTTGATCATCCAATCTTTATATTTTGGAGCTTAAAAACACAACTAATATAATTCCTTAATTTTTTTATAACCCATCTTAGTTTTATAATTCTCTTATTCATGTAGCCTTCTGCACATCCAACATTCTACTCAGACTATAATCATCCCCAGCCTTACATTGTCTTCAACCCAAAACGGATTTCTTCTTGCAGCAAAAGATGACTTCATGAATAGGAGTTCAATGGGATGGCAGCAATCCACACGATCCCAACCATTTTGAATCCAACCTCGGCCAATGATTTCTTCCCTTGGATGAAACTCCCCTTGGGTGAAACATGCCAATGATTTCTGGCAAACATTTGAGGACTAGGAAGATGCGGTCTCCCTTCTATTTCCAGGAAGGGGCACAAACTCCTTTCTCAATTTACATTGATTTCAATGGATTTCCATATACCCAAACAGCCCAAAGTCACATTGAGGTGCTAACTTTTTTCCCGGCATATGGTGGAAATTTTCTCCCCTAAATAATGAGTTTACATCATTTATTCAGTCTGATCAGAACTGTAACTAAAGCATCACAGAAGAGGAAATCACATAAGAATACTGCATTTTAGTCACAAATGACCTGAGTAACTGAGAACAACTCTGTTGGCTTCTATACACAATGTCAAGGGTTCTAATCGGAGACTACTAAAATATGAACCTTCAAAAGAAAGTGGTGGGGTGGGGGGTGGAGGGGGAGGGAATGCATTGAATCGTTTAAGTTGCATATTGATCTTGGTCATAGTGAGATGAACTTTCAATGTCTGGGATCATCGTTATCCGTTTATCATTGACGCTGTCCTCTACTTCAGTCCTTTTGTCCTCTGCAGGCATCTCATTGCAGTTGATAGTGTGCCATACTGGCCTCTCTTCTTGGAACGTCCTGGCATGGAATCATTCATGGCAGGAGATCAGGATAAAAGACCATGCATTGGATTGAAATAAATTTACCTAATTTTACGTTACTATTCACATGTACATTGAATGTGAATAGACCAAGAGTGCCCATTTAGATAGGCAAATGCCAGGATGCACAAAGAGCCAGCTTGAACCACCTAATGGATGGTTTGCATCTCATCCACCATGCAAACATGTGGTATCACGCACAGATGAATGGAACACTGCTTAGCAGGCCTCATTGTAGTAGAATTTGAGTGCAGCCACAACATAAAATATTGGAAAACCATGTTTTGTCATTTGAATTTGAAATAAGCTCTTTCACAACCATGCTTTATCTCTTTTTTTTTTAAGTATTTTAGCGTCTTCCACGAATGGAAAAGAAACTATATATTTTGGAAAAGCAGAAAAGGGAAGTTTAAGGCAATCGGAACTTACGGATGCTTGCAAAGCATAGGGCAATGAATTGTGATTGCATATTTGCAAGTGGATATTTCTTTGATTGAACCGATCATAACTCTAGGCTCCGAACATACAAATCTAACCTGTAATTTTTAAAGATTAAAACACCAGAACAAGATGAAAGCAACAAAAACTGAATGAATTGCCATGTAGTTTACCTCAGTCTCTCGGGGCTGATTCGTAAGGTCACAGACGGTTCCATTTGTATACTGATGAGCATGATACCTGTGAAATTTTCGAAGAATTATCACCATGTTTAACTGGAGCTACACATTGTCACATATAATGTACCTTTGAGCAGCATCTTTTGAGCGTGGATCTTTCAATGTTGAAATGTCAGAATGGTTCTCATTGAAGGCAGCTGTTGCTTCAGGATCATAAACACCCAAAATAAACTCTTGTACCACCTGCAGAGAACAAATCTTGCTCAAGATGTACACATGCACTGACATATTGTGCGAATCATCAACTAATATAACCAATAGAGAGAACAAGAACACCCTAGCAATAAATCCAGAAGTCTACCTTATCATCCTCCACATGTAGTTGCCTTAATTGTTTCTTGTAGCAAAATTCGTAAGACCACCAACCTTCTTGCTGCATAAAAATACAAGCATCATCACAAAACAGTATAAAGTCCAAGCATCTATCATATTTAAGGAGAATAATTTCTCACTCTAAGCAAGCAACGCTCAGTTAGCACTTCCATCAGCTCATCAGGTGTCTTCAACTTGATCCGTCTATCAGATTCCACAATCAGTTTGCTCATGTTGTGTTGAGTATTTGGCTTCTCAGTTTTAGTTTCATCAACCATGGGCAAGAAACATAAAAAGCTATGACCTTTTTTATTAGTCATCATCATCGACTCCTGGTCCTCATCCTGCATTACATTTCCACCCATAATCATGTTACTACTTTCTATCTCATGAACAAACTTGATTAGAGTAAATTTGGTCCTTAACTATGAAGGACACCAATTTTGTCCTTGACTTTCTATCTCATGGATAAACTCTTATATAGAAAATCAGGTCCTTAACTATTTAGTACAATATTAACCATAAAGTTTCAAAGAAAAGGTGGGCCAACTGATTGGTGACAGATCATAGTAACTATCATTACCATGTCAGCAAGTAGAACAGTGCAATAATTTTCTGTCTACTACTGTTTTCATGCAGTTATGAAACAAAACAGCAAATGTAAAATGAGATAGATCATAAGCATTATAAAAAGGAAGTTACTGAAGTTCAAGATCCAGGCTAGGGATTCAGAATATAAAACGTTCAACCCAAACCATTACCTGCTAATCCTATTTGCACAGCATGTAAAGTAGAAAAGGAGGTGGTGGAGTGGGTAAGAAAAGAACATCCCCTCTTTTTTCTTTATTGCAGATAACATAACTATGGGGTAACCTTACCTAGAACAAATTGCTGGATCTGTAAACATGATCAATTTCACATGTAAGGTAATAATGAAGGGCAAGGACTGGTTAGGTAGGTCCCTTTGAATGAGAAATGAAACGTTTGGCAAGGAAATGGATAGGGTGAGATAGGGTTTGTTTGGAAATGTATGCTTCCTGTTGAATTGATCTGTTTCATTTCAAGTGGATATGCCTCCTCCATTCAACAAACTAATCATCCTTTTTTAATGAACACCATCATCTGGGAAAAGGATCAACAGGGACCCTCACCTTTTCGGCCACATCTTCCAACAACTGGCTAGGGTCTGATTAATCAGCAGCATCACATGGAAATGACTCTACTTGGACCAAGTATTACCCATCCTTTTGCACTATACCATTTAGTTCCTTCTTATGCATATCACACCTCGGGGGGAGCCTGGCCTAGAACTGGTGGGGGACCTGAGGTTGATTCATTTAGAGAGGGGGTTAGTGCTTCTAACCTTAGACCAATACCTACACCTCTCCCGTTGAATCCCAGTATTGCCGCGAGAGATGGGACACGAGATTGGACGGAGTCTGGGTATCTACTACTAGAGGGGAAAACTTTCAGTTCTCTTCCAAAAGAAAAGGTATCATGCTTAGAAAGATAGTTTGAGGAGACAGACGTAATGGAGGTACTACACAATGTGGATGAGGATAAAGCTCCAGGTCCCGATGGGTTCAATTTTAAATTTCTTAAGAGCTGTTGGGATATAATTAGGGAGGATTTCCTAAAATTCTTCAAGGAGTTTCATAGGAGGGGGTTTTGAACTAGTCTTAAACATAGCTTGGTAGCCTTAATCCCAAAAAAGGAAGGGGCATCAGAACTTTTTCACTATAGACCTATAAGTCTAGTAGGGTGTGTGTATAAACTGTTGGCCAAGGTCTTAACTGCGAGACTTAGTTCGTTCCTTGGGGGGTTAATCGAAGAGTCCCAGGGAGCATTTATTGAGGGAAGACAGATCCTGGATGGAGTGTTAATAGCAAATGAGCTAATCCATGCAAGACACAAGGAAGGCCTAAGTGGAGAAAGCCCATGATCATGTTAGATGGGAGTTTATAGACTATCTTTCTTGGAGGATGGGCTTCAGCCCCAAGTGGAGAGGTTCATTGAGGGCATGTGTTCAAGAGTCTTCCTATTCAATTTTAGTGAATGACTCACCTACAGAACCAATTAGGGATGCTAGGGGTTTACGTCATGGGGACCCATTCTCCCCATTTTTGTTCACAATGGTAGCCGAGGCACTCAATAGTCTTATGAGTCGAGCCAAACAGAGAAACCTCATTAAAGGTTTGGAGATCTCCCCAGGCAGTCTGTCAATCAGTCACCTACAATTTGTTGATGTTATGTTATTGTTCTGTGAAGCATATAGTGAAGACTTATTTGGAGTAAGAGCGGTCCTAAGGTGCTTTGAACTTATATCGAGGCTCATAATTAATCTAGGAAGAGCAATATCATTGGCTTGGGGGTAGAGGTAGAGGAACTCGAAGGATTGGCAAGGGAGATAGGGTGTCGAGTTGGCAAGATCCCATTTACTTACTTTGGGTTGCCAGAAAGTGGGAATCCGAGATCCAAATTCTTTTGGGAACCTGTCCTAGAAAGGGTATCAAAAAAGTTGAATGCCTGAAGTAAATCTTACCTCTCACTGGGGGTAGACTGACACTAATTAAATCATGCTTGGTGAATCTTCCCACCTACTATCTCTCTCTTTACGAAATAATTAAGGGAGTGAAAAAAAAGTTAGAGAAAATTCAAAGAGACTTCCTGTGGGAAGGGAAAGAGAATTCGAGGAAAATCCACCTAGTGAAATGGGAAGAGGCTAGAGATAGGAGAGAGAAGGGTGGGTTGGGGATTTATAGTATCAGAGATAGGACTCATGTCCTAATAAGTAAATGGTTGTGGAGATTCGCTTCAAAGAGAGAGGCCTTGTGGAGGAAGGTATTAGTAGCAAGATATGGCGTGGGAGACCCTCAGGGTGGAGATTAGGTAGTAGAACTACTAGGGATGGTTCGTCGATAGTGAAAGCCTTGGTGAAGATAGGAAGCGGGGAAGGAAAGATTGGGGAGATATTTTAAAGGGGGATTAGGATGCTAGTTGGCAATGGAAAAGAGGTGTTATGGAGAGACATTTGGGTGGGGGAGAGTCCACTAAAGGAAGTATTTTCCAGACTTTTTGGAATGGCTCAAAATCGTGAAGCTTTGATCAATGATTATTATAGAGAGGTCAACGATACACCACAATGGTCCATCTCTTTCGAAAGGGCCTTGCGGGACTTTGAAGAAGCTATCCACCAAGCATTGATAGGAATCCTAAGTGATACCAGATTGTGGATTGAGGATGAGGACAAGTGGATTTGGTCTATAGAGTCGTCGGAGTCCTTATTGGTAAAATCAATCCTAAGATCAGCATATACAGCAAATTCGAACTCACCTCCTATATGCAATCTTGCTTGGAACATTAAGATCCCCCCTAGAATCAAATTATTTATGTAGACAGCCTAGAAAAAGATGATCTTTGTGAGACATAATCTTAGGAGAAGACGTGTTCTTCCGGAAGAGGCTCCAACAATATGTCCATTGTGTGAGGACGAAGAGGAGACAATAGACCACTTGTTATGTAAGTGCCGATTCACATGGGTTGTGTGGTAGTACTTCTTGAGGTTGTTTGGGTGCTTGTGGGTTATAAGAAGTGGAGCGGAGGATTTATTGGTGGCTTGGATGGGGGGACCCTGTAGAGTTAGACATAGAGTGGCATGAAAAATGATTTTGTTCGCAGTCTCTTAGGCAATTTGGAAAGAGCGCAGTGGGAGGATTTTTGAGGGAAAGAGAGGGGCACCTAGAGATGTGTTTAAGAGGGCGACATGGCAAGTGATAGGATGGTTGTCTGTGTGTAAATAGTTCAGGGGTCTAGCACCGAAGGATTTCTATTTGTCTTGGGAAGGTTGTATGAAAGGGGTCGGTAGAGTTAGAAAGCGTTCAGTTGAGTGGGCAGTGCCTCCCCTAGGATCATGTAATTCAAAATAGATGGGGCAGTAGGGGTAAACCCGGGGCAGCAGGAATATGAGGAGTGTTGCATGAGGATAGGCGTAGGATGTTAATAGCTTTTTTCGGATCAGTAGAGCTAATGGAGTCTAATGAGGCCGAACTGAGAACAATCAGGATAGCACTTTAGGTTTGATCTAGGTTTAGGAGCGGTAATCTCATTATTCAAGGTGACTCGACTAATGCCATCTCCTAGACTAGTAATAGGAAATTCCCCTCGTGGAGGTTGGTACATATGCTAGGGACATTTGGAGGTTGTGCAGGTCGAGTGGCATTACTTTCACTCATACACCTCGATCGGCAAATTGTATAGCAGACTTCTTGGCGAAAGTTGGTGTTCATAAACAAAGACCGGCTTTGGAAATCTTTTCCTCTCACCAGCCTTGGGAGTTAGGGGAGTAGTAGTCTCCTTATTGGATCATGAGTTGGGTGGATTCTTTTGGTGTATCTTTTCTTTTATTTCATGTTTTTTTCTTGTTTCTCATGTTTCTTTTCCTCTTCCTTCTTAGTTCTGGGCATATCTCTCCTATACTTGGATCCTTCTCTTGTACTCTCTTCTCGTTTTAATGGAATTAAGTCATTAATGTTTCAAAAAAAAAAAGAATTATAGATGAACCATTTAAATATGGAGAACTAGAATATGACCAAGAAATTTTAGATGTGTTTCTGTTTTGAAGAGGTTTTCTTAAAAAAAGAAAAATAAAAATGCTCAAAGTAACTCTAAAAGATTGAAAATGATGAGAAGACTAAATAGCAAGAAATCCACAAGACATGAGAAATCAAAAACAGGAAACCACGAATAAGCACCATAGCTTCTTCCACCCCAGTTATCTTTTTATGTTCTGAAAGGTAGCTTCTTCCACCTAGATTATAAAAGATTGAAAATGATGAGAAGACTAAATAGCAAGAAATCCACACGACATGAGAAATCAAAAACAGGAAACCACGAATAAGCACTCTAGCTTCTTCCAACCCAGTTATCTTTTTATGTTCTGAAAGGTAGCTTCTTCCACCTAGACTATACATGGGACGGGATAAATTGTCTATTAGGTGTTAGCAAATGCTTTTAAAATGTTTTAGCACTACAACTATGACCAACCAAAGCATGTCCCACCATTTCTTCTAATATCTATCTCATTTCTTATGCAGGTAAACTAGTGATAAGTTTGAAAAGTAAGAAAATTCTTGGTGCAGTCGCTAATCTACTTGGTCTTACGTTGAGGGAAATCCCCATTGAAGGCATGGGTTGAAAACACTTTTGCACTTTTGACCCAGGAACCTTGACCTAAGAGATCAGAGAATTTAAAAAAAAAAAATCATTTAAACACTTTCTTAAAAAAGAGATGTTGGGTGGGGGGGGCAAATGAGAGGTTTTAAGATCCTGCATGCAGTTATTCATGCCCTGGTCTTAAGTTGGACATTTTCATAGAAAACATATATTGGAAAAACTTTTGACCCAGGAACCTTGACCTCAAAGTTGAGACAAAATAACTAATACGAATCATCTAAATTTTAAATAAAATAAAGAAAAAAGGTAGGACACAAGAGAGGGTTTATCTTTAGAATGCATGGAAATGCCATAGGACGATATACCTTTCACATGCAAAACAATTAGGGCTGCAACTTGGGTCGGGCCACCAGACCCGAGAAATCATGTGGGTTTGGTCAAGAATTTCGAGCCAGCAGGTCGGGTCGGGTTGAGGAGATAAAAACCCGCATGAAATTTAGGTCGGGCGGGTTAAGGATTTTACAAGTTAACCCGACTTGACCCGATCCAGCTCGGCTAAAATTAGGCTAAAATGTGTTCATAATGCGGGTCAGGTCGGGTCAGGATTCGGGTTGATTCGGGTTAGAATTTGGGTGGGGTCGGGTCAGGTTCTAGAGTTCGGGTTGAGAAATCAGGTCGGATCGGGTTGGGTTCCATATATATCAACTCGGGTCGGGTTGTGTTTTAAGAAACCCGGCCCGTCCGACCCGAGTTGCAGCCCTAAAAACAATAAAGAAAGGAAGCATTTTTCTTGAGGTTGTCATGCTCAAGCCATCAGCACGCATACAGACATACCAATCACATGCCTCCACACCAAGAGCATTCAATGCACAACAAAGTTGTAGACCACCCACCCTCACATTGATATTTATATGTTATATGTAACAAACCTAAAAATAATGTTAGCCTTTGATCTAATATAAAAATGAAATGAATGTTTTAATCCTAGGCACTGAAAAATAAATAAATGTAAGTTGGTTACTTATCAAACAACAACAAATAAAATAAAAATAAAATACTAACAGAAGAAAAATAGAAATTAGAATGCCCAACTGTCCCAGCATATGATCTCATGGGTGACCAACAAGTGGCAGTTATATAGTTATATCACAACCAATTGTTTCCATGTTTCCTCAATTAGAAATTCCCCAGGTCTTGTGCTATTTAGATCTCTCTAGATGCTTCAAATAAGCATGCGCCATGCACTTCAAAAACTAAATAAATAAATAATAAGTATGTTTCATGGCTAGAAATGACATGAAATGAACAATACTATACGCTACAACATGAAGATAAATAATGCATAACAAATAAATACATACCATATGGATTTAGAATGCTAACAAGTTTACTCACAGGATGGAAAGGTGAGTCCACTGGATGAAATTCAATTTTGTATTTTGGTTCACGAGAGCTACGACCAAATGCAGTCCCTACTAATCAGAAGAAAAAAAGAATATTAAAAGAAGTGCTAATCATATTGAATATAATGTTTCATTATCAATCAAATATAAAAATGTGGCAAAAAAAAAACCCTTAAAACTGAGAAACAAGGCCATTTCTAAAAGAGAAAAGAACAAGTCAATGAATGACAGAATGCGAGAAATTGGAGGTACCACTTCTGAGATCCTGAATAAAAGATAGGCTGTAGGAAAATCAATTAAATTGAGGACCTCCAATTTCTACCCAGCACTCAAGTATGACCTCTTTCTCTCAAGAAGAAATTCATACTTTTGCCGAAACACCTTGATTGAAAAATTTGCTATACGGAAATCAAAACATTCCATGAATAAGTAAGAAAACTTGCAAATAAAATTCACAAGAATTCTCAAAGATAACTCACTCAAAAAAGTAGAAGAATTCACAAGCTGGGACCATGTCATAGGCGCCTAGGCTGTCTATTTATACTATTTCATCACTAGAATTTCTACACAAGTATCTCCATTCACACCTGTACACATCAGGTGCCCAGATCTAGATCTAGATCTTGGAATTGTGTTCACACCTACACATCACTCCTATAAGGATATCACAGACTATAAAACATAATGAGGGCTTAACAAGGATATTGCAAACCAATGTCACAATCAAAAGTTTGAGAGTTATTGTCAGCTTACTTTCTAAAGAAGAAACTAAAAACATGATAAATGCAAGGAAGGGCCAAGTGGAGGTAAGATACTAGAATGGAAAATTCATGTATAGAACCATTTCAATTAAAAAACATTAAGATGGGTTTTATCGTATAGTATTTACAACTATATTGTCATCTAGAGCTGAATCTAAAGCAAACAACAAAGAACAAGATCAAAGTGTACATGTCATCATCATCTAAGTCATTTATCCCAACATCTGGGGGACGACTGCCAATTTGATGCCCATGAGACTTGACCCCACAACCTCTAGGATAAAATAATGAGCTTGTACTAGTTGCACTATAGACTATTGTCGTTAAGTAATCTATAACAAATACAAATAAATATGGACTTAAAATTGATCTTTGATGAAGTTGAACTCCCACTGGATACTTCCCCGTTGTTGTCGCATGCTCATACTTTTTTTGAGCCGTCACAGAAAAGAGAATATTAATAAAGAAAAAAGTCAGAACATCCACAAAGGTATAAGAGGCTTATATTGAACAAACAATATACAAAGACTCAACATGACCACCACATCATACAAAAGAAACCCAATAAAGACATCAAGAGATAATCACAGTCTCATGATCTGTGTCCAACCCTAATTTAGCCACAAGAAGTCTGTCAGTCCATTCATCGATCTTTTTATGTGCATAAAAGAAAGATCCAATGAAGAGCATAGCCTTCAAATTTCTTTAACCACAGATAGTAATTTCAAGGCAGTCTCTTTTTCCACTAGCCCACTTTAGAGGGAGAAAGTATTGTTGTGAGAATCAATTGTGCTCTTTAAAGTAGATAATGACCAACATAACCCAAACACTATTAACTTCTTTCAATATAAGTATGTGATTAGGGCTGCAACTCAACCCGACCCGCATGACCCAACCCGAGAAATCATGCGGGTCGGGTTACAAGGGTCGGGCCATAGGGTAGGGTGGGGTTGAGAAAAAAAACCCGAACGAAATTCGGGTCGGTTGGATTGAGATCTTTAAATTTCAAACCGACCCGACCCGACCCGGATTTATTAACTTAATATAAAACCTTTACCCAAAAACCCTAATCTCTCTCTCTCTCTCTCATTCTCTTTTTTTCTGTGTATACAAAGGCAAAGGCAGCAAGAAGAGAGTGGGTTTTTGGGATTTTCCAAAGAAAAACCTTCCCTCAATGAAAGTGCAAATGAAATCCAAAGGAAAATATCTAGGTGATTTTCCTTAACCTTTCTCTTTCATTTTCTCCTTTCCCTCTTCACCGTTTCCCTCTTCACCGTTATTAAGGGTTGGGGGCGGCATCTGAAAAAGCAAATCCAAATCAAATCGGAAGGCCAGCCAGATTTCAGGTTTTGGACTATCCTTAAACTGCCCGTTTTGGTTAAATCGAAGAGGCGGCGGAGGAGGAAAGTGGCGTTTTGCATCAGCAAAAGGAGAGATGATGACGGTGGTGGAAAGGCAGAACAGAAACAAGGAAAGTAAGAATGGCCCGTAGGGCTACAACTCGAGTCAGGTCGGGTCCGGTCGGGTCAAGGGTATTACAAACTCGGGTCGGGTCGGGTTGATTAAATCGGGATTTTAATTCGGGTCAGGTCGGGTCGGGTTCAATATGTTGTGATATGGGTTAGGGTTGGATTTATTAAAACCCGACCCGCCCGACCCGAGTTGCAGCCCTATATGTGATGCAGGCATCAGTGATGATGAGGACATGACAGTTGAAGATGAAATTGTGGCCATCGCTGTGAAATTTTATGATCAATTTAACAGTTGCAAACAAGGAAGTAAGCTCAGCAACATGAGCTACAAACCGAGTTACTAAGAACCCACTTTAACTCACCCCACTTGAGCCACTAGTGTGAAAAGGGATCAAGGGTTTTTGTGCCACTTAGGCATACACATAAGCTTCTTTTCTCCACCTCATCTTCCACATGTCATCATATCATTTGCTATCAAATCCACCTAACCATTCCACATAGCATGCATTGCATGCCTTGGACGTTCCCCAAGATTGTGGCTCCTTCTCCAATGGTGCATGTCATGCAATTCAAGGTGCATGGTTCCATTTCTCCATATCCACACTCTCCCATGAACATGTGATGGAATCAAGGTGCATGGAAACAACAATCTAGGTGCATGAAGCTGGAAACTCAACATACTTCCTTGGGATTGATTTTGGATTGAATTCAAGGCATGGAAAACCCAAACACACCTTATGGGAATCCTACATGACTCCTTGATGATTGTAGAAGACCCATTGGAAAACACCATGGAAACCTAGATACCTAGTTTGGATGGAACTTTGATTTTGGAATGCATGTCATAGAAACTCTTAACAATGTAATCAATGCATTTCATTGTTTTTCACCCACCCTTTGGCAATAAAAGGGGTTGGGCATGCGCTTGGTGGGCATCATTGTAGAGTTGAGAATCATTTTGACAGCCTAGTTGGGAGAAAGAAGAACTTGTGAAGTTCTTGACTTGTAATCTTTGTTTAGTCATTTGAATCATGTGTTTCTTGAGTTGAATTGAATATTATTGCAATTTCTTGCTTTATATCCTTTGAAGTTATTTATTTATTCAGTTGAGTTTGTATTGCATTGGTGGATTTAATTCATCTTAATCAAGCTAGATTCAAGTACAAACAAGCTTTACCAAAATTGCCCTAGCGATATCTTTGGTTCGGATTCACTTCGAGCGTGAGTTCGATAGAGACTCTTCATTTCAATTGATGTCTAAGGAAGGTTTCTACACTACATTTGCCTTCATCGTTATGAAATAATGGTAGCCTAAGATTACTTGATGGAAATGAAAATCTGAAGAATTCCATACTGTATGCAAACTCAAAAGTCTGTGTTTTCCACACAATTCCACTAAATGACAAGAGATATGGAATAGACAATTATCACTTTGAGCTCAGCATTTCTGGCTTCTAAGAGATGATCCTTCATGAGATATCAGGTCCCTTGGTACTGTCTTTTTATAGTTTCTTCAATATTTGGATGCCTTAACGCCCAAAGAGAAATATCCCCCTTCCATATGCAAACATGTTCTTTGGTTTGTATATGAAATCTCCAACCTAGCTTTCACACTAATGGCCATTTCTAACGAAGGCAGTTGCTAAAACTAGAGAATTCCAGGCTACCAAAGAAGTCAGTAGTTTCTTATTTCCGTAGAAAAAAAATCATTGTTGTTTAGTATCCGGCGTTTAGACCTTTGAAATAATGGTGTATATTTTATTGATGGGTGATTAAATATTATTTGAATCAAATCATGCATCGTTTGAGACACACACACAAAAAGAATTAAACGGTGCATCATAAAATCATAACGTCCCATGAATTAGTGGCAAAGCCTTCTAAATCAATGTTTTATACTGCCTCTTCCCTAAAATTTATAAAATATGTAGACATATATAGTTTCCTATATCGAAAGATTGGTATTTGAGTATTTCTGTCACAAAAGAAACATTCCACAAACAGAAACATGCTTTAGAGCAATCAAATCATAGAATCCGAATGATTAACATAGAATTTAGTCAAATAAGAGAAACCCAGTTGGGTATCTTTATCATGGAGAGATTGGGCGCTTAAACATTCTAGTCAACAAATCTCAGAAAGAGAGGCAGAGAGAGAGAGAGAATCATCGGAAATTCAGAGAGTAAAGTAGAGGAGATACCTGTTTGAGCAGAGAATATCTGCTCAGCCGAGCCTCTGTTGAAGAGATTCGGGAAAAAGAAAAGGAATATGAGAAGAAACTTCATCTTGCTCACTTCTCTCTTGCAAAATCCAAGAGTCGATTAGCCCGTTCTTCCAAGAGCCGACGTGCTCGTAAAGAGAATAGGAGTACGAAAAGCTTAAAATGAAATGACGTGGGTTTCTCTCTCTCTCTCGTTCTCCGTCCCTCACCTCGGCTCTCTTTCTCTCTCTCTCTCGTTCTCCGTCCCTCTCCTCGACTTCTCTTCTCAAAAAAACAAAGCTCAGGCATGTCGGTTAATGGGGTTTTCATTGAAAAGTGGTTTCTCTTGTTTGTTTGACGATCGTAAGTGAAAATTTTGATATATTACCAATTTTACAATTTTCAATGAATTCTTATAAAATATAAAATTAGATTAAAACTTTATAAAATATAGTTATTAAATAATATATATATATATATATATATATATATATATATATATATATATCAAATAAAAACTAATAATGTATCATTCTACAATTTTTTATGGATTCTTTTCTATAATTATAACTTAAAATAAGGCTCTTCCACTTAAATTCTAACTGTAAAAAGTGAAATAAAAAAATATTTTTTATATATTAAATTATTTTTAAATCCTAATAAATTAATAGAAAAAATCAAAATGTCTCTTCGTACAAATTCATTATTTGTTTATAGGAAATCTTATCTTATTCATTCTAACTGTAAAACATGATATTAAAAATCCTATACCAATCAATAGCATAACTATAATTATAAATAATCACCAATAAACTGATTAAAATAAAACAAGTCTAACAAAGTCCATAACAATAAAATGTATATAAAAAATAAAATTTAATAAAGTCGAACAAACTAATTAAAATTGAAAAATTTCATTGATCACCCATTAAACTATAGTAAAACAAACACATATCATAACAATGAAATCTAATCATCGTCTTGGCTGAGACTCAAGTGTTTCAAACTGGACTAAAATTGTCTTGATTCGAACTTGAATTGTCCCAACTTGGACTCCAATCTCTCAAACTTGTACTCGAAATGTTCTGACTCGGACTCGAATGGTCCCGGCTCAGACTCAATTCAAAAGTCGTACCAAATTATTTAAACTTCTAGTCGGATTAAACTATTAATTTTATTTTATAATAATTTTGCTTGAATCAAAGAAAGGTCAAAATCATCCAACTGGATCACTAAATTATTTAAATAAGTGGACATGTACCTAATATATTAAACTAAAGATTCATTTTATGATGTTTGAGCCTACAAATACCCTTTTTAAAACTTATATATATATATAGAGTGTCCATCCTAACACATGCGTTATCTTTTAAGAGGCATGGGTATTAGTGAACTTTTCATTTTGTCCCTCATCCATCCGCAGAATTCGGTTCACTTATTGGTGCACCAGACAGGTGTGCCGACCAGATCACTTGGAAATCGGTGTACTGATTTTTTTGAGAGTCTAAATCGGTGCACCGACCCGATCATGTTACACATAAATCGGTTCATTCATGGGTGCATCAGACAGTGCACCGATGAGTGAGATTCAGTGAAAAAGTGAGTCAATTTCTGCAGATAGAGATAAAATAGGAAATCTGAAAAATCCGTGTCTATTAAAAGAGTATCCCGTGTTAGGATGACCACCATATATATATTTAGAAAAGAGAACTTTTGAGATGGTGCAATAAGAAAGTGGTCATGAGTCAAAGGGTTTGAAAATCTCTAAGAAAATAGAAATCAAATTTTTGCTGTGACGACGGACTACTATAGAGTATTTTTACTTTTTTAATTCATTCTAATGTATGGTTGAAATTAAGAGGCGCAACATGACATTTATCCATTGATGCTAATATTGTAATTATTTTTCAAACAATTAGTATAAATATTAAATAGAGGTGCCATGTGCTATTATGAGACATCACAACTTGTGTTTTTCCTATTGTTCTATGTAAATAAGTTTTTTCTCTCCTCTCGTTCTTTTGTTTTCTAATTAAATAACATATCGAATTTAAGTCTTTTGTTTATGTAATTTTAGTTATAGTTTCATTAGAATAGTAATTTGATTGTACATTTAAGATATTGTTGGGATTCCTAGAAAGATTTTAAGCTATAATCTTCTTAGACATCTTACATCGTATTTCACTCTAATCCATCGAATTAATAACGTTAGAAGACTATTAAGTTGGTCCAACTCAACTCATTTTTCTTTTCAAATGGGTCGAACATGGGTATGAATGTAATACCTGACCCGATTTAAGCGAAATCAGTATGATAAATCATACTTTGACCGGTTAATTTTGAATATTTCGGTTAAGGCTTTATGAAAAGCCCAGGTTTAGCCTAGTCTGAGCTTGAAAGCTCGATGATCCAACTCGTTTAGTTGAAAGGGTAAAATGGTAATTTACCATTTATCAATATTATTTTTACTATTTAAATAATTGTGTGATTATTGTTGAATAATATTGATTTCCTTAATCAAGATTTTAATTTATAATTATAGAATTATATTATTTTCAGAAAATGATATTTTAAACTACCCGAAAAGACCTCGAAAGGGAAGAAATAAATATTTTTAGATGGTTTCAAGAATAAGAAATTTTTTAAGAAAAATATGTGAATCTATACCTTTTTATAACGGTTTAGTTTATTTCTTCAAATTTTGAAAATAAAGTTTTTAAACCCTTTTATTAATCACAAATTAAATTAAATAAATAGTGTCAAAATATGGATTTTGTTTAAATCTATGGTTTTTAATGAATTTTAAATCTCCAAAATTTTATGATAAGTAGAGTTTATAAAACCCAATATTTTTGTTAAGTTTGATTAAATTAATCAAGTTGATTAAACTATGTTTTTAGTTAAAATTTGATTTAAGACAAAACTAGACTTATTTGCAAAACCTGCTGGAGGGACTTATCTGCAAAATATTTTTATTGTTTTACTGTTGCTATCCCTACGTGGCCAGCAGCTTGCGTCGCCTCCATGCAGCGCCCGTGCACTGTAACGACCTGACCCTACCACAAAGCTTAGGGTCTAACTCAGTGTGAAATTGTCCGCTTTGGGCCTCCCACACAAGCGAGCCCGCACGGTTTTTTCTCTTGGGCCCAGGCCCACATGGCCCTGCCCAAAACGCATCACACTGTTTTAAGGTGGGCTGGCCTCTTATATACACCCCTTTCTCTTCCTTCTTAACCGATGTGGGACTCCCCACATCGGTTGGGCAAGGTATCACAATCACCCCCCCCTAAGGCCTCGAGCCGCCCCCGGCTCGACCCTAGCCCATTTCCACAACACCAAGGAAGGAGGAAGGCCCACACAGTCCGAGTGTAGAACTGAGGCTCTGATACCATTTGTAACGACCCGACCCTACCACAAAGCTTAGGGTCTAACTCAGTGTGAAATTGTCCGCTTTGAGCCTCGCACACAAGCGAGCCCCCACAGTTTTTTCTCTTGGGCCCAGGCCCACATGGCCCGACCCAAAACGCGTCACATTGTTTTAAGGTGGGCTGGCCTCTTATACACACCCCTTTCTCTTCTTTCTTAATCGATGTGGGACTCCCCACATCGGTTGGGCAAGGTATCACATGCGCTGCCGGTGAGGTGTCTCTCACCTGGCCATGGTAAAAACTTTATAAATTCTACCCTTCATCCTAACTGGTTTCACCCCAGATAATAATTCAACTCTCTGTGAAAACCAGACCAAATCACTCCCTCTCTACTTTTCAAAATTTTCATCGTAAACTTAAGGAGGAAGATTTTTCAAGTTTCGGATTTTCAACTCCAGAGCTTAAGCGAAGGTAACCTCTGTGTTCCTTTTCAAATTCTAATCTATTTAGAATCAATAGAAGTGAAATTAGGTTAAGATTTGAGTGTTAAAATTTGATTTGAAGTCTAAGGAAAAACTTGGAAATTCTTGTGTAACACTGGTTTTCATGTTAAAATCGGATGTTTAAAGTCAGTTTGGATGTTTTAATTTATTCCCTATGTCAATATGACTCACTAAGGAGTCCATCTGACTTTTTAGATGTGAAAAACGAACCCAGAAAACCCACTGTTTATGGATTCGTATTTCACATGGCCGTTGCCGTTACTGTCTGCTGCTGCGAATAGATGAGGAAGACGACTCTCGGAAGGTCCGAAAGTTGGGCTTCGGTTCAGGGTTCCGAAGTGTCTAGAAGCTAACCGTTTCTCATGCCTTTGCTGATAAAATGTTCCGAGTCTGTTCGGAAGATCCGAACTACTCAGAAGATCCGAGCTATCCTCGGCAAGATCCGAGACACACCAAGACCCACATATTGTTCTGTTTTCTATTTTTCGCTCGGAAGCAGCGTCGGAAGTTTCGAGACATGAGCCTCGGAAGTTCCGAAAGACAGAACCATGTTCCGAAGCTTCTGTAGACCAGTTTAGGCAGTGACTCGGAGGTCCGAAGCCACAGTACCAGGTTCCGAGGCATGTTCCGAGGAGTCCAGTTTTGAATTATAAATTTTGGTTTGATTTTATGTTGCATGTTTTAGACCCTAAGTTTTAATGTGATGTTTAAACCCCTATTTGATAAATAAAAATGATACTAACCCTTTTCTCTTGTTACTATAGTGTATGTATTTATTGTATTCACTTCCAGGCCGATACTCTCTATCTATAGCTGACTCAGCCCGATAACTATCTGTAACTGTGCGATTTCCTTCGTTGCTCAGTAAAAAAGAAGGGTTCGGGCACTAAGTGACCTCTAAGCCTAACTCGCTATAAGAGAAATGGCCTGAATACCTTTTACCTTTAGGTCTAATTCAATACATCAATCTAGTCATATTTAGAACACAATACGAGAAGTTGTCACGCCCCGACCCGAAGGGTGGGCCCGGAACGAGACTATTTTTTTTTTTTTTGTTTGAAAAACTAAGATGATACTCAAGAAGTCTAATTGGGTCGGGTCAACAGGTAGGCCCAAAGGTCACACATGATCCCAACATGTGGACTCAAACATACACCATAAGTCTACCCAACATAAACACAATCACTAACATATAACATGAACACATAATTCCAACACTGAATTATCATTGAAACATCATTAGAGTAACTACGGATACATGGTAGTTCAATACATTACATTAATGCAAACTAAGTACCATACACGATACTTTACAAAAACAAACGGCTCCAAGAACCAAAAGGTAAAGACAAGGGTATTCCCCTCAGTGGGAATCCCAAAGCAACGTCGCAGCTTATCCACCCTAAGTTTCAAACAGAGGGTTCTCCTCCTCGGGTTCATCTCCTGAAAGGTGAATGGGGTGAGTTAACTAGCCTAGTTAAGGAAATATAACAGTGCAGTTTAAGTAAATATCAGGTTAGTAAATAATCAACAGTTGCAATATAATATCTCATACTTGATAATAAATTCAAGTACAATCTCATGATCATTCCACAATCCATCATCTTTTCCATTACTATTATCATCCAACGTAACGCCTATATACTACGCTGAGACCATCGTATTAAGTCCCGGCACGGTCAAAATACATCTTTTCAAGTACATCTCCGGTCCTCACATGGCCGATACTGACAATTCTCAAGTCAGCAATTGTCGACACCCATGGTCCTGTAGATGTAAACCATCTCACACACATGGCCGATATTGGTTCAATAGTCAAAGGCACGTGGAAGCAGTATTACACATTTCATATGATCAACATCATAAGTATTTCACAATTAACATAGCACTTCTTACAACAGTGGATCATATCTAGGTACATGAGTTGTTTCATTAAATCCGAAACCACTCATTGCTCAAGACTTATCTCATAATAAACCTGATTACACATACTATAAGGTTAAGTTCCTTCACTGAAAATGTGTGGTATCGCAGTCTCTGTTCAACACGCAAACAAGTGAACAATCATTAACATGTTAACATACATAGCATCAAATGTAGACAGACAAGTATTATTTCAAAACCATACTTGTTTTTCCCAAAAATCTCCAAAGTAAATGGAATTGAGTCTCCTACTTGGTTTCTAACCATTTTAAGTTACAATAATCCACAATAGAGAAATAATAAGGTGCTCAGTTCAAAATTAATATTGTCTTCTGGGCATGACCAGATTGACTTATTGAGTTAGGTCTAGATACTCAGGTCACTTCTCGGTTATCTTCTGCATAGGACCAGATCTGACATGTTGAGTAAGGCCTCGAGGTCACTCAGTGCCCGACAATTATAGCGTTGGCTTGGAAGTAAAGTCACTCATTGCCCGACCAATAGAATCGGCTTGGAAGTGAATACAATAGTAGATACACTATAGTAATAAGATAAGAAGGTTAGTACATTTTTAAATTATTAAACGGGTACTAACATCACATGCGTCAAGGAATCAAACAAGAGTTTACATTTAAAAACTGAGTCCCTCAGAACATGCCTCGGAACTAGGTATTGTGGCTTCGGATCATCCGAACCACTGCCCAAACTAATCACTGACTTCGGACCTTGGGTCTGACTTCGGATCTTCCGAAGATCAGGTCTCAGATCATCCAAAGGTCCTTCCGAACCGAAAAATCTGAAAAACGAGTCTCGGTGGGTATGTGTGTCTCTAAACATGCCGAGTGAGGCTCGAATCGTCCGAGTGGGGTTCGGTCCTTCCGAACTCGGCTCGGGACATCCGGTTGAGTTAAACCGGCCTTGGACGCTTCGGGCTTCGAGTGAAGCTCGGAACGTCCGAAGGGCTCCTCTCGAACCGTCTGAAGGGTGTGACCCTCGGATCGTCCGAAGCTCGACTTTCGGACCGTTCGAGAGCCGTCTTCCTCCACTGTCTACAAGACAGTGACGGGCAGACACTATATGAAATACGAATCCTGAAACAGTGGGTTTTTCCGGATTCGATTTTTACATCCAACCGATCAGATATACTCCTCAGTGAGTCCTCTTTCCATAGGAAGTGGTTTGGAGCTTTAAAGCTCAGTGAGCCATTAGATTTTAAAACGAAACCCACACAGGTATAAGAAAAATCAGGTTTTTACTTAAACTTCAAACTGGTTTTACACATTCAAAACTTTGCCAAATTCGATTTTTCTTGATTCTAAACCACTTAAAATTTGAAAAGGAACATAGTGGTTACCTTCACTTGAGTTCCTAGGCTGAAAATCTGGTCTTTTGAAAAACTTCCCTTCTAAGCTACGGTTGATAAAAACTGGGAAAACAGAGGCTAAGGGGGAGTTCGATTGATCTCACAGAGCAGCTGAGAGGGAGAGATAGAAGTTTGAGGGAGATTGAAAGCTGGGCTGAGGGCTGAGATTTATAGATTATCTGATCAAAGGATGGCCACTGCATGCCGCTGCTGCCGACGTCCGGAACAGTACCTGTACTAGTTTGGGCGTTGGTTGCATATTAGCCCCTCCAAATTTCTGATTTACAAATAAGTCCCCATTTTGATAAAAACTTGATTTTTTAACTAAAAAACATGATTTTAAAAGCTCAAAAATTTAATCCAATCTTTCAGATAAGTTGGGTTTTAAAAACTCTAGTCACCGTAAAATTTTGGAGATTTAAAACTCACTAAAAACCAAAGATTTAAATAAAAATCACCATTTAGTACTATTTACGTGTTTTAACTTGTGTTAAATAAAACAATTTAAAATCCTCATTTTTGGGGTTTGAAAGAATAAACTAGACCATACTAAAATGATCTAACATACTAAACTTGTTTCAAAATTTATTTCATTTCCAAAACCATTAAAAATATTTAATTCTTCCTTTCGGGGTTTTGACGGGCGGTTTTAAATACTATTTTCTTAAAATAAAATTATTTTAAAATCAGAAATAGGAATCCTTTATTAAGGAGAGTAATATCATCTAATAATAATTACATAATAACACAATTTATAAAATAATAACAATAAGCGGTAAATTACCATTTTGCCGCCCCAGCTGGACGAGATGGATCACTGAGCTTTCGAGCTCAAATTGGGCCACACCTGAGCTTCTCACTAAGCCCTAACCGTAATCTTCGAGATTAACAGGTCTAAGCAAAATTTATTAAGCTAATTACGCCTAATCTGGATCAGGGTATTATAGAAGTGGCCTGAGCACACTATTATATATTGTTGATTATTGTAACTTAAAATGGTTAGTAACCAAAAAGGAGACTCAGTTCTATTTACTCTGAAGATTTTCAGAAAATATGATATAAATATTTGAAATACCTATGAGTATGTATTGTTTTGTATGCTATGTATATGGACTGATAACTGTTTGTATGCTTGACAGATACTTCGATACGACATATTTTCGGTGAGAAGACTTAACACTGCAGTAAGAGTAAATCAGGTTAAAAATGATCTAGTGCAATGAGTGGTTTTAAGGAGCTGTTTTGATGAACCCACTTATATGCCTAAACATGATGCACTATTGTGAAAAGTGCTTATAGATATTTGTAATGTTGATCACATATGATGATGCTTAAGAGTTGTGAATGATATTGATATTGCTTCTACATACCCTTTACTATTGAACCATTACCGGCCTTGGGAGTGTCGGTTTACGTCTACTGGACCAAGTGGGTCAGTTGCTGACTTTGGGTTTGTCAGTACCGGTTTTGGGTGAGCCGGAGATGTACTTGCAAGATTGTATTTTGACTGTGTTGGGACTTAATACTAATGGTCTCAGCGTAGTATCTAGGTGTTATGGTGGATGTCGGCAGTTGGGGAATGATGTTGAGATTTTGGCAAGTTAAAACTATTATGTTGATAATATTGATTTTTTTGGCTAACTTGACGTTCAACAAACTGCAATGTTATGTTCTTTCACTGGACTAGTTGGCTCATACTACTCACATTTCAGGAGATGTACCCGAAGAGGAGGAACCTCCATATCGAGCTTAAGAAGGATAAGCTGTCGCGTGGCCATGGATTCCCATGGACGGGGACTTGTAGTTGATGTTTGGTTCCTTGGAACCATAATTTGTGTAAAGTACCGTATGTGGTACTTTTTATGTGTTGGCTTGTATAAACCACTATGTGATTCGAAGTTACTCTGATTTGTTAATCAAATATTTCGTTCATGGAAATATGTGAATATATGTTATGTGTATGTATGTGGATAGGCTTATGGTTTGTGTGTGAGACCACATGTTGAGAACATGTGTGGCTGGGCCTAACCCTTAATCCAGCCCAGTTGTGAATCTTGAGATTTGTTTAAAATAAAAAATAAAAAAAATAATCAGTAGCGTCTCAGGCCCACTTCCGGGTTGGAGCGTTACAATAAATCTCGGTATCGGCCGATATCTTGGCTAAGAAATTTCTTTCTTTTATATATTGTTTTATAAAACCACCTTTATCGGCTGATATATATCAGATATCAGTCGATTCATATCGTATCAGTCGAGATTATTACCTCTAGAGTCCAACATCATTTTGGAAGTTTATTTTATTTTTAAGTGGACCTTCTTGATCCATTTAACTGGATCCTATCACCATGAGCATGACTTATGATCAAAAGAGGGCTGTCTTAAATGCAGATTATTAACGGCTCTACTTAGATCTCCAACCCAAAATCTATTGGACCCAATTGGACCCGACCTAACCCATTGCTAGGGCTATCTAAATAAGCATATAAAGCAACAACCATCCATGATCCCCGGTGGCTGTGTTTACGTGAGCCAGCCATCCAATCACATCACCCAAATCTTCCCAAACATGTCCTCACAGTCCAATTCCAAGAAAAGCATCTTTTCTTTATTCCCTTCCAAAAGATTTCTTCTTCTTTTTTTTTTTCTATACAATCCCAAGGCCAGAAACTTGGAGGTAACGGAATGGGTCTGGTGGGACCCATTTTCCGTTTTTATTTGATGAAAAAGGAAAAATCAAAATAGAACCTTTGCAGCTTTGTTTGACGTTTACAAGAAGCTGCCGAATTTTTATTTTAAAATTATAAAAAATTAATAAATGGTTGGATTTTCTTGCGTCTTAAGGCTCTGCAAAGGGGTAAGCCGTGGAAAAAGAAAGTGAATTGGAAGGTTTCCATGCTGAATTTGGATTCGGGTTGTTTGGAACTTGCAATTTAAGAAGAACGTCTCTTCCAGATAAGTCTCCTGGATTCGGGTTCATGATTTTGGAAACATTCTGGTGAATTTGGATGGTTTCGTTGGAGAATCGGTTGTGAGTATTTCTGGAATTTGCAATTGAGGAGCCCATTTTCCTGGTAAGCTTCCTTAACCCTGTTTCGTGATTTCGGGTGATTTTATTGAATTATGGAAGAAAAATGCAGAAATTTAGATGCGAAGATGAGCCTTTTTGTTTTGCTAAATGAGGATTGGGTGTTACTTGAATTTGCATTTAAAGGAAGACCCATATCCCAGATAAGCTTTTTTTTTTTTTGAGAAAAGTAGAAGTTTAGATGCACCATGGAGTTGTTATAGCTAAATTGGGGGATTGCTTGAGACTCATTTTAAGGATAACGCATCTAATTTTTTTTTCTCAGTGCTGGTCTTTGGTTTTTATTTTCCCTTTTTTGTACTCACAAATTAGAGAAGAAAACGTAAAATTTTAGATGCAAAGATGGCCAAGTTGGGATTGAGAATTGCTTGTTTTACATTTTACAGAGAACCATTCCAGCTAAGCTTTCTCAGAGTCCAGTCTTTTTTTTTTCTCCTCTGATTCTAGACGACAAAGTAGAACTCTGGATGCAGAGATGGAGTCTTTTTAGCTAAGTTGGGATTGGAATTTCTTAATTTCCATTTTAGGGAGAACCCATCTTCCAGCTAAGCTTTCTAACCTCCAATCTTTCCTCTCCCTTCCCTTTGATTCTAGAAGAAAAAGTAGAATTTTAGATGTGGAGTCCGAGTCCTTTAGGGCTTGTTTGGTATATTAGTAATTAGAATTTTGACTTTCTGACATTTTGGAATTTAAGGAATTTGAACTTCTATTTGGCTTATTTTAGAATTGGATATTGGAATTTTAAATTTTTTATTTTTTTATAATTTTGAAAACTATATTCGATTTACTTGAGAACATAAATCATACCAAAATTTATTTAGCAACACTTCATATCATATTCATAGCTTCATCATCATCATCAAAGCCATTTTTCCATCAATCTGGAGTTGGCCCTTTATATTCCTAGCCTATTCATTAAAGTTCAAATGATTTATACTAACCACACTCTTAAAATTAAGGCCCCAAAGGGCTCTTATTACTTATTTAAATTAAAATTGACAAAAAATATAAGCACTAAACTTTTCAAAAATAAAATAAAATATAAGCACTAAATTGAAAAAATAATAGATAAAATTTGATATGTTATGGGCCCACCTGATAACATCATTATGTACAAGCACTATAAAATCATACAAGGAAAGAATTCCATTTATCATCCAATAAAATATAAAAATAGAAGAATAATAAAATAATCAAACTTTAATACCTATCATTATAATAAAAATTAATGAACTCCATTCAATTTCATGTTTTTAACTCTCTACATTTTCATCACTTTAAATTATTTCTCAATCATAATCTTTTATTGTTTTCAGAAACAAGGTTCAATTGTTTTGAGCAAGGTTTCTTGTATGTGAACTCCATGTTTAAGCACAATAAATTAAACCGTGACCATGTCCAAACATTATTGGTGGGTCCTAGATAGAGGTGTATATTAGAAAACTTTCTTTTATGTATCCAAAACATCTTAAAAATATCACAATACAAAATGACAGTTTTTGGAATTTCAAAAATTAACAACTTTTCAAGAGAATTTGGAATTCCAGAATTTGGGCTACTTTTGGAATTTGAAAACTTTCATCTACAATATTCTAGATGAACCAAATAATGGATTTTGAACAGAATTTTTCAAATTCAAAATTCCGTCTCCAAATTCTAAATACCAATTGGGACTTGGAATTGCTTAAATTTGCTGTTGCTTTCACTGTTAATCTACCATTTAAGCTTTCTCACTTTGATTTCATAACTTTTTAGGTGTTGTTGGCAAAATTTGTGGCAGAGGCTTCAGATGCATAAATTGGGTTATTTGATGAATTGAGTTTGTAAATCATCAGAATTCAATTAAGTCCATCTTCCAGATAAGTGTGCTTAGTTCTGATTTGTGGATTTTTTGAGGTATGAAGAAGCAGCAGGACTCCAGATGCTGAATTGGGATAATGCTTAGCTGAAATTGGCTGTTTTTATGGTTTTCTTGGATAATTTAGTTGACAGTTACTAGATATCTCATTTTTAAGGTTGACTCCCTTTCACCATGAGAGTCTCCTGATCCCTATTCCATGACCATTTTAAATATTTATTACATCAGCAGTTGAATGTTTTGATTTGTGAAGAACCGATTCTTATCGGGAACATATTCCAGGTGCTGATTCTCGTTGAATTAACAATGGGCAAGTCCAGTGGAAAGAAAAAGAAGCACACAGGAGAGAAAACTGTTGATGTGAATGCGAAGCCAAAGAAATCTGGAGAGCAGAACTTAAAAGCTGTTGATGAGGATATGGCTGTTTTTATCAACATGTCTCAGGATTTGAAAGAGGAGGGCAACAAGCTGTTCCAAAAGAGGGATTACAATGGTTCCATGTTGAAGTACGAGAAAGCCATTAAACTTCTTCCCAAGAACCATATCGATGTTGCATATCTCCGCAGCAACATGGCCGCTTGCTACATGCAGAAGGGTCCTGATGCGTACCACAAGGCTGTTGATGAATGCAACTTGGCTCTTGATGTTTCTCCCAAGTACAGTAAAGCACTGTTGAAGAGGGCAAGGTGTTATGAAGCAATGAACAGGCTGGATTATGCTTTGGATGATGTTCGCTTGGTACTGAGGTTGGAACCCAATAACCTCATGGCACTGGAGATTGCAGAGAGAGTTAGAAAAGTGCTTGAGAAAGAGTGTATTGAGGCAGATTACAAAGGGACCCTTTTGACCCCCGAATGTAAAGAGCCATCAAGATGTGCAGTAGAGAAAGAGAAGAGTAGAAAGAAGAAGAAAAAGAGTGGCAAGACTGAGGATAAGGTGGTTGTGGAGGAGCAAAACATGACCACCGATGATAAAGAGCACAATGTTACTCATGATAAGGCAGTTGTAGAGGAGCTACACAAGGTTAAGGAAGAAGATATGAGGAACATAAAGTTAATATTTGGGGAGGATATTAGATGGGCACAGATACCAGTCAATTGCAGTGTTTTGCAGCTTAGGAAGATTGTCCAAATTCGGTTCCCAAGCTTAAAAGCAGCTCTTATCAAATATAAAGACCATGAGGGTGATTTGGTAACAATCACCACCACTGAAGAGCTAAGATGGGCTGAAGCATCAGCAGACATGCAAGGTACAATTCGATTATTCATTCTAGAAGTTGAGCCCGAGCAAGATCCCTTGTTTGTTCATGAATCAGAAAATGTGACATGGGCGCATAAGCTTGAGGCAAACCAAAATGGTCGACCTTGTTCTATCGATGACTGGATCATTGAATTTGCTCAGCTGTTTAAAAGCCATGTAGGTTTTGATTCTGATAGTTATTTAGAACTTCATGAAATTGGGATGAAGCTCTATTCAGAAGCTATGGAGGAAACTGTCACAAGTGAAGAAGCACAGTACATTTTTGATATTGCTGCTGAGAAGTTTCAGGAAATGGCAGCTCTTGCACTCTTCAACTGGGGTAACGTTCACATGTCAAGGGCAAAGAAGAAAGCGCCTTTGATAGAAGATACTTCGACAGAATCAGTACTAGCTCAAGTTAACAGGGCATATGAATGGGCACTAAGAGAATATGAGAAGGCAGGAAAGAAATATAGGGAAGCTGTTAGTATCAAACCCAATTTCTATGAAGGCTTTCTTGCACTGGGGCAGCAGCAGTTTGAGCAAGCGAAACAAACTTGGTATTTTACTGTTGGAAGCAAGGTAGATTTGGATAAATGGAGTTCTTTGAAAGTTATTGATCTTCTTGAACATGCTCAGAAGAACATTGAGAAGGGCACAGAGATTTGGGAGGAGATGGAGGCACAGCGGTTAACTGAGCTATCCAATCCAGATAAGAAGAAGAAAAC
Organism: Chimonanthus salicifolius; assembly: GCA_013350335.1. Lineage (NCBI taxonomy): Eukaryota > Viridiplantae > Streptophyta > Magnoliopsida > Laurales > Calycanthaceae > Chimonanthus > Chimonanthus salicifolius. The sequence continues at coordinate 665,330 of CM023542.1, read as the reverse complement.
ACTAGAGGAGATGGGGTTGGATGGGATTCTCAAAGAGTTGACAGCAGATGAAGCTACTGAACTGGCCACTAAAATGAGATCTCAGATCAATGTTTTGTGGGGCACTATGCTTTATGAGCGCTCAATCATAGAATTCAAATTAAATAATGATATTTGGGAGGATTATTTGGAAGCTGCCATTGATAGGTTTGAACTTGCTGGAGCTTCTCAAATAGACACAGCTGTCATGATAAAGAACCATTGTTCAAATGCAACTGCTCAAGAAGGTGAGATGTGTTTATCCATTTTAATAGATGTTCTGTTACATTAATAATAGTTAGATAGGGTTTCATAGTATTTTGTGGGGCCATAATTTCAATTGATGGTCCTTAAGGGTGTTATTTGTATGTAGGTGAGTGGAACCATGCAGGACACAGACTCCCATTGTGCATAGTCATTGGTCATACACTTTTTCAATAAGAGTGATCCTATCATTTGGGAAATGAGCTGAAATTAAAACTTTCATAAATACAATTTTAACTTTGAACGACTGTTCTCAGATGGTAAAGATCATTCACACAGAAAAGATGGTCGACCGTGTCCTGCTCATGACAAGGCCTAACTCATGACATTGCCAACCACCAGTAGATATGACCTAATCGACAGACTGTGATTGAATCAGCTACGTTTGAAAAAGAATGAGTTCTCTAAGTTTGAAATGTTTACTTGTAAAGATGTACTGATGTTCATGCTATTTTTACAGGATTGGGGTTCAAGATAGATGAGATAGTAGAGGCATGGAATGAAATGTATGATGCTAGAAGGTCGCAGTCTGATATTCAATCATTCCGTCTAGAGCCATTACTTAGACGAAGGGGCTCAAAATTGCATCATATCCTGGAGAATGTATGATATGCTTATCCTAGATTTCAGCAGGCAAGGGATAGAAGTCCATTGAGGCATTGCTCGTAGCAGTAAAAGATTCTTTTTTTTTTTCCGCCCTTCTCATTGTCCATCGACAGCAGATGCTATTGAATATGACAGGTAATCCTAAATCATTAAGTTTTCTTGTTTGTTTTTAGTGTATATTTATGATACTTAGAATGATTCTCTTAATGCATAACTGATATTAAGCTTACTCATTTGACATATACCATGTACAAATCTGATGATCTAAAATAGGCCATTCACTGTTAGTGAGTCATATTTTTTTTGAACTTGAAAAGAAAGTGATTGCACTAGGTGACTCGCATTTGAGGCCCATCCTGTCTATTCATGGCTATGTTCATAAAAGGGCATGGGAAAATAAATAAACAAAGCAACAGGAATGCAAGATGGCTTACAAGATGTGAGGTGCACGCCACAAATGATGGCAAACAGCAAGTAGTTTGGTGGTTTAGATGGAGTTTAGGTTGAGCATTAGGAAATTGTGGGAAAAGATTATGTGGTCTAAGTTAGAACTGGTTTAACGATAGGTTGAGGTTTTTTTTATGATTAAGGTGTCTAGGCCTCTTAGAGCACCCGACTAATCCTCGGGGCATGTGCAAGCTTCCCTACCCACACACACCGGGTAACTCTACGGGGAGTGGCCCTTTGGGGTGGAGTAGGAATCAAACTTAGGGCTCTCACTTCTTGAGGCGGGTTCCTAGCCATCACTCCCCCTTTGGGTTAGGTTCACGTTTAAGGATAGGTTTACATGATTTTCTGGAAAAAAAAACCCCTGAATGTTGTAATTTATGTAGATGTCAAGAGTCAAGAACATGGAGATGAAGAAATTTGAGAGGAAAAAGGAAGAAAAAAAGAACAATGAGAGAGAGATCCTCTACTTAAAAAAATGAGTTGATCCATTGGGGAATTAAATCCCTTAATTATGTCAAACTTAATCCAATCTAATCTCTAATTATGTTGCTTATTACAAGTCATGCCAAAAAAATGTAAATAAAGGTGCTGCATAGGAACATATAAAAAATCTTTTCATTGCTATGGTGCTCCACAGGAGTACAAAATGAAAACTCCTTTTTGCTTTTCATCCTAGCGGACAAATATCACAATTGCCCAACATATTTAGTGTCTCATGAAGCTTTGATGAAGTAGGAGATTTGGTTAGAATATCATCAAATTGGGATCCTGAATGCACATAAGGAGTGGATAGCATGTTGCAAGACACCGTTTTTGTACAAACTTGTAATCAACTTCAATGTATTTAGTGTGTTCAAGAAAAGTAGATGGGCAAAATGAATTGCAACCTAGTTGTCACAATGAGGTGGCATGGGAATGGGTATTGGAAAACTTATTCCTTGAGAAAACTTTATCCATATCATCTCAAAGGTGGGATAGGCCATAAAACAATACTCAATTTTTGCATTGTAGCAATGCCCCGCCTTTTTTCCGTGATTAAGTTTTCACCCATGAATGTACAAAATCCACAAGTTGATCTTTGATCATTAGAGGAGCCAACATGATCAGCATCACAATATCCCACAACATCTAGGAAGATTATTACCTTTCAAAAAACATCTAGGAAGATTATTTAAGCTCAAAATGACTCTAAACAAAACCAATATGAGGAATGGCAATTGAACCAGGCATCTGGAGATTGTTTAAGCTCATAAATGACATTTCTTTACTAAAAACTTATGCCACTCTCCTCAAGGAAAACCTTAGGGGTAAGCTCACATATATAAAAAAGGATTCTCGGAATATAATTAAGAAAGTGGCCAAGAGCAGTTGTAGCGGCAAAGTGAAACACATGAACAATTTTTTTTTTTTTTGCAGTTGAAGCGAATGCTTCTCTCTCTTGATAATCCACACCATAAATCTAAGTGAAGCCTTTGGCAACAAATTAAGCTGTGTGGCATTCAATACTTCCATTGAGATTGTGCTTCGATCTGAAAAACCAGCAATAATTGTTTCAAAAGGTCATAATGGAAGTTGATCATCAATCAGTACATGAATATGCTAAGAGCAGGAAAGGCAAGATTTTCTGAGAAGGTAACATTTTTAGAGATACACTTCTTAAGTGAAAGAACAAACATATGTATCCCTTCGGGGAGACAAATATCCTAAGAAGACACATTCAGTGGATTGATGTCTTGACTTTAAAAGGTTTCAAGAATATGAACAAAGTAAGTACATTTGAGCAAGAAAAATAGTACATGCTGGCATTAAAACTTTAAGAGCACACATCCCATCAACGAGATGAGTCGAAATTCTCCACCTGATCTGCCACAAAATCCATTAATGAAGTCAGCCTTCCCATCAGATTTTCCGTGAAATCCGTCGGAGGAGTCAACCTTTCTTCCACACGATGCAGATGTGGAAAAATGATCTCTTCCTTCTCCATCTGAGGACCCTCCGATGAATGGGTTCCGCCACGATGGATGAGGGCACCAATCTAGCTTCCCCACGTGGAGAGCAACCTTTTAACTTCTTGTTATCTTCTCCTGATCTCCTCGTCGCTGTTGTCGCCAGGATCATCACCGGTTCCGACAGACCCCCAGTCAAGGACATCCCTCAGAGAATCCATAATTTTGGGTTTTACCTCGACCTTGATGGTGAATTTGACATCTCCGATTTCTAGCCAGAGGATTTTCGGGATTTGGGAGTTGAGGGGATGGGTAATTTTCATTCTCACGAACTTGAGAATATCAAAGTTCAAACATCTATCATCCACTCGATCTACCATACCGATGAGCTCCCTCAGCTTGTGGAAAGTCTCATTGCTCCAGCCATGCAAAGGGATCCCATACAAATCAACCATCCGACACCACCACAGGACCCGAAGTCTCCATCCATCTGTTGAGGTGTTTGATGGGGCCTTGAGCAAAATTAGATCCCTCCAAACTAAGTCTTCTGTTGTCTTCTTGAGTTGCTGGGATGATCCAAAAGAGGATAGGCTGTAATCGATGTATGACCACCCTAGTACGAAGCCCCAAGCATCAAGGATCCAGTCTCTAATCTCCCTCTTCTCCATATTTGCCTACCTCGCCACCTCAATCCATGACTCACCCAGCGCAGCTTTAGATTTAAGTATGAACTCCTCATTCATTGCAACAACTTTTGATCGGGAATGACGACCAAATGGAAGTAAGGCCGAGGTATGGAGCCCCTCCTGAATCCCTCTCTGAAATTACACCTTTATCTTTATCTATTCTTTCCATCAAATCTAACTCCATCGCTCTCTGCCCTCTATTTTTCGAGCCAAATCTCATACGGTTGACCTGTGAATCTTCCTTCCTTCAAACACTTTCCCATCCAGCATATTTATTGTCCTATTTGCTTCCGCTTCCAACTTGAATCTTACAAAGGCAGAATTTCTCCTTTTCGCTGATCTTCTCTCCATTGGAATGAAGCTGTCAAAAACCACCCCAGCAACACTGAAAGTTCTCACTAGATCTCCCGTTCCCCATTTTGGGATGTTACCCACGAATAGGGAGAATCTCTCTCCACCACTCTACCATCTCATAATTTTGACCATTATGAAGAACTTCAATTCTTCAACTCATTTGCATTTGAGCCACTGCAGACTGAAAGGAAATGATATATCTGCACTTGCTTCTCTAATAATACCACACGTTCCTCCTCTTTCCTCCTTGAAGTATAGACTACAATCAGAGTTTTTGACTTGAGAAATTACAAAGCAGGGTGACTCAATGTTCAATGACAATGGAATTTCTAGAAGAAGATTGCAGTTGTTCTCTTGGGTTTGAGTTTCACATTTGGATGAAGCTTCTAACACTTGTCCTTAATATGTTGTTGTTTCCAACAATATGTACGTCCTGAGCTCATCTTTATCAGATGAAAATCCTGTCCTGTTTGGCCCGTTCCCAGAAGTCTCGTTTTTGTGTTCAACTGCCCAAGTAAATTTCTCTAGAATCAGAGTAAAGGCAGGGGAAAATGCCTTCCGATTGGCTTCTCCTCTGAAAAAATTTCTAAATGGTATCACTTAGAGGAAGAGGATCTTTGCTAAAGACATGCACCCATTGAAATTTGAAATTACCTGCAAGAAACTTAAAGCACTCAATTTTTCGATTTGTTGCCACATCTCATCTATAGTAGATGTTGCAGGCTGGTAGTAATCAAACTCTTCCCATTTGTGCCATGGAGTCCCGAAGAACTCTTCTATATGCATGTCCCTTTGCTGTAGTTTTATAGTTTCATGGTGTAAAGTTAACAACCTGGATAAGCCCTTTCAATTTGTATAGGTCTCATCAACTTTGTCCTGCAATTATTTGGCATTTTTAAGAGTACATACGTACGACTTGGGTTGGGCTGCAAGGAATGCTGGAGCTATGTAATTATCATTTAGTTTATCACTTTTCCAATCCTCGTGTAGATGTAACATTCCCAATCTTTATGAAGGGCTGTCTTTCCCAATAATATTTCTCAACATCTCAATCTTTCTTGCCTGCTAGATAGATTTCAGCAGATTAGGGCCATTAGAAGTAGTTCTCTCCATCAATGGAACTGTGGTGATTTTCAATCCTGGGTTGTCCAGGGATCTGCTTCCCATTGGAATATCCACTCTTCAGTTATTTGTTGTGATGCTACTAGAACTTGAATCCTCCATTATGATCTAGAATAGTGCAATTAATATTATATAATTATATAGGATTTGAGATCTCGAACAAAATTTTTCATATAGCAAATAGCAAGCATAAAAAAAAAGTCTCATATCTGGATTCTGCAGAAGGATTGTTTGACTGCTAGTAAACAATTCATGCTTTTGTATTTAAACGTATGAAGCATCGATAGAAACCATAGAGTGATAGCATAGGTATAAATGTAGTCATGCAGTAAAAGAAACCAACCATGTCAAGGGTAGAAGAGCCTCAAATGGGGAAAAACTGGCTTAGATGCACGTGGTCCAGAAAAATCTAAGTTGCACATAGGCATCTTACTATTCTTGGCTGAGAATGGCAATATTGAGGTCTGATTCGTATTCTTTTAAGAATCTGACCTCATCATCATTTACAAGTGAAAAAAGATGGTTTTTTTTTTCTTTTTTGGCTTGTTTTCTCATTTTGTCACTATTTGTTGGTTGTGGTTCTTCGAAGCGGGCTTTTGAGAAGAAACCCTTTGTTCTTGTGTTGCAGTCTTGGTAAGAAACTTGAACTGAGTGGCAGTGCCTGATGTTACATCCTTACCTCATTACTTTTATGATGTTCTCAAGAGAGTATTAGACATTCATCAAGTTTAGTCTTTCTCCTCCATGTTTGAAGGAAATGTCTGATTCAACCACCATTGAATGAGTTATCTTATATGAATTTTTTTTTTTTGAGGTCCGGAGGTGTCCAAGCATCGCACCCGACTAGTCCCCGAGGGGTGTGAAACCCCCCCTATCCGCACACACTGGTAATTCGATGGGACCTTATTCTATACATATTCCCATTGGAAGTGGCCCGTCATTGGGCTCCCATGGTTTGAACCCAAGACCTCCCTCTAGTGATCTTGCTCCCAAACCGGCTGGGATAATCCCTTGGGGTTAGTTATCTTATATGAATTGACCATGATCTTCATACTTGTGCATCCTTCCAATAGGCTAGTGTGAAGGACACTGAATTTAAAGTGGTTAATTCTTTTTTCACCATTATCGATGATTGTAATTAAGAATGGGAAAAATCATCATATATAAATATCAAACAAGGGGAAAAGTTTATTGTACCTGTAATGAAAATCACATACATGTAAAAGTGGTCAGCGCCACCTTGTACCATTTTTGCTTGTGACTGGTAGCAAAAAAAATTCATTTTCATTGCAGCTGGGTTTCATTATCTATACCTGTAACTGAACTAAGTATAACCTGTCAATATATCCCTTTTGAAGTGGATAAACATCTGTTCCTAATACATCGAGGGGAAAAGATCATGAGAGCATCCAATCATGTCCTTTAATTTATTTTAACGTTCCATTTACATACATGACTAGAAGAGAGATTCTTATTTGTTTTTCTCACTGGAACTTGTTTATTTACATCTGTTTGCAGGCTTTTTCCTTGTAGAGCTGTTATATACAGATCTCATAATTTGTTTTAAGGGAGAAAAGTTGTCGGTTTTCAGATAGGGGTGTTTGTATTTCATAGCTGGTTATAGGAATCATCACATAAGGGGCATGAATTTCTGTACGATACAAATATTATATTGAAGCAGAAATTTCTTTTTTATGAATTTCTGCCCATGCCCCTTTCATTTCTCAATGATGATATTGGAAGTTTGGATTTGTAACTTTATTTGTGAAATTTTCTTAAAATTGAAACTCGTGTTCATGTATTTGTCTTTGAGATTCTGATTCATTGTATTGTAGCAATTGGTGTGATGAATTTATCCAGTTTGAGTTTTATAGGAGTTTTTTATTCTTTTTCCTTGTGTTATTCTCTTTGCTCATGTAAGGTCACTTGTTGATATGGACATTCAATTCAGATTTGAATAGTCCTTCTAGCGGTCATGTACATTATACATTATAGGTCTAGGGTAACATGTAAAGGTGAATATACAATTTACAAGGCTACAAATCCCACTCAAGTTGCATACCACACACAAAAAAAAACTGACGTGACCTATGTAAGAACTACTGATCCAATGAAAAGTCCGTAAGAACATAATTTTCAAGGCTGGGGTGGCATTTAAGATGAAACTGCAAGAAAAATAACCAATGTAACCTATGTACATAAAAATGGAACTATTAATCCAATGAAAATTCTATAGAATGCTTCTCCTATATACTCCATGTTTAACTGAGAAGGGTGCAATCCCCTCTGCCATATCTCCTCATGTGCTTGAAGGACACCTCCAAAGACAACATGATGCTCCAAATTTCCTTGTATATAGGCTAGAGTTTCCAAGAATCTTTTTTCTTCCGTGTCACCTAACCAATAACGTTGGACAAATCACCCCCAATATGAGCTTTCCTAGAAAGGATTCCCTATTATCTTCAATGCTTTTCTAATCACTAAGAGCTTTACCTCGTTAGATTCGTTCCTCCCAATAGGACCCCGAAAACTAGATCCTTCCCCTTTTGAGTCGTGCAAAATTCCCCCAATCCCACCCAATCCGACTTCCCTCTAGTTGCATCATCAACATTGAGCTTGATCTCATTGGGTATGAGTCTCTTTCACCTTTCTAAAAATTTGTCCTTCCTCCCATCCCCCCATACCGAACTCCAACCCCTATCTATAGATGCACTAGACAAGAAAAAGATTCCCTCGGCCCAACTACCCAATCAATGAGATGGCTCTTGGCTAGTTAAGAACTTCTTGGGAAGACTTGGCTTTCTCTTCAAAACCTTTACGACTAAACTCTTCCCAATTTGCCCAGATGATCGCCAATGGAATCACTCTCCATACTGTCCTACTCTTGCCCCTTTCCCAACTATGCACATGGCCCTTAACGTCATTAAAGAACCCAGACATATCACGCACCATAAGGAAGACCCAACAGACGTCACAAGAGCTGGTAAAAGAAACACAGGTTGATTTGGCAAAGGGGCAAGATAGGAATAGGTGGCCCATAGAATCTATCTCAATCCCACAAAAACAGGTCTACAACTGATGGAATAATGTTATAGCAGCCCATAGATTCTATCTTTTGCTGCCTTAGATTGTCTTTACTCAAAACCCTGTTTGTAAGCCTGACCAAGCAGAAGGCTCCCCATCCTAGAACCCTCACTTCTGAACTTGAAAATGGACCTTAAATCTGAAGACCTACGCCTTGGATTAGATGGACATGGATGCCACTTCCCCTCACCCAATGCCAGTGATGAACCTAGGGCTCAGATTTCCTTCTCATATCTCCATATCCATTTGCTAGAAGGGTTCCATTCTCGTCTCTTAGTCTCTCCAAGCCAACACTTCCATGATTCTCTAGCATACTTATGTCTTTCCATATAATAAGGTGCACCTTTTCCTTGTCATTGTTGCCTTCCCACAGAAAATTACATCGAATCTTCTCTCTTACCATTCCCATAAGCATATAAAAAAAGGTCTATAGCACACTGGAGATCATCCAAGAAAGCATTGATCAACGTAATTCTTCCTCTTTCACACACAGACAAGTAGGACCTCTTTTAGGCTAAAAACAAACTTTGAAAACTCCCCACTGTAATTACCTAGTTCATTGCAACAGGTCTTGAACCGCGAATCAGTTTGTTTGAATAATTTGTGATTCGATTCGTCAAATAGTTTGATGCTTATTTAAGGTAGTTCGCAAATTAGACCGATCTAGTTCGTTGATTCTTCTTTCTAATTATATGCAAAAATGTTATAATAATTTTTATACTATATTTAAAATGCTCATGCTTGGAACATCAAGCAAGGCAGTTGGTCCGCTTGGTCACCTTTAGCCAAATCCTACTTAAGAGTTCTATTTTCTTTTACCTTATTTTGCATCGGGTCACATCACAACCTAGATAGGGTCAAGTGGTGAATTAGAACTCGAAAAGTTAGTCTCTAGATAGGTGGGATTTTGGCTTATGATGATGATTTAAAATACTCATGCTTCATTTGTTTGAGAGAATGATTAAGTCATCTCAGTAATAAGCAATTTTCTTTACCATTGTATATGGTTTAATAACGTCACTTAAGGTTTGATACATTATGGTAGTGAACATACTAATGGCTCTATAATAAATTAGTTGAACTAGGGCTATGGACGATGCAAAATAAGTGGAACTATAATTAATTGAAAGAAATAAATGATTTCATTTAAGGTAGAAAATTTGATGGATTTGGAGAATGAACTAAATAGACCTACTTTGTCGAATTAATGAAATTATTGGCAAATGAGCTATGAATCTGATGCAACATAAGTATCGAAAACTACATACTCGAACACAAATTGCTCAAATAGTGAACTAGGTAACCACACTCTCCACTCTAGAGGAGCTTTCTTTCTCTACATTTCAGATCAAGGTTTTCAAATTTGATATTGGCCGGTATTTCTCTCTCCTCTTTTTTTTTTTCTAACAAAAATGACCGATATCGGCCGATATTTGTACCCCTGTTTCAGACTCTTTCTTGGGTTTTCCAGTAATTTTTTTTCAGAAGTGATTAAACCGACAAGTGAGCTCTTACCCAAATTCATCCTCAAAGTAGACACTAGTTCAAACTTCAAAGCTTCAATGGACCACTTTTACCCTTTTAAGTTCCCTTTCGGCTGCAATGCAAAAAATGAGTATTGAAGATAAATTTCTAGTATAAGTCAACATATTTTCAATTAATTTATGATAGGTATGAAGTGTTTGAAGCATCAAGTCAAAGCCACCCTTGAGAGTACAAGAAACTTGAGAGCACAATTTCATCCAAACTATTGTTAAAAGGGTGACCATTTAGTAAATAAGTAATGAATCGTAAGATGATGACCCGAATTATAATTATTTATCATCCATCCAAATTAAAATTAAATCTAATGCAAATTCAAATTTATCCGATCCATTGTTAGCTCTAGTCATACAATGGTAATTATGTAGAACTAGAATTTCCTAAGAAAATTGAGTGGAACAAAAACATATTGTTTGGGTTTTACGGGTGATTTAGTTAGCTTAAGCTTTTAGGATTAAATCAGAGGCTATAGGATTAAACCAGAGCTTTTAGGATGCACGTGGTTTCGTGTATGGATTAGTCTTATTTCCAATATAGGGTGAAGATATCCTATGATCTGTTGTCTATGAACAATGTCCCCACTTGAGCTCTTATGCGAGGCTCAATGTGGTTAAAAATCACTCTCTCTCCTCATCATATTCAGTACTCAATTTCGAGTTGATCAGCTCAGAGGTCCATACAAAACTTACTCCATTTTGATTATTAGCTTTTAAACCCTTATAAATCATAATTTTCCATTTTAATTATTGATTTTTAAATTCTTGTAAATCATAATTTTCGAATTCAATAACCTAATTTTTATGAAAAACTTCATTTTAGAACACTTATAAAATCGTGGATCCTTTTCTATAGAGAAGACTCACATGTGATAACAATTTTGAAAGTCTTCCATTATCATACTTTAAGCGGTAATTGCGCCCAAACTTATTGAAGGTCTTACTCATGACTAAATATTTTAGTAATATTCATACAACATTCATCTTCCATATGATAATAAATCAAGAAAATTATAATAAAATAATTTGTATACATCCCACATGTGAATGGGCCCACCACGCACACAATCCACATCTTGTACGGTCGGAAGATCCATGTGACTAATTGTCTTTAGTTGTTGGGGTTCCGTTGCCCCTCCCATGAATCATGTGAGTGACCAGTATCAGATAGATAGACACTAGTTAGCAAGTCGGATCAGGTTAAGTCGGGTCGAATTTATGGTAATTAATCTCAGAATCAATATTTTCAAATTTGGATAGTGATCTGATCTGAAATATTAAAAATACCCACAATTTGGAAGCTAACTAAAACTAAAACTAAACTAAAACTAAACTAAACTAAAACTAAAAAAATGATTTGATATTCAAGACCTAGTATTTTAGAACCTGATATTTTTTAATAGATTGTCAGAAAACCAATATTAGGGAGATAAAAAATTATCACAGATCTAAAAAATGGAAGTAAAATAAAAAGACTCACAAAATTAAAAATAAAGAGGTCAAAAATTAAAGAAACAAAATATCTTTATGTAATTGTACAGAGAGATAATTGGGATTTATAAAATGTCTTTACATAATTTTATAAATATTTTGTGTTATATCCAATTATTTTTGCTCAAGTATCTGTTTTTGAGTTTTTTGAAGGCTGAAACTCAGGTGGGTTGGGCTGGGTTTCAATAAATCCAACCTAATCTATATAAAAAATTATTGAGCCCGACCCGCTTGAGTTGTTGGCCCGAATTGCTTAACCCAACTCCACCCTAAGTTGTTGGCCTGAATCATTCAACTTGAAGCTGACCCGAGTTACTAGCTCGACATTGAGAACCGTTTTTAGTGCAAGTTTTGGGGAAAAAAAAACTAGCACTAGGTTATTTATATTTCTTGACACTCAGGTCGGATTGGGTCAATTCGAGTCGGGTCGGATTGGGTCAATTTAAGCCCACTCCGATCTGAATTCTATGTGGATTTTTTTTTTCTCAATCAGGACTTCGACTCTAAATTTACAAATACATAATCCAACCCACTAATTTTTCAAGTCGGATCATGCATGTCAGGTTAAAATTTGACACCCCTAATTTTTTCTACTTAACCCAAAAAGGGAAGGTGCTTGAAGTCCACTTGTAGAGAATCAAGATTCAATTATTTTCAATTTACGTTCAACTCTAGAGAGTCATTCTTTATTGAATTTATACATTGCGTGTGGATTGAGAGATTTACATATGTCCAAACATTAGTTGGATGATACGTCCAATCAAATCTATTTTATGAGACTCTAATTGAGAGAGAGAGAGAGGAGAGAGAGATTGTTTTCTTTCCTGCACAAAAAGTAATGAAGTCTTCCCAAATGAGGATTGGCGGTTTGAATGGAAGGCATTTGACGACAGTGGTGACTGGTGAGTGTTGGCACCGCAAGAAGAAGATGAGAATTGGCCCACGCATTACCTTTCCTTTTCCCATGCCGTGATTGAAGGAGTTTCTTGCTTTAAGATCACGGCTCGCATTTGCTTCACCCACGTACTCACTTACCCTACATTTGCTTCATATTTTCAATTTACCATTGTGGACCTGATTCAGTGTTTAGTTCTAATCCATTGTGGAGCTGATTCAGTGTTGAAACATAATCTTTTAAAATGGAGTCGAATCAAACTTAGAACTTTCACTTTTTGAAATAGATTCTTAACAATCACTCTAATTCCTTTGAATTAATGTACAAGAAATCTACTCCATTATGTTTCAAATTAGTTGTCCTATATGGATTTTGAAATTGTCTCAAAATAGTTGTCTCATTTATATTGGAGTAATATAAAGTATGTTGAAAATGAATGAGATCACATAGAGTGTTAACTTTATACAGAGAGTTCTTTAAAAAATACAAATATTTTAAATGAGACGGAAGGAGTATTATTTTATTTATAATAATACAAACTATATCTTAGCAGCTATTAGGAAATGGGTCAGTAAAAAACAATTGTAGAGTCCTAGAGACAAAAGGTGATTGTCCATCATTCATTTCAATTGCATAAAATTAAAATCCATTTCACCATTTATTTGATTAATTTAAAATTAATAGTTAAAAATGTCGATTGGTCCTAAAATTTAACTTAAGATCTTTTAATCTATTCAAAATAAGTCCATGGTAGATTGCAAATGTAATAATTTTCTCATGCTATGGTAATTCACTTCAATATGAGATTTATACTTTGATGAAAATGTACATTAGCCTCCCTTCCAAAGAAAAAGATAATAAAATATACACAAGTTTGTATGGTTCTGCCTTTTTTTTTAAAAAAAATAGTAATAATAATAATAATTGGCAAGAGAAAGGATCTCATGACGTCAACTAATCTACAAATCAATGGGGAATCTTACCGTTGGATTGCAATATGAACGAAATAGTTAGGTGAGGTTCACACTTGAGAGCTTAATCTTTCCTTCTTTATATTGATTTTTAGTGATTAGTATTATTCTATTCTATTAGTATTTTGATTTAATTCTAACCTACTACTTATAACTCAACTTATTTTTAATTTGGACTGAATTAAATTAGATCACAAACTAATCATATAATTAAACAAATATTTGATATGTTTCAACGAGACATATATAAAAATATTTTTTCAGCACTAAAATATTTCATTATAGGACTTCAAAAATTATGAAACAAATATATAAAGATTAAGTGAATATCTAATTTGAGTAATTCAGACGCTTTAGATCACATGAAACATGACTCTAGTCCGAAATGAATTTTTTTGTACACAATAAATTCATATTTTAAATAAACTGAAGTAAGCCGTTCATATTTTATTTTAAATTGAGTTAATTGAGTTTGAATTCGATCGTTGTACCTCAGGACTTGGAATTTCAACTCCAAATATTATTAGGGATAAATCCAAATTAGGGTTGAAACTCGGGTGGATTGATTGAGCTAGATTTAAATAAACTCGACAAAACCCATATAAAAATTATTGAGCTCGATCCGACTCCGACCCAAGTTACTGGTCGGAATTGCTCAATCACATCCGAATCTAGTTACTGGCTCGACAGTCCGATCCATTTTTAGCTCAAATTTAGAAAAAAATCAGCAACAAATTTCTTATATTTTCTGAAACTCAAGTCAGACTGGGTCGATTCAGATCACGTCGGATTGATTGTAAATTTCTGAACTCAAGCTAAACCCGACTTCTATGCGGGTTTTTTTTTTTTTTTTTTCTGAATTCAATCTAACTCTAAATTTAGAAATACATGACTCTCAGCTCACTGGATTTCTTAAATCGGATTAAAACTTGCGCAAGTTTCGCCCCTGATCCAAATGGAAACGGTCAATGCCATAATGTTCAATGAATGTGGCGGGAGCAGGGGTAGAAAAATCGGCCGGGCTGAGATCCCGGCCGATTTTTCATATCGGCCGATATATCGGTTCGGCCGATATATCGGCCGAATTTTTTCTCTCTCCTACCCGTTTTTTTTTTTTTTTTTTTTTTTAAAAAAAAATTCAAAAAAAATTACAGTAAATGCAGATAATTATGGGCTTATTGAATATGTAATTTTTTCATAAAATATCGGATATTTACATCTTGTAATATATTTTTGAAGTTACGATAATGGGAAATTATATAATTAGTAATAAAATTGTGAAAATTACAAGGAAAATGATATAAATGAGGAAAATTTGTAGAAATAATTTAATAATTTATTTTCTTAGTTAATGAGTGTTATTTTAAGTTAGGGTATCCCTAGGGTGTACCGAAAACACAGTATTTTACAAATAACGATATCTTTAGGGTGTGCCGAAAATATATTTAGGAAAGTCAAAAGACCTTAAAGTCTTAAAGGATTTATATCAGGCTATCGTAATTAGTCCGGATATTCAATTTGAGAAATTTTGGAAATACACAGTGCTTAAAAAATAACTTTAAAGTTTTAAATGATATTTTATTATTTAATACACTATGCACATTATTTTTAAGCACCGTGTATTTTCAAAATTTCTCAAATTGAATATTCGGACTAATTACGATAACGTGATAAATATACTTTAAGACTTTAAGGTCTTTTAACACTCCTAAATATGTTTTCGGTATACCCTAGGGATACCCTTATTTGTAAAATACTATATTTTAAATATTTAAGAGTGTCAAAAGATCTTTAAGTCTTAAAGTATTTTTATCATATTATCGTAATTAGTCTAGATATTTAATTTGAGAAATTTTAGAAATACACAGTATTTAAAAAATAATTTTAAAATTTTAAAAGAGAATATTATAAAGTAAACAATTTGAAATATAACTTTGATACTCACGAGTTACTTCCTGAATGGGTTTTCACTTAAAAACCCTAATGGGCGTGTTTTAATACCCTTCTTCTCTTTCACTCTCTCTATTAAACCCTAGCAGCAGCCGCCACTCTTTCCCACTCTGTATTTTTCCCATCAACGAAGAAGAGAAAGAAGAGAAAAGATGCAGTAAAAGGTGTGCCATTTTTTTTCTTCAATCTTTCCTCCATATTTTCTTTTTTTTCTTTTCATTCTTGTCCGCTATTTTTTTGAAAAAAGGGGTTTTTTTTTAAAAAAAAAAGAAAAACCGAATTTTTAAAATTCGGCCGATATCATGACCGATATATCGGTCATATCGGCCGATTTTTTTTTTGTACGGCCGATACTATACGTATCGGCCGATATAATTCGGTGGTAAAAAATCCGAATTATATCGGCCGATACGCACAGTATCGGCCGATATTTTGACCCCTGGGCGGGAGTTTCACTCAATATGAGAAATAGGGAAGTAAGTTTATTGAGTGAGTTATTGTATTATGAATCTTAGAGAGCAATGGTGGGTCATCCCACTTTCTTTTTGTCACGTTCAACGACTCTATATTTCAAAAAGCAACAAAAAATCAAAGTCTCCCTCAACCACCTCTCTGCTTCCTTTCCTTTCCTTACCTTTCCTCTTCTTCTCCTTGTTTACCTCATCTCTGTTTCGCCTTATAAATTTATCTTCACCAATACCCAGAATTCAGAAACATAAATTCATGGTCATGGACTGGTTCTCTTGGCTATCAAAAACAGGGCTTGAGCCTTCTCTTGTATACGAATACGGGCTAGCCTTGGCACACAATGAGCTTGAAGAAGAAGACATTACATACTTCAACCATGAGTTCCTACAGAGCATGGGTATTTCCATAGCCAAACATAGGCTAGAGATACTGAAGCTTGCAGAGAAAGAGATGGGACCACGCCCACGTCCCATGTCCAGGCTTCTTGCTCTGCTCAAGAAAACAAGAAGGAGCTTTGCTCAGCGTATCCATGCATGGATCCATCGAAATGACTCTGCTCTTATAGTTGTGCCGACAAGGGCGTATAGTAAGCGATGGAGAGGAGCTCTGTTGAAGAGGAACAAGAAATTGATGCTCCTTAAGCAGCAGGGAAGGTTGATGCTCACTGATGGGAGTGTCATGGTGGCTGGGCCTCCTCCTCCTCCTCCTCCTCTTGCTGCTACCGGCGACAGTCCGATGGTTTACGACGTGAACAGAGAAAATGATACCGGCAACGAAAAGGGTGAAGAAGATGAGTGTTGGTTGACTGGTGTGGAAGAGATCAGGTGGGCTTCAATGTTTCAGGATTTAAAACCTACGTGAATGGTGAGAGATGCTTTTCTCTGTTCTTTCTTTTATTAGTAAAGTTTTGGTTTTTGAGTGTTGGACGAGAATCTCTCTTTTGGTTTTTGATTTGTGAGGGAGTTTCTTCTTGTAACTCATGTGAGGGAATTTATAGAATGGTAATTCATGTACTTTGATTATGTGTTGGCTCTGTATTTTGGTTATTAACCTGATCACAGGAAGGATCCCAATTGAAAGATGAGAGTTGGGATAGTTTGCAGTGACCCAAGTTCCTTATGAGTCCCTAGATCTTGTCCTTCACAACTAATATGGAACTCATCCACTGCCCAACAATCCCTCTTGAATGAGGCTCTCCGGCTGATAAAACTCTCTCGGTCCGGCTAGGGTATTATGTGAGTTCAATATATTGCCTGGAAGATATGACTCTGATATCACTTGTTAAGAATGGATGTCGACGTGGACTTTGTTCAGTAGCCAATAGGGTGGGTGTAATCGGAAGCATTGAAGACAATATGAAGATCCAGACAAATGGATTTTAGGGAAGAGATGGTAAAGGATTTTATTAGTCTTCTCATCACCGTAAGGCTCAGAGAACCCTAATCAAACATAGAATTAAATCTGATTGCCGGATCTACTATGTTTCCAACGGGATTAGAACTCCTTATCTTATTGTAAATGGTGGGATCAACCCAACAAAAGATTAGTATTTTTCATATATGGATTGGGACAAAAATTAGTACATATCGAGTGGTATGTCGAACCATTGTACTACCGACAGTGGGATCACCATGTCACTAGTAATCTCTCTCTCTCTCTCTCTCTCTCTCTCTCTCATGATGGGGACATGGGGTAGTAATCTCTGTTCTCTCATATGATGGGTTATAATTCATGGAAGAACCTAGAACTTCATTGGTTGTCTCTCTCTTTTTTCATTAAAATAAAAAAACAGAAAAGCATCCTCGGTCTTGGTATGATTGTAAGTTAGGCATGCATAAATATAATAAATGAAAGTAAAAGTCAATTATAAAGTGCTATGACAAAATTATTTTTGAAGTTAGTCAGATCTATTAGAGTATCTGGTTAATCTTTGAACTATATGCAAATTTTTTGATCCATACACATCAGATAAAATTGTGAGCAATGACTCTTATACATTGAGAATGATTCTTATGTAAATCGACTGTCAAGTGTACTGATTGTAAGTTAGGCATGCATGAATATAATAAGCAAAAGTTAAAGTCAATTATAAAGTACTGTGATGAAATTATTTTTGAAGTTAGTACAAATCTATAAGATTATCTGGTTTAGCTTTGAAGTATGTACAAATCTTTCTATCCATATACATCGGGTAAAATTGTGGACAGTGACTCTTATTGTAGCACCCTCATCCAAAGGTCCCACATCAATTGAGAGCTTGGGTGGTGGGGGCTTTATTTGAGTGGAGGCAACCCTCCCCATTGTGAGGCCTTTTGGGCCTGAGCATGTGGGTCTGGGCCCAAAACAAAATCGTGTGGGTCAAGTAAGATCCAAAGCGAACAATATCACGATGGAGTAAGGTTAGATTGTACACTTATATGTAAATCCTTTCTTGACTGTCAAATGTAATCTGACGAGACATCCCATGTGACGAAATAACATGCTTCCATTTGTTTTTAATTCTGAGGGGTTGGGACGTTTTGCTTTGATTATTCTCTCTCGGATGAATGTATTGCAATCAGGTCTAAGGATGCATGGAAATATCTGTATCCAAGTTCTAAATGAAGCAATTGAGTCAAACATGGTGATGGCTAAGAACTGGTGTTAAGTAGTGGGCGTCTTTTGTTTATTTACGCTCAACTCTAAAAGGCTACTCCTCTTTGAATTTATTCGGTGTGTGTAGATTGAGAAGTTTATACATGTCCTAAGGAAAAGTTGGCTGAGACACTTAGGTTTCTGACTATCACTCCAATCCCTTTGAATTCCTCTCTCAGTAGAAATTACTAACCGTAACTCTAGAAATCCCTCAAAAATAAACTACAGGCAGCTACAAAATTAGGAAAATACCCTTATTCCCTAGTTTGCAACTCAATTTTGCATCTCTTTATAGAAAAAGAAAGAGAACTTCGTCGATTCTGGTGATTCAGGGGATGTATTGTTTATGTTCTCTAGGGGTTTTATTTGTTTATGTTTCATCTCTCCATACTCCAATACTATCTGGTGAATGCTTTGGCCACCTCTCTGTTGATATTTTTTTCATTTTCATATCTCAATTTCCCCATGAAATGCATCTGAAAATCTGTACAAGTAAATGTGTCCACCAAAATCGATCTGACTAATTCAAATACAGCAATTAAGTTATCATAAAATCCTTTGTATCTAAACAAATTCACTTGCACTGGTTTGATGTGCCTATCATCCTAAATAAGTAAATTAATGTAGTAGTGATAATACTACTTTCTAAGCTACAAAATTTATACAAAAATATCTGATTTAGCTTATGGTAACCTCTAATGAGGGAGATATGGCAAAAGCTCTGATGAGCTATATAAAATCGATGGAATGACGTAAAGTGAGCCAATGCTGGCAATACGACACAGTTGTTGATGGTTGTGATTCCACATAACTAACTAAACACGAGGATACCCGTCCTATTTCGCTACAATTTTAGGTGTAATAGGGGTATTTTTCCAAATTTTTGTACTATTTGAGGGCATAGTGCTATGTGCATATGTTGTATATTTGAGGGATTTTTAGAGATACGTAAATTTATCTGTACTAAAAGCGACGTGGGGAAGAAAGCATTGTAACCCTATTTTCAAAGATAGTAAATCGGTCCCATCTCACCATAGATGTAAGCGCACTATCGAACAATATAAATCTCGTGTATTTTTGTTTGATTGCTCGTGTGTTTGTTGCATCGTGATCCCATTAAGAAATGGTGCACAGAGAAGTAGGATTTATGCATGATTACCTATTTACATGCCATCCAAGTTATGTAAGGGATCATGTTTTCTCTTCAACAACCAACCATATAGGGCCAATGATATCCTTATGGTAACAACTAACAACCACCTCAGGATATGAGAATATTGTAAATCAGACAGATGGTCGCCTATTCTGTAAAATTCAGATACCAAGCAATGTAAGAGATAAAAAAATATCCAAACAAATTAAGCATCTATACGAAGATGACAGTACAATTTTTACATGGTTCAGCTGAGGCCTACATCTACAAGAACAATCGAGTAAGTTCCACTAAATATGGAAGGTACAAATTTTCTCTCTCCAGTAGTCCAGTTTAATCTCATGTCGACTCTCTCTCTCACAAATACAAATTGACCCACCACAAATTCAAATCTCTCCCCAAAATACAAAACAAATCCACCCTAATTTTCTTCTCTCACCCAATGCACAACATATGGGCTCAAAGATCTCCTACCCAAACGAGAGTCCACGTAAAGACTTAATTGAGCAAATCTGCTTCTCCAATACTTCTTTTCCTATTAACTACTAGGAGTCCTAGAAGCAAGATTTTGTGCTTGAAATTCATTGTGCAGAACTTGACGCTTCAGAACTCCTTTCCACCAACCTCAGGTAGAACCTGAATTTCCTCCCGGGTTTAAGAAACCTCCTTCTTGAGGAAGATCAAAGCCCAATTCCTTGGTCTTCTGCTACAAAAATATGAGATAATCCTTAGGGTTTAGGGTAACATCACATAACAACATATAACCTTCTGGAAAGTGCATCAAAGGTAGTGGATCCAGTTCCAATGACAAGTCTTTTGAACTTTCAACACCTTGCCTTCAAAGCAAAGACATCCAAGATTGTATTTCATAATCATCAACTCCACTCTTTTTTTGAAGACTAAGGTATTTAGGTATCTCACCTAACTAGTTCTTGGAACACAAATAAATCTCTCAATCCAGACATGCCGGGTACATAAAAATGGAGAATGACCCTTTTTGTCTTAAGTGTGACTTGATCTTAAGATTTCTGGTAGAAAAAGATGAATTTTTGACCACCAAACCAACCCCTCAGGATTCATTAACTTCACTCTAGACACCAAATTTCTGAGCCTAAAAAGATATGGATCTAAGTAATAAGAAGGATCTTTTTAAGAAGAAAAAGTTAATAGTAACAACTAACAAGTATACCACATTGCACGCATTTCTTTAACTAGTTACCATCAGGGGTTAAAAAATCGGCTCGACCGATATGCGATACGGGCGATATTTCGGCCGATAAATTTATCTCTCATACCGATATCGGCATTTTCTCTCTCCTCCGATATCGGAACCGTGAAAAAATCGCAAAAAACCGTGATGAACAGTGATGAACCGTGACAAAACCGCAAAAAACCGTGAACACTCTGAGAACCGTAAACCCTGAACCGTGGAAAACCGCGAAAAACCGCAAAAACCGTAAAAAACTGTGAACACCCCTGAGAACCGTAAACCCTGAAAAACCGTGGAAACCGCGAAAAACCTCGAAAAACTGCAAAAAACCTTGTAAAAACCGCGAAAAACCGTATCGGCCGATATTACTCGGTTTAAAAAAACCGATATATATCGGCCGATACGATATGTATCGGCCGATATTTGGACCTTTGGTTACCATTACTTAATAGTCATGCAATGAGAGTGATACTCTCATTGACTCTTTTTTATAAATTTTATACCTCTTTAAAATAATAAAATAGCAAAGTTATAAAAATAATAATAATAATAATAATAAGATAGGAGAGATGCACATGTTAGGTGCGAATCAGGATGCGTCAGAACAAAATTGGAATAATTTTTAGAAAGGGATGATCTCATGGACACCGGTATACAATGTATTATTTTTCATTATTAAGCATGGGTCCACTGAAAGACCTCGAATTTATGACTTATAAAAGTCATTTTGATTAAGTAAATTGAGTCATATTTTTTTTAAACTCTTTAAAATTTGATCTAATTCAAACTATTTTTTAATCAATTAATTTTATAGTCTTTAAATATATGACTAATTATTCAATTAAAATAATTTTTGATACTCGTATATAAATATGTGAAATAATATAAGACAACAGGTAATCCTCGTCACACTTTTGAAAAGTGGATGGAGTCAAAGCATGTCATATTCTCATTTCTAGACCGGGGACCATGGCTGATGGGGGCTAATACAGGCAGTCAAACCTTATTTATTGACTACAACATCTCAGATTAAAGGTCTGGATTAAATCTAAAGTCACAACAATTCCGACACGGTTTTTCAATAATAAATAAGAAATTCAATCAAATTTATTGCTATTGTCGAATCGTCCGATTCCAAGCATCATATCTTCAGATGGGTTCTCTCGGGAAAATTGTCCGATAACATCCGATGATCGGATCATATTGCCAGTGACCATCGGATCGTTCGATCAAACTACACTCTTATAAAAATGATCATAACTTGAACTAAAAAGCTCCGTTCTAACCAAACTTAGGTTCCTTGAAAAACCAATAAAGAGATCTAAACAATCTTTAACTCCATTTGGGAGTTCCAAAAAACTTCTCCAAATGTGTGATCACTGATGAGGTCATTATAACTTTATATAAAAATATAGATTTTACTTAAAAAAAATAGTGTAAAAGTAGATTTAGGGTTTATCACTTATTTGAGGGAATATATGACCTAAATTTTTAAGAAAAAAAGT
Source organism: Chimonanthus salicifolius (assembly GCA_013350335.1). Lineage (NCBI taxonomy): Eukaryota > Viridiplantae > Streptophyta > Magnoliopsida > Laurales > Calycanthaceae > Chimonanthus > Chimonanthus salicifolius. Next base: position 642,985 of record CM023542.1, on the reverse strand, counting down.
TAATAGTAATAAATAAACTTAATAGTTACAACGGGAGTGATTTTGACTTTCTATTTTATAATTTTTTACCTGTCTTTAAAATAATAAAATAGCAAAGTTTACCAAAAAAAATTAATAAGATAGTAGAGATGCAAATGTTAAAGGATGATCTCCTAAACACCAGTACACAATGTATTATTTTCATACTTAATCATGGGTCAACTAAAAGAGGTGACGAGTGACGAGAGACAGATATTTTTTTTTTTGAATTTGTATGTCACAAAAATTATTTTGATTAAATCAATCAAGTCACATTCTTTAAACTCTCTAAAATTTAATCGATTCAAATTATTTTTTAATCATAATGTTTATAGTCTTAGAAAATATGACTTTATTGATTCAACAAAATGATTTCTGATGGATCATATATTTAAAAAATAATCTTTCAACTACTTCATATTTAAAAAATCCATAAATAAATATGTGAAAAACACGTGAAAAGTCACATTTTTGAAAAGTGGATGGAGTCAAGCATGTTAGGCCATGACTATTTAGAATTAATTAGATGTTCTCATTTGTAGAATGGGGACCATGGCTGATGGGGTATAATACAGGCAGTCAAACCTTATTTCTTGACTACATCATCTTAGACTGAAGGTCTGGATTAAAATGGACGGTCAAGATTGTCAATTGGGCCAACTAAACGAAGAGTCCAAGCAACATCAATTATTATACAATACAATATATGTCTCTATTAGTAGAAATTTAATATATGAAGTTTGGAAAAAAAAAAATAGGTAGATTGATTAATGAGTTTGAAGAAGAAATGATCGAAGGTTGGCAGAACTTAGTCAATGCCTTGGCCACTGGGGAGGATGAGACTTTGTTGCCAATTGGCTTGACAAACAAGTTGGCCGTCTTCTTAGCCATAAAGCATCATAATTTTTTCTCTTACTCCTTTTGAAAATTTTATTTCGAATTGGAATAGCTGATAAAAAAATTTAATTGGATCTTGTTTTAATAAATTCAACCTATATAAAAAGTTATTGAATCCGATCAGATTCGAGCTGAGTTGGTGGCTCGAATTGTTCAATCCGATTTGACATGAGTTGTTCGTCCTACAATCCGATTCATTTTTAACCCAAATTTGAGAGAAAAAAAAATCAACAACAGGTTTTGATCAGGTCATTTCAGGTTGGGTCAGATCGGATTGATTTTAAATTTCTGATTCTAACCCGACAAGAATTCTATACAGGTTTTTTTCCGCAACTTGACCCGACTCTAAATTTACCAATACATAACTCAGCCCACTGATTTCCTGAGTCAGATCATCCAGGTCAGATTAAAACTCGGCCCAAGTTTCACCCCTATATATTTTTTTTTAATCTTTTCCTAAAAAATAGAAAAAATCAAAACTCTGAACTCTCTATGATGAGTGCCCATTGATATCTTTTCAAATATCGGCCGATATTTTATTTTTTAATTTTTTTGAAAAAATTGTCAAAATTTCAAAGAAATCACCTAATTTTTTTTAAAAAAAAAGGAATAAAAAATTATATCACCCTCTCGACATCGGCCAATATTTCGATTTTTTTTTAAAAAAAAAATCATCGGTATGTTATCTATAAAAAAAAAAAAATCCCGATGTTTATACAACATTTTCCTTTGTAGCTGACCTAGATTTGGATCAAAATTTTCGAGTTTGGAAACCCTTCTTTAAAAAAAATAAAAATTCAGCCCATTCTAGCAGAGTCAGCATTGGGATAGCTCAAGTAATGGAGAATTAATGGGTGGTTGACAATGATTACCGGCTAATCTATTTTACTGTCTTTATAGATTGGATACCAAGTATTTGCATGATTTCCAGCCATAATTTTATGGTGGTTGACTGTGATTACCAACCATAATTTTAGAACAATTGATTGGCTGTTGAAGATAATCAATGCTAGATATTAACTCTATTAAAGTTTATATAACAATTTAAGATAAAATTAAAAATGATCAATTTAGTATATGTAGTATTAGATCGATTAACATTAAATTATTCCACGACTTAGATAATAGATTGTTTATATAAATAATTTACCATATCTGACTAATCAAAATCAATTATCTACAAATCAAACTTTGCTGGCCTCTTAAAGTCCAAACAAATCAAGATTAAGGCACCATTTAATAAATTCTGGTAATTGCTATTCATGGCCTTGGATCAATCTTGACCATTGGAGAGCCAAATATTGCCATTTCTATCAATCAATTGTAGATTTGTAGGGTTCCAACTAAGATTAGCTGTCATTGATTTAATAATGTAACGGGAAAGATTTGGGGATAGATATAATTGATTAGTTGGATATTACGAGAGATTTGAGGACAATTTCATGTAATTAAGAGATATTTTAAAAGTGTAATGGAGAGGTAATTTGGGTCATCAATTGACAATTTTTTTGTAATTTTTTAAGAACATTTGAAATTTTCGAGTTTATAACTTAAAAACAACATTTGAATATGTAGATGACCGTTATTTAATGAAAAATTACATATCACCTGTGGCCTGTGGGGGCTTTATGCTGGAATTCCCGCAGTTTCCCACAAGTAAAATTCAAAAAAAAAAAAAAAAAAACATATCCATGATCCCCATAATTTTTTGTAATTTTTCTGATTTTTTTGAAAATAATAAGAAAATTAATAGGAGAGAGAAAAATATCGGCCGATATATCGATATTTACGTATTGGCTGATATATCGGCGTGGCCGATATTTTTCCCCTATTTGATCATTTTATTATTATAATTTTAAAGTTATAATTTTTATAAAATCTTAATTTTTCATAGCCAATCTTACAAGAATATAATGATTTAATATAAATATTTATTTTAATTATCTTATCTATAAAATTATCTATTCATTTCACACAGTAACATGGAGCTCAACATACGTTAATTGTCCAATCTCATAAGGAAAAAAAAAAGGTGCACATTCTAACACGGGCATTATTTTTTAGGAGATACGAATTTTAGTGAACTTTTCATTTTGCATTACATCCATCTACAGAAATTAGTTCACTTTTCAGTAAATCGGTTCACTCATCAGTGTACCAGTTGGTGCACCGAACTAGACTTTTTCCATTTATACGTGAATTGATTCACTCATCGGTGTACTGGACAGGTGAGCGAGCTCACTTAATTTCTGTAGGAGCAAAATGGAAAATCTAAAAAATTTGTACCTCTTGAAAGATAATACTCATGTAAGAATGGGCAACCAAAAAAATTGATGTTGGAAGTTTCTTTGGAGCTGTCCATTAAAATCGGCAACAAAAACCTTCCAAAGAAAAGTGGAGACGGAAGAGACGTATCGATGTCTTTGAAGTTTGAAGAAGTGACGGCACCCAAGACAGATACAAGGCATTCGATATAAAATTTATGTTAACCCGTTTTCTTTGAATGATGTGAACCCATCTTTAATTATAGTTCATAATTCTTTTTTAAAAATATTAAAAAATCACATATAAACTTTAGAAACTATGTCAATTACATTAAGGAGTCTTCATTTAATTTTATTAGTATTTATATGTTATTTTGTTAATTTTTTTTTTTAAAATTCTAAAATTGAGATTATCTTAGAGCAAAAATTCAGAATAATTTCATGAAACTAATTTAAAATGGACAAATCTAAAGAGAAAAAATATTGAAATGGACAAATACCTTTCACACTTAAAAAACATTACTTCTAAATCTCCTTAAAATCATATCAAGTGCTGCAGCTCAAGTGGGCCGGGTTTGGTTTTCAGCTACCTAAGCCCGTTTTCAAATTGCAATTTTAGGACTCGAGCCTGGGCTCAAGCCTGAGTTCTCCGAACTAGTAAAACCCAAGCTTGATCCAATTTTACATATGCAGCGCCAGAGCCCAATTTTAAACCTGAAATATATATGTGGGCCTATTCGAGTTCATGTTTCTTAAGGTATAAAAGGAAATTTTGTATTATTTTATACATTAATATATATATATATTGGGTTTTCGGGCCAAACTCGGTCTTTTATGTATTAGGCTCAAGCCCAACCTTAATTCTAATTTGGGCTTCATATTTGGACTCAATATTTGAATTCTAACAATTGAAATCTTTAGATTATTTTTTTTATTGAATTTGCATGTGGGAAACCACAGGAAACCCAGCGTAAAACCCCCATTGATGATATCCACTGCCCTTAAGGTACACCAAATTAGGCCATAAAGGTTCGAACTTCGAAAATTAATAATGCATTTTTGTCAAGCCTTTTAAACTTTCATATGTTAATCTTTATTTTTAAATTTTAGACTTTAAAATTAATTAACCTGATCAAAGTATTTTTTTTATTCTTATATGCAAATGTGAGCAATTGATTATTTAAAAATAGCACTTATTTAGGAAATATGTTGGTAAAAGAAGTATCCTTCGAAGTATGCTTCGTGAGCAAAGTTGTCATATTTAAAATACCATATGATTATCAAAGCCAGCTAATAGTAGATTACTTTAAAGAGTATTAAAGTACAGTTGTCATTGTTTGATTGGTAGGTAGGACTTTAAATATTGCCAATTTTTTTAAATGAATAATCACACATATTATCTTGCATGGGCATGAGAATGACCTGATGAAATGATAAATGCTTGTGGGAAAGGATTTTTTTTGGTCACTAAAAATTATTTTGATTAAATTAATAAAATTACATTTTTTAAAACTCTCTAAAATGGGTCAGTTTAAATTATTTTTAATATTTAAACTTTTTATTGTTTAAAACTATAACTTAATTAATTCATTTAAAGTATTTTTTTAATAAATTACATATTTAAATAAATTGTTTAAAATTCTTCTCTACTCGAATTAGAGGACCCATAACTAAATATGCAATAAAATAAACCATTAATGTGCATGATATCATTATTCATTTCAATTTTTTTTTTTTTTTAATTTCATGATTTTAAGTCAATGTGTTGAATGGCGGTTTACGATTTTCAAAACTGCAAAGGTTACTAACTTACTAAGTCAAGAATCCAATTTCATCCCATCGATTTTGCTCCAATCAATTATTGTTCATCTATCTAAATTTAAATACCCATTGCTTAAGTTGACCTTCTCAAAGACCATCTACCCTCTCTTACTGTCATAATATCGTGCAATATGTCGAGTTAAAAAATAGATCGGCCGATACTTGCTAGCGATATGGTAATATTAGTTCAGCGAGATGAATTGGTCATATCAGTCAATACATTTCTCTCCTTTGATATTTTATTTTTTTAAATTTTAAAAAATTCTAGAAAATGAAGTAATTGTGTCATGGGCCCGAGAAAAAATAATACGACTGATATTTTTACCATGTAATACCTTTTTCACATTTTTGAGTATTAAAAAATAATTAAATTCTTATACCAAGATTACGACTCCATTGAATTTTAGGCCCAAGAGGGCTCAGATTATATAATATTTGAAAAATAATTTTTAAAAATTCTTTAAAATATATCATTAGATGAAATGAGGAAAGAAATATTTGAATAGAATGTGTGTGTAACTTCATATTTATTGAATTATCTCTCTTCATCAAATGATACATGTATAAATAGTTAATAATATTAAACTTTAAAAAATCAAAATTCTAAATTAAAATAATCAAATAAAATATAATTTCACACATATTATATCTATATAAAATTCTATACATTTCGTATAATCATTTGAATCTTTAATAAATTTTAAAGACCATTTTTCTTAAATTCACCAAAATTTAATGAAATTTCAATTTTATCTCTACTTTAAAAAAAAAAAAGAGGAAATGATAAAAATAATGACAAAGTTAAGATTTTATTAAATTTTGGTGTACCGTGAGATACACTCACAGTACAAAAATCTTTTGTTATCTTTCTGTTCTCCCCGGCCCTACTACTCTATTGTTTATCAGATTTAAAAATTATAATTACAGACGTTAGCGGCTTCGTCGCCATACAGCCGTTGGATTCGAAAACCAGCGTTGAAACCCAAGTTAACTGAGCCCACGAAACTGCCGCTCTGGTTAAATAATAAACCAAAACCCTAAAGGACGCATCCACACTCCAAATAGCCCCCCAACTCCCTTCTTTATTACAATTATACCCTCTGACGATGAACCTATAAATGAAGGGGTCGAGGTAAGCAATGTTTGCCAAAATAGAGAGCCAAACGGCCTTTGGTGAGAGGAAGAAGAAGACGTGTCTCTCTCTCTCTCTCTCTCTATTCATTCCTTCTTTTGTTCTCTTCCTCGTCATACAAAACTTTCTCCAAATGGCGTCATCTTCGAGGACCAGATCCAACGGTCCAGTTTTACGCTCAACCTCCCCAGCCGGAAGATTTTGCTCTTTCTCCTCTGCCACGTCAGCATCATCAGCCTTCGCCTCTTCTTCCTCTTCCAGCTTCTCTTCCCAGTCCCTATACGCTTTCCAGCGGTCTGCTTCTCCCACACGTGTAAAATTTTGTGGATCAGTTGTGTCTGCACCCTCCGTTCGATTTTCTATCGATCGGTCGATCTCCCCCAATCGGTCCCTGTCTTTCCAAGATCAGATGGTCAAGAAGCCATTCTCTGCACCGCGTGCACAGAAGAGGACGTGTATGTGCTCACCTACGACTCACCCGGGGTCTTTCCGCTGCAGCCTTCACAAGAACAACAACTATGGCCATCCTCACGCCGTATCATCACCGTCCAATCGTCTCAATGCCCGTCGATCCGCGATGACCAACTCTTTGGTTCGCATCGGCACCGTTGAAGGCGATCTGGTGAAAAGAGCCTTGGCGGCTCTGATCCGCCCTTCATCGCACCAGCAGAAGCGCAGGTCCGCCTTCCAGCCTCGGCCCAGCCGTCTCTCTATTATGTCTGAGGCCGAGGACTGAAAAAGTACCTTTTTGTTCTCGTGCAGGTTTGTTCATTTTCTAAATCCTCTGCCTTTTACAGCGCATCGGCATCATTGGAGCAGATCCCGTCGGTCGATTTCAAATCTGATAGCATGGATTCTTACCTCAACAGATGAGATTTTGTACTGTGGAGAAATACACCCTATCATTGTATATATGAGATTTTGCAGCCATCCAAGGGCTATGAAGGAGTCTTCAGATATTAATTCTAATTGAATCATTAATTCATTCAGATTAACGGATTAATTTGGGAAATCTCTTGAGATAATTTGGCAAATTTGAAGAACTCGCTGAATCCCGATTAAGCAAATCGTTCCGCTCAAACAATTCATTTAACTTAAAAGGGATAAGTAACGGAGAACGTCGTTCCTGTTCTTTGCACAGCTGATTACTCCGTTATGTTTGCCGTCAACATGGAGGGATTAGTTAAGCAGAACGTCGTTTCTCTTGTTTCCAGAGCGGGTTATTCCGTTATGTTTGCCGTCAATATGCACAACTTCCGTCATCTTGCCGTTCCGATGGATTGCGTCCGTCCTGTACTTTTCGTCCCGTCCACGTATTCGTCGTATGAGGTTTGCGTTTTCGTGGAGGTAACGCATTTCTTACTTCTTTTGTACTTTTCTTATATTTGATCTCTTTAATATTATTTTAAACTAAAATATATTATTATTTTATTACTACTCACTACGCTTGATGCAATTGATGGTTTCCACGTTATTTTGCAGGAACATTATTTAATGGCATGGAGCTTTATGTGCTTATCTCAACTGTGTACAAGTCGGAGTGATCGTTAACCGTCTACCAGTGGTTTGGTCACAAGGCCTTTGTGTCGTGAACTAATAAATAATTCTAATTAGAAATAAAATGAATAAAAATTGGAGCTAAAAGGGCAAAGTGAAAAGAACAGCGGAGCTATATAGACATGTATGAATTTTTAGTAGAAATTATCTTTCTACTCTCGTAAATAAATTTATTCGAACGAACTTTCAATTCATTTGAATAAATGAACTCATGTGAACAAACAGTTGAGTATAATTTTCATTTTCACTTATTTGAAGGAACGAAAATTAAATTAAAGTATTTGTTCAAATAAGTACATTCATTTGAACGATTTGAAAATAAATTGAAAATTTGTTCAAATAAATTTATATGCAGAATAGAATGATAATTTTATCTAAAAATTCAAAATTAAATATATAAAAGAAGATTTTTTGAATGTCTATAACTCTATATAGTTGGCCAAAAAATATTCTCAAAGAGAGGAGTATAGAAATTACTAATAAAAGCAGTGTCCAGGGTAAGGGAAAAGGAGTTCTTGATAACAGAAGGTTCTGATGCCACCAGCGAATAAAGAGATGGTATCCAGCGATGCTCAGAATTTGATTCACTGACCAATTAATGACTAATCATGTTCAATAATAACTTCTTAATGATTAAAGTATCGCTTCTGTTAGGGTTAGTTCTGTACCATAAAGAGACAAAATAAAAAAGAGGGGACCGATTCCAACTCCAAAGCTGTCGCTGTGAATGGCGTACAGCTGTCCACGCCACCGGTTTCGGCCAAGAAACCGCTTCAGTTATGGCGGTGTGTCGGCTTCCAACCAAATAATACAAGTCGCCACTAACGGACCCCACTACATTTCGCCCTTCAACTTATTCAAATTTCAAGCCAACCATTCATTCACTGGCTTCATAGTCAATACACTCGCGGTTGACTTGATGGTCAAGTTTTGAGTTTGATTTACATTTAATTCTTTAAATAGTTTTTATTAAGTTATTTTTCTTCAACTTATTTAATCTATATAAAGTTACATTTTATAGAGTTATTTTCTATCAACTTATCTACTATATAGAGAGGTTTACACGTATATATGAAAGTAGTTATTTTCATCTTTCGTCTTCCCTCTTAATTTTTTGTTTACAATTTTTTAACTTCAAAATTATACCTTTTTCAGTTAAAATCAGTTTCGGAGTTTTTTAATTTTGATACCTTGTTTGTTGAAATTGATTGAGAAACCACCTCCCTCCCGACTGTAACGTTTGTGCATTTATTTTGGATTTTCAAACGAGCCAGTTTCTCAACCAATTTCTACAAACAATGTATCAAAATTCATCTAATCTAAATTTTATGAACTCCGGAACTAATTTTAAGTGAAAAGTGTATAGTTTTGGATTTTAAAAATCGTATCTACATAATTAAGAGAGAAGACAATTTTTCCTTGATTCTTTGGGTATAATTTTTTAAATTCAAACTATATCATTTTCACTTAAAATTAGTATTGGAGTTTATAAAATTTCAGAGTAGATGAATTTTGATAACTTATTTGTAAAAATCGGTCGAGAAACGGCTTCGTTTGAAAATCCTTCTCCACAACCCACAGAGAGAAGATCGTTCGAATGAACGCATTTTACACTGAAATGTTCGTTTGGACGATCTCATCTTCCGAATGAAAGAAAAATGAACTAGATGTTCGTTTCGACGATCTAAAATGGAAAGGGCAAAATGGTAATTCGTTTTGACAATCTAAAATGGAAAGGCAATTTTGCACCTAAAAACAAAAAGCGGTATCGGCTGGTAGGAAAGTGTGGTGTTTATATGACCAACCTTTACTTATTACCATAGGCCAAAATATCGGTTGTCAATTTCAAGACCAATATATTAGTTGATATTAAAAAAAAAAAAATTGAAAAGCAAAAATTAAAAAATGATTTGTTTATTAAATGTATATTAAAGAAAAAAAATTATGAACAATAAACATTTAAATCTTTTTTTTATGTTATTAACATTCCGATATTTTGTGATTTATTATTAATAATTTTATAATGTTTACGATTCTAATAAGGAAGAAAATAATTCCTTGCAAACTGGTTTTTCACATGTTAGGTGGTAGTTTAATACTTCTTTTATTTTTTAATGAAAAATAATCACTGTCAACCATTTGATTTGGTAAAATTATTTTTTTCTATTTTTTGCTATTTCTAATAAGTTTTTATTTCTTCTTAAAACAAATTATAAACATTTAATAAACAAATAATCAAGATTCACTTCATGATCATTTAAAAAAAATTCTACAAAGTTTTTGAAAATTTTAATCATTTTTTAAAAATCATTTGAAATTCTCGAGTTCGTAGCTTAAAAGCAATATTTGAACATGTAAATGATTGATATTTACTAGGAAAAAATTACATATCCACATAGCCCATAATTTTTTTTCATTTTCTGTAATTTTTTGAGAGTAAATAAAAAATGGGTGGTAGAGGGAAAAATATAGACCGCGGGTGATATTTTCACCCTTGCTTATGCCTAGGATGATCTCATTCCGAATTGGAAATGGTCAAAAAAATGAATCTACGAAGGTTGGCTTGGCGATCAAGAATTCACCCTAGATCGAGAGGTCTTAAATTCGAGTCACTCTCAATATAAAAGGGTCAATCCCTCTAGTATTACCCAGTATATATAGATAAAGAGGTTTACACATGGTCCAAAGGCAACTGAGATGCTCTAAGAGGCTTTGATACTTTGGTCTCAAAAAACTGGTCATAAAATCAATTTTTTTACTCAAATAAGTTACACTTTCTCACTAAAGGAATTAATTGAGTAGACGTTAGGACACCTTGAGTAATTAAAAACTAATAATTTAATGAAATTAATAATATTATAAAATATTATAAGACACAGTAAATTTTAATATGAAGTTTGTTTTTAATTAAAGAAAATGATTGAAATACTTGATATCTCGACCGAGAAATTTCTCTCTTGTTTTTTTTTTGACAAAATCACCTTTAATGGCCGATATCTCAAATCTCGACCGATACATATTGTATGTGCCGACATTTGGTTCCCTCCTTGAACCTATTAACAAGTCATGCATGAAAATGAAGATGAGGAAAAATCTATTGCAACACTACATATCTAACTAATTGTTTAAGATATCTAATTTACTTTATTTAATTTTACTAATTTTAAATTGTGATTTTATTTTGTTAGGATTGACTCAGAAATCCTATTATTGATAAAGTATTTGAAGATAGATATCTCTAAATGTAGATATTATGAAAATCCATTGTTGGAAACTTGGAATTATTATTGAATGGAATATGTCTCATTGTGTAGTGTAAGTATTCTTGTATCTTTATTTCATTTTTTTTCTAATTTCTCTAATTTTTATTTGATAAAATGATATTATTTTCCTTCAAATAGAAATTGTTGAAATTATTGTTAAATGATGCATAAATGATGTGTCATTGTGTATTTTAAGTATTTTATATAGGAAATTTTGTTTTTCAACTTTTCACAAATTTTGTTCGACTGAATGACATATTCTCTTTGCAGAAAAAAGGTTTTTCTACTTTTTGGATTTTTTTTTTTACACTTTTTATATATTTTAAATTTGTTGACTTTGAAACTTTGATACTTATTACCATATAAAAAATTGTTTTTTAATAATAGAATGAATCTTATATATTTTCTCTTTTTCGTAATTATTCTATATTTGTCGCTAAAATATTAAAAAAAGAAGAAGATAGAATACGTCTCGCACGTGTCTCACCTTATCTTCAGTCTTGCCATCGTTCTATCCCTAGTTCTGTTGGTTTCTTAGTTGGCAGTTGACGGACTCTTCAACTAAACTCTGTCTCACATCATTTTAATGGCAGATAATAAATAGCATCAAGCAAAATTTTTAAAAGGTGGGCAGTCAAGCGAACCGTCTTCGAAAAAAGTTGGATTAAGCAGTAATCTCAGTTAAACTCGATCAAATTTATATTATTATATAATATTATAAATAATATTAAATTATTAACTAAATTTTAATTGTATTCTAAAATAATAAAAATGAAGTAAAAATGTCTTTTATATTAATTAAATTAATGACATAGGATGGTAGGCACGTTCTCTTGTAGTAAGCAATTTGGATTCTTTAACTACATGAATGGTCGCCCATGAGAGATGCTCTAGGATCTAAACAACAACAAAAATTGCAACTAAAATCCCTAATGCAATTTCGCTTGCTAAATCCTTAGATTTACTAAAATCCAACAATTAATTTAGACTGAACATGTGGGTGAACATGTGGGAGTAGCTCAATTGTTTGTATCCCGCCTAAGGAAGTGAGAAGTTGTGGGTTCAAGTCTCATGGCCTAACATTGGTGTGTCTTAAGGGTAGTTGGCTCATTCGTGGAAATTTTAATAGGACTCTGTTTGAGTTTCTATATTTTTAATTAAAAAAAAAAAGTATTACTATCATAAATCCTAAAATAGGTTGTGTGGACTTGGTTTGCATGAATTGCTTGGTTTGAAGCAAAATTCTCTCCTCCAGAGTGAATTCCATTTCCATCCACTCCTTTTCATACTTGCTTATTTGATGCTTTCTACATTATAGAATCAAGCTCCATGGGCCCACAACTTGTAATTTTGGTGAGATTCCTTCCAAGAAAAAATAGGAAATAAGGTGACACCAAATTCTGGCCACTGAAGCTTCTTCCTTGCATATGGGCCATCAACTAGAGCCTTAGAGGCCCAAACCATGCACAAACTGAGAGGCCCCAACCCATAATACTACTATATGAGCTCAGTTTAAGATGAATTTATGTCCGTTGGAAACCTTAGAAAGCCCTCTCTTTTTTGCACCAATCTTCTCATAAAAATTGAGAGCAATTCCTCCAATTTCCTCAATTAAATCTTGACCATCTTCAATTGGATCCAATGGGCCTTAGATGACCTCTTCAGCTGTGAGAATATTTCTGTGCCTAAGAAGATCATAAGCATGCCTGTTCTTCTTACCCAATTGCTAGTTAACCTTTCTTCTTAGGAAGTCTGATGTTGTCTAAGAAGGAATTACAGGGTTACGGCAACAAATGTCTCTGGTTTTACACTTTTACTGTCTTCAGAAACACGTAATATGGAGATCAAAGACACTGAACAATGGGGTTCTACAGGAACGGCCCTGAAATGTTAGGGGCCCTAAGCCCATCACACTAGTAGAGGCTCTAGGCCCTAGGAAAAATGCATGGTGGAGGCTCTAGACCATTGGTCAAATTGGGAGGGCCCTAGGCATCTGTCTATTTGGCTTTAAGCCGGGTCGGCCCTGGGTTCATATGAATTATGAAAAGGAAGTGAAACTGTATATTTTATGTGGAGGAGGAACCCTGCAAATCCTCTATATTAAAGAACTCCAACAGGCAGGGGGTGATGGCTGTGCATTGGTTGAATTGACCCAATTATGATGAAACAACATTTGCTCCATTTTATGGTCGACGGTCGACTATATGGCTGGATGAGCATTGATTCAACTGTTATTTGGCTTTGGCTTTTCAGCTCTTCTGTCTCATGGCCTCTCACTTTCAACACTTCATTCCATCTGCCAGTGCTTCGATAGATGTTAACATAATTAGGGCCGGTCTGGCCCTAGTTATAGGTGGAGTAGGCTGCCGCCTCAGACCTCTACCAATACAACCAATAACTTTACTCACAATCTCAAGGCCTACACTATGCTTAGGACCCCTGAGATTTCAAGACATCTCAGAGTCGACACTGAACATAATTCCCACTGTGGCTGGGCTCCAATTCCAGAAGATGCTGCTTCACGCGCTCCCCCAGCTCAAGGTTCCTATGGACGCAGCATGCATCCCAATATAGTCCGCCACACAATTGCATAACATTCTATTGGCATGTTTTGTATCAGCTCTCATAAGCTTACATCTCTGATGATGATCATGCTCCTCAGAATCTAGTACTAGACAAGTCCTACTCTCCCAAGAAGATCGACTGTACAACCATAGTGCATTCTTGTGGGCCTGATATTGTAATCGATTCTCATACTATCAAAATAATAAAATGAATAAAAGAAGCGGTTTTTTTCGCATTCAAAACTTTACTTTGGATTTAGAAGGAGAGCCATCCTAAGATAAAACTAAAATTGAAATAAAATTTAATTATATTTTAACGAAAGTGATGACTTGACAATATACGAATAAATATTATACAGAGAATTTCATGTGTGTGACTAACTAGCTAGCTAGCTAATAGTAAATATGTATATATAACTTTAGTTGAGTAATGTGTCCACTTGAGATCTCACATGGGGCCTACCAGCGTATGAAATAACAATCTTTCCTTATTCACAGCCATCTTCTTTCTGTTATTATATATTCAATTTGAATCTATTTTAAGTTGATTTTATTATTAAATTAAAAATTCATCTAAATTAATCTTATTATTATTTTTTTTTATGCTCATTGAACATCTATAAATATCTCCTCTTAGAGATGTAATTGGACCGATAATTGAATGAATTAAATCTGAGTTTATTCTAAGTCTTTGTTGTTGAAATTTCGACTTTCTTCCTCGGGTCTGGTCTTCAACGGCGTTTGAATCTATTGTTTGGAGTCTCTTCGTCCCTCTGCTGTTTGAGAGAAGGTCGACCACCAGCCGGACTAGCGGCCCCACAGCCAACGCTTGGTTGCTCACGCCCCTGCCCGTCTCTGCTGCTTCAGATTCTGAAGCCCCACCGCTGCTTGGGCTTTTCCCAATCTCTGCCATTAACCCAGGTACTACCATCTTCAACCCTCCGCCCCCCCTCCCCTTTCTTCTCATTCCCTTCATCATCTTCTTCCATCTTCCCTTTCCCACCAGATCCTCTGCAACTGCTGCCGCCTACACCCTCTCATCACACCACCGTCCTGAGCCTTCACCCCAAACCAGCCACTGCCCTGTTTTCTGAACCCATCTTGATCTGATCTTGTTTAAGATCACTCCAGCCCGATCCCTGCTGCGTCAGTCGGCATGTGGTGGAGCTCTATTTGTTTAATTCTACAACCTAAGTTGCAGTTCACCAAGCATTAGAATACTTACAAGAAAAGGATTTAATTTTTCTAAATGATGGATGTCCCACCTAGCTGAAGAGGATTAACATTAGAGACTGAGGGCTAGGGGCTTGCGCAAACTTTAAAAAAATGCTTCACTTCATGCTGGTGAAGCTAGGAGGGCCAAAGTTTGCTACATGAAATATGTATTTACTTGATGTTTTTAGCAGTGCACAATTCTTAATGGATTAAGTGAATGATCTTAAATATATGCATGAAAAGGCCAAAGAAAGTTGAGGAGAAGTTTGGTAACTAATGGAGTGAAATTAATAAATTTAATTTAATACTGGTCATTTTAACTGCTTTGGATCCATGTTGCAGGTTTCACTTTTTGATATTATTCTGTTTCACATGCCTAACCGAGTTAGATGACAGATAGAACTATTGAAAGCATTAAAAACAACCTTTAGACAACACTTCAATCATCATTGAGATTTCGGTTTCACTTTTTTGAGCTGCTGTTGATGTGAATATCTTAATGGAACTGGGTGGACATTTAGATTGACTGCCAAAACTATTATCAGAAAAGGCTGCTTATTAATCTACCTGTTGCTGGATCCTCAACAACCATCTAATTTGTGTTTCCCCAACTAATAATTGTGAGGTTTTATGTACAATTAGCCCATTCCATTCTGACCTGTCAATTGCATCAGGAGCACAAAATCTTTGTATTAGTTAACATGCATTGTATGTCAACTTCTCATTATTATTTGTAAGCATGCAGTTCTCTTCTATTCCGTTTTCTTGGCTAATCATTTCCCAATATCACTTGTGAATGCACACTTCTGTCTTTATAGTTTCCTAGATGCGTTTATCCTCAAATATGCACTTTCCTGCAGTTTCAATTGGGAATTTCTATTTGATGGTTGGTGGCTTGGGTCATATAAATTCTCTTACTGGGTACGATGCTTTACAGATAATTAGTAACTCACAGCTTAGCATAAGAGACAGTAATCATGGCTGCATCAGAAGAGAACAGCTCACTGTTCCCAATCTTCATTTTGACTATAATGGCACTGCCATTAGTGCCTTACACAATTCTTAAGTTATGTCGGGCTGCTTCTAAAAAGACAAAGATAATCCACTGCCAATGTTCTGTATGTTCACGTTCGGGGAAGTACCACAAATCCATATTTAAACGTGTACGTATCTATGTTCTACATTTATTTCATTTTTTATGTGCTTTAAACTAATTTAAATTGGGAGTACTTTGTTACTGCTCATAATACAGTTCATCAATATTAAGGAGTTACGATATGGCTTTTCTTTTATAACTTTTTTGTTTGGTTCTGCAGATCTCAAACTTCTCCACATGTAGTAATATAACGCTTGTGCTGCTTTGGATCATCATGGGGATCCTGGTTTATTACATTAAGCATATAAGCCGTGAGGTATTTGAGACAGTTATTGATGTTTAAGTATTTACTTTATGTTGATAGTGAATGTTACTTGAAGTCCTTCAATGGGCCAGCCATGTGATTCACTGGTTCCTGTTTAAAGTTCAGTAAAAACAGGCAGTATACCAAGTGTATGAGGCTGCAAAAGTTTTTCACTTTTCAATTGCCTACCTACCCCCTTGAAAAAAATCCTGCTTTATGAGAGTTTTTATCACATTATGTAGAAACTCATCTAGTTTGTGGTTTTCATGCTATATGACTTCTTTTTCCTTTGTTCCTAACTACATTTGAGCAGTAAAATTTATTTGTATAAAGCTGGTAGAATAGATTAGCTACGCCTTGAGAGTCAGCAGTATGGTATCAAGAGGGATCTACATGAGGGTCTTATACAAACTAAATGTCTGTTCTGTCTTTTTGACCAATCCTAGCCATGATCAACCCAACAGGCCTAAAAATAGTCTGTTTTGGCTGAACCTGCTTCATGTTGCATTCTTAGTTAAGCCAAGATCCATTTTTTGGAAACCCCTAATACTAAGATGCATTTATAATTGTCATCATTGTTGTTCTTTAAAATAATTTGTTTATTTATGGACAAAGAATCTATTGGGCTTTGGGTACCGTAGTAACAACCAGCCAAACTATGATATTTTATATTTACATGGTAAAGTTGACATGGCTTGTTACTTGTGGAAATTGATAGGGTATATGAACTCCATTTTGACTTATGCCTGAAAATGTTTGTCAACTTGTGCAGATGTAATGTGACATAAGCACTATTCTCAATTAGAATGGATTAATATGGTGGGCTATAACTAATTTTTCAATCGTAATAGAATAATGTGCTTTTTTGTTTCAATGAAAAAGAAAGGGAAAAGAAGAGGAAAAAAGCACATGCCATGCAGAGAAACAAGTTGGGCAGAACCTATATAGATGCATGATATTCTTGGGAACCGGAACCCAAAGTTTAATGTTGATGTAATTGTGGAGGTCCATTGTTGAAAACTTAAATATAAGATCCCCAAAAGGGAGGAACCCTCAGAATATTGGAAAATTACTGAAAGATTGAAGGACTCTCTTTCATAACCTCTTGTTTTGATGTATTTGTTTATATTTATTGACACGACTGAAGACCCTAAAGTTTTGAGGGAGACCTATTATAGATATTCCATTTCAAAGTGGCAAAGCTCCTTTGTATCTGAATGTTATCAGTTTCATTTAGCAAGCATTTTGATTCTAAGTAAACATTATGTACTAAAAATCATAAACAAAAGAAGTATAGCCTATTTTAGTCACTTTTAACAAACTCTGGGAATGAATTAAAAAAAAGATATTATAACTTACATAATGATTCTATTTGTGTTCTTCAGGTTCAACCATTTGAGCCATTTAGCATTCTAGGATTAGAACCTGGAGTGTCAGATTCAGAAATAAAGAAGGCATACAGGAAACTCTCTATTCAATTCCATCCTGATAAAAATCCAGATCCAGGTTGAAAGTGTTCTATAACCTTCATTTCTTATGTCCACTTGGGCATCCATTGTGTATTCTTTTATTGTGAAATTGTGACTGACATGTACTGAACTGTTTGCAGAGGCGCATAAATATTTTGTGGAGTTTATTTCTAAGGCTTATCAGGCACTTACAGATCCTATATCTAGGGAGAATTTTGAAAAATATGGGCATCCAGATGGCAGGCAGGTAAGATCGATATCTGTGTGTGGGAAGCAGGAAGAAATCTATTTTTTCTTTTTTCTCTTGAAGTGAATAAGTTTTGATTTGGATTTTCTTCCTCTGGAAACTCATTGTTTTGTGCATCTGTTTTTCTTTTTCTTTTTTAAATTGTTTTCTGTTCCATATACGCAGGGGCTTCAAATGGGAATAGCTCTACCTCAGTTCCTGCTAAACATTGATGGAGCATCTGGAGGAGTACTTTTGCTGGGGATAGTTGGAGTTTGTATTCTTTTGCCATTGATGATGGCAGTTATATATCTCTCGAGGTCATCAAAATATACTGGGAATTATGTTATGCATCATACGCTGTCCACTTATTATTACTTTATGAAACCTTCCTTGGCTCCCAGGTATGGAATCACTAAAGCTATATGCCCTTATGAACTGTGTTTTTCGTAAGTGTAACTTCAAAGTTTATGAGCAATTACCTGGCTATGTCATAAGCTATTGAGCTCAGTTCTTCTGTCATTGTTGTATTTCTTTTACATCACAAATTCTGTATAGAATCTAAATGTTTTTTTGGTGATTATTGACGTTCACACTCCTTTCAATTAATACACACTAGAACTTCTATTATCTTTCTGAAGTCATTTTTATCATCATCGGAGCCTTTTCCCACCCTATATCAATGTCTTTGTAATTTATGTGACACTCATCTTTTCCACGAGATTGTTTTTAGCACTCCTTTGCCAGTCTCCCCTGATTCTTTACCAATCTTACTGTTCAATTATCCATATCAAACTCTTTGTTGTGATCTATAGTTGCACACTACTATTGAATTCTATCATGGCATGGCATTGTTTTTAAAACACATGTCAAGGAATAATTCTCATATTTATGTTATTGTGCATGCTTGTGTCATATCTTGTTTTAGTAATGGTGTTTATGGTATAATTGTCATAACACCACCTTTCTATTAGAGCTGATCGCCCCTTCCTTTGACTTGTACTATGTTACCTGGTGTAGTTATGAATATTGGGCATGATAGATGTTATATTCATCATCATCAGCCGCTAACACCATGACAAATGTTGTGACCTTAACCCCAAATCCTCTGGAATATGTATCAAGGATAAATTACAACTAATTAGAAAAATAAGTGTAGTTTAATATTTCCTGAGACCATGGCACAATGGTATGTGAAAACATAAATGTGGTGGCTTCAAATCGTGTTACATTTCAAAATGTTTCCCCAGCATTCCTCTATTGGGATGGTAATGGATATGTAATCTATGATCACGCTGGTTCCAGTATTTGCTCTTATTGTGGAGCATTATACTTTTTTTTTGAAGACCAAGGTGTCCAGGCCTCTAAGAGCACCTGACTAATCCTTGGGGTATGTGCAAACGTCCTTATCCACACACTAGATAACACTATGGGGAGTGACCCTTTTATTGTGGAGCAGTATGCTTGCTGGTTGTGGAGGGTTCTTATTATGTGGAAAGTAGGGTACGTTTAGTATTCGATTCCGTCTTAGCAATGCAGTGGGCAAAGAGAAAATGTCCATGTATGTGTAGGCTTGTGGACTATGGAGAAGAAACTTTAGGCTCTGGAATTTTTTTCCGTGCAGGCTTATTCAGCCACTTTAGCTTTGTTCTCTCTCTCTCTCTCTCTCTCTCCTCCAGAAAATGGTGGTGGGATACTTCCTCTATTCAAGGATTTGTTAGAAGGGATCACATTACAGAGGCAAGACTTGTTGCTAAATAAAAGTTACACCTAGGCATCATTAAAAGGAAAACTAGAGAAACCACAAATTTAAAAGAGGCAAAACTTACGTTTGTTTCTTCAAATTGTATACATTTGAAAAGAGTTTAGAAACTGAAAAATAATTTTCCCTTCTTTCCTAAACAAAAAACATGATTCATTGGTCAAATTAGCTTAAAAATTACTTCAGAAAAATGTAAATTTTAGAAAGGAGTTGTTCCTTTTGGGAAAATGTCAATTTAAGACCAGCTATGGTGGAGGTCCTAATCTATGGACACCAAGGTTTTGGCTCCTACTCATTATCCATTGAATATTGTGGAATCCTCAATGGCCGAAATCCCTCCACTTGTCTATGTTTTCTGATTTTTGTTTGATCTTGGTTATGATAATTTTGAAATTGAGGGGAGCTTTTGTCTCATTTTCAAATGGGCCAGTGAAAAGATTTCATTTGTACAAGTACTGAAAAGGAAGACCCCTTTACATGTGAATATTTGAACATGAGGTCGAATGGATGAGGGATGTTATTTAAGGTTCTTATACATCAGAGCAACTACCATGAAGGCTGATGAATTAGATGGAGAAGGGGTCTGTGTAGCTGGCTAGTTATTTGTTTTTATTATGCAAGTTTTGGTTGTAGAGAAGCTCCAACTAATTTATCATGATTTGGAGGCAATATGGCATATTGATATTTTAATATTTGTCTTATTTTTCTTATTTATCAGGATAATTTGAATAAAAAATGTATTTTTTTTTTTTTTTAATTGTTTTCCTTCTATTGGCAATTTAAATTTGTCACTTTGTTTTAGTTCAAGGCATTTGTTGTTTTATGCATGTCCAATATGGAAGTTGTATAATGGGTTTTTGTTAATTGAACAAGTTATTAGCCAAATTAGGATTTAAGTTCAAAACTGCTATCTTTTAAGTATTCTATTAAGTGCTATCTTTCCTCTAGTGCACTTATTTTAACTTCTATTTTTCATTGTTAAACCACACATCCATCTCAAAATATTTCTCTCTCACCATTATTTCATTTTTTTTTCATCGCCGAACATTTATGTAAATGTCATCTTATAGAGTACCCCATAAATGCACTTGAGTCACATGACACTCTGATCACATAAGACTCCACCAGCTTCCACACACTTGGCTCAGTTTGTGCCTATCCTACTGGCTATATCCAAATCCGATCCTCAATTTGTTCTACAATTCCAACCAAATACGTAATCAATGTGCAATAGATCAGTTCATCCTTCTGCTCTCAGATCTATTAATGCTGTACATATTCTATCTGTCCCACTATTTTTACTTTTTCCCTGAAACCTCCACATTTCCAAGTTATTATTTATGGGCTAGTTGAAAAGTCTATGTCGTAGTTATTTCCTGTGTTATTTGTGGATAGTGTTGAACCTAGTCTTGATTATTGAGTTTTCCATTAATAGAGAGATCTCTTGATAATATGAGTCTATAATCAGTTCTTTCAACAAATACAAAGCATGCCCTAGTGTTGTGTATTTTGCATCTTAATACGAGGGGATGGTTTTTCCTTTCTAAAAAGACAAGGGGTGATTAGGTGCCTAAGCAAGTGAGCAAGTCTTTTGATGATGCCTGTTTGTAAATGGTGGACCTTTCCATTTGTAAGGGGCAGGATATTTTTTTATTTGCATCATTTATACTTATTTTGGATTTTGCATTAGATCAATAGTATTATACAAGTCTACAACATACATCTCTGGTTGTTATTATCTACATTTTCAAGATGACTTCTAAATTTCCATGAAATATTAAATATTGTGAATGTACAGCTGACAGACCTGTGGCTCACAATCTTGCCTGTACTATGATGCTTCTTATGGGTTGTTCGCCATGTGTTTGTCTGACTGTATTTTAAAATGATACAGCAAAGTTATGGATGTTTTCATTAAGGCTGCTGAGTACATGGAAATTCCAGTTCGTAGGAGTGATGCTGAACCTCTTCAGAAGCTTTTCATGGTGGTTCGGAGCGAGTTGAACCTGGACCTTAAAAACATCAAGCAAGAGCAGGCAAAATTTTGGAAGCAACATCCAGCCTTGGTTAAGGTATCTTTTTCAACAACTATTTGATGATATTGTACCCTTGATACACCAACCTATCATATATATATTCCTTTTCCAGAAAAAAAGCTGTCCATATACATATTTACAAATACATGACAGATGAAGGTCCTCTCGGGGTAACCTGGTATGTTAGGCTTGTAAGCAATTTCATGCATACGTGGTATTAGTCTCACCACCACAAGACCTACTCTATTCCTAGAAGGTCAAGCCAACTGAGCTACCCACTCATGCTGGTGCAACTGATGGATGTTGATAGCCCATAGCTCAGTTAGGAAGTGTGCACTATCACAACCATATGAGAAAATTTCATGCCTAGATGCTAGATGGCTATGTTAGAAGAATTGATGTAACCAAAAATCTTTTGGGGCCAACCTTTCTTCAAGGTCCTTTGTGAATTGCAATTGATCTGGGTATCTTTCATATCAGAGTGGTATTCAACATTGCTCATAGGATTTAGTAGCCATTTGTGAAGATCAAGCCTGTGTCACTGGATTTCACTTCAAAATCTTACTTCACCTTTTACCATGTCCAGACGGAGTTATTGATTCTGGCCCAGTTAACTCGCGAATCCACAGATTTATCTTCAACACTGGGGAGTGATTTCAAGCACGTGCTAGAACTTGCACCTCGCCTTCTTGAAGAACTGATGAAGGTAATCATGACATTACACTGTCAAAGTATAATGCTCAGATAATTTTGTATTGATTTTCTATTTTCTCAAGTATTAAGATGCTTTGCACTGTAAGCTAAAAATGCATTTGTAACAAAATATAATGCATCAATATCAAGCCAAAGACGCTGCTGATATTTTGGGTTGCTTTCAGTGCCTCTTTGACAAACTTGTCGCAGAATGACATAAACCCAACAATACTGTATGATTTTGAAAACATTGTCAATTGAGGATCCAAGGAATTTTTATTTATTATCATTATTATTTTTATTTTATTTATTTTGGTGGTGGGGGGTGGAGGGGGGTGGGAGTGGGGGTTGGATCTATCTTTCTTTTGTCTTGTTTTACTGAAGTTTCTTTTGTATATTCTTATTGTGCTTCTTTTGACCCAACGTCTTCACTCTCTCCCTCTTTCTGCCTTAATATAAAATTGAAATTATCATTTCACATGTATGCACATATGTGATGTGTGTACACCAAACTACTGTTAAGGTTTATTGTTTGATGTGGGGACATGTAGGCTCCACTTTTCAAGAATCCAAACCCTCTGCATCCCTTCTTCCATAAATTGGTACGGCCCCTTGTATCCCATCCAACTGCATCTCTCCACCAGTCTTGGATAGAATGGAAAGGTATCTTAGAGTTGTTTTACCATATGGTCCACTAATGGTGGGGAACACAGTTGGATAGGATCCATAGACGAACTGCTGTTATGGTTTGTTTATGGGATGTGACTCATGTGGCCTCGCCTTTTTTTTTATTCCAAACTGTCAATGCCACCATCCATCAATTGACATAGGTAGCCATGAATAGAATTGCATCTCCGTCCTTGGATGGATGAGGTGGTACAATACTCTTAGAGTTATTTACCATCTGATAATTGGGCCCTGGTCGGGTGGGATCTGATGGCAGCTCACGCATAAGGGAGGATGGTTGGTGAAGGGTTGGGTTTGTCAAGTGTGGGGCCACATGACCACTGCTGACAACAGTAACTATGGTCTGGTTTATATATAAAAAACTATTCATCTATTTTTGGTTCCTTTCTCTTTTTAATTTTTTTTTATCTATTTATGAAAAATTTCTCATTTACATCCCAAGGAGAAAAATGTGTTTGGAAAGTTTCATTCGGTTTTTAGTGGATAAGGAATTTCAGAGTGCTTGATCTGTTGCAATGTTTTGAGCCTGCATTGTTTGTCAAGATCTGACCAGTTGTTTGTGTTAACACCTTCGTCTTTTTATTCAACATCTTCTATCAAATTATTTCACTCAGATAAAATAAGTGTCTTGGATTCCATATGTTTATATTTTTTTAATAGCAAATATTGTGCCTATATGCACTCAGAAATGGAGAGGTTTGGACATTGCTATGTAACTCATCCGTTATTGTTTTCATGCCTTTTGTTTTAGTGCCCTAATTCTCTGTCTTTCTCTGCTGGCATTAACTTCAATTCAAATTGAGTTAATTAGCATTGAACTTTATTGCTGTTTTTTGTATATAGATGGCTGTGATACCACGGACTCCTCAGGGACATGGGTGGCTACGGCCTGCCATTGGGGTGGTTGAACTTTCTCAGAGCATCATTCAGGTGATTACTGGTCCATTTTCTAATTGCACATTCATGAACCTGAAAATGCTGCCCCATATTTTAGTTGTTTCTTTGTACCTCATCCTCTGACATGTAAATAAGACGGTTCTACAGGGATTCGAATCAGAGATCATCGTTTCAAACTGTCTGTCTTATTACGGATTTGCAAAATCTGTTACAGATTTCCATCTCTCATTTGTTGCAATGATTCCCATATCTCTGCATAAATATTCCACGTTACTCATTGCAGTTGGTATATATTCATTGATGCAGGCTGTTCCTCTCAGTGCAAGAAAAGTTGCTGGAGGAAGCACTGAAGGCATTGCGCCTTTTTTGCAGCTGCCACATTTTAGTGAAGCTGTTATAAAAAAGATCAGTCGCAAGGTAAGCAGGCATCACTTATATTTTTCACTAAGATGAATTAAATTAAATACAGGAATTAAAATGGCAATGAGCATATATTCAATATGGATTCACTTGTACAGTTTGTATGTAATCATGCCCTTTGAAAGCAAACTTTTATCTAGATGCAAGAAGAAAGTACCATTGATTATCCTACATTTCCTTTTTTCACTGCCTCTTTCTTTCTTTTTTTATTATTTATAATTATTTGGAGAGATAATGTTAGATTTATTAATATTGAGAATGAAACTGATCCAATGGAATACTCACTAGAAATAGAGAGAAAGTTACATATGTATACAGGGAAACCTAGATAACAAAGTGGATATACAGCTTTAGAGATTGGCGTGGAACACTATCCCGGTAGTAGTTGTTTGGACTATATGGAAGGAAATGAATTCTAGGGTCTTTGAAGACAAATCACTGGAGTCTAGCGAGCTAGCCCAAAAGGCTAAGTGGTATCTAATGTAGTGGAAGCGGGGATAAAAATCGAATTAAGTCAAATCCGACTCGAAAAGAGTCACACACGTGTGTTGCTTCACACGTGTAGGAATTAACTTAAAAGGGACTGTTTGTGGCACGTGTGCGAGGGGGCTTTAAGGTTGCCCTAACAGTAAAATATGAATGGAAGAAGGGAAAGAACTGAAAGGGGAAAACGAAAAGGGGAAAGGCAGCGGAAGAAGAAGAAGGAAGCGGCGGAAGTGGAAGAAGAAGAAGCAGATGAAGGGATTTGGGTACCTGGGCTAAGGACGAAGGCAACAAGAGGAGACGAAACTGGAGGCAGCGATGGTGGAGAGATTTGGCAGCAGTGGAGGCAATAACTATTTGCAGTGAAACAGCAAAGAGAGGTGGAAGCGACGATGGTGACTTGGGATAAAGCCCAAGTGTTGTTTGCAGTGCTGATTTCTCTTGGGATGAAGCCCAAGATCCGGCGAGATGAAGGCTGGAATGAGCCAGCAAAGATATTCGTCTGCAACTAGAGGCAGAAAAGAGAAGATAACCTATGCTCGAAGGCAAGGGATAAACAAATCTGATTTTTATTTCATAATTATTGAAGAGGTAAGTCCCTCTCTTCCATGCATTGTATTTATAAGAAAAAAAATAAGAAATCAAAATAGAAAAGGACTCCTAAATCAAATAGGAAAGCTACCGACCTAGCTTTCTTGTGATAGAAGAATTCTAAATTAAAAATAATGCGAAAATAGGAAATCCTAAGAGAGATGGGTCTCTCGTGTCCTACATCAGTATCTATTTACTTGGTTGTGTGCCAACAAGGTCTTCGCTAATTTTAAAGCCACTATGCTTTTTCAATCTTGGGAGGGTTGTATGAGTAATGAGCCTAGTAAAAGGAAGATTCAGGTGGAGTGGTCTCCTCCGCCTCATGGGACCTTGAAGTTTAATGTGGATGAGGCTTCTAGTGGTAATCCTGGGCCGGCTGGGATAGGGGGAGTTCTTCGTGATCACTTGGGAATTTCCCGTCTCGTTTTTTCGGATTCAGTGGGGTCCATGGGCTCCAACGAGGCTGAATTTCGTAGCATTAGGAGAGCCTTATCTCTAGGGATGGACTTGAGGAGGGAGAGATTAGTGATTGAAAGTGACTCTTCTAACACCGTAAATGGGCGTTGGGGGTTAAGCGTCCCCCTTGGAAACTTATCACCTTAGTTAGAGAGATTAAGGAGTTGTCTCGTGGCCGTGAGGTTTCCTTTATACACATCAGTCGGACTGCGAAGAGAGTGGCAGATCTCTTTGCTAAGAACGGCGTGACTGGTTCTATCCTTGGATCGTTCTGGTTATCTGGAGTTTAGCTTTTTGGGTCACTGTATTTTTGCTTTCAGTGCACTTTATTTTGATCTTGTTTGTTTTTTTGTTGGGCCTAATCCTCTTGGGCCTTTCTTCTTTGTATCATCTCCTTGTATCTTTTTGCCTTCTTTATATAATCTATTCTTACCGTTCAAAAAAAGAAAAGAAAATGGATACTCATCATACCGAATTGTTCCACTCAGAACCTAATAAAGGATTCTGACACCATGGCCTACTGAACAATCCTTAGCTTCTTTTTTTGAATCACTGCAACCCTTGATGCTTTATCCTCAAACTCCTACATGTTGTGCTCTGCCTACACAAACCATGTGATATCCTGAGGTATCATTTTCACACCTTGGATTTCTTTGGAAAGGGACCTGAACCCGAAGGGGGAGGGGGTGTTGGTATGATATAGAGAAAAGAGAGAGAGAAGTCCCCAAATGTGAGCATGAAAGGACACTAAATGGTGACTAATTTCTTGTTGCTTTTTGCTGTGGCACTCCGATTTTGGTCTACACTTTATATTGACCAGTTCATGTTGCTTTTTTTTCTTCTTCTTTTTGACTTGTAAAATTTTAATAGAGATAGGCATCTTACAATGGATGGGTGGATTAACTTTAAATGATAGAGTTAGAAATTACTATATTAAGAAGACTTTAAAAAGAATGTTGAGAGATAAAATGAGAGGAACTCATTTAAGGTGGTTTGGTCATGTCAGTAGAAGACCAAAGATGCCCTTAGTATGAGTTGAGAGGTTACAAATCGAAGGTACAAGAAATAGAGGTAGACCATTGAAAACATAGAAGGCATGAAGAAAGACATCATAGAGTATGGGGTGACGAACATTTTGGTTTATGATAGGGTCAAATTGAGAAGTAGAATTCAAAAAAAAAAAACTGACCCTTGATAGATGGATGGAATGATAGCTATTGATGAGATACTGAATAGGACTAAAAAAACGTTCTATGCAGTATGCTGTGGGGCAACACCCATTTTATGAGAATATCCCAAAGGTATAGCCATGCAAATGTATCATCTCCAAGCACCCCTAACCACTCCCATGTACCTTCGGACCCCATTCCTCAAGCAATCCTCAACCTAGTTGTGAAGAAGGAAAAGAGAAGGCCCACATGAAGAAGAAGTCTGCCCAACTTCTAGATGTATTAATCAATCTCTTCTAAGATAGTACTTAACTTTGATGTCCTCTTTTTGAAGACGCAGCAGTCTACCCTACTTCCACATGTATTGATTAATGTCTCCTACTCAACTACCATTTTCATTACAATGGGCTGCGACCCATATCAAGTTTTTGGCCTGGCTCATTGGAACAATTTGTCTCAAGGTTGACAAAGTTGGATTTGTTTGTGGACTCTACCCCCAATTATTGCTACCAAGGAGAGTATTGGCAAATTTATTTTCATTCATAGAGATCAGAGACATTTTTCCATCCATCTAGCGTTATCACTCAACTGAATTCGGCCTTCTTTTCTTCTATATGGGTCGGGATTGCTTATTTGAAATCTGTGACACTGGAACCCACATCCTTTTGGTGGCAATGATGAACCCTTACCGAGCTACAGACTCTTGTTTAGACGGATAAGAGGAATCTTTTGCAATTTTAGGCCTCAAAGAAATCTAGTCTATTCCCCTTAGGCTCAAGCTCGAAGGCAACATATGGTTCAGTTGAAATTGCTTCAAAATCCCACCAATTTGATACTACTTCATAGTTGATAGGAATTGGCTCGAAGGAAAACATATTTCTGAATCTGACAATCCATCAAATGATGCAATATAATATATCAAAGGAGTCCTAATGGGCTCCACATGGGAACTATTCACTATCAAATTTAGTTCATTAAAATTATTCTTTTCTTTCTCCAACTTAAATCTAACTATTTATAATTTTTATTTGATACATTCTCACCACTGGATTGATCAAGATAGGTCAAAATATTTATCCAATGTCTCATTTTAATCTTAAAAATGAAGGGCTAACATAATTCATGTGTCCCATTTTTTATAGTATGATAGACTTCATGATAATCTATCAATCCATAAAAAAATTGTGATCATCAGGCGGGGCTTACCATTGACACAGCCTGTCAGAACACATAGGTTTTTCATCTCAGAGGCTTTTGCTAGACCTATATATATACATACAATTTGACAAAGGATTGTTGTTACAACCTAAAGGTGGTGGTTCAAGCTCCATGGCATTAGATAGGCAGTCAGCCCATGTTAACAGTTTGCTAAATCCAAATTAAAGGCCAACCCCGGATTGATGGGGATAAATGGCTTAGGTGATGATGATGGTATATATATAACCTTTAAGACTCTATGAACTATTAAAGGTAAACAATATGTTTTTCTTTCCCTTTTTTTTTTATGGGGATGTGTTGTCGTGTTATGGGCCTTGTGTCTTCTCTTGTATGTCTGTCAGTGAAGACATTTCACTTGCCCAGGTTTATAGTAAAGATTTTGTTTGGACTTCAGATTCATCTTCATTAGTTTATCAAATTGCATTTGTTTGTTGCTTCCTTTAGCTTATTTTAATTTGCAACTCTCTAATTTTCCTTTTGTAGAAAGTGCGCACGTTTCAAGAGCTGAGAGACATCACCCCCGAGGTGCGAGCTGAACTGCTAAAGCAGACTGCAGGATTCTCTGCTGCTGAAGCGCTAGATGTGGACATGGTACTTGAAATGATACCTTCCATAACGATTGATGTTACATTTGAGACAGAAGGTGAAGAAGGCATACAAGAAGGTGATATTGTCACTATGTATGCTTGGGTATCTCTTAAGCGTGGTAACGGACTGGTGGGTGCCCTTCCCCATGCTCCTTACTTCCCTTTCCACAAGGAAGAGAACTTCTGGTTGCTTCTTGCAGACCCTGTGTCAAATGATGTTTGGATGTCTCAGAAAGTGGTTATGGATGAAGCTGCTGCTGTTACAGCTGCCTCAAAGGCCATTCAAGAGACAAAGGAGGGATCGGGTGCAAATGTGAAGGAAATAGGTGCTGCGGTGAGAGAAGCAGTTGACAAAGTGAGGAATGGATCAAGGCTTGTTATGGGCAAGTTCCAGGCACCTGCAGAAGGGAACTATAATCTGACTTCCTACTGTTTGTGTGATGCATGGATTGGTTGTGACAAGAAGACGAATTTGAAATTGAAGGTCTTGAAACGGAGCCGGGCAGGAACGAGGGGGATTATTGCGGAAGAGGGACCTTTTGTGGATGATGGGATTGAGGAAGAAGAGGAAGAGGGAGAAGAAGAATATGATGATTACGAGAGTGAGTACAGTGAAGACGACGATGATGGTAAGGATAAGAACAAAGGTAAGTTGGCCAATGGCACTGCTCATGGGAATGAAGGTAGTTCAAGTGCTGAAGGTTCAGGCTCTGGTGAAGAGTGATTATCTGTCGCCTGTAATTGAGAAATTTCTCACCGGCAAGAATGTAATATTTTAACAGAATTATATTCATACTAGATACTGTTTATTTTTTCCTTAGGGGAATAATGTATGGGTTGGTGAGGTGGTTTGCATCCTTGACATGTGCGGCGTAGAAGATTGAGAAACCTTATTTGATATAAAAAGGGATTAATCTTTGCAGTTCCTGGCCTATCTATCTACATTAATATATCTAATTTATCTAAATTTATTTTCGTATTGAACTTCTAACGACTTACTTTGTTGGATTATTTATTTATCATTTTTCTGAAAGATTGAATATTCTTGAAGGATGTCCGAATAAAAGAGAAATCATGTGAACTGGTTTTTTTTATGAGAAAGGAGGGGTGGAACCACTGCCTGGACAGAGTACTCAGATTGATGAGAAAGGAGGGGTGGGGTGGAGCTATTTATTGATGAATTTAAATAATTTGAAGTATTATTTTCTTTTTTAAATTTAGATCTAATCTTAGTTTGTTTGTTTTCTTTCTATTATGTTAATTATAATATTAAAATTATTATTAAATAATTTTTTTATTTTAAAATTAAGTACTATAAAATTCACTGAGTCCCTTTTTTTAAGAATATAATAGTTTCATATGTCTATGTTCAGTATAAGATTTGACTCGCCACTTTAGAAGTATGTTTGCATATATTTTCTTAAGAAAATTTCATTTTCCTAGGAAAGATTTTTTCATATTTTTTCACAATTTTTTTTTAAGAAATCTAAGATTCTCAAGGCTACATTTTTCTGGGAAAATAGTTTAATTTTTTTCCTATCGTGACCAGCGAAGTTTAAATAGGTTGACCAATCTTAAATGGACTAATTTGCCCCAATTAAGATTAAATGAATTGACTAAACTCAACTTATTTACAAAATAGATTGCGCCACTATGTCATATCTTATTTGTTAAATGGATCAACTCGATTTGAGTAAATGACCAAGCTTAAACGAGTTGACCTTACTTGCCGTATTTATTAAAAGTTCAATCAATCTAAATAGGGGTGCAACATGGGTTTGACCTGAGCCTAAAAAACTCAAAAAGAAAAAAAAGAAGTTGGGTTATGTAATACCCTGCCCCAGATTAGGCGTGTTTTAGCTTGTTAATCCTGTTTAACCGATTAATCTCGGAGATTTTGGTTAGGGCTTTGAGGAAAGCCTAGGTTTGGCCCAATCTGAGCCCGAAAACTCAGTGATTCAGCTCGTCGAACTGGAGGGGCATTTTGGTAATTTACCACTTGTTGTGTATATATTTTTTAAAATATTGTTGATATGCGTATATTATTGGTAAATAATGTTCTCCTAAATAAAGGATTTGTATTTCTGATTTTAAAATGAATTTATTTTCAGAAAATAGTATTTAAATCCCGCCCGTCAAAACCCCGAAAGGGAGTATTAATTATTTTAAAGGGTTTTGAGAATGAAATAAAATTTGAAATTTGTATTTTATGGTAGACCATTTTAAGAATGGTCTAGTTATTTCATTTCATCTCAAAATGATGTTTCTAAATTGTTTATTTTAACAATTCTTTATTTAAGTAAATAGTGTAAATTTATGGTTTTTATTTAAATAAATGGTTTTTAATAAGAGTTAAATTCCAAAATTTTGATGGTGATTAAGATTTTTAAAACCCAACATATCTGTAAGGTTGGATCAGGTTTTTTAAGTTTTTAATTTATTACTTTTAGTTTAAAAATTGGTTTTTATTAAAACCAGGGCTTATGTGAAATTCAGAAACTGTTAAGGGACTGATCTGTAAACAGCAGAGAAATTGTGCACACGCCATGCAGGCGCGTGCACTGCCGTTCGGCCGGATTTTCGGTCATCATCAGATCTCCCGTCGTCCCGTCCCATCTGATTTCCGACCAAAAAACCTATAAATTGAGGCCTTCTTCGATCGATTGAACTCCCAGCAAGTTTTGCATCTTCTCTTCTCCCTCTCTGCTCTCTGTTACCAGACCAATACCCCTTGCCGTGCCTCTCTGTTTTAGTCAAACCGAAGCTTTGAAGGAAAATTTTTCAAAAATCCAGATTTTCAGTCCAGGAATTCAATCCAAGGTAACAACTGCATTCCCCTTTCAATTTCGATCGGTTTTGAATCAAAATTTTTTGAATTTGGCTCTGTTTTCAGTGAGAAAAACGATTTCAAAATTTAGGGAAAATTCTAGGGTTCCTCGTATCAATGAGCTTCCGTGTTAAGATCGGATGGCTTACTGAGTTTCAAAGCTCCAAACCTCTCCCTATGGAAAGAGGACTCCCGGAGGAATCCATCGGACCGGTCAGATGTAAAAACCAAGTTCAGAAAACCCCCTTTTTTCCATTTTCGGTTTTACTGTTACGGCCGTTCACTGTCTGCTGTCAGGGAAGAAGAAGAAAAAAAAAAAAGGAAAAAAAAAGAAAAAAATATTTTTATTTGAGATCATAGTTGCTTATAATTTGAAATGTTGGTTCCTTTTAAAAAAAAAATGAATAAATAATTAAATAAATAAATATTATTATTTTATTCAAAAAAAAAATATATATATATATATATATATATTTTTATTTGATATTATTGTTGCTTGTCATTTTTAATGTTGGTTACCATTGAAAAAAAAATGAATAAATAATTAAATAAATAAATATTATAATTTTATTCAAAAAAAAATTATTATTTCATTAGATTATGTGATGTGATGATTAGTACCCTTTTTGTTAATTAAAATTGTACTAACCCTCTTCTCTTATTACTTATAGTGTAAATACTATTGTATCCGCTTCCAGGCCGATCCTATTGGTCGGGCACTGAGTGATTCACTTTCAGGCCGACGCTACATAGTCGGCCACTGAGTGACCTCGAGGCCTACTCAAAATGTCAGATCTGGTCCTATCCAGAAGACAACCGAGAAGTGACCCGAGGATCTAGACCTAATTCAATAAGTCAATCTGGTCTATGCCCAGAAGACAATATGAGTTTGGACTGAGCCCCTTTTTACTATATTATTATCTTGTGGATGATTTAAAAAGGATAGAAACCAAGTAGGAGACTCAATTCTATGAACCCTGGATATTTTGTGGGAAAACGTGTGATTTTCAAATACTACTCGTGTGTATGTATTTAATCTGTATATTGATTGTGCACTTGTATGTTGTTTGAACAGAGACCGCGTAAACCACACATAACGGTGAGGGAACTTAACTCTGCAGATTTTGTAAACAGGTGTTATGATGAGATAAGTATTGAACAATGAGTGGTTTCAATTTTGATGAACCCACCCATGTGCCTATACACGATGCACTACGGTAAGAGTGCTGATGTTGATTGAAATATTACGATGTTGATCGTATGAGTATGTAAGACTGCTTCCACGTACCTAGGCTATTGAACCAATATCGGCCATATGAGAGATGGTTTATGTCTATTGGACCATGGGCGGACCATGCTGTCGTCAGTTGCTGACTTGAGGGTGTCAGTATCGGCTAAGTTAGAGCCGGAGATGTACTTGCAAGGATGTATTTTGACCGTGTCGGGACTTAATACTGGTCTCAGCGTAGTCTGCAGGCGTTACGGTGGATAATGGCAGTGGTTTAAATGATGTTGTTATATTATTTGATATTATGCTTATTGTTATCAAGCATATGATATTAAACTGTTGCTAACCTGTTTTATTATTGAATTAATGTGCATTGTTATATTTCCTTCACTGGATTAGTTAGCTCACACCACTCACCTTTCAGGCGTTGAACCCAAGGAGGAGGACCCTCTCTTTCAGACTTAAGATGGTTAAGCTGCGATGGTGGTTTGGGATTCCCCTGAAGGGGGAATACCCTTATTTGTGCTTTCTGGTTCTTGGAACCCTGTTTTGTAAAGTACCGGTTATGTACTTAACTCTTTAAAATCATTATTGTATCGAGACTACGACGTTGCTGTAGTCCTTTTGTTGTGACAATGAATGATTAATCAATGTTGGTTTCTATTTGATCATATTATGAGTGGATGTTATTGATATGTTTATATCTATTTTATGGGGGAAGCATATGGTACATGTTTGAGTCCACATGATGGGTTAATGTGTAACCGCTGGACCTAACTGTTGATCCGGTCCAGTAAGAATGCTTGTGGTTTAGTTTACTTATCTTTAAAAAAAAAAAAACACCAGTCGCGTTCCGGGCCCACCCTTCGGGTCGGGGCGTGACAAGTTAAACCAAGCTCCAATCAAATTTAGTTTTTAGGCCGGACATATCAAGCATGATATTGAATTATGGTCGGCTAACGTTTATAGAAAGAAGTATGAGTTTTTAAAATCAATTTTTTTAATTATATTTTGTGTATAGTATCATTAATATCTTAATAGAATAATAATACAAAAAACTCCATTATAGGCCCAAAAGCCTTTACATGTATTTCATGCTTGGGTTTTACAAATATAATTCGGAATGCGTTTAGGTTTGGCTAATTCAAGTTGACTCATAATTGGACTCGAGTTCAGGGTGTTTGATTGTAATTTGGGCTCGACCTCAAAATTTGACCCACTAATTTAATGGTTTGTCCAATCAAAATAGTCATAAGTAAGTTGATCTAATTCTAAATTATTTATCCTACCAGGTTAATTCAATTCATACTTGATCTAAATTTTACTTCTTTATTAAATAGGTTATTAGTTGGTCATTGATAAACAAATAAATTTAGATTAAAAGATAGGATGAATAAAAGTTACTATCCATTTTTCACTGCAAACGTGCCCTGACAGTCTTAACTCGGCCGATTTAAAATTACAAATGGGCGCTTCAGGCCGGACGTGGCCAAGAAAGGATTTGCATAGTAGGGTTTGGATTTGTAAGGGCGATTGGTGGAGAAGATTGAGAATTGAGAGATGGAAGGGTGGGATCCGAGCACCAAGTCGACGCTAACGCAGATACCGCTGCTGACAACGAAGGCGGGGCCAAGAGATGGGGCGGCGTGGACGCAGCGGCTCAAGGAAGAGTACAGGGCACTCATCGCCTATACCTCTATGAACAAGTCCAAGGACAACGACTGGTTCCGTATTTCCGCTGCCAACGCAGAGGGCACTCGTTGGGTCGGCAAGTGCTGGTACGTCCACAACCTTCTCAAGTACGAATTCGACCTCCAATTTGACATCCCCGTCACTTATCCTGCAACGGCACCCGAGATTGAGCTCCCTGAACTTGATGGCAAGACCCACAAGGTTTTAATTCTTCTTTCCCACTTATTCCCAACTTCTCTCTCTCTCACACACAAATGCGCGCACACACACAATAACCATTTGTTTTATTTTGATTCAATTAAAATACTTCACTTTTACGAGTTATGTGTGTTTTGTTATTGTTACATCCTAGGAGGTTGTTTCTCTATTTCCTCAAGGAGAGCAATTTCATTGAAATTTTTTGTTTATGTTTGATTAATGTGATACAACATAGTTATGAAATCCAGCTTCATGTTAGGCCGTGGAAACCCGATGTTTTTGTTGTTTGTGTCAAAAACTCAAAATATTTATATTCATCAAGAGTGAATGGAGCATTGTCTTGGCGAGTGAGTAATACCTTCTTCTTTTCCTCTAAATTTTTGTATCCCGCCATGAGAAATCGATTCCTTGGAAGTGTTGAAAGCAAACTTAGGCTCCTAGATCTGAACATATTGGTCTCAATATGTGTGCTATGATGCCACTCGATAATCCAGTGTACGACGATGAGCCAACTCAAGAAGCCTGAACCAAAGATGTGCTACGGTGCACAGATGTTGGAAACTCAAAACATTCTAAAATTTCAAACCACTTGCACAAGGTGGAATCTTTTTTGTTGCATGTGTCATGCACTAAAGGACAACTACATGCACAACAACATATGGTGACAATATGCTATTGAGAGAAAGGGGAGGGATGAAGGAGAGACCAATGTGCCCTACTTCTAAACCCCAGCTGACATTGCCCTAACATTAACTTCATGAAATACAATACAGAAAACTAACATATTTATAACAAGATATGGACCGAGCTTACCATTAGTTGAATGGGAAATTGCTAAACTTAAAACCTGGTCTGGTGGGATTAGAAATCTAGAAAATCAAAGCAAGATTTAGAACCACCTATCCTAAGATCAGTTTACCATAATCTCTATTTTTAACAGTCTCTCTTACCTGATCTTTAAACTCAACCACACCAAGTATCATCTTCAACATGAATGAATCTGCCTTCAATGGCTCGTTAGAATATTTTTAACTTGGTCTTCACACCTGCAAAACTCGTTCTTGATCTTACCATATTTCACTAGCTCTTGAATGTAGTGATACTTGATGTCTATGTGCTTGCTCTTAGCATAAAACACTGGATTCGTAGTTATTGTGATAGCTGACTGCTTATCACACAAAATCTTCGTAGAATCTTCTTTCTCTTGCTTCAACTCATTGATCATCATGCAAAAGCCAAACTACTTGACATGCTGGGGAGGATACCGCCATATACTCAGCTTCTGTTGTCGATAACAGAACCACCTGTTGCTTCTTTGGAGACCATGAAAATACCGATATAGAAAACGTACCCAGAAGTGTTTTTCCATGTTTCAACATCTCCTGCCCAATCATTGTCCATTAGCCAACTAGTCTGAAATTGTCTGAGTAGCTATAGAAATTACTATGATCTCAAGTACCACCGATGTACCTCAAAATCTTCTTTGTCGCTTGCAAATGTGAGAGGTGAGGCTTCTCCATAAATCTACCAATAATTCCCACTTCATAAACAATATCTGGCCTAGTAGAAGTCAAATATTGTAGACTGCCTATTATGCTTTTAAAATAGGTTGGTTGTGCCAACTCTCACTTCCTTCTTTTGTCATTATTGGTTGCTCTACAGCTGGAGCCTGATTGAAGCCTGCGATTTCATCCTGAATTACTTTAACATATCATTGACATACTTCCAGGAGATAAAGATGCCATCTTCAACCTGTTGCATCTTTATTTCAAGAAAATAGGGCATTAGTCCTATGTCAATCATCTCAAACTGCTTACTCATAATCTCCTGAAATAAGCAAACAACCATTGACAATTTCCTGTAAATATCAAGTCATCTACATATAAACATACAATGATTGAATCACCATTAGAGTTTGACTTGATATATAAAGTATGTTCGTAAGGACACTTCTGAAATCCCTGCTGCAGCCTATATTTGTCAATCTGCATGTACCATACTCAAGGTGGTTGCTTCATGCCGTAGAACAACTTCAGTCTATACACACTCCTGGACACTCTAAAATGCTCTAAGAATCTCTACACTTCCACACTATTCTACATTCTTCCATAGAGTTCTGCACACTTCTACAACACACCATACACTTCTACAACTCTACAATCTTCTAAAGATCACTATAATTCTCTAGCACAATGGAGTCTTCTTAAACCATCTGGAACCTTTCGGGTTGTTCTGGACTCTTCTCACACATTCTGGACTTCTCTTGAGCATTCCGAAAATTCTATGCATCCAAAACCTCTATTATTTGACTTTGGTCGTCCCTTGTGCCACAATTTTGGCACCGATGCTGGCCTTCGCGTGTGTTTGTCCGGTCAAGGAGTCCCGACCCGTGACATGTTGCTGCCCCTTTTACCACCTTCATGAAATGCAATTAAAAAACCCATCATATTTATAACAAAACATGGACCGACCTTACATTAGTTGAATGGGAAACTACTAAACTCAAAACCTACTTAGATGGGATTAGAAAATTCTAGAAAAATCTAAGCAAGATTTAGAACCACTGATCCTAAGACTAGTTTACTACAATCTCTACTTTTAACAGGAAGAATGGGCAAAAGTCTCATTTTTAGCCCTCCTTGTAAAGAGCCTTTATTCCATGAAAGATGAGAGGAAGGGTCTCATTTTCCATACTCTTCATTTTCTTTAGCTTGAAAATTATAACATCCCCTAAAGGTTGTGGGTTCAAGTCTCATGGGTGTCGAATAGGCAATTGGCCACTGGAAACTATTTACCAAATCTAAATGTAAAGTTCAATCCAGATTGATAGGATAAATGACTTGGATGATAATTATAATGATATTATCGTTGTTGCTCTGAAGGTATGAATTGGGACTTCAGGAATTCATCCTTTGTCTTTTTTTTTTTTCTCATTATTGGGTTTGATTTGCAGATGTACAGAGGAGGGAAGATCTGTTTGACGGTGCATTTCAAGCCTTTGTGGGCAAAAAATTGGTATTAATTCTAACTTCGATCATCGATGCTCCTTCTCTTGTGATTTCCTCCCCTTCTTTACTTTATCATTTTCAGCAGGGGTAGGCACAAAAACAATGATGGTGATTCGGGCAAGACAAAAAACTGCCTCATGAATGAATTGGTTATTGACAAAAAGCCGTGAAACCGTCAACCATCCTTATGTTTTCAGTTTTCACCATAGCCTGTTATACTTATAAATTTTAACTGCATATTAACAGTACTACTCAGTGCTTAGATCATTCTTCCTACTGTTAATATGCACTTAAAAATTTATCATCTCAGTTGTGAACTAGTACTAGCTGAAACCAAGATAACCTCCAAAGTGGTGTAGCATCTATTTGATTTCGTCTCTTGTTTCTTTTAGATTTTTGGAGCATATCCTTAGCAACTTGTTTAGTGAAACTTATCATTTGATTTGGTGGAGCATATCTTTCGTTCATTGGTTGTTGGTTTTGTTCTGGTTTTGCAGCCCCAGATTTGGAATCGCCCATGCACTATGCTTAGGTCTGGCTCCATGGCTTGCAGCAGAGGTGCCCATTCTTGTTGATTCAGGAATGGTTAAACACAAAGATGATGCAGCCTCATCAACAACTGAATCTTAGTTATAAGCTTAAAACCTCTGAATGTTATAGCTTCATCAGCTTGGGCAAATCCAATACATCTCTCATGTCGTATAAGATGTGACGGTTAAGAACCATAAATAAATACCTCTTTTGGACACTTGTTGATCCAATATGGTTTTTCCTAAAATTGGTGAAATGTAAAAGCTTGTGCGCATTTTGTCATTTCTTTTCTTTTCTTTTCCCTTAATTGTTAGATCCGTTCTGGGACCCACCTGTTTCAGCTTATTTAAAAAAAAAGACGCTGTGAAAAATTAATGTAATTAAAATAATATTAAAAGTATACTTATATTCATTATAAAATTAAAACTAAGTGTGTTCTTTTAAGTTCTTTCTTTGAATTCTATTTTTTAAAGTTGAGTGAATTAAATTGTAGTTTGTATTTCCTCTTTGCAATTCAACTCATTTTCAAGATTAATAATATCTCAATTATCATCGGGGAACTGTATTTTTCTTTGACATCTTTGGTTTGGATCCACTTTGGATAGAAGTCGAAGGAAAGTTCTTATACCAGTTTAGCCTGTTGAAATTTAGGTTAACATTTGGTTTACTTGTAGTGTATTAAATGTACTTTTAATTTGTACTATTGGATTTTTTAAGTTATTATAATTAAATCAACCAAGTGAAGTTTTTAAATTTTTTTACTTGATTGATCCAATCAAAATGATGTATGGTGAATTTTATATTCAATTAATGACATTTACAATAGAGTTATCACCATATCACCATCCCCCATTTCATTTCATTTCATTTCATTCATTTCCTGACTAGTATAATTTTTGCTGTGATGGATTAGGAAAGAAAGTACATTGCATTAGGTAGAATTTTATGGAGATTTTACTATTTTATGAAACTCTCAATCAACTTGTTAATTAGTATGTATTTTTATCATGAAGTGAATAATTTTGAAAATCGATTTAATTATACATCATTAAAATTTTATTATTACTATTTTTCT
Organism: Chimonanthus salicifolius; assembly: GCA_013350335.1. Taxonomy (NCBI): domain Eukaryota; kingdom Viridiplantae; phylum Streptophyta; class Magnoliopsida; order Laurales; family Calycanthaceae; genus Chimonanthus; species Chimonanthus salicifolius. The sequence goes on along the minus strand of CM023542.1, from coordinate 603,601 downwards.
TACAATCTAAGCCATGTTTTAAAATTGATCCATGTATAGCAGAAATTTAACTTATTTTTAATTAATAATAAATAATTTAAAAATATAATAATATGTAAATAACATTAAATATAAATTTTCAAATATAAAAATAGAATTAATTATATTTTTATAAAAACATTTTTTCATACTAATTACAATTATAAAAATAAATAATCCAACAATTTAATATGATAGATTCCAGACATTTTATAGAATATTGAGGTTCAGCCGCTTCAATCCTTATCCTTTCAAACTCTAGGCCATTGAGGTTTTCATAACTTTAAACTTAATAAAGTTTAATAGGGTAAACCGAAGACTGGTAGGCTTTTAAAAAACTAAATCTAAACAAAAATGTTGAAGCAACGCAACTATGTTATTTTAGTGAAGTAACAAATATTTTTATTTTATTTAATATATTATATGAGTTAGTAGATTTTATTATATTTCAAAATTAAAATTGAGAATTAAAATACTTTTGATATATTTGGGACTTTATTTTGATAGATAATTATAATAATATAAAATATATAAAACTTCACTATCAATTTAAATAAGTATACACAATTAATTTTTTTAAATAATTTTTAAATAAAATAATGAAATTGAAATAACGACCAAATTCTTACCGTCCTGTCTTTCACAGTTTCATCTCATCCTTTGTTAAATCGATGTATAGAGTTGGAGTTAGCCGAAGCAGACTGAACTTTAAGACAAATTGCAGCATTGCAAAACCCTACCAAAGCCTCCAAAATTCATTCTTGAGTGTTGATGATGTGAGCAGGAGGCCGTGGTAGAAAGATGGAACTGTCTCTTACAAGCTTCTCTTCTTCTTCATCCTCCCAAATCCCCTATTTGTTTGGCTGGAAAATCCCCGAATTCTCCATAGGCAAGAGGAATGCACGAAGCCCACTTGGGCTAAAGAACCAGTAACATCAACGCCTTCAGCATCCACCGTCCATCCGCAGTCAAAGGGTTGGGATTGCTAGGGGCCATCGACAAGGCATTTGAGGAAGAGGAGTACAGGAAGGCGAGGGCGGAGGTAAAGAGGAAGGGAGTGGACGTGGGGGGCTATCTTATTGAAGGAATATCGGTGGCGGGCCACGAGACATGCGTGGTGGTCCCCAGACTCAACGCAGCCTTCGACATTGGCCGATGCCCATCTAGAGCTGTTCAGCAGGACTTCCTCTTCATCACCCATGCCCATCTCGATCACATTGTACGCTTGCTTGCTTACATCAAACCATTTCTTTGATTTTGTGGGAAACACTTGGTCTTTTTCTTTTAATTTTTTTTTTCCCAGTTACGCTTGCCCATAGTCCAGAAATTATACTGATTTGAGGTTTGTAACTATTACACTTCAGAACTATTGCTGAAGACAGTGGTTAACGACATTGCTACAAACTTCTTGTAAAAAGGGGGGCTAAAACCCAGTCAATTTGCAGATTCCTCAAATATGATGGCTTTTGGCTATGGTACTCGTGTGTGCAGGGTGGGGTCGACATAAATGATCTCCACATCTAGTGCATGCATGCCACATAAAAATGAAGAAAGAAAAATCTAATCTTTCCTCGAGTCATTTGTTCTAATCTACCTTATGGGTACATTAAAGTTCATATCTAATGATTGTAGGGAGGGCTTCCAATGTATGTGGCAACTCGTGCTCTCTACAGCTTAAAGCCTCCAACGATATTTGTGCCACCATGTATTAAGGAGGATGTGGAGAAGCTATTTGACATTCACAGGGCTATGAGTCGACATGAGCTGAACTTTGATTTGATAGCATTAGATGTAGGTGTGTGAATTTTTATTCTTCATTTCTTGAATGACAGTTCATCGTTGAACCTCTCTCTCTCTTGCTGAAAGAAAGAAAGAAAAGTGGAGGACTTCTTTATTGATGAGAATTGCTTTCTCCAATAGCTGATTGACTTTTCAAATTTGACTCTAGGGGAAACCTATGAAATGAGGAATGACCTTGTTGTAAGACCATTCAAGACACACCATGTTATTCCCAGCCAGGTATACTTTTAGAGAAGATGCTGTTTTTTAAAAAAAAAAATGGGCTAAATGTGACATGTTTTCTGATTGGATTCAGGGATACGTCATTTATACTGTGACTAAGAAGTTGAAAAAAAAATATGCTCATATGAAAGGAACCCAGATCAAGAAACTCAAATTTTCAGGGGTTGAGGTGTGTTATTTCCGTTTTATGGCACTTCTAGGATACTTTACTGCATTCAAAGAATTTGAAAAATGTATTGTATTTTTGGGAGCTATATTTAGTGTCTCTTATATAGGAGTTTCTTCTTTGTTAGATAACAGACACCATATTGTCTCCTGAAGTGGCTGTCACCGGAGATACAACATCCGAATTTATATTGGAAACTAGGAATGCAGATGCCTTGAGAGCAAAAGTTCTTATAACTGAGGTAAGTATCATTATCTCTATTTGTCATTGTTTGTTCTTTATTTATTTATTTATTTATTTATTTCATAAATATCACTTTTAGGTTGTATTTTGTCTCTTTCATGTTTTGCCTGTACAATAATTTCTCTTGATTATAATTATTTATGGAAATGGTTTTCTGTTAGGACCGTAATATTATATGATAGTGTTCTTATTCAGGTCAAGAACTAACTGCAATTAAGAGAGTAATCTTAGATTAAAACACATCATATCCCATTTATATATATAGGTAGATAGATACACCTTTCCCCATAAATAAGTTTGCACCAAGTTTGGTACAAACTCCTTGATGGGCTCACTTGAGTCCACATAGATGGGTTGGGTTGAAAGGCCTTGGCTTGCATATGATGCCTATAAAATTTTGTCTTCATTGGATAAGAGAAGTTACATTTTTTAAGGTTCTCAAAATTTTACATTTATCTAATAGTGGAAACTCATCGAATTAGATCAATAAGCTTTAGAAGGATGATGCTGGTAGCTTAGAACAATTTTAGTGAATTAAGCTTGGTGGGACTGTTATTGCAATGCGATAGATAATAATGTCTCACTGCAACATTGTTTTTTTCTTTTTTCTTTTTCCAATCTAGTGTACAATGAGTGCATAGGCGGAAGGAAAAGATGTTGGGAAATGTGTGCGAACCTAATGCAGAAAAAGCATGTGATAGGGTTTATCATTGGAAATTCCTTGATGATTCTTTAAAAAGGACAAAGTTTGGCAGCACCAATTGGAGATTGGAGAAGCTGATGAAATGAAATTGTATTATTTACCCATTATTAAATCCTAATTAATGTGGCAGAAAGGCTTCTTCGTTGGTACTTGCGAGCTCCGTCAAGGGCACCTTTCTCAGTTGCCTAAGGTTGCGTCCCAAGGCAATAGGGCAAACTTCTCAACAGTGTCTACCAGAGTGTTCTTGCTTAATGTTTACATAAATGATTATTTATTACCGTCTTTCAAAGGGGATAGTGATAAATATTCCTCACCCACACCCGAGACAATCATTGAAGGACATAGTTAATCCAATCATGGTCTCGGGCACATTAGTAGTTTACCTAATAAACACATAGAGAGACCTTAACTTATATTGGGTTTTTAGATGAGTGTGAATTTTTTGAATT